>OW679201.1:113192444-113859801 GCA_940337035.1 Agriotes lineatus | reverse complement strand
TTCTTGGTAAATATGAACTTTCTAAATTACAAATATTGCAGAATAAAAGTATGAGGATTATTTTGAGATGCAATACGTATACACCAATTGAGTTTATGTTAAATGCGTTATGTTGGTGGCCCATTGCAAGTCATCTAAGATTTAATATGTTAACTTTTGTATATAAACTTAAGAACAACTTACTGCCGGGATACCTTAATAACTAGATTACCATAGGGTCACAAATTCATAGATGAGACACACGAAATAAACAAAACTTATATATCACAAAACAGAATTTAACACAAACTATGAATTTGCTATTTTATAAGGGATTTAACGATTACAATACACTACTGTTCAGTATAAAACAGGCTAAGAATATAAATAGTTTTAAAAGAATATTAAAGGAATACCTCAGTAATGTTTAATAAATAGGCTTATACTGTACATTTATGTATTTATCTACTTCAGTGAAATAAGTAACTCATTACGTTACTCATTTGACACCATTTTAGTTAGGTAATGAAGCTCATTACACCATTCAGTTATGTAATGGTTTCATTACGCAACTGAGTTGTGTAATGACTTCATTACGTAACTGAAATAGTGTCAAATGAATGACATAATGACATTTGCCTACTAAAATATGTTTGAAAATAACAGATCTGACATTTCTCTTAACGCACTTTTCTCAATTTTAAGCAGTCGTAGATAAAATTTTGTACAATACATGTGGGATAACAGCATCATTAATATACTTGTGTGCTTACATAACTCGTGCTACACACTCGTTTGTAACTTACACAAACGTATATTGATGATGCTGTTATCCCACTTGTATAGTAAATAACTATTATGTATTTCATTGAAATAAATAAACTCATATTATTATTATTTAATTATTTTGATTAAAATGAAAACTGAAGAATACCAGGTGACGTTTTACTTTGAAAATATAATTTGTTTTTGGGTATAAATTATAAGTAGGTATACTTTCTGGTGTTAGTTACACTGGTTGCATGCGATAAATAATTCGGATAGATAGTTGTAAATAGTATTTGTGAAATAACAAAAGTATTAATACAACTTATGGTTTGTAAAATTAAGATATTTCAAATGTTGAAACATGTTTGAAATTTTTTCTAATTAATTCAAATACGTAATTTTTGAACATGTTAGAGGGTTTTATATGCTCAAGTTATTCTATCTACAAACAACTAACAAAAAAAGTAGCCTTAAAGCAACATCCATAACTTATAGCAATATGTCTGAATTTTCATAAATTCTGTAGGAGTAATAGAAATCTAAATACAGAAACAAAGTAGAATCGTTTGTTATAATACCAAACCCGCATAAATAATTATTTTTGTCAAACACTGAGTTTTTGTTTTTAATATTAGCAAATCCAGTACATACTAAATTAAAATTATTAAAATGATAGATTACATTTAATTAATTGCTACAAAGCTAAGAAATAATACATGAAATTCAAATCAAGAAATAATACTGTTCAACTTTTATTTTCTAATATCTAATATTTTCAAATTTGAAATAACGGGTGTTCATTTGAATTTGTGGTCTAGTTAGAAGTCTTGCCATATCTCAGCGACCACAAATGCGTAGTGGAGCAAGGGAGAAAACTGTAGAGCAAGACGCCCAAATGTAGTTTTCAGTACAACCTAAAAACATCAGGCTAGCTTGCAGGCGCGAAATTTAAAATAGGTCGTGTCAATATTTTGTGTTTATTTGATAAAACTGTTTTTTATAATAAACGGAAATATAAGTAGATAAAGAACGCAAAAACTAACTTATAAGCACGAAAATATCAAACACAGCAAAATCGCAATGATATTTTCAGGTTGGTCTGTAACCTTGCTTATGACGTATTTACAGAATTTCGATCAGTGCGCAGGGTCGCTGAGATATGGCAAGCACTCAAGCTGTGATGGTTGTTTTTGTACGTCGTAGCGTATTCTACACTCACATTTTTAACTGTCATAACATGTCCTGTTTTACCAGCAATAGCAGCAAGCAAATATTTGAGTTAAGTTACTTGTTGTTATAATAAGAATAGCAACTTTCCATTACCAATTATTTTTTGTATTATTTGAAGCAAAAATGGAATTAAATATGAGGTTATGTGTCCAATCATATGATGTAATGCACGACATGATTTCAACAATTCTAGAGTTAACTAGACCACAAATTCAAATAAACACTCTATATAAAAATAGATTATAGACTAAAATAGAACCAAAAAAATTAGTATTCTTTCTCATCCAGTCTTTGGAGGGCAATTGTCTGTTTTTCAAATATTTTGTATACATTCTATATTTTAATATTTCATTAATTTAAAAACCGTGAAATATTTTCTAGTACAACATTCTATTGTTAATTGTGTTTCCTTCTTATCGGGCCACACTAAGCCAACAAAATAAAAACAAAACAAACTTTTTGTTTTTCAACAAATTTGTGACAATTATAAAACATTTTTGCTACTTTTTTGGAAACTCAAATGTTTGTGTTTTTAGTAACTGTACACTATACTATCGTAATTTACATTGCACGGATTATAAAGTTTTAAAAAAATTGCCTCATTTGCAGGGTTGTAACACTGCCCCTCTTTTACCTACCTACCCTTACTGAATTACTACTTTAATTTGCCCTGGGTTCGCTAGCTGATTCAGTCGGTATGCTTATGAGACTCTTTTTTATAATCGCAGAATGGCTAAGGGAAAGCTAATGTTTGAGGCCAACAAATATTGTTTAAGGCCAGTTTGTGGACACCTGAAATGTTGTACTCCCCAATGCAAGTATGAATGACCATAAGAAGATAAACAGTTTACAATGAAGACATATAATCTGCAAACCAATACACACACAAGAAAATACATATATGAAAATGGTACAAACAGATACGTAGAAGTTCATTAATCAGCACAAAGTTAAATAGCATGCACTAGTAGCTAAATTTATTGCGATGCTGTCCCTTCTTGAACAGTTTCGTAATCGGATACCAGTCTTTGAGAATAGTGCGGGAACATTGTGATGACGTAACTGTAACGCTCGATCAGCAGGTGATTCCCCAAGTGATCAACCGCATGAGTAATGGCTCCAGCTGGTGTAATAATATTTCGCTTGCACAGTAATTATGGCTATTAACTAACCTGGCTTTTAGAGGCTCCCCAGCGTTATAGCTGTATACTAAGGCAGGTGCTTTTCCTATGATGTCACAACGATATCTGTCTTCTGACAAAGCTGCAACTGCGGCAGGATTTGGCTGCTTTTGAGTGCTGGCATTTCTTTCAGAGGCATGATGAGCCGACGGCGAATACTGCCGGCTACCACACAATATATGATGCGCTGTTTAGGGCTGTTATTAGCCCGCTTCGTGTTGCTGACAATTCGCGAGTTCGATCAGCGAACTCGCAACGACCCGCACTTGTTGACAATCTGGGTGTGAATCCCTTGATCCGTGCTATTCAACCACTTGGGCGCGAATGCCCTTCTTGCAGGCCTCCAGCGTTGATTCCTATACTGACCGGTTATTCTCACGCTAAAACTGCATTGTTGGTGCATTGTTTCACGCACTCGTAGCACACCGCACCACACATTGACTGTCTATACATTAAATATCACTCTATAGTACTAAACTACGTGCATAAATACAAGAGCTTTTACTGTCAGGCTTCATTGCTGATTATTATATAATGAAAAGATATAATTTGAATAAATACAGGTGGCACGCATTGACTTGTTTCAGGGTATATAATTACTAGTTTTAAAGGGGAATTTTAAATTTTTGCTCTGTCGCTCAGGAACAAAAGAAATACAGAGAAGTCTCCACTAAACATACACTGACAGTCCACATTTTTTGATTGTTTATCAGAGGTGTCTCCTTAAAAGAAACAGTCAAGTCCGGTTATAGAAAGTGGTTAAGCAAATACAAAAAAAAATTTAAACATGCAGAAAAGTTTTTTTTATTGACTATTCAATTCACCTGTCAGCTGTCCAAAAGTGACCAATGAAAGTTCAGAATTTGACGTTTCATGGCCAATCAAAAAAATATCAGCAGATATATCTTCCTAGAAGGTATTCAAGTAACTATTTTAAACAAATTGTAGTTTTTATTAGAAAAAAAAATCAATTTTAGTTTTCTGTTACTACAAAACTTGTGCGGTTTGTTGCTAGACTGAAAACTAACTTGAAAAAATAGTTTCGCTCAGTGGATAGTGTCTCCAATATCATTATTAGTCAAAGTTAAGTCGATTATTTTTGCGGTGGTGTCACTACTCATGTCCATTGTGCTTGGGATTAGGACTCGTGCTAGCGCACTCATGCTAATCGAACTTAAGCGCAATGGACATTTGTGATACCACTACAAAAATAGCCGACATAACTTTGACTACTCGTGGTATTATAAGTGAACATAACTACAATAATTGAAGGGACTGGAATAAAAGAGGTCTAAAGTGCCCATTTAAAAGATTTGAAATAATAAGAGGTAACGTTAATTGAGTATTAAAAACTCTTCATATGTTACTATGATATATAAGACTCATTACTTCATTGAGAAAATTAACAAAATTTTGTTGAAAAAGAAAACAGCCAAACCTTCTCGAAAACTCACTTAATTGGGAAAAAATTGGTAAAAATATGCTGACCCTTTTTGCTGTCTCTTATTGTATATTATTGTAGCAGTTGTGATATACAGGGGAAACATCAAGTTTTCAATATTTTTAGATGGACAAATGCACTTGATAAATGGTAATACTTTGTCTAAAATGTGCTTGAACTAAAATGAAAATGTCTCGGACAATCTGTCATAAGAGTAAAAACACTGTTTAGTCATTTTTTGCAAGTTGATTGAATAACTCTCGCCTAATGCTCTGGAACACTTCAGAATTTTTTTTTTTAATTTTCCATTAAACTAAAGTCCCTCTTACACTTCACGTCTGACCTTATTCCAGAAACTTTCGCTGAATTTCTTGAAGGCGAGTAGCATTTACGAAGGAAATAAAAAGTTTAACTTTTTTTTTTCTTTTGCCCACCGCAAAAATTGCTGTAGGCAATCACTTTCGTTACATTTTGAGAAGGTACAGTCGCGGAATTAAAAATCCGGACATTTAAAATGATTCAGTGTATATCTTACTTTACTTTACTTATCACGTTACCTGGTGAAATTAGTCAAAGTCAAAATAATTACTCGTATATGACAGCATGCCTCATTGTTTAACTGTCAATTGCTAACCTAGAAACGCAAAGCCTAATTTACATTACCCAAAAATTGCAAAAATCATCTATAAGACTCGTCCGGATTTTTAATTCCGCGACTGTACATTGTCGATGAAGTGGATAAGAGAAGATTCTATTTCTTGAGAATCTCTAGACGAAATTGTTTCATCCCAGAGATACATTTTAGATTTTCCAGTAATCAATTTGTGAATGCAAAATTTAAAATTCAGAGCTGTCGCAAGTAAAACATTTTATCATATTTCATTTGGTAATGTACTACATTTGTACATTCAAAATTGTTTAGAAATGGCAATTTGTTTTACGTTTGGCAATGCTCAAGTGTATTGTTGGTGACACATAGGGCTGGTTGCAGAAAGCAATGTTAAGTCTGGTGTTAGCTAACATCGCGTCAAAGTGAACAAAAACGAATCAAATCTCAAATGCTTATGGTAACTAATACATTAGTAAACAAAATTTGATGCGATTTTGTTCACTTTGACGCGATGTTAGCTAACACCAGACTTAACATTGCTTTCTGCAACCGGCCCTGAGAGTCTATGTCAAATTCGAGGTTAGCAGGTTAGGTTTTGCGTCAGTTTTGACACAAACTAACTCAAAACTTAACATAATAACCTCGAATTTGACATAGACTTACAGTGCCACCAACAATACACTTGAGCATTGCCATACACAGAACGTCAACTGGAGCTGCTTATTGTGCTTCAGTACATAAAAATGAGTTCTGCTCAGATTTGTTATGTTTTGACATTTAGGGCCGGTTGCAGAAAGCAATGTTAAGTCTCGTGTTAGCTAACATCGCGTTAAAGTGAACAAAATCGCATCAAATTTTGTTTACTAATGTATTAGTTACCATAAAGATTTGAGATTTGATGCGATTTTGTTCACTTTGACGCGATGTTAGCTAACACGAGACTTAACATTGCTTTCTGCAACCGGCCCTTAGTGTCACTTTTATGTAAAAATTTCATGTTTCACATTTCTTACAAAATGCGATAAAATAACTAGTATACTGAACGCCTTAGAAACATGGTTTTATTTAATGCTCGTACTCAAATCAGTCATACTTGTTCAGTAAAACATCACTTTTCTAAACTAGTTGGGTAATATACTATTACAAGTTAGTAATGTTGTAAGGAGGACTTGTAAACCCAAACAAATTTCATTTGTATCAGCAGAGTTCTTGTGAAACTGTGTATAAAAAAAATATTAGTGGATGAAATCTTTCGACTCAAACCGTGGAATTTAGTATTGGTAAAGGTTTTTAGTGGAATCCTTTTACGTTTTTGGGAATAATTTGCATTGTTTTGTTATATTAGTGAGCAAATGCTTAGAAGAAATAACAAAAAACATGCATTGTGTTTGGTTATATGGTTATGTTTAGTGTACATCTTATGGCTCCTTTATACTCCAAGGCATTTTCTGTCTGGTCTGAAATTCCACAGAACTTCCTTAATAACGGTTTTTAACGTTTTTTCAAAATATATTATGTAGGGATGTCGGCGGGTACCCGGGTACCCGGGTCGACCCGGGTAATAGTCGACCCGGGTGTAGTTTCAGGACCCGGGTACCCGACTAGTAAATTATGTAATTTTCAAGAAGTCAGACTTTTTCGGAGATGATAAAAATAATAGCAATAAGCGCTAGAAAAACATAACCATGCAGTAGTAACAAGAATGGGATGGGGTGATCCTATACCATATAATGTTTTTTGTTTCATTTAAGGCAATAAATCCGCTTCACGGAACTATTCAACCCGTCAATAGTACCATTAAATTGCGTCAGTATGGGATGAAGTAACATAAACATCCTGTGTGTGATGTTGATTGTTGCTGCTACCAATTTCGGACAAAAAGTCACGTACTTGAATTTGATAACACTTGGAAGTGTGAAAATACTTACGAATAACAGACAACTTGCAGTTTGAATTGGCGAGTAGGTACTATTTCAATTTAGGTCAATTTAAAACTCGCGGCGTAAAAGAAAGCAATTTGTAGTTACTTCAGATGTTCAGATGTAAACTAACATTTTTGTTATATACAGTGTGTCCAAGATAAGGAGGGCCAGTATGGGGATCTCGGTAATCGTAAGAGATACAAATTTGGTTAAATGGGAAGAAAGTTGCGCAATTAAAGGACTAAAAAAATGACGTCTAGAAATCCTTGATATGATTTTTCGTTTTTGAGATATCTCAAAAAAACCGAATTTTTGAATTTTCTTTTTTATTTTTTTCTGGCGTTAATATTAAAGTTAGAGCGAAACTGATTAAACTTCTTTATAGCAACTTTTAGTGGACTTAATGATTACGTTATCAATTTTATATCCGACGTTTCGTCTTCGAGAAACCATCATCAACTTCATTTTTTTAAATACGGTCCTGGTTTTTTGATGCCAAATTTGCAAAGCCCTTGTTACTCTAAATTCAACAATGTACCACATATAATGGTTTAATTACGTTTCGAGCTTTTTTCTGATCACCATCAGAAATTTTTTTAGATACGGACCTGCATTTCTCATAATTTTGTAAAAATAAGTTCATACAGTAAGTTAGGCCTTTTTACATGCCGTTAAAATATTAAAATGCACATCATAATGTCATAATTCTGATACATTAATTTATTAAGCAACCAATAACCATTAACAATAAACAAAAAAGAAATGAACAAAAGATAGACAAAAAGAATAACAAAACGAAAATCGAAACCATTTAATAGGTATTAAATTTACAGAAGGTATTCAAAAAGGTTGCCATCATTCTCTATGCATAAATAACATCTAACTGTAGAATCTAAAACATTATTCAGCAATACTGGCGTTATACTTTGAAAGGCTTCAAGAACCAATCTTCTAAGTTCTTCTTCTATTTCAAAACGTTAAATACCTATTACATTGTTTCAAGGCTCGTTTTCTCATTATTTCTGCCTATCTTTTGTTCATTAATTTGTTGTTTATTGTTAATAGTTATTGGTTGCTTATTAAATTAATGTATCAGAATTATGACATTATGATGTGCATTTTAATATCTTAACGGCATGTAAAAAGGCCTAACTTACTGTATGAACTTATTTTTACAAAATTGTGAGAAATGCAGGTCCGTATCTAAAAAAATTTCTGATGATGATCAGAAAAAAGCTCGAAACGTAATTAAACCATAATATGTGGTACATTGTTGAATTTAGAGTAACAAGGGCTTTGCAAATTTGGCATCAAAAAACCAGGACCGTATTTAATAAAATGAAGTTGATGATGGTTTCTCGAAGACGAAATGTCGGATAAAAAATTTGATAACGTAATCATTAAGTCCACTAAAAGTTGCTATAAAGAAGTTTAATCAGTTTCGCCCAACTTTAATATTAACGCCAGAAAAAAATAAAAAAGAAAATCCAAAAATTCGGTTTTTTTGAGATATCTCAAAAACGAAAAATCATATCAAGGATTTCTAGACGTCATTTTTTTAGTCCTTTAATTGCGCAACTTTCTTCCCATTTAACCAAATTTGTATCTCTTACCATTACCGAGATCCCCATACTGGCCCTCCTTATCTTGGACACACTGTATATCGGGTACCCGGGTACTGCTTTCGGGTACCCGGGTTTGATTTTAGACCGGGTACGACATCCCTAATATTATGTAAGGATATAATAATGTAATGTTTGAGTAGACAAAAAAAAATTTCTACAAGATAATTTAAACTAAAATGTATTTGAACAGCAAAAATTTATGTACTATCTATAAAACCGAAAGTGAAATTGACACACTGATAACTGGTATTAATAGCTGCATTAATCCTAATGAAATTTCTTTTTCTTATCCCCTCAAATAATCCAGATATTCGTTTGGCACACTTTAGTTGATACACCCTGTATAGTAGCTCTACAGGTCTTGAAGGCCATGAAGGCTTTGGCTTGTAGGATTTTACATCATTATCTTTCATCTTTAGCAGGTTCCTTCAACTCATTGATTTTTAGCCAATTCAAGTTACGGTGCACTTTGTTTGTCTATTGTTTTTGGTCTTCCTCTGTGCTGTCTTTCTGCTACATTTATGTGCCGTATTTTATGGGATATTTTTTTCATTATGCGTATTAAATACCTTACCTATCTAATTCACTGGTTTTAATGACCCCCAACTATATCTGCATCACTATAAAGTTCTCTTAATTCTTGGTTTGCCCTTCTTTCTCTTCCTCCTTCAACTCTTCGTCCATTTTAATAAATCTTTAGCAGCTTCCTTTCACATACACTGAACTTTTATTTATTTATTTGGTTATTTATTATATGTATACAAGGAAGTGAGAGATAATCTGGTGATACATTTGTACTGGTGTATGTCTGATTTCTGTTTATGCGATATATAGGATTGTGTAAAAGGTTTTATTGTAAACAGAATAAATTTACAAAAGTATTTGCATAGTTGTTAGTGTGTTTCTAATTTTGTTTTAAACTGTTTGATATTGTTGGAGTTGATGATTTTAGCTGGTAGAGAAATCCAGTGATCAACCTATTCAATATGTAGTATTTGTAAGGATATTTCTGGAACCGTGCTTCCTTCAATTTATATGGGTGGTCTCTTAGATGTCTGTTTTCATTCACATTGCCGAAGTTTATTAATTCTGGGCAGTTATAATATCCTCTCATGATTTTAAACATTTCAATAAAGTTTCCTCAAAGTCTTCTCTGTTTTAAAGACAGTAAGTTTAGTATTTGTAGTCTTTCTTCATAATGAAGATGTCACACAGCTATTGGGAGTTTGGTAGTATTTTTCTTGTTTTTTCTAAAATTTCTATATCTTCAGCTAGATAGGAGACCATGTCAAGTAGTCGAATTCCTGAATCAGTCTGATGTAGATTGTATATAGCAAATGGTTGACTTTCTTCTTTTTTTGAAATCTGGTGAGATATGTATACCCAAGTGTGGTTGCAGGTAAGTCGTTGGTATTACATTTCTAAATAGTGTAGTCCTTTCATGGGTTGTTTTTTAAAATGGTAATTTTATTTCTTTAAATTTTCGGTTTTCCGAAATGTAAAATGACAAATGTTAGCATAAATGGATACAGAATTTTTTTCTCTACAAAAAACTTCCATTCAAGTTTGCTCTAAAATAATTAGGGAAGCAAATATTTTCATATGAAGAAATTACCATTGAAATCCCTATGGTGCGTAAATCACTTATACACCCTGTATACTGCTCCCATCAAGAAACGAGTGGTGAGTTTTTGCCAAGATCCATAAGGACTCACCTTTGTGGGTGGGTGTGTTCAGGATGGGGTGTAGAGTTGCAGTATATGGTGTTCCTTCCAGTGTATTTGTTTTTATGAAGATTGCTAGACCACCTCTTCTAGTTATGCGGTCTGTCGTATATGCTTCGGAGTTTGGAATATTTATCAACAAGTCTGGGGTCTTAGGGTGAAGCCAGGTTTCAATTACGAGAATGATTAATGTTAAATATATAGTTATATCTAGTAGTAACTCAGAGGTTTGTGTAGTAAATATTGAGGGAGCTCTTAGTTTTTTGAACAATCGTTTTTGTGGGTTTAGTTTTGCTTGAAAATGTTTGGTTGGCTTTAATAAAATCGGATTGTTAAATGGCTTTCTCTTTTACTTTCTCTATCAGTGATACTTCCAAAGAATTTGCAGACTTTTAACTGAAAATTGCTTTTAATATTGTTTTCACTTTTGCGTCTATCTGGAATTTTAGATATCAAACTTCCATATTCAGATTGACATTATTGTGTACGGATTTAAGCTTTTCTTCGTTTGTTCTAAATTTATTGTATTAGTTCGTACCTATACCTTCTTTTGTAACTTTTCTCCACCATAATTGATCATCTCTGCCTGTATTTTGACTGAGCCTGTGCTTCTATTATTTTTCAGCTGTTTTATATTTCTTCCTTGTACATAGAAATTTATTTTAGATGTTGAATCTCATTATCTGGTGTTTGTTTGTTATTTTGTTTATGAAGTACTTCCTGAAAATATTCTGCCATTCTTTCAGTTATTTCTTTTTTATTTCTCACTAAATTTCCAAGTTTTCTGTGAATGTATTCTTTTTGTTTCTTTCAATCCTTAATAAAAATGGCTAATCTCTTTATATCCATATTTTTCTTCTATTTCTTCTAGCAGTCTACGTTGGTATTTTATTTTCAGTTCCTTCCACAATATCTTACAATTCTTTGTTTGTTCTGTATATCTGTATTTGTTTACTTCCAAAGATGCTTGCAACATTCTATATCTTGCTTTATATTTTTCCTTTACCTGTTTGTTGCATTCGGAAGTGAACCATTTGTGTTTCTTATGCTATTTTTTGTGGGCATCATTAGTCACTACACTTTTTATAGTTTTTTCTACCATGTTTATTTTTTCTTCTATATTTTGTTACGGTCTAAAAGTACTTTTACGACACCGCGCCGACACATACAAAAACTAAACGGCCGGTGTGGACGATATTTTACAAAATTGTGACGAAGACTCACCTAGGCCGCTGCCCAACCCGCAACAAGATAATGCCGGCTAAACATCAGTGGAGCGAGGGAGGGTTCTTTACGAGATTACCTAAGGGCAACGACCAGAGGGCCGGTAAACAACAATAAAATAATTTGGACGCCACCCGGTTCCGTCAACCGGAACGAAAATACAAAAGTAAGCCAACAGAGAAACCAGGAAGCAAGTGAGCCCACCTTTCAACTTTACACTTGGTAGTAATCTGGACAGCAAGCCGGTTCAGCAACAATGGACCTACCTATTTGAAAATCCACTTGGTAACTGGCCAAACTGTAACATAAAACCACACAAAGCACATGCACAATAACAAGGAAACCACATTTAAAATGACATGACATGTATTGACACAAAATATTAGAAACTGTATATAAAAAGACACATGTAAATCTAAAGTGTAAATATGGTAGTTCGATGGTTGCGCAACGTCTTATACTATTATCAGAAAGCGACATAAAAACTGTACAACAACAATAATTGTGTGAAGCGGTATGAATAGTACATTCTAGGCAAATAAGCTATCTTAACTGACGGTGACAGAACACAACTGTTCGCTAAGCGACAATAATTTCGTGAAGCGGTACGAATAGTACGTTATAGGCAAATAAGCTATCTTAACTGACGGTAAAAGAACACAACTGTTTGCTAATTCAGCGCAACACACTGTATCAATATCAAACTGTACGAATAAACTTAATCCTAGGCTGCAATAAATAAGACAAAATATCATAGTCAATAAAACACAAAATTTATGATGGTGCATCCAAGAGTATAGAATTTAGAAATTCATCCACAGAGTGGAAACAATTATCATGTAGTAGCTGATTTATTTTTTAATTAATTTTTTTTTGTTAAGATTTTTAAATGAAGACAGAAGTTTATTAAAAAGTCGTACACCGGATCTCGTCTCGTAGTTATGATAATCCGAATGAGTTCAAAAAGATTTAAAATTTTTATAAATGGTTATCAGAGAGTAATAAATGTAAAAAACAGGGAAGGGTCATAATCTGCAAATCTTTAAAATGAGGTTGACATGACTCGTGCAGTAATATTAGCTAAAATTCTAATTGCTTTTTTGCATACTAAATACCTTGCCAACATGACAGGAATTGCCCCACAATGTAACTACATACGTTATGTGTGAATGAAAAAGCGATAAATAAGTCGTTCTTAGGACACCTCTGCCAACACAGACTTTTAAGTTGCCTCAGCAAAAAAAAGTTGAACTGAAAGCTTGCTGCAAAGAAAGTTGATATGTGCAAACCAGGTCAAATTTGTGTCAAGAAGTACTCCCAAGTAGTTTTACCTCACTAATACAGCACAGAGGATTGTTTTTGTATGAAAAAATAATATTTTGTGTTTTATCTTCATTTAGTTTTAATTTATTGACTATGAACCAATCACGAGCTTTCATTTCAGTGCTTTCCAGAAGTTCTATTAAGCTGTTATGATCTTCCTTATCACAAAGTAAGGTTGTATCATCTGCAAATAAAGTACATGTAGTTGGTGATATGTATTGTACTAAATCGTTACAGCAGAGGGCCTAAAATGGACCTTTGCGCAACACCTTGATTAATAGGAAGTTTTTTTAGAAGATTTATCTTTAAAAACTAGAAATTGTTGCATGCTTGTTAGATAAGATCTTATTAGGGACAGCGGCAATCCTCTCACACCATAAAGTTCAAGTTTTTCAAGAAGTGGATTGATCGAAATTAATGCAGTCAAAGACCCCAAAGCTGCAGCTACCTTTTTACTATGTTCAAGTTGTTCAACAGCGTCGTCAATAAGAACAGAAACTGCTTGAGATGTTGAGCGTTCGCTCCTAAAGTCAAATTGAGAATCATTGGACAATTTATAATTTTTAAAGTAGTGGTATAATCTAACTTTTAAAACTTTTTCCAAAGATTTACTAAATACTGGAATAATCGAAATGGGTCTATAATTACTAGCACAGGTAGTATCACCATTTTTGAATAATGAAGTAACTTCAGATAACTTAAAAGCAATGGGATATGTACAGTCGCGTGTGCAAAATAAATCTGGGACAGTGTTTTTTTCACATGCAGATTCAGTTAAGAATTTGAAGAATATTTCCATGGATTTCCTCTTATCAGAGAGAGGTACGGGTTTCAGTACCTGTTAAAGTTTAATGTAACTCTTTCTGATAGCAGGAAATCCATGGAGATATTCTTCAATTCTTAACTGAATCTGCATGTGAAAAAAACACTGTCCCAGATTTATTTGCACACGACTGTACATTGAGTACAGCATTAATATATTTAACAATTAAAAATGTAATAACTATTACATCACTTATGTTTTTGATACATAGATAACATTCCTAATTGCCACTTGGTCAAAATCAACGATGTCTAATACAGACTTTCTTGAAACTCTTCTATTTTGGGCTTCAAATACCTTGGTTCATTTCTACTCTCTGCGATATACTTTCTACATTTTTTACATTTAGCTGTAGTACATTATTAACTCTCTATAATAAATAATAGTGTTAGTTATCTACCTCTCCAACAGCATTTAATGAAAGTAAAGTTTCATCTCAAAATAATTAATTTTATTGATTTATTATTGAATAGAAAGTAGGCGGCTAAGCCGATATAACTTTCATCTGTGTTGTGTACATTTAACAAAACAAATATTCTATACATGATAACTTAACAAGACAACTAAGTTCTGCAATTAACAAAAGCAAAAGAAAAGAAAATACAAATTAACATGAAAAAGCAAAAAAAGAAAATAATTTTAAAGAGAAAAAACAATCATTTTAAGTAAATTTTAAACTATAGGTATATACTGAAGTTATCCAAAACGGATTGTACATCAATGTGCAAATGCATTTATAATATTTTAAACTTATTTAACGCTTGTTTAAAACTTATTCATATGGCGTCCAAGGAGTTTTTGAATGAATTTACACTTGAACTCTCGACTACACAGACAGGTAAACTATTCCATGATCTCACTATGCGATTTGTGAAAAAGTATTCCCGCACAAGTTTGAAAAATCTGTCACAATGCAGCTTAAAACTGTGACCTCTCAGACCATCATAGTCACTGTAATTGAGCATGTCTCTTAACGGAGAGTTATAATAGTTGTTGACTATTTTAAAAGTTTCAATAAGGTCGCCCCTGGTACGCCTGGATTGCAAAGTTGGTAAATTAAGCAACGATAACTGATGTTCAAAGGGCAAACCTCTGAGTTCAACGGGGATCTTCGTGGCTCTTCTTTGTACTCGTTCAATAAGATCGACATCCCTGATGAAGTAAGGGTTCCACACCGGTGCACAGTATTCTAAGTTAGGTCTGATGTATGTTTTGTAAATTTTCTTAAAATTATCACTCGATAAATGTTTAAAACAATTAGACACCATGTAGATTAATCTGTTAGCCTTTTTTGTTAGAACGGTGATGTGTTTGGACCACTTTAGATCATTCGTTATGATAATTCCTAAGTCACATTGTGCATCCACAATGTTTAAGGATTGGCCGTTCAAATAGTAAGCTAGCTTAGGATTTGTTTTTCCAAGATGTAGAATGTTAGATTTTCCCACATTTAAAGATAGTAGCCATATCTCACACCATTCATTAATGCTATTTAAATCATTTTGAAGGACAATATGATTGTTTAATGGGGAGTTATATAGTTTAACGTCATCGGCAAACATGTTAGTTGGAGATGCAACATTATACAGTAGATCACAAACATAGATCAGAAATAGTAGAGGCCCAAGCACTGAGCCTTGCGGTACTCCACTTCTAACGTCAAGAGTATCCGAAAGAACTTTTTCTATATGAACTTCAAATCGGCGATTAGTGAGAAAGTTTTCGATCCATTTCAATAAGTTTCCACGAATTCCATAATGTTCAAGTTTGTGTATGAGACGGCATAGAGGGATACGATCAAAAGCCTTGCTAAAATCTAAATAAATCACATCTACTGGTACATTTGAGTCTAGCGATTTTGTCCAGGCGTCCAAACTCAATAGAAGGTTAGACAGCACCGATCGTCTGGGTACGAAATCATGTTGTGCCCTCGGTATAACATTGTTGACTAACAGAAAGTCCGTTACATGTTTAGCTATTAATCTTTCCATACATTTGCACAATATTGACGTCAGACTAACAGGCCAATAGTTTTGCCTATCGAGTTTATTTCCTTTTTTGAAAATCGGGACGACTATTGCATTTTTCCAAGTATTGGGTATAAAATTCTCCTTAAGCGAAGAATGTATGAATTTCGTGACGTCGTATGCTAAATTCTCAGCAGAGTTCTTTAATAGAACAGCTGGTATTCCATCCGCACCTGAATTAGACTCAGCTTTCAAGGACTGTAACTCCTTTAGCACTTCATTCACGTTAAATTCTATAGATGTTATGGAGTTCGAAACACGATTTGTTAGTATCAAGGGTGGTGGACCTACTGGTTCATTAATATATTGATCGTAGAAATAGTTTGCAAATAAATTTGCAACATCTTTCGGATTTGAAGTCACTTGTCCGTCATTGTTTGTCAGAACCACCTGGGGAATTTTAGAAGAGAGTTGGGAGCGCATATATTTATAGAAGTTTTTTTCACCTGATTGAATCACCTTGTTCGCGTAACGACTCCGAGCAATTCTGAGTACCGTAGTAAGTTCATTTGAATACTCTCTATACACTCTATATTTCATGGGGTTGACGGATGCCCTATATGTATCCCAAAGCTTTATTTTGTGTTTAATCATTTTTTGGTGCTCGTCTGTGATCCATGGTTTGTTATTTAATGTCTTCTTCTGCTTGGTAGTAGGAACAAAGCTATCTGTGATATGTTTAATCTTAGTGTTGAAATTTGCACAGATTTCTTCTGCCTTTACGTCGTCACTGATCTGTTCAGGGCACGAATCCAGGTATATAGAGATGTCGTCATAATTTGCCTTCCAGTAGTTTTTCTTAGTTGTCTCTCTTATTAATGGTGTATATGGAAAACACTGATGGATACCAATTAGACAAACATGATCACTACAGCCTATTGGTGGGTCAGTCACTAGGTCACTGAAGAAGTTTTCGTCCATAGTAAATATTAAATCTAACATGAATGGTGTATCCGTATTTCTGAATCTAGTAGGCTTGGATATATGTTGGTGAAGGTTTGAATTTAGAAAAATATCGACGAATTGGGATGAGGGTGAGTTATTGTCTGGAGCTACTGGGTTGGGCCACTTAATGCCAGGGAAATTAAAATCACCAAAAATTGCAATATTGTTAAGTAAGGAAGCTTCTCTAAATATATGAAAAAGCTCTGCATCTTAATCTTCGTTTGCCTGTAGATGCACAAAAAAAGAATAGAGTTTTTGTTAGGTAGAACTACATTTACACCAAGACATTGTACAGTATTGGACACAAAGGTATTACTCCGGCTTGCTTTTAAGGAGAAGCCTTCAATTGTGGTTTTTACTTCCTTTTACTACTATAAAGGAAGTATTGGATTCACCCCAAAAATTCGAAATTGAGTTTTCAACAGATCTTCACGTTTTAGAGTCCCCTGATCCCAAAAAACATATTTTTTTTCATTGGTCTGTCTGTCTGTGTGTCTGGCTGAGTGTGTGTCTGTGAACAGAATATCTCAAAAACGGAAAGAGGTATGGCATTGAAACTTCATATATAAGTTTTGTGTACTATCTAGATGCGACAGCAAGCTTTTGGAGAAAATCGCATAACCGGAAGTAGGTGTTTACTCTTGTGATTTTTCAGTTTTTTTCGATTTTTTCAAAAACGGCTCTAACGATTTTTTTTAAACTTTACATTTTTCTTACATTTTTAATGTGTATTGATGTGAGATAGATGATTTTCCAGTTGAATACTTCTAAAGTGGGTTTCTTTTGTTTTTTTTTCTATTTTTTTTATTAACTCCTATTTTAAATAAAACACCCGGTATATTATTACATTTTTGAATTCACCTTAAAATTCTAGAGAAAATTTGTCTCTTCAACTAACACTCGATTTTGTACCGTTTTTGTAGAATTTGTAATTTTTGAAAATTTTTAACAAATGGTTAAAAATTAAAAATGAAATTTTTGACTAATTATAAGATCACTGTTAAAGGAAGTTGTGTGAGTGTATCACACCAGATTTTTATATATATATCAGTACGCCACCACCTGATCTTTGATCTCTGTCTCTTCTAAAGACGGTAAAACCATCGATATGAATAAGCGAATCGGGTAGGTTCACATTTAGACATGACTCAGTAATTAGAATAATAGTCGGTTTTGTTGATGAAACGTAAAGCTGAAAATCGTTAAATTTGGCCATTAGCGTAGCAATGTTGGTGTATACATAATTTTTATGTTCAAGATGCTTATGTTATTTAATAGTTTTTTTGTTTGGTGATCGTGGGAATTCCTCTGACGTATTTGATGGTAATGTCGATTTCTCCTTTGTCCTGGCGTGCTGTGAGTTCAGCTTTAATTTTGTTAAAATAATCGCGTTGCATTGGTGTTCTATCGGACTGTATTGACACTTTGGAGGTTTGAGGTATTTTCTTTTTTGTTTCTAAGAATTGTCAATGCGTCACTTTCGTTTCGTAGTATGACTTTCAGAGGCCGTGCTTTGCCGTCGGCGTTTTTTCCTAAACGAATAACTTTCACTTCATCTACATTGATGTCCACAACCTGTTTTATAATTTCAATGCATTGTTTTTTATCATGTGCTATTTTATCATTCACATTTTCTGCCTCCGCATTGAAAATTATTACGTTGGAAGCTCTTCTGCGCCTTTCGTTAATTTCGTAAATTATGGACTCCGTAATTAGATTCTGATTAGATTGTTCAAGTTTTACAATTTTTTCATTCAACTCATCTATGCGCTTTTTGAGCGTACTAAGATTAGTATTGCATGCATCGCATACGTACTTGATACGGCGGTCCTTGGCAGTTAGGCATGCGACCTCGCTCTAAGATAGCTGCGTGCACTTAATGGCATGGATTGTTTGCTTGCATCCATCGCACACTACTTCCTTGTCTGAATACGTATCTTCTTTACACTTCAGACACTTCACAGTAGGCATGCTGAAGCTATTACTTAATCACTATCAAACATGTACAGATTTTTGAATGATTAAACTTTAGAAAAATTACTAAAATTGTAGAGTACAGGCAACACGAGACGTCTCGCACCAAATTTAAAAAGAATAATGAGGGACTTAATAGTTGCTTACACAAAGCCTTTGGCAAAACTTACACGCAACATAAAAAATTTTTACAATAAAATAACAAACCACAAGGCACAACACAAATAACAATGTAAAACAACAAGAAATTAATAAAAAGCAATAATTTATACTTCTTTTTTGTACCTCTTTTTATAAATCGACGCAACTATGAATCACTTTCATTCCTGTGATAAGTTTTCTGTCTTCTAAATAATTTTTATTGTATTCCATTCTTCCAGCTCTTTTCTTCCATATTTGATAAATTCTGCACATTTTTATTTTTACCTGGCTATTTCTTGTTTTTCTGTACCTGCAGGTATATATAAGCCGTTCACGATCTTTTTGGGTCGGGTGAGGCTATGACCATCTAGTCATTTTGTTGGCAGAACCTCTGTTGCAACTAAACTCCCTCATGGAAATGGACACTGTTTGTGTTAGGTTAGGTTGTTTTCAGTTTAAGGTTATATTTTCTGAATAGGTACATTGTTGCCGGATATTCTCTAGGTTCCACATAGACTCGCGTTCTTTTAAATTTAATCTGTCCTTTTTAAATTGGAAGTAGGATCGTTTAATGGAATTTTTTTGTTATAACAAAATTATTTTGGGCATTCTGACTTTTCCTTTGACGGAAATTAAAATTATTTTTACACATTTGATAAATAATTTATTTTCTTACGAATGTAAAATAATAAATCTGGCAATGTGGTGGCAAGAAAATGTCGAACAGACACTGACAGAAAAAAAAGTTGCATCCGCTACATTGTCGAATCAGTCAGTCCAACATGAAAAGAAAAAATCATAGCCAACTCTGTCCCAAAAAGGTCGTGAACGGCTTATATTTGACCACTTCCTCCATAGTAGGTGCTGCTTCTTCTTCTTTTTGACTTATGTTTTCTCTTTCTTTGTTGTATTCTTTTTTATTAGGTTTTGTTTTTTCTTGAAAACCGTTTTTGTCTCGTTTGGCACGTAGGTAAGTTTCGTATTTCTTTCCTTCTGTACTTTTCTTCCATTTGTTTTATCTTATCTTGACATATTCTCTTTTGTCTTTGTAATATAATTTTCGTCTCCGACTTGTTTTCTGTATTTTATCCCGTTTTCTTCATTATGTTCTAGTATTTTTAGCCACAGGTACCAACTTTTACTATCACCGCTTTTCCATGACCTCCATCTTTGCTCTAATTTTTGGAATTTTTCAATTACCACCTTTGTATCTTTTTTCCTAACCTTTAAGAACTATATTCAACTGCTTCTTCTCCGTTTCCTGGTTTTACCATTTACCTTCCAGCATTGATATTTACTCTTTCAGTTCTTTTCTTTCCTTTTCCCATTATTCTTCGTTTTTAAATTCTTAATACAGATGTTTTAAATTCTTTTGGTTCTTTTTAAATTCTTCTTTATTGTTTTAAATGTGTTGCTTCAGTTTGTTTTTCATTTTTTGCTAGAAAACCTTTATCATTTCCATGTCTTCTGGGTTTTTCTTTTCCTTCTTTTTCTCTTTAGTCATTGCTAAGTCAGTCAAAATTGGGAAAAACCAAAAGTCGATGGCGTGCAACAATACCTGCTGAGATCACACCCTGTTATCTAATGGAGTAAGGTAATGCAAATTACATGTATTAAACAAAACAAGAGAATCTTAATGTACAATTTAAAAAAAATATTAGTGGCGCTACAGCAAAAAATAAAAGAACGAACATATTTTTGCAAATGCTATTCAGAACAGTTTTCTCATAATTTGCATTAGCCAAACAAACCAGGGCATTTTGTGATGTTTTACCCTGAATTGTTGCTATAATTTTTTAGCCATTAAATGCTTTTAGACGGTTTACTTTAATAAGATTAGAAATAATCTATTTAACAGGATTATCGTCATTAAAATACATTTGAAAACTATAAAGCCCTTAAATTCCATCTTGAAAACCAAACTCATGGCATGAAAGTCCAAATTCTACTCCCTCATCCATTACTTTCAATCATGCCATTTCATCAGCATAATTCCAAAGAAAGCCATAAAAAGTGGTGGGCTTGTTGATAGATCCCAGAGATAACTCTGCGGGATTCAACTAAGCCTCTGGATGCGCAGGTATTTGCCGACAATTCCGAAGCTACCGTACAGTTCGAGAAGATCCCCTTCTGGTACCTAGACGAAGAGAACACAGCCGTGTACAAGATCACCAGGGAAATCCCCAAGTACAAGGATGATTGGATCGGAGTCTTTCGGGTAAGCCTCTCTCGACGGACCTATTTCAACTAACTCTGATTTGTTGCAGGAAAAATTCACCAGTTTGGACGACTACATCATCTATGAGTACGTGAACAAGTCTTCGAGCCCTCTGCCGGCGACGAAGAACCCACACCACAGTGCCGACACGCAGCAGACCCTTAAGTACAGCCTCACATTCCCCGAGCTGCCGGTGGGCCGATCAACGGCACCTGTACAGCTCATTTATTTTAGCCTTTCTGAAGACAATGTCCAAACGGTGCTCGGCATCAGTGACCCCATTCCCCTCCTCAAAAAGGACAGCGATTAATTATTTTGGACTTAGTGATAAGCTGTTTTAAGATGTATGCAAAGTGGCGTCAGTTATTGTTTACGTGTCTCCCGCACCGCTAATTGTTAAAACTTGTGTTATGAAGGAGCTGCAAAAATTTTGTAAATCTTTCTGCCTTCTGCTGTGTAAGAGAAGGTTAGATTGACATTTTTCGCTTAAAAATGTAAACTGGTACAGTGCTGGTTGCTGATACGAGTTTTAGTAGTTGAAGAACTACATGGTTTGACGTGCTGTTATGCAATACAGTTAATAGTAGCACTTTATATTTTTAAATAGTGTAATTAAAACACATTTTGGAGACAAAAGATAAACCTCACTACTATGAATACATATCTATTGTATGTAGTATATGATTTAAAAAAAAAGGAAACAAAGTAAATGGGGCCCACTTTGCATAACTTAATTTTATGCCATACTGATCGCAGTATTTTATATTTTCATAAATAGTGCAATCTTGAACCGTTCAATATGGGGGTAATACTGTACATCTATATACAGGGAGTACAAGACCAACCATACCAGCATTTTTTTCTGGAAAGCCATTAATTGTCGAAGGTTGAAAAAATGTACCTTACTATGTTTAACGGATATTCAGAAAAATTGTGGTATGGTTGTTTGGTATACCCTATATAAGAAGCTTAGTAACACCATTTTAAATTTATTTTTTCTATACCAATTTTTAGTTTTTTAAGAAATGACGACTTAAAAACTCAAAGTTCATAAAGTAGGAGCAAATTAAAATATTTTTATAAAATGCAGGGAATCTAACCTCTTTAATTGAATGATAGTGTAGCTAGCAAGTATTTATTTAGCAAAAATGTAAAACAGAGTCGATATATCATACAAATGTTACAATCAAAGTGCGCTTGATTAGTATTATTAAGTAAAACTAGTTGCTGTCAAATGTTAACGATGTAAAGGTTACTATTATGCCCGCTGTAACGATTGGAATACAATCGCTTGTTAAGTATTACTAATTTTCTGGATAAACGTTTTAATACTATCAGTAGATATAGTTGTATTTTACTTCAATTTATTTCATTGCTGTGATCTAAAGCCTCTGAGCAATTCTTAATAGGTTAATTTCTTGTTGTGTTATTTTTATTGACCTCGTATTTTAATTGTTCTTTAAAATGCAGGAGTCGAGGTGTTGTTTTATATGTTTTATTGAATGTTATGTCCTCACAATTTTGAAAACAACAATTGTTTTTGTATATAGGTTACTGTATTTTATTGATTTTCTTTTGTAACATTTTAAACTTTTAAAAAAATTCCATGATTACTGATCTCACAGACTAAATCATTGTTATTGTTGATATGCACTACTCTATTGCAGTCGTTAAGACTTTTATATATACTGAAAATGTACAACCTTCGGCAAACACTAAGCCATTGTTTAGCTGTTTCGAACTAGATTTATGTTTTAATTGCTATTCACAAATCGTGAAGCCATGTATCTCGGTCACTTTATACACTGGTGTATACGTAAGTGTTTAAGTTAGGTAGCTTAATGCGCAGCCATTGCACTTGTTATTCGATAAATCTTATTTTTATAGTTTTTTATTGACGTTTTGTGTAGTTAGTGCAGAAATTTTAGTTGTAACCAACAATATGGCCTCAGATTTCAACGACTTACACTGCATTTTTAGTATCGATAGTTCCAAGCAAAATAGGTGCTCTTGAACTGGTAGGGTTTTATGTATTTTATATGGTGAATGACGGTTATCAGGTAACTGGACAGAGTTGTGGCCTGCTTAGTATTAAAGCTTGTAAGTATTTAATGTTGTTAACAATAATTGTATGGAAATGAAATATATTGTTAAGCATATTTTAAGTTGCTGTTTTTTTAGTTGTTATTGTTAGGCACTGGAGGCAGCGGCATAGATAGCTTTTTGTTCTGAGAGGGGTCCACTATATTGTTATGAAACCAATTCATGTTTAATTGCAATACAGTTGCCAAAAATTAAATATTGGAGGCACACAAAAACCCAGAGAAATATTAAACATTCGTAAATGCGGGAAATTTAAACATTTATTTTAAAAGTTTAAGTCACTAAATCACTACTTATCTACCAAAATAATAGTAAATAAAACAACCAAGAATGCTATACATACAGAGTGGTTAAAAAACAGCTACATCTAGTTGGCTTTGAAATTTGTAAATTTTTATATGCCACGAGATTGTTATGGGTATTGCATTCTGGGAAATTCAAAGCATACTAGAAGTAGCTCTTTTTTAACCACTCTGTATATTTATAGTAATAAATACTACAGAAGTACTAAAAGAAATATTGAATTAGATTACCTAATTATCAATGCGAAACACTACGAAATTTTTAAACAAGGCAAAAACACCTTAAGGTCGCCACCGCAAAGAAAAGCAGCATTGGCACTTGCGCTGCTATTTGATGTTCCCAAATTGATAGTGACAATGAAATTATCATAAATTAATTCGACATTAAGCTATATTTTCTCCATGGTTCTTCTATGTGTAAAACAATAAAACTCTTTCCTCCACACATTTCCCACAGTGTACAGGGTGGCCAGATAAGAATGCAAAGTGCTGTATCTCGGAAACTATTCGTCGTAACGACTTTCGGTAAAAAAAATTATGGCCAAAGTGGCAAAACGAAGACCGTGGAAAATATTTCGTTGCCAGGGGGCGTAACCGCCATCTTAAACTTTTAAAGTGATTTTTCACTGAAATCCACCTAGTAAATGTTACCAAAAAATATATGCGTTTTAAAGCTAAGCTCTACTCGAGTAATTTTTGTTTAACACTTTTTGACTTATCTATTAAAATAAAGTGGTGGGGGGTAATTCAATCTTTTTTTAAATAAACAGCTGTAACTCCTAAGCCACTGAACGGATTTTAACAACCTTGGTCTCGTTGAAAAAAGCATTTATTGTTCCATGAAACCCATCTTACCTGTGATATGTCTAATTCTTAGTGATGCCGCTAGAGCGCGTTTTTGATATAATAGAAAATTGCAAAATTCTCTAAAAAATTAAATGCAATAATATGACTTTTTTTCATAAAAATGTAGTGAAATGATACCTAAATAGGCTAGTAAAAACCATATCTCGATATCTTATTCGTAGCCTGAAATATTGAAAACAGAAAATTTAGTTATCATCTAATTTTAAAAAGACGCTATTACACCGGTATTTATTGTGATTTATTTGCCTTTTTTCAAGATTCAATGATAAAATTTCATAATTTAATAATTTTTAAATAATAAAAGTATTCTTAGTTCAAAAAATTTAAAAAAAAACGTGTAGGGGCATAATAATCAATGCAGCTATACCTGCATTTTTGAGCCCGTGCGTGCACGTCATCAATCCGCCTTTTAGTAAGGTTGTCGGTACCAACACTTGAAAAATATAAAACTACTTTTTGTTTTCAATAAAACAATGATGAAAATTGCTTTTGCTAATAATATAGCTTAATATATTGCTAAGCTGTACATTTTGTTGTTTTAATATTTCATAATTTCCATGAACAATAGCAAAAATTATAATATGTCGGGGTACTTTGTGTTTTCAAGTTCTGCTCAGGGAGTTAATACGTACACATGTCACTCTTTAAAACGACTTATCGAGAGATCCAAAAAAAACTGTTCTTCAGCGGGCTGTGGAAATTCAACGTATGAATAATATGTTGGTAACTCTGTACGTCAATGTCAAATTCGAGGTTATCAGGTTAGGTTTTCCGTCAGTTATGACACAAAGTGACGCAAATCCTAACCTGCTAACCTCGAATTTGACATTGACGTACAGTGTCACCAACATATTATTCATACGTTGAATTTCCACAGCCCGCTGAAGAACAGTTTTTTTTTTATCTCTTGATATTTGTTATAGTGGTTTTGACAGATGTTGACAGTGACATATAGTTTAGCTTTGCATTTTAAAAATCCGTTGTTTGCATAACGAACATTGCGAACAAGTTATACTGTCGTTTTTTCACTGCTACAAATTACTTTGCGGAAGAGTTTAGCTGCTGCAAACGGGTGGTGAACTCTAAGCTAAAATGTCGACCGCCTTGTCCAGAAAGTCAAAAGAGCTTGTTGCCGCTTTAATAAGATATTTTGAACGAGAAAGAGACAACGGTGGTCCACTTATACAGCTAACTGCTGTGAGAGTAGTAAGTAATTTACACCTGTAATATACTTACTTACTTAATCTTAGGACCTTTCTACCCTTGCGAGTGTATGGTCAGGGAGTGGGTAGGGTTTTATTATGTCTTCGGTATCTTTCTCCATTTCCGTTCCCATTCTTGCCTATTTTGTACTCTATGCCTCCCTTAAAGGCTGCATTCCTAACTTCTTCCCTCCACGAATTTCTCGGCCTTCCTTTCGTTTTCTTTTTATGTGTGCGTGCTTCAAATATTCTTCTCACCGTCTTATCTTCTACCATCCTCATTACATGCTCTATCCATCTCAACTGCCCTTCTTCTATCGTATCATAATTCGTAATATAATGACCAACTACATTAATCGAGACTTTCTAATGTTTTGGTGTTACAGAGAGTTGCCAATGCTTTAAATTTAAGCATACGAACAGTCTCTTTTATTTCGCAGACCTGCAAATCTAGTGAACTTCTGCGTAGCCCTAAAAAAACAAAAAACCGAGACAGACCTGTAAGTGATGTCGATGATTTTGATCAGGTTGCGATTCGTAATGCTGTATACACCATGGTTCAAAATAGTAAGTTGGTATTACTCTAATGATAAAAATGTAAAAAGTATTTGAATTTTGGGTTGCTACAAAGTTTGCCGTTTTTAGAGCAATACATTACCCAAAAAACACTTTCGCAACTTTTAAGAGAAAAAGATATCATTCATGGTTCAATTAGTTCGTTGAGAAAAATTCTTCACAACATTGGTTTTCGTTATAAGAAAGATGACCCTCGCGTGAAAAATTTGCAATCTGAAAGTGGGCGCCTATGTTTATTTTTAGATGAAACTTGGGTGTTTGAAAATGGAACAATTTGCAAATCATGGCAAGATGATGATGTAAGAAGCGTACGAAAAATTCAACCAGAAGGACGCAGGTAAATGAGTTACTAATTGTAGTAAACAACTATGAAATTCATGCTTGAATTGTTATAGATACATAGTACTTCATGCAGGAAGCAGTGAAGGTTTTATTCCTGAAGCATCATTAATTTTTGCTTCAAAAATCAAAGATGCTGACTACCATGGTGAAATGAACAAAGAAAATTTTCTAAAGTGGTTTAGCGAGCGATTATTGCCAAAATTGGAAGAACCTTCTATTATTATTATGGATAATGCGAGTTACCACAGTAGTTTAATAGAAAAATTGCCAAACTCTTCCTGGAAAAAGGCAGAAATACAAAATGATTTATTTGATTTAGTTGTTAAAATACTGCGCAATTCCAATTATTATTCTTTGTTAAAATATGTAAATTATTTTACTATTATAGTCAATTTATTCTTTATTTTATGTGGTACTCAATACAATGTTTTTATTAAAATAAATCGAGCAAAATATTTTTAATTGATTTTAAGTTGAGCACGAAAAATTACATAAATACCTGCAGAGTATTATAAGTAGCCTCAACAGGTAAATAACATATACAGTAAAGACAGCAAGTAAGCAAAGTATCAGTTACAGGAAAATGCGCCTAATCCGTATACCTGAAGTGCGCCAATTCATTTCACACAAGCTACACACGTTTTTAAAGTGCTGATTTTCTAAGGTAGTTTGGTCATTTAATTTTACATTAATTGATAGTTGTCAACATTTACAATAAAATTTTATGTAAATTAATATGATGTTAGTCTTTAGTTTTCCTGTTGTGGTTTTTTCTTTCATCTTTAAAATTTTAATTTAATATATTCATTCAATTCTAACTGTTAAAGTTGTATTTTATCTACCTTCACGTTAAAATGCAATTTTATCGTCTAGGCGACAAAAAATTACATATTCACATTGTTGGTAGCACTGCCAACCTATGTGAAATTAGAAATTTGCAGGTTAAATTTTACGTCAGTCGCGTCAAACAACATACTTTTAGTGACTGTATATGGCTCATATAAACATACTAGGATATGATGTCATCAATATGGTATGACGTGCACGCACGGGCTCAAAAATTCAGGTATAGTATGCAAATGCTAGGTAGGCAGAATATAAAGAGTAGGCCATGGAGGAAAAATAAATGCCTAAAATCAACTTGTCAACAAATATTAAAATTATACTTATAGAGACAGTGTAATTTGTGTTCGTTGCACACACAAGTAAGGCCTTGAAACTATTAAAATGCCTTTTACAAATGATGAAGCTGTCGATATGATTGCGGTATATTTTGAATGTCTTCAAAATGCGGCATTGGCTCAAAGAGTATACAGAGCTCGATATCCAAATCGGCGTTTACGCGATGCGAGAATTTTTCCGCGTTTAGTGCAAAATTTGCGTAATACTGGCAGTTTTCGACCTCAGTTGCGAAGACACTCTGCTAGAACAACGGAAGACAATATTGTTAATGTCTTAGCAGACGTGGAATTGAATCCCCACGTTAATACGAGAGCAATGTCTCGCACGTTGGGTATATCACGTACTACTATTCTAAACATTTTAAAGGATCACAGGTAAGTTTTTATGTCACTAAAAATACTACCTTAATACATGTTTCACAATGTGTTATTTCAAATTTTTAGACTGCACCCATATATGGTTTTACATCAAGCCTTAAATCACGAAGACCTTGACCGACGGATAGATTATTGTCATTGGATGTTGGGCATGATTAGGGAAAATAGAGAATTTTTATCCGAAATTCTTTGGACGGATGAGGCCATTTTTAGAAGTGATGGAAACATTAATTTGCATAATATGCATTATTGGTCTGACAACAATCCTCATTGGTTGCGCGAGGTCCAACATCAAGGCCATTGGAGTCTCAATGTGTGGTGTGGCATCCTGGGCGGAACTATTATAGATCCCTATTTCTTTGATCAACCACTAAATGGTGCCGTGTTCCTTGATTTTCTGGTAAACCAATTGCTTATTTTATTAGATGTGCCCTTGCAATTACGGCAAAATATGTTTTTGCAACTAGACGGTTGCCCAGCACATTTCTCAAGAAATGTATGAGAACATTTAGATCTAACATATCACCAGAAGTGGATTGGGCGAGGAAGTCTATTTCCTTGGCCACCCCGATCCCCAGACCTCACCTGTTTGGACTTCTATCTATGGGGTCGGTTGAAAGATATTGTTTATCAAATTCCACCAACAACGAGAGACGACATGAAAATTCGAATACAGGAGGCCATTCGTAGCCTTTCAAGAGCAGAAATTGAAGCTGCTGCAATGTCCACGCATGAGGGGCTCCAACAATGCATTGAGTGTGATGGAAGACAGTTCGAGCATTTAATGAGGCATTAGTTTTATTTCAAAATCGGCCCTTTTTTCTTATTATGCCCCTACACGTTTTTTTTTAATTATTTGAACTAAGAATACTTTTATTATTTAGAAATTATTAAGTTATGAAATTTTATCATTGAATCTTGAAAAAAGACAAATAAATAACAATAAATATCGGTGTAATAACGTCTTTTTAAAATTATATGATAACTAAATTTTCTTTCTTCGATATTTCAGGCTACGAATAAGATATCGAGATACGGTTTTCACTAGCCTATTTAGGTATCATTTCACTACATTTTTATGAAAAAAAGTCATATTATTGCATTTAATTTTTTAGAGAATTTTGCAATTTTCTGTTATTATATCAAAATACGCGCTCTAGCGGCATCACTAAGAATTAGACATATCACAGGTAAGATGGGTTTCATGGAACAATAAATGCTTTTTCCAACGAGACTAAGTTTGTTAAAATTCGTTCAGTGGTTTAGGAGTTACAGCTGTTTATTTAAAAAAACATTGAATTACCCCCCACCACTTTATTTTAATAGATAAGTTAAAAGTGTTAAACAAAAATTACTCGAGTAAAGCTTAGCTTTAATAAGCATAGGTATATCTTTTGGTAACATTTACTAGGTGGATTTCAGTGAAAAATCACTTTAAAGGTTTAAGATGGCGGTTACGTTCCCTGGTGACCATTTTGGAAATCTGAAAATATTTTCTACGGTCTTCTTTTGGCCACTTTAGTCTTAAAATTTTTTAGCGAAAGTCTCTACGACGAATAGTTTCCGAGATACAGCACTTTGCATTCTTATCTGGCCACCCTATACATTTCGTGAACCGTTCTTCGCAAAACCCAACCAAAATCATGGAGAACGGTTTTTATAGGTGTCTCTCTCTAAAGCAGTACCTGGAAAAAGTAAAGATGAAAGTATTAGCTCCATTATGTTAGTTAATGACAATGCTGAGAAGTAATATGCAGGGGTCCCAGTCATCATAAAATTAATAAATCTGTTTAAAATGAAAATTTTTGTCATAAATTAGTTAAAAATGCAATATAATCTGTACATAATTAAATATTACATCATTTTCAATACTTCCTTTCTTGAAAAAGAATTTAAAAGTAGCGCGTGTGGATAATGCAATGCGTCAGGCGAGCATAGGTATGATCTTTAACTTAATGTTGTGAGTATGCGGCATAGACATTGCTTCTAGATTAACCCTGTGTTTTAGATGCATCGGGTGAATCGGACTAATACTTACCGCTTTGCTTTGATAGTGACATTGTTGACGGCTCGGCTAGTAGAACATAACCTCACCGTCCTTTTGTGCAATGGAATGTGCAGTACGTTGTAAATAAAATTTTAATTATTTATTGCTGTACCTGCTGTTGTAACTGTAAGTAAACAATCCATATGCCTTGGTCATACTTTGAGGTTACATTTGATATAATTATTTTAAGGTGCGAACATTCACTAATGAAAATGGCGCCAGGTAGGCAAACAAAGTATAATCGAGATTATTGGGAAAATAATGAAGAAACCGGGATTGGTTAACAGCAAACTCTGCTAGCATATTTTCGGCGTTTTGTAAATACTGCAGCACTTATTGTGTGTTTAGCCAACTGGTGAAACTCAATGAAGCCTTACTCTTACATTAAATATTTTGCCACCAAATTATAAAATGCATTTTCAAGAATGAGAAAAAACAAAAAGGTAACAAATAAAGGGAAATTTATTCTTTCACATGCCTAACTATATTGTGTTTGTAATTTTAGATTAATAACAATAAGTACCATGTTCTTTTTTTATTGTAATTGTGTCAAAAACTTTTAATGTGTTTTCTGAATAAGCTAAATATATTAGGGAAAAACGTTAATTGTTAAGTGTTTCATAAAATTGTGCCGCCTCGCTTGCAGTTGCGTATTTACTATGCGCATTCCAGAACTTGGAGCGGGCTTCGCCTCGCCACTTCACTTACGTTCCGTCTGTCAGCGAGATAGCACGCGAACAGGTCCACTCCGAGAAACGCTAATTCTTTGTTTAAATGTTCAAATGTTTGTGTGTTAATTTATTGCTAATAAATTACCTACTTTGCTTTCAACGAGTGTATAATTTAGTGAAGAATAAATCCATACAGTCCACTACAGTGCAATCGAGCTTGCAACCAGGAATTTTCCAAACATAACGGAAAACTGGGAGGCTCACCAACATTGTTCCTTCGAGCCGCATGGTCCATCGGCCCGGATTCGCAGCCTAGACAAGGCAAGTACTACACGCAGTTTCAATCGTGTTAAATTCGTCCCTAACGAGAGGAAGGAAGAGAGCATACGGTGCTATCAACGTGGGAGCGAGAAAGCCAAACGCCGAGTCCACAACTTGCAGGTGTCCAGGCAGCTGCCGGCGCGGAAGCTCGACGGCAGTTCAAACCACAGTAACGAAAAAGGCGGCACACACCAATATCAATGTAAGCCTAATTTCCCTTTGTGAGATTTTCTATGCATGAATTTGGTTTTCTATCATCTGTGTCTGCATGTGCATAATTTCAGCTGCGTATTATTGCGTAAACAAATGGTTTATGAGTCATATAAACATTTTAATTGCGTGAAATGCCAAGCTATTTTGTTTGTTCGCGAGTACAATATCCCCTGCATGTTTGATATTGCAGTCGAATGATTCACAAGTTAATCTCGCGTTGTACCAGTGCCGTTCTTTGCGTCGTAGCGCCAAGTTAATTTCGCGTCGTGGCAGCGCTGTCTTGCGTTGTAAACACAATTCCGTGCCAGGGGCGTACGAAAGTTGGTTCTATCTGTTAAACTGTTTTAATTTCAACAATTATGGATTCGCTTGTAAGAGCACGTGGCTCTATCAAAGGCAAGGTTACGCGTTTCGCAAATTACGTGCAATCTTTGCAAACAATTCACGATGAAGATCAATTCTTATCTAGCGCTCAGATTATTCAATTGCAAGAAAGATTGAATGATACAGCCACCTTGTTATCAGAATATTATGCGGTTCTTGAACAAATTTTAGAAAACAGTAAGGATGCAGAAGCTGAAATGCAGCATCAAGTAGAATTTGAAGACTCTTATTATTTTGCAATCTCACAAGCTAAATATTTGATTAATGAATACAACAAGCAGTCTGATGTTGCACCAGATCGTTCTGGATCGCCTAACGGTAGCGTGAGATCAGCACATTCATGCTGCAGCTCGCATTGCAATACTCGAGCTGTACGCCTTCCTACCATCTCGATTCCTACATACTCAGGAAACGTGTCAGAGTGGTTGGAATTTCGTGAGATTTTTATTAGTTTAATTCATGAGAATCAAACGCTGACTAATATTCAAAAGCTGCATTACTTAAAGGCTAGTTGCAAGCCAAATTATAAAAAGTTTAGAGTTTACTGCGAGTAATTACACTCTAGCTTGGGATGCATTGTGTAATCGTTACAATGATCCAAAAATTCTGGTTCATAACCACCTCAATGCTATTTTTGAACTTGAATCGTGCAGTAAGGAATCTGCAACTAAATTACGTACGATTAGCGATATGTTATTCAAACATTTTACAGCAATCAAATCATTAGCTACCGAAAGCGAGCTTCTTGATGTTGTTATCATTTATGTCGTTTCTAAAAAACTGGACCCCACGACGTTCCGTGAATGGGAGGTCCTTAGAAACCGGTCAAGTTCTGACCTGCCTAATCTTGACGAGTTCAAGGAATTTTTACAAAACACAGCAAATCTTCTAGAAACTCTGGAAGTAAAAAATATTAAGCTTGTACCCGAAAAGTCTTCCAAGGTACATTCGAAATCATTTGTGTCAGGTACCCCTTCGTGTCCACTTTGTAAAGGATCTCATCCCTTGTACAAATGCGATAAGTTTATCAAGCTGTCTTCTCTTGACAGAAATTCAAAGGCAAAGGAGCTCCGTGTATGCTTTAATTGCCTAACTCAGGGTCACCTTTCGAGCCGCTGTAGCTCCAAATATACGTGTAGAAAGTGCAAATCAAGGCACAACACACTTCTTCATGAGGACAAATTTCAAAATGCTTTTTCTAGTCAACCAGGATCTGCGATGTCGGCAGAAACCCCTGTTGAACTAAATCAATCGATTTCGGCATTCTGTTCGAATGCTTTGCAGGTACTCTTACCTACGGCTACCGCTAAACTCATCGCTGATGATGGTACGCCTCATGTTGTGCGAATCCTGCTGGATTCCGGTTCCCAATCGAACTTCATACGTTCAGATTTGTGTAAAAGGTTGAAGCTTCCAATTCGCGAAGTCAACGTTACTGTTTCTGGCTTAAGTAAAGCTACTTCTCAAATCAAAGCTAGGTGTGATATCAAGCTGCAAGCCCCTCACACCTCATACAGTATTGGCCTATCCTGTCTTGTTCTCGATGAGATTACAGGTACAACCCCAAGTTTTCGCGTCCAGCGAAACAGTTTCAAGGTTCCTGATAACATCAAGTTATCAGATTTGTCCTACGACCAACCGGGCACCATCGACATTCTTATTGGTTCGCCCATTTTCTGGCAGCTCCTTTGTATTGGACAAATTGGTCTAGGCCCAAATCTTCCCATCCTCCAAAAAACTCGTTTTGGCTGGATTGTTTCTGGCCCTACAGGCCCCCCTTCTGCGTACCCTGTACATTGCAATCTTAGCACGATCGAGGATGCTTCTGACCTCATTGCTAGGTTTTGGCAACTCGAACATTACCCAGAGGAAAAGGTCCGCACAAATGAAGAGAACGCCTGTGAGGCACATTTCGTGCAAAATACGCAACGAGAAGCGAATGGTCGATTCGTTGTCTCTATGCCTACTTCCAAACATGTTCTTGCTGATCTTCCAGAATTCAAAAAAGAAGTTCAAAGTTTTTCTGTAACCTCTGTTGAACCATTTCCGTTCAATCAGTATTCAAGTTTGGCTCGATTACAACGAGTTACAGCTTATTGCTTTCGTTTTTATAACAATGCGCGGACCCTCAAAGCTGATCGTCTTTCTGGGCCCCTTTCTACAGATGAATTGCAATCATCCCTTGTAAGGCTTGCAAGGTTTTCACAACGCGAGTCATTTCCTGACGAATTTAAGCTGTTGTCACAGAACAAGCCTGTGAAACAATCTTCTGCTTTGATATCCTTGAATCCTTTTCTGGATTCCAAGGGACTGCTAAGAGTTGGTGGTAGGCTCCACAACTCTCAATTGCCTTTTGACAAGAAGTTTCCTCTAGTGATTTCTGGCAAACATCCATTCGCCAAACTCCTAGTTTCGCATGAGCATCTTCGGCTTCCCCATGCCGGACCTCAAATGCTGTTAGCTAATCTCAGAGAACGATATTGGATTACCTCTGGTAGAAATATAGTCAAGCAAGTGGTTCATCAATGCTTGCGGTGTTTTAGATTTTCTCCTAAGTTAACCGAACCCATAATGGGAGATCTGCCAGCCTCTTGTATTCAATCATCGTCCCCATTTCATACGACTGGTATCGATTATGGTGGACCGTTCATGATAAAGGATCGCAAAGGACGTGGTTCTAAACTAGTAAAGTCCTACCTTTATCTATTCGTTTGTTTTGTCACAAAAGCAGTGCACCTTGAATTGGTCGCTGACCTTTCTACTGAAGCCTTCTTAATGGCTTTTCGCCGGTTTGTAGCTCGTCGAGGCAAACCGCTCCATGCCTATTCAGACAATGGCACTAATTTTGTCGGCGCTAATTCCGAATTAATCGAATTAGGCAATTTTCTTGCGGAACAAGGCCTTTCTATTTCCGAATCAGTCGCGAACGACGGAGTAGCTTGGCATTTTATACCCGCGCACAGTCCCCACTTTGACGGATTGTGGGAGGCCGGACTTAAGTCCTCCAAACATCACATACGGCGCGTTATAGGTAACGCTAGTCTAAATTACGATGAATTTTGCACTTTGCTAGCACAGGTGGAAGCGACCTTAAACTCCCGACCCCTGTCTCCTTTGTCCGCTGATCCAAACGACCTTCAGCCTTTGACTCCTGCTCATTTTCTGATCGGTCGTCCTTTGGTGTCACTGCCTGATCCCAACGTTACTGAGATAGCCGAGTATTGGCTGTCTAGATACCAAAGAATACAACAGCTCTACCAGAATGTATGGAAAAGATGGAGCAAGGAGTACATCTCAGAACTCCAACAGCGCACCAAATGGCGCACACACACTTCGGACCTCCAGCCTGGTTCCATGGTCCTCATCAAGGATGACAATCTTCCCCCTCTGAAGTGGAGGTTAGGCCGGGTCACCGAGCTGCACCCTGGCCTTGACGGCGTTACGCGTGTGGCGTCAGTGAAAACTGTGTCAGGGATCGTAAAGCGATCCTTCGCCAAATTGTGTCCGCTACCTAGTGTTGTGAACTAGCACGTTAGCGTCCTGCGCAGTGTTTTCGTAAAGCCTTTGGCTTTCCATTGTTCGGGTTTTCTTGTATTACCTTAAGATCTATGTATTATTATGCTTTGTATATGTCGATTTTAGTTACATGTCTTACTCTAGCTGTTACATGTCAAATTTGTACTGTTGTTATTTGAAATGTTACCCTTTCCAAGGCGGGCGGTTTGTTAAGTGTTTCATAAAATTGTGCCGCCTCGCTTGCAGTTGCGTATTTACTATGCGCATTCCAGAACTTGGAGCAGGCTTCGCCTCGCCACTTCACTTACGTTCCGTCTGTCAGCGAGACAGCACGCGAACAGGTCCACTCCGAGAAACGCTAATTCTTTGTTTAAATGTTCAAATGTTTGTGTGTTAATTTATTGCTAATAAATTACCTACTTTGCTTTCAACGAGTGTATAATTTAGTGAAGAATAAATCCATACAGTCCACTACAGTGCAATCGAGCTTGCAACCAGGAATTTTCCAAACATAACGGAAAACTGGGAGGCTCACCAACGTTAATGTTGTTTCTAATTCCAATAATACCTATATTAAAATTTGTTTTTGGACTCAACTAATCAGTAGTTAAAATTAAAAAATTAGCTGAACATCTTCTTCTAAGGAAATACAAGACTTATTTGGACTTGTATTTCAATCCAAACTGCAGCAAAAGTTTCAAAATTTCTGGGAGTGGAATATTCGCAGTCATGCCAAATCTACTACTCATGTAAGAAATACAAACCTTCGATTAAATCTGGGAAATCAAAGTACATTTCAATGAGATGCTGCTGAAAATGTAATATTACAAGGAGGTAGGTAAATTCATTTTGACCCAAGAGGAGATTGTGTCATGAAAGCAGAAATATTATGGGCACTGAACTGCTGCTACTCAAATTTTTCGTTTCAAAGCAATAATGACAACAATATATATTTTCAGCAATATTCTCAGATTCAGAAATTGCAGCTAATTTTAAAATGTCCGAAACCAAAATCAAATATTTGATTCAATTTGGAATAGCTCCATATTTGACGGATTGCCTAATTGAAAACTGTTCTAAGGCCCCGTTTGTTTTTTTCTTTGATGAGACTACTACCAGTCAGGACATGTGCAACTGTTTTTTATTTTTAGAATAAAGTTTTATTTTTTGTTTGTGTACAAAGCATCTATCTATATTATGTTATTGTTGTCTGATACAGTCAAAAATGTATTTTCAAATAATAAATCGCCTAAAATTTAAGCTTAATTTTGAGCCATCTCCAAAAAATGTCATCAAATTTGTTATAAAATCTTTTAAGAAATCAGGAAATCTGCACTGGGACCTCTGAATATTGTTATTTTTTAAGTGTCGGGTCAAAGACAATGTCGGGTGTTGAAATAATATGTGTTTCCATATAAACATCATCATGGAGCCACAGCACGCTAGAGGTATAATTTATTTGAATACCTGTTATTATTATCCATTTACTTGACATCCGCACTGTCAAACTGACAGTATGTTGGCACTACTGCTATTTTTACTTCCTTTTACGATCAAGGAAGCATTGGATTCACCCCAAAAATTCGAAATTGAGTTTTCAACAGATCTTCACGTTTTAGAGTCCCCTGAATCCAAAAAACATGTTTTTGTTCATTGGTCTGTCTGTCTGTGAGTCTGTAAACAGAATATCTCAAAAACGAAAAGAGGTATGGCGTTGAAGAAACTTCATATATAAGTTTTGTGTACTATCTAGATACAACAGCAAGCTTTTGAAGAAAATCGCATAACCGGAAGTATGGTGTTTACTCTTGTGATTTTTCAGTTTTTTTCGATTTTTTCAAAAACGGCTCTAATGATTGTTTTCAAACTTTACATTTTTAATGTGTATTGATGTGAGATAGGTGATTTTCCAGTTGAATACTTCTAAAATGGGTTTCTTTTGTTTTTTTTTCCAATTTTTTTATTAACTCCTATTCTAAATAGAACACCCGGTATATTATTACATTTTTGAATTCAGCTTAAAATTTTAGAAAATTTGTCTCTTGAACTACCGCGGTATTTTGTACCGTTTTTGTAGAATTTGCAATTTTTGAAAAAATTTTGACAAATGCTTAAAAATTAAAAATCTAATTTTTGGCTAATAAAATCACTGTAAAAGGACGTTGTGTGCATGTATCACAACAGATTTTTCACATTTTAATAACTAAATTAATGTACAGTCTAATAAAAACACCTTATTTTTGAAGTATAGTCAAGACATGTTTTAAAAATTTGGCACTGACAGTGCGGATGTCAAGTAAATGGATAATACCTGCAGTAGCAAATTCCTCACAAACTCTTTATCACAGAGGTCGAGTTCCCAGTTTTTGTGGATGCTAATTCTCTAGCTTGCTCTACTGGAAATATCCACACTCCAGAAGCCTTCTGTGCAATTATACTTCTGGCTTCTGAATGCACAAGGTTTCTTCCTTTGTAATTCTATGTAAAAGCTATCTAGCATTACATCAATATATGCTATGGATGAAAGCAGATGGCCTCAGAGGTTTTATAGATACAGCGCCAGTGTCTACAACTGGCTCTGTATAGATGTAGTGTAACTGTATAATACCATGAGATAAAAAAAAGATTCTGAGCAGGTCTTGATATGTGTTATACGTTTGGCAGTACTGAAGTGTATTGTCAGTCTATGTCAAATTCGAGATTAGTAGGTTAAGTTTTGTTTGTTGTTTGACGCAGACTGACGTAAAACTTAACCTGCAAATCTCGCATTTGACATAAACTGACAATACACTTCAGTACTGCCAAACGTATAACACATATCAAGGCCTGCTCAGAATCTTTTTTTTATATCATGGTACTGTAGTAAGAGTAGAACAAACAGCGAAAAGTTTTGGATCATGTTTTCATGGCTAACTACCAAGATTTAATAATATATTGAAAAACAAGGTTGGTAAAACTGACACATGAGTTGTCAGTTTCGTCAAATTCGAGGTTAGCAGGTTAGGTTTTGTGTCAGTTTTGATACAGAATGACACAAAACCTAACCTGATAACCTCGAATTTGATGAAACTGACAACTCCTGTGTCAGTTTTACCAACCTTGTTTTTCAATATATCATTAAATCTTGGTAGCCATGACAAAATGATCCAACATTGTTCACTGTTTGCTCTACTATAACTAAAGTATTGTACAGGTAGGTACACTATATCAGAGTCAGTAGATATAGGAGAGTACCGCTACGTCCGCCATGTTTGTCCCTTTGTCATATGCGTCACTTTGAGGTTAGTAACACAATTCCGTCAATATGACATTTATTGGCAATCCGAAATTTTACTTAAAATTGGCAAGACGGTAATTCGATGTCAAATTCGAGGTTAGCAGGTTAGGTTTTGTTTGTTATTTGACACAGACTGACGCAAAACATAACCTGCTAACCTCCAATTTTACATAGACTTATAGTTGTGCCAATTTCAAGTAAAATTTTAGACATAACTCAATCAGTTATTGCTGATGGGAACAAAAATGGCGGCGATGGCGGCATTTTCACGGATCAAAGAATGGCGGTACTCTCCTATATCTACTGACTCTGCACTATATAGTGCAATGACCCTTAATCGTATAATAATTGTAGGTTTATAATTAATGTGATAAATAAAAAGAATCACCACACAATATTTGATTTAATTCTACCACTTGCTAAATCAAACTAACTGATTAATTTATTTCGTTGGGTACGCCAAAATTGAGAATTACTCTTACGGTAGTTTGCACTTTTTCTAATCCATTCATCTGATTTCCTAATTTCGCTAGCTCAATTTTTAACAGAGACATGAAATTAAAACTCAAAATCTCGGGTGTTGGGTTCCTGACTTTCCAAGTTAAAAATTCTACGGTACGCCTCTGAAAAGTAGGCAGATTGACCTGAAATGTAGGCGTAATGTGCCGTTGTTAAACTAAAATGTCAATTCTATCGCACCAAGTTCTCGTTATGTCAGCTCGCGTGTGAAATTGACTTATTAACAATTAAATGAACAAATTTTACGGTAAGATTTTGAATAATTGCCTTCAAGTGGCGTCTATGTATTCCTTTGTTTTTCCAGATCGTTAGCTATTGGTGCATTCTTAAAAAGGACGCTAAAACTCGTTTGTTTCTGGGGCTCCAACTGACGATTTTAATTGCAAATCCTGGGAAAATACCTCGCCATCCATACGAACTGTTATGATTTTCGTGTTCCCCAGGTCGTAATTAAGGTATGCCCAAATTTTCACGCCGATTGCGCGAGTCGAAATTTTAAAATCCACTAACCTCACTTTGGTTGTCGTAGCTGGGCTTCGTTGTTATGAATCTGGCTGAAATCTTGCTCCCCGGGCTGTTCGTGCGGCTGTCTTGTGTTCTGGCCTGATGTGTGGAGCTGCCGGAAGAATCCTGACACCCTATGCCTTCCCACGATGCTGCAGATTGATGCTGCGGGGAATCGCCTCCAAGCCGCGGCTGCCGTCGTCGCCTCGGAACGCCAAAAACTCAAATACCAGGAATCTCTTGCCTCCAATTGTGCTGATACACTCGAATTCGCTGATTACGATGGTGCTATTTAATTTTTTATACTTTTATGCTTTCTATTAAATTTTGATAATTAAAGATAGAGCAAAATTTAACCAACTTTCATAATTTATTGAAAACAATTGCTATCCTTTGTCGTAATTGACAAAACACTGTCTACAGATTTGAATTGTAGGAAATCAACCAGGTACAAAAACATAACTTATAATCTAATTTTAACAAATTTTATCAGTTATTTACAAACTCTTATGTACTAAAATTATTATCTTTTGGAATTGTTTATTTCTCAATGTTTTTTAATGCGCCACTCACTTCATTTTTACAACATTTAAATGCCCATTGTTTATCACTGCACTGACTAGTTTTTTAATCCACCAACATTGTCTAATTTCTTGCTTATTTGAATTCCATCTAATTTCTTGCCATTTCAATCTCTTCAAATCCCCAAGTCTTGTATTTTCATGTAATAAATGACTTGCCTGGCTTTTCTATTTTCCTTGCCTTATTTTTCTAGTCATTCTTGTTCTCACCTTTATTAAAAATGTTCATTTGCTACCCATTCTCTAATGACTTTACTTTCTACGCTTCCATTTTTAAGCTGTGTCTAACTTGAACTTTTTGTGCCAGTTCTGAATTAATTTAGATTCAGTTTTTAGTTTGTGCAAATCTATTATATTACGATTAAAATTACATTGCTAAACCCAATACACGGAATTTGAGCTTCCATATTTCTGTGCTTATTCAATTACAATCAATTTCATTGGCGAATTATACCAGTGTTAATATGATTTGGCAATTTATGTGAATTTTCTCAGATGCTTGCATTATTACAACTCTGTGCTTTAATGATTTAATTTGCTATTTGCTTGTACTGCAATCAGAGCCGATTTGAGGGCCAAATACCATCGCAATAGATATACAGTGCCTTGATAGAGACAGTGGCGACAATAAGCACAATTTGCCACAAAATGGCGGCCAATGGCTTACTAACATTAATAAATTGAACGTTTTTGCATGGTCATGGTTACACAACGTATGAATAATATGTTGGTGGCACTGTAAGTCTATGCCAAATTCGAGGTTATTAGGGTAGGTTTTGCGTCAGTTTTGACACAAACTGACGCAAAATCTAACCTGACCTGTGCTGGGATAGAAACGAAACTGCTATGTTAACCATTAAAATAAATTCACTGTATAAATAGGCTATATGCTCACAAAATATTAACGCCTGCTAATAACTGCAACTTAAGGTAACATTTTAGAAAAAAATTAAAACCCACTAGCGATTTGAGGTTAAAAACCAAGCCGCCCGAAATTAAATGACGAATGGGTAAACAATAACGAAAATAACTAACGAAGAGAAGCAATACTAATAATACACCTTACAGCAATACTAGCAAAGAACAACAAAAATAATTAACGACTGCATTCAAAATTCTGGAAATTTGACATTTCTATCTGATGCCATAGCAGTAATAGCGAAGTGACGTTTGTGTTTTTTGTGTGAATGTACCTCAGGGCCAAACTTGCTTTTTCTGGGTTGTTTAGTTCCCCTTACTTGAATTTTAGATTTAGTTCACATATTTTCTTTGTGTGTTTGGTTTGGTGTCACTGTCACTGAAACACGATACTAGAAACTCGCAAAATTTAGAAGTAAATAAACCTACTAATAAACTCTTTAAAAAATCTATTATGTACACTGGATTATCTATTTATAATAAACTACCTGCAAGTATTAAAAGTTCACAGACTCTTAAGCAATTTAAAATAAAATTGAAACGCCTTCTTCAAGATTATGTCTTCTACAATTTATGAATTTTTTCAAACATCGTTTTAAAATTGTTTTAATTGTGCATGTAAAAATTGTATTTGTTTTGTTTTATAATATGTACTTCTAATTTCCAACACAATTTATATTGTTTTTTTTTGGAAATAAATATATTTGATTGTTTGATTGATTTAAGAACTTTGAAAGATATAAAACAAATGTAGTATTAATGCAGTCCGATGTGTTTAGATAGGTATACCAGTATTATGTTTATTTAGTGTAGACCCAAATAAAAAAAATATATCTAGGTTCACATACATTTATTTCGACATTAAGTAAATACAGTTACTGAATGAATTTCATTCTTTGAGGCATTTTAGAGAGGTGGTTCAGCACAATCCTCGCTGAAGGTTTGAACTCTCTCTTAATTGTCAGTGTATCTAAACCATTTAACCTCCGTTGAAATAAAATAACTACACATTACACAAAATAATTATACACGACTAAAGCAATTCACAAAAATCTAGGAGCTCTGACATATTACTTCTAAGATATATTTTGATTCATATTAACGTGGAGAATGGTCGCTCAGGGGAAGCTGTTGAAACAGGCAGAGTAGCTGGTAGGTATCTGGTACAATTTATACACGTTTGGAAATATATCCTGTTTACATCTTGTTAATGCAGCCATAAGTAGTATTAGTTTGAAAGCATTGCTCCTTACATAATTTTCTAAACCATTGTTATCTTTCAACAAGAACTAACTCTATGTTATCATGGAGGTCTCCAGAATAAAACTTAAGCAAATACTCAGTTTTTTTATTCCTCCTGAGATATTGAGTCATTTTACTTTTTTATGAATTAATGATTGAAAGCCATTCGGCACTTCCTTATATATAATAAATCGTTTTTTCAACTCATTTATAAAGCAATCAATATAGGGAACAAAGATGGTTACCCTGTAAAAATCTTCTATGGGTCTATTCAAGTTGGTGGGATTCAACCTTTACTTTTGATTTGTAGTCAGACATAGAATCAGAATTGAAATTGACAGTTCATTTGATAACTTAGTAACTTGTTCGAAGATGGATCTAAATTGATCATCCACATTCGTCCTTAATTTCTGTAATACAGAAAGTGTAGTTTCGGCCAAACATACGGCTTCTTTTAAGTCTACGTTGATCTTTTGCAAATACTTGCTTAGGGGACATCCAAATGCAAAAGTTATTGCAGTACAAAATAGCACAATTAGAAATTTGCCTTGCAAAATATTATTCATGAGGGGTCTTGCTTCAATCGCAGTTTGTTTATATTTCCATTCTGATATTTTAAAATCGCTTATGGAATCAAACTTTTCAATCCATTATGTTGCACACATTTTTTTCATAGTGTTTACGTTGGAGGTGTTTTCTTCATTTGACAAGGCGTTGTTTAACATTTCACAACGTTGTGAGTAAGAAAAAAATTGAGGGTTTGTTCAACTATGTCCAAACAATTTCGAATATCTGGAAGTTTGCTAGCTTTTGAAACTGCCAAATTGAGACTACGCACAGCGCAATGTACGTATAAAAAATAGCATGTTCTCTCTTGTCATGGGCTTGTACGCTGTTGAATTCCTCAGACATTACTGCAGCTTTATCATATTCCTGTCATCGCAGATATATTGTATCGATACCCAATTCAAGCAGGATATTTAAGATGCTATCTACCAAGACGTCTCTTGTGACTTCTGCAATTGGAACAAATTGCAAAATATGCTGCTTAATCTTCACGATGGTCAAGTTAATATATCTCACACACAGCGATATTTGCTCTACTCCTGATATGTCTGCTGTCTCGTCAGCCAAGATAAAAAAGCACTTGGATGTATTTGCTTCTGAAAGACTTTTGCAACAATGAGAGAATCACATGAATCGATAATCTCATTTTGAATGGAGGAACTATAATACTCCTATCTGAGATCAGCTCCATCTAAAGTGTTTTCGTTACCTTTAGCATGATAATTGAGTATTGCACGGAGATTGCTCTGACTACTATTTATTTATTAGTATTCTTCAATATTTTCTCGCAGACGGTTGATTTTCAGTCAAAAGAAGATCATTTCTGACAACCCTCAAATTATGGGCATCAGCGAGTGATTGTTGATGATATTCACATGATGAATGCTTTTCAAACGATTCGCTTGTTTATTCCCAATTGTCAATCTTCTTCTTTGTTAATGACCTCAGCTTCTGGAAGTTCACACCTACTCCAGATACAATATTTACGGTAGACTTTATTCTCAATTTCTGAGTATGCCAACCACTTCTACGAATACTGACATTTAAAGTTTTTCCGTTGAGTTCCACATTTAGAAATTGGAAATAAATGCGAAATATTTGGGGTCCAAATATCAGTTAAAACAGTACCTTTTTCTTGGTAAATCAACACTTTATTACAAACTAAACTAATGTCGTTCATGACGACATAAGAAAATTAGTTGGTACTGGAGGTCGAGGCAACGAACAAGTCTGTTTCCCGCAACGTAGCCTGTTTTCCTGTTGGCACTGGGGGGGGGGACCTTACCCCTCCTGTATCTACGCTACTGCCTGGAGCAGCTTGTGGGTGTTTATATTGTTAGAAAGCAAAACACCTTTCATTTATTATTAATGTAGAATACGTATAATGGGTTGCCGATAAACTGCACTGAATATGCAACCAACACAACAATGTGCCAAGCCAATAAGTAATTTAAAAAAAAAACTAGCGCTTATCACATATAATGTCACAAGTGATTGAAATTTCCGGAAATGGTTACAGATTTAGATATCAGTATTTGTGAATACCTGAATGTGCAAGCACTCGGGATGATTTCCAATCACTAAGCAGGATGAGTGCTCTAAGGTTTAAGAATATCCGAAATATTTCATAGTTACGGAAAGACAATCGCCATGACAATTTACCAAATGGAAACACTTTCTCATACCCACTGGTGAGTAAGATACTTTCATTTGTATCTAGATTCAGATAAATTTCAAAAACTGGATCTAGGCACAGATGTAAGCTACATGATTTAAGATGTTGGTATAGTATTCCAACCAGAAATTGGAAAGCTATTTAAAATCAGGCCAGCATTGAAAACAGTAAGTCACTTCGTAATTTAATTCATAAAATTACTGTTTGATTGTCATTCAGTGACACTTCGATAATAACCTTCAAATTTGACAGATGCATTGGGAAGTTTGGAAGATATATACGTTTTTCAAAATTTTCTATGCTACTATACGGTTTTAAAAACTCAACTAGTACCTACTTATATCATGCACAATGTTACAATGCCTTAATAAAACAGTTACATGTACAATTTACAGATGAACTGTCATTACTTGAAAGCTGATTGACATTAGAATATTATTTACTGATTGTATGAAACCAACTTAGACATGACTTACACGTTTCATGGTGTACTGGATTTTAAATAACTTTCCAATTTTTGGTTGGAATACTATATCGAGAGATCCAAAAAAACCTGTTCCTCAGCGGGCTGTGGAAATTCAACGTATGAATAATATGTTGGTGACACTGTACGTCAATGTCAAATTCGAGGTTATCAGGTTAGGTTTTCCGTCAGTTTTGACGCAAAATGACGGAAATCCTAACCTGATAACCTCGAATTTGACATTGACGTACAGTGTCACCAACATATTATTCATACGTTGAATTTCCACAGCCCGCTGAGGAACAGGTTTTTTTGGATCTCTCGATACTTACCTAGTGGTGCAAAAATTTGGTTTTGATCTAGAAAAAATTAGTAGGTACAAGCAAGAAATTTGGTAGAGACGTTGCATTTACATTTTTATTGAATAATATACTAAAAGCCCCTAAAATCAAAGCTGTGCTACGGCCGCCATATTGAAAAATGACTGTTCATTTTCGTTTTTTTTTATATAGCAATTCCTTAAATGTTGCAGATATAAAAAAGTTTTAAATAAAAGATGTAGACCATGATAAAGTAGACAATTTCTCTTATAACCATTTTCCTCTAAACCTAATGATTTTTTTAAGTATGAGCGTACAATGTTATTGATTTTTCAAAAACCCCAATTTTAAAAAAACTGCACTATCACGTACTATGTCTTCAGTCAAAGTTAGTCATAACTAAGTAGAATTCAGCTAAGTAGGAAAGTAACGGGTGTTTTTTATAGGTGGAGAACTTTAAAATTGAAATAAAACAGAGAACAATATTTTTAATATCCATGGAATTGGCTTTATTTGAAAGATAATTTGTTGGCATTACTTTTTGAATATGATTTCGGGCATGTGACCGCAACGCCTGGCGTAATCTGGAGGTCGAATTTTCACAAACTCTTCGCAGTAAATCAGGCTGTATTTCGGCAATAACGCGTCGAATATTGGCTTGCAAGTGTCCAATTGTTTCCGGTTTATCGGCGTAGACATGCTACTTTATTTATCCCCAAAGAAAATAATCTAATGGCGTCAAATCGCACGAACGAGGTGGCCAGTTAACAGATCCATTTCGTGGATCTGTGTACGCCGATAAACCAGAAACAATTAAGCACTTGGAAGCTAACATTCGACGCGTTATTGCCGAAATACAGCCTGATTTACTGCGAAGAGTGTGTGAAAATTGGACCTCCAGATTACGCCATGTACGCACCAGCTGCGGCGGTCACATGCCCGAAATCATATTCAAACAGTAATGCCAAAAAATTATCTTTCAAATAAAGCCAATTTCATGGATATTAAAAACATTTTTCTGTGTTTTATTTCAATTGAAAGTTCTCCGCCTCTAAAAAGAACATCCTTTCAAAGACTGAACTACCAACCTCAGGCAATTGGCTTTAACTTATTACTCATCCACTGCTATGTGTGCTATGAGTGGTTGGTAGCTGTTGCATTTGTACGAAGTACAGCTGCCAAATGAAATTTACAATGTAATTGCTGTTTGCTGATTAAACGTTTATAGAAAAAACTGAACTCGTCGAGCTTCTGTGACTTTGTTGCCCCATACTATAAAGCATTACAAGTAACAATTTCTCCCCTGCAGCTGCAGTTTCATCGTGGGATACAGACACTATCCTAAATAAATAATGCAACAGTCTCTCGCAGCTTTAATTTTTTTCTGTAAGGGGTAAGCGTTTAATCCTGCTCATCAGGATCAGCAGTTTAGGGTATTCCTATGCAAATTTCCTTACTTTTGTATGTAGAAAATTGAGCTTTTTTTATTTCCTGGCCGAAGGAACCTAAGATGCATCTCATTTACAACCACAAGGTAGTTAGGAGAATTAATAGGTCCTGGCCAACAACTACTCGAGAGCCATCCTTTCCTTTCTCAGTAGCTGCTGCTACAATAGACACATCTGCATCATCTTCAACCTCTTGTACATGGACATCTTAACTGGGCTGCAAGATATTTTAGACGAAGTGTTTTATTTGTTGATTTATCTTTTCAAATGCCACTCAATGTAAAAAAAAAATAAGAGAGATTTTTTTTTCGTTTACATAAAAATTATTGCAAATTTCTCTAAAAAAAACTGCTCAAATTCCACTCGACCTGCGGTCTCGCGGAATTTTTAAAGCAGTTTTGGTTTCGAGAAATTTAAACACAATAATTTGCATGTAACAAATCTCGAAATGTTTTCACCGTTTGTGGTATTACCCTTGATTATACCATTCATAATGCATAAAATCCCTATTCAGGCCACGTATTAATAAGTGAAAACACCGTGGTGTTATCGTTTTGGTGTTTTCAATGTTGAGCTGTCAGCTGTCAATGTCATTCCATTTCCAACAAGTTTTTTAGGATACAAATTAAATACATTTTTAGTGTAATTTCCTTATTAATATTCATGGTATAATCTAATCGAATACTCACTCGACGACTTTAATAATTATCAAATACGTTTGCTTACAAACTCAACGGGTTGCTTTGTAGAAGCACCACTCGCCTTCGGCTCGTGTTGTTTCTAAGCAACCCGTTTCGTGAGGAAGCAAAAGTATTTTTGATAATTCACACGCGTCTGGTATTATTACTGACTATTCCCCTCAGATCAGTGGCGTAACTAAGATTTTGCTCTGGGGGGTCCACCTTACAATAAGGATTTAAAAAAATTGAGCGTACCATAAAGTATAGTTGATTTCATTTCTATAGGACTTGCGGTAGGTCTTGATTTAACTTATTGGCAGTGTAGAGCACCTAGTTACATTTAAAAAATTACTAACGGATGTTTACAGACAGACGTCTATTTAAATAGGTGAGATTAACTAGTGTGGCATTTTATTTGCTTATTAACCAAAAGAAGTCAGAAATAATTATTTGCTAAATAAATAACAACTTGCAATAACTCCAACCTATGCAAATGTTAAATGTCATTTTGACTGTAAAAAATTAGTTAAATCACGGCCTATTGCAAGTTCTATAGAAATGAAAATACTGTTTATTTATAAACAATAAAATCATTACAAATGTAATACAACTTATATATTCCGTTCATGTTGTTTTGGCATAATATGAGGCCATGGAAATTCGGCATTTAAGTTGGCAGTAAAGCTGGCTGTTTAATTAGGTTATGTTTTTCTAAGTCTGAGGTTATACATAGCGTCAATGTCTAGTGCATTATTGTCAGTTTTACTAGTTTGCAAGAGAATATCCTCACACATCTTTAATCTGATTTAACACAAGCCTGGCCCAAAGCAAGAATAACCCGATGAATCGCCCAATTTTGATAATTTTTAGCAGACTTGATCAAACAATACCATCTCGTTTTAAGGTCGTGTATAATTGCAGGAAATTCAGCAACACGGTAAATATGTTCGCATGTCAGGCACTTTGGTGACGTAAAATTGTGTCGCGTAGAACAGTGTGTCCAACATTAAAAAAATAAATTATGGCATCCTATTATGCCAAAACAACGTGAACGGAATATAGTATAATCAAAATTATACCCATTCGGAGTCACTTGACTTTTGTCTGTCACTGATAATTTTTAGTAAAATAGATGAAATGGAAGAGATTCGAAAGAAAGGCATGTCGATTAATAAAATTAATTTTAAAATTTGACGTTTCTAATCTGTCACATTATATTTTTCGTGTAAGTTATTGAGATAAGAGTAATAAAACCTAAAATAGTTGAGCTTAAAACTGGAAATTAAAAGAAACCATCGGACATGCGATATAACGAGCAGTCACAACAATTAATTTGAATGTTATTCGTTTTTTTGATGAAGTACGACAATATTAATAATAGTAAATCAACAGTTTCACCCTCCAATGTTGTTCACCGTGCTTCTCTTGCGTTAAATGTCTCGGAGAGCACAGTTTGCCGAAAATGTGAACTAGAAAGTGAAGAATGCAAAAACGGAAGTCGACGAAGCAGTCAAGAACTCCACCAGGGACACTATATATAAAATGGATGTAGCTAAAGAATTTGTAACCATAGAAAACCTAAAAAATGCTTGGTTGAAGAATCTGGAGGAGATTTTTCACGTTCAGTTTCTTCCCTAAATAGATGGTGCAAGGAAATAAGCTTCAAATGGAAAAATCAAGCAATAGGTTCTATAACAGAATATTCATGAACAGAAATTGGCAAATTTACTTAAAATTTGCTACACTCAGCAGGTGTGTAATGTAGCAGCCGACGTAGCTTTATTATACTTACGTTTTACGACTCGTTATGTTTTCTTTAACATGTAAAAACAGTTTAATTTCGTATAAGAGAAAAAAATTTGTAGAAATCTTGTTTTAGAAAGTGGCATATGTCATGATAACCTACAAAACGAAATGTCATTTATTTCTCTAAAATTGCATCTTTAAGGATCGACATACGTAAAGTCACTAGATTATCACGTGACTCCGAATTGGTGTAAATATGACTATAGTAATTCAAGTTTTCTTGTTTTTTTTTCTAATTCGTTTTATAATTTCGTCTACGTTCATCTGCAGTTCTCTGTGAGTGGAAAGCATTGTCAATCCGTTCAGCCTATATTGCGATGTTGTATTTTGGAAGTAAGTCTTAATTCTTTTTTCGACGACTGACATCGAAAGTAGATTTTTCTTACTGTCATTTGACAACAGAAAGTTGACATTTGCCGCTGAGCGTGCGTTTTCATCTTTTTGCCGCTCGCCGAGCGTTTTGGGTTTCCGCGTGAACAAAATAGCCACGTCCGAATGTTTCCTTGACAACGCCCGTCATTTGTGGAAATAATCGCGTCACATGTCATATAGACTGCGCGAGTAATGTTAACTTGATTGTCAATTAATTTTTGCGATAAAACGAAATTTGATATTTTCCTTTAATAATATGCTCAGTCGTCGAAAAAATAGTATGTATGTTTCGAGCTAAAAGTGCGCTTGCCGCTTTTGCATGATTGCTGGTTTCGACTTCGTCTCAACCAGCAATATTCATGCGCAAGCGGCAAGAATGCACTTTCAGCTCTTAACATACAATATACTATTTAAGGTGAAGACTGATCCTTCAGCTGTTGCAGTTGACACATGAATTGTTGAAAGGATTTGCAGCAACTACTGTAGAATATGTTGGAAAAAATGTTCTTATTTCACGTAGCTAGCGCATCCATTGCTGTCTTATATGGAAGATTTTGTACATGTTGGCGTTTCCGGTATAATTTGAACTCAGGTTCGTTGAGATAGGATTTTAAAAATATTAGTCTGAATTCTGAATGTAATAATTGATATTCAATTTGTATTTACACATTATTGAAATATGTTTTAGATTTTTTCTTTAGGACGAATTTTAGTTATTCCTAATGCCTCTGGGAGGTGTTCCGACACCCATATCACCCCCCATAGTTACGCCACTGCCTCAGATAATATAAACCAATCCCATCAATCAATTTTCAAAATTTGAACCAATCAGAGTCGAATACAGCGAATATTTTGCACTAGTGCAATACCCGGGTATTTGCACAAGTCCAATATTGAGTATTTGCGGGAATAAAAGCAAACCAGCTAGGTACACAAGAAATTTCAGAAAGAAAACTAGAAACTCTTTAAAAATGAATAGTGTGGTACACAAAGGATGATATTTCTTCGAGGAATAATCTTGCAATATTCCCCGCGTGCATTCTGTATACAGAATGCACTAGGAATATAACTACTGAATATACTTTGATATGCTTGTATCATTATTGTTATAAAGATTCACGAGACCAAATTTCTTTAAAAATATTGCGAGAGTGAAGCTGGAGGGTATTTTTTTAAAAAGAAATTTGGTCGAGTGGTGTTTCTAGAGCAATATTGGTGGAAGAATGTCAAAGTATACTCTAGCAGAAATATCTGCCACGAGTGATATATAACAAGATTATATAGCAAGATAAAACAGACGTGTTTTTCTTTAATTTTTAGTTCCTTAATCCTTTAAATCCACGAATTGGTTCCAAATGTACTTTTTGGTTTTTATGTTATTTTTAGGAGTCACACTTTCAACGTTTTTTCGAATTTTTCAAGCGAAGTACACCCAAAACGATTTAATTCCATTTTCAGTAAAGCCAAAGTGAAAACTTTGACACTTCATACGTAACTTGTGTAACGGTGTTCATAGATATCTAAGTACATTTTTGAGGAGCTTATAATGCTGACGGCCTAGTAGGCCGTGATAATGCTATTGTCACATGTATGTTACCATGGAAATGTACCAACGTGAGTATATTCGGATATACCGGGTGATCATAAATGGTTGTGATTTTTTTTCGAAGGTTGGTACCGTTTTCAAAATATTACTTTAGCAGACCTGATACTTTAAATAACACATTGGCGTGCGAATAATAAACAAAACGTCATTTTGACATTTATTTGTTTATACATTTTATGAAATGTCATTATTAAGTGCGCACGCCTATGTAAATGTCAATTGTGAAGTACGGAGAAAATTGACAGCAGGGTCACCAACATTAACAGTGCCAACCTAAGAAAAAAATCACAACCATTTATGATCACCCGGTACAGTGAATACACAAGTATACCTGCTAATATTTGAAATTTGATTGGTCAGAAAAATGCATCTTATTGGTTGAAATAACATCGAGGTACCTATATAATTAGTAGTAATACTATTTATTTCGATATTATCGGGTTATATGTCGATAACTTGTTGGACAATAATAAAAGAGTGTCAATTTAACAGGTGAAATAGTTCGACAATTATTCTTTCAAACTGACCCGATTTGTTAATGTGCCGTAAGTTTGTGACGTATAACTCGAAATTGTTTGAAGTAGACATTGTATTCGATTTGATTATTTTTTGAGTAAATTTAGGAACAAATAAATATTATATTGACACTTCGATTTGTTTGTATTAACCTAGCTCAAAGACGTCTCCATGAAAACAACATCAAGTTGACAAAAGTTATGTATTGCGTTGCCTAGTGAAGTTACTCTAGTATAATTTATTTGGTATTATCGAAATTATACAAGACAACTTAGCTAAATCCAGCTTTCTGATTGGTTGATATAGCTATAAAAAAATAATCAGTAGTAATACTATAAGTTGTTACGTGTAATTTATCACTTAGATGCAGTCAAGAATTGTTAAGTATAATTTTTCGTTTAAATACATATAGATGCAGTTTAGAGGTTTCGAGTGTTCATTTTTGGGATACTTTGAAAATTCTTGGATATTTAGGGGATTATAGTAAAATTTTCAAAATAGATTGTGAGTACGATATCCGGCGCTGCCCTGTATAGCTGCTCTGTCGACGCCGCTGTACCCTGCCATGCATCACAGGTATCTGCTAGCGATTTAGCCATCTCATCGCGCAAACTAAAAATACCGTTCGTACTGTTTCAACGAAATTTTATGCGTTGTGCCTTACCATTTATGCTGGCGATATTTCTAACCATTTTATGCTGTGTAACTGCGGTGTTCACCTCGTGCAATTATGTATGCGGAATAGGTTATTTTCAATTTATGTATTTAATATTTCCTCGATTGACTATCCTGCCTGTTAGTATTTTGGACGCGTTCAGCGTTACTCAACTTTTTAAAATTTAATACATTTTCAACGCGAAGATCTCCGGGAGATTAAATATTAAAAACAAATACAAATACACAGTTTTAAGTGTGAAAACCCCCTAGGCGAAAAGGTACCATTCGATTAGGCCGCGGTTATATAAATTAATTGATCGTTGAAGCGATTTGATAAGAACTTCCGTTTATCGTTATCGCAGTACTTGATTTTTAAGTCACTATATCCCCATAGTTGAGATACTTGTACTAGAGCGAATTACGAGTTAAAATCGTAGAGTTCTGTTTTTCACTTCAAACCTACTAACATTAAAACCTTGTACATTATATAAGTAAAACTAAAGTAAATCTACTATTCCGTTTACAAACAAATATTCTATCACAGAATTGTTTTGCTTTCTTCGAGTATGGTGGAGAGTTTGTACGTGTACATACTGTGAACAGAGATGCCTGAGAGGCTGCTTCAGGATTCCGTTACTTTGCGCTGATTCTATCCGTCAAGCACGTAAACAAGACTGTGTTTACGTTTTAAACCAATGTAGTCAATGGTACTTGAACGGACGACAGTAAAAAACCACCCTTGGAGCACAGCCTCATGCCCCATAAATATTATGGCTTAGAAAGGGTAGTGAATGAATCAAACATTAAATGCAGATTGATTTTATTATGAAAATAGACTAGTATTTATACAAATTAAAAATGCTTAACGCAGTAACAATATCAAAGTTCATATATACAGTTTAATAGGCCAAAGTGTTTAAATTACAAAACAGCAGATAAGCAATTTGTGCAGTTTTTATTTCCTGATAGAGCGAAGGTCGCCCGTTGAACTTACTACTGTAGGTCGCAATTATGCAAGGAGTGCAGAATTGCATTTTCCTGGTCTTTAACTCGTATGATTGCGTAATAACACTGGCTTTTAAATTACGAATACTGTTTCGTAAATTTGAACTGAAATATATAGTTTTTAATCTAATTTAAACATATTAAATTTAGTAATTATGATTGCAACATTAAATAAATGGGAATTGCATTTAAAAGATATGCAACTGGATTTCGTAAATTTTTGAAAATTTATGTGTGTTTAAATCAAGTTTAAACATACTGTAAATAAATAATTAGGTTATTTCCAGCTCTGGTGTTTTCTGTCTTTTATTATTTTTATGAAACAGCTAAGTGATTTAGGAATTTACACGAATACCTATAGGTTTTCTGGTTTGGACCGTCTCGAACCAGTGGCGCTGATACACTACGAGACAATTCCTGAACCGCTACCGCTGTGTTGTAAATTATATATAATTTTCTTTTTCTTTTGTATACAGAAAATTTCCCCGTGTAGTAGATAACAAAGTACTTCGATATTATCGGGTTATATGTCGATAACTTGAGGCACAATAATACAAAAGTGTCAGTTTGCCAATTTAAATAATCCGACCGGGGAGCGGGAGGATTTTTTTGTTAAACTGACACGATTTGTTATTTAGATAGATGTTTCTTGGTATGTACAAATCTCCCTGTAGACCTCAGTCAAAAGTTTCCATAAGAACTGGAACTCCTGCTGCTACAAACTGATATTAGAAGATTGAAATGGACCTAAAAGAGTATTCGAGGCAGTGTTTTTGGATGCGTTCCTTGTCATGTTACAGTTGCCTTATAAAGTGACTATACACCATATAATTGTTACTATAATTTTTGAATTATCATGTTGGTTCACAAAATTCAGAATTTTTATTGTAGATTAATCAATATCATTAATATTATGAAAATATATGTATCTACTATCAGTAACCTCTTTTATCTAGCGGTGTAGAGGCTGAAAATATGCTATTTAAATTCCTTTTTTGGCCTCCTGACATATCACATTCATACACAGTTGATGTCCACCGTGTAACTACGATTTTACAGTTAGTCAGTTTTTTATGCATCTCGGGGCGGTAAAATGACTAGGAAATGTTTAGCTTTCAGAGACCCTTTTTAGTAATAAATAGTCAGAAACGCTAGTTACGTAATTGCTGGTTCAGTTGAGTTTTGGATACAAATCACAAAACTTTTATAGATGCCTTATGCCCATGTTAGCCTTTGTCGTAAGGTCACTAAATCACGTTAGCTACGCTAACACTAGCTAACGTGATTTAGTGACCTTACTTTGTCGACGTTTACAGCGTCTCTGGTGTTTGGAAGCGAAACTAAACCAAAGATCGGCAATTTTGAAATTTATAAAAAAACAAACGCTCTAGTTACACCATAAAAAAAATTAGTAATAGCTTCTAATCGCAAACGAAGTTACAGCCAAATGTAAATAACGTTTTAGACTAGTAATGACGTTTAGCAGACCTCAGCAGGCGTCCCGTCAAAAGTGACAGCATTTAAATTTCGCAGGCGTAGGCGAAATAATAGAGTCCCTGTATATAGGTTGCTAAGAGTTGGACCAACAACGGGTTACATTTTGATTGGTTTGGATCACTTTTTGCGAGGCATGTGTGATAAAAGTGTCGTTTTGTAACATGTTATGACCGATAGTTTCACACATACAAATCTAAATCTAAATCTAAATTGGCCGAATATTCCTAATAGTCGGTTCTAGAGATCTTAAGAATGACCAATACTCTGAAAACTTTCCCATCAAAGGCAAGTTAGCAAGGTCGGTTCCCATAACCTTTTTATTGGACATATGTCAAATATCTAATTTGGATCAAAACTGTATGTCAAATCAGACTGTTTGCTCAAATCTTAGTAAACTACCTACAGGATCTCTAAAAAAACAGGGACTTTGTTCCTATAGATTTAGTTGGCATTGAAAAAAAAAATCGCTGCTGCTGACATCTGTGGATTGGAAGCGAAATCTTCAATATAGATATGAACCACAAGAGAGCCTTCCCATTTAGCTAAAGCATGTATAAAAGTGTACTTGGTGCGTTAAGAAATTTACAGTGTAAGGTTTTAATTTTTAAAATTAAAACCTTAAAAATTAAAACCTTGCGCTGTAAAATGCAACCTATCGCACTTATAATGTAGATAACTATTTCATCAAGTTGCTTTGAAATTTGTCATCAAGGCTGTCATTGAGGCGACGTCACTGTCTAAATGTTGCTATCATGCTTCCATACCTGTAAACTAATAATAATTATCATAGTGAATATTCTGGATGTGGTATTGCCAGCAGTTAATAGTAAAGAAGCTCAGTCGCCAAAAGAGCCACGGTCAACGTTTTATTCCGCCCTGTTTTATACAAGACCTAAAGTAACAGAAATGAAGCAGTACAACGACCTAGTTATCCATTGTGCAGCAACACTAGTTTCCAGCAAATGGCTACTGACAACCAAGAATTGCAGAGTTCGCATGACTTGGAGGGTAGTTGTAGGGGTATGTGCTACATACACCGACCAAGTGATTGTTGAAGTAAATCCCTCACTGCTTTCAGCTACGTATGATTCCTAAGAGAAGTATACATCGACAAAAAAATTATGGAATTGAGAGAGTTGTGGACTCTGTTGAAGGTCGCTTGCGGTTAGTGGAATTGGATAGGCATTTAGATGATATTGCCACTACACCTGCCGAGATTGCGGATTACTTTCTCGACACAGTAGGGAGAATATTTACCTCATAAGAGCAACTAAGTAGCTTCATTTTCAAAACATTAGGTCTGCTTTGTTGCTTCGTGGATGAACCAACGTGGTTTTATAAATTCCATGGGTGACCGGCAGCCTGTTACAAGGAAGTTGCAGTGTAACTTCAGCCACGTAGATTATGACGGTTGCCAGTAAGTCTAGTTGTATTTATAAAGTCCCTTCACGTGACAGCTTACTTCAGCAAATTAAAAGTCACACTTTAATTAATAGAATTGATTTTACTATATTATGCAGTCATATGCTTCAGACAAGTGGATCTAAAATTTTATAATTTACTACTATGTATCCAGCCAAAGATGAGCCCTGCGTCATCGTTACACAAAGTTAAAACAGAAATCGTTTTCTCTATGTGTCACTCTCGTTATTTAGGAGTGCGATAAGGATAGCATTACATTAGCACTTCTCTGGGTGTTTGGAAATGGATTTGACTAGCGCGGTATGTGTCTGTAAAATACAGTGTTGCCGACTTTAATTATAAATCCCTAGATCAAATGAAGATATTATCAGTAAACAGTAAAAATAACTACACATATTAGCAAAACTATTTGGAAAAAATTGGGTGCTATTAATGCCCAAATTATAAAAATTCAGGATCTGGTCCATACTCACAATGAGGTGATTCAGTAAATTCATGTAAATTAAACACAGTCTTCCTCATAACAATTAAAATATATTTTTTACATACGCTACATGTTTCAGTTTATCTGTTAAACCATCTTCAGGCTAAAAGATAAAGCTTATAAAATACGGGGAAAGAAACAGAGAGCAAACACCTCACCTAATGTCAAAATTGGACAGTCATAAATAAACAATTAAAATTAAAACAGACAACGTGGCCAACATGTTAAATTAAATTAATTATTTGTTTATATACAACGGTCAGCCAAGGTGAGAACTGTAAAATACGTATCAAAGCCACAAAAAACCGACAAATACAATAAGTTAAGCACTTAATCAAATTTTAGATTGAGAAATATATAATTGCTACTGTTTGCAAACTCCGTGACCCCATTGAGGCAACGATCGTTTAACCGGGAGACAATTTCGAAGATTTCGTAAAAATTTTAATTATGGCCTTTAGGGCAGACGTGAAGAATTTTAACATTTTCGTCCCGGTCAAATTTATGATTATTCTCAATAATGTGAGAGGCAAAAGCCGATTTATTATAATCAAGGTGATGAATGTAATTTGGTTTTATTAAAGAAATGTGTTCAGACACGCACTTTTTGAAGGATCTCCCAGTTTGGCCCACATAAAAAGAGTCGCAAGAACCACAATTTAAAAGATAAATACCTGATTTGTTAAGGAGGGGGATAGGATCTTTGTTATAGACTAGGATAGTATTAAGGGAAAAGGGTGAGGAAAAGGAGATTGTAATATTGAAGCGTTTAAAAATGTTTTTTAGAGAACTGACAAAAGGGGAAATGTAAGGTAGTGAACGAAAAGTGGTGAGCTCATTTTTGGTGTCAGAAGATCTAGTAGATAACAATTTGGTTTGAGTTAGTGAATGTTGTAACCGATGAAAGTTAGGCATAATAAGGTTAAGTGAGTAACCCTTATTAACAGCAATTTGTTTTATGATATTGAGTTCATTAATGAAGTTGCTATTACTTAGAGGGGTCAGAAGCAAACGCCTAAAAAGAAACCTGAAGGAACTCAGTTTTTAAGATAAGGGATGGTGAGATGAGAAGGCAATGACAGAATCGGTGAAAGTGGGTTTCCGATAAATTTTAAACTCTTGAATGTGAGGCTGTTACGGGAGATCAAGAGATCCAGGAATGGAATAGATAAATTAGTGTCAATTCTCTAAAAAACATTTTTAAACGCTTTAATATTACAATTTCCTTTTCCTCACCCTTTTTCCTTAATACTATCCTAGTCCATAACAAAGATCCTATCCCCCTCCTTAACAAATCACGTATTTATCTTTTAAATTGTGGTTCTTGCGACTCTTTTTATGTGGGCCAAACCGGGAGATACTTCAAAAAGTGCGTGTCTGAACACATTTCTTTAATAAAACCAAATTACATTCCTCACCTTGATTATAATAAATCGGCTTTTGCCTCTCACATTATTGAGAATAATCATAAATTTGACCGGGACGCCAATCTTAAAATTCTTCACGTCTGCCCTAAAGGCAATAATTTAAATTTTTACGAAATCTTCGAAACTGTCTCCCGGTTAAACGATCGTTGCCTCAGTGAGGTCACGGAGTTTGCAAACAGTAGCAATTATATATTTCTCAATCTAAAATTTGATTAACTGCTTAACTTATTCCATTTATCGGTTTTTTGTGGCTTTAATACATATTTTACAGTTCTCACCTTGGCTGACCGTTGTATATAAACAAATAATTAATTTCATTTAACATGTTGGTCACGTTGTCTGTTTTAATTTTAATTGTTTATTTATGACTGTCCAATTTTGACATTAGGTGAGGTGTTTGCTCTCTGTTTCTTTCCCCGTATTTTATAAGCTTTATCTTTTAGCCTGAAGATGGTTTAACATATAAACCGAAACATGTAGCGTATGTAAAAAATATTAATTGTTATGAGGAAGACTGTGTTTAATTTACATTAATTTATTCAAATTATACATAAATTAGGTCAATTTTTAGGATTATTTATAATCTTTTACCGATTTTTGTAATAAAAACCGGAATTATAGGCAACATTGTATGTGTCCATAAACATATGATGAACATTTGATCTGACCTTCACATTTTTTGAGATTATTTGTCGTATAAACGCTTTTTGACAGTTTTGTAGTAGTTCACTTACAATAAGCAGTAGTTCTTTCCAGGGTTAAGAAAAAGTGCAATTTTATGCATTAATATGGCATGCAAGACAAGACATTGCTCACAGTTTCGGTAATTGTTGCTGAATTTATTGAACTATTTCGAGAAGGAAAAACCGGTAGGCATTTACTTCCTTTACCTTGTGTGCAGGAGGCATGACAAGTTAACTTATTATCTATGATCTTTTTTACAATTATTTGACTATTGCCGAGAGCGGGTGAGATTTTAGGAAGCAGAATGTCTACTGTTAAAAGGGCGAAGACTCGTAGAAGTAGTAACCAACTAGTTTTATCTAGTCCTGGTACCTATAAAGTGAACCCGCAAGAAATCGAAAACTGCAGACCTACCAGATTCTTCTAAACTGGTCATCAGTGAAACTATATATGTATAAGACGCATAGAGAAGGTATAGCGTATGATGTTTATTAAAGTTATGAGCTTCAGGTTAATAGTATATTATGTATCAAGTTTTATAAACGTCATTTTAGTCACGAGTTTTATTAATCACGAGCGAAGCGCAGCGGAGCGAGTGTTTAATAAAAGAGTGACTATTAAGTTTATAAAACGAGTTGCATACTATACTTTTTCTACGACCACAAATTCAGAGAATATAACATCATATTATTTCATTAAAATTTTGACATTTATTATATTAGGTTAAATTATGCTTGACAAACGTCAAAGTGACGGTTGAAAACTAACTTGATTTTAGTTTTGGCTGTGGCTAATAAAGCAAATACTATTTGAACCTAACTTCACCCCATGACTAAAACATCGTTGCCAACTTCAGCTCATGACTAAGAGGCTCTTTAGTCATAGGTTATGAAGGCATGATTAAAAGGTCACTTAGCGACGTGTATGTTAGTATGTTAAATGGCATTTTAGTTACAGGAGTAGAAAATAGCTATTTACGTTATTAGACCGGTAGCAACATTTTTATGGCCGCGCCAATACTTTACAGGTTGAGCCCGTAGGGCGAGACCTGTATGTTTGGCAAGGCCGTAAAAATGCTACCGGTCGTGTATCGTATAAGATTTTTTAGGATACGAGTCCGGTAGATAAAATTTACCGGCCGGTAGTTCTACTACTGGTCTAGGCCGGTAAATTTTATCTACCGGACTCGTTTGTAACTATGTAAATGCTAGTTACCAATGCAGTATCCTAAAAAGATATTATAATATAGGCAGAAGCAGTTTAAACATTGTTCTGCATGACGTTGGAATTTCTCAAAGACGAGCACTTTCAGCGTACCACCACAACCAACAGCCTAACAACCTGACCACCTACGCTGCACACCAATATCTAAGGATTTCTACAAATGAACTCGGTGTCTGAGAAACTAAGAAGGATATTAATCAGTTAAAACTTCGAAAAGCAGCTGGACCAGATAGCATACCATCTGAGCTATTCAGTTTCTACCCTAGCACTGCACATTTACTGCATCCACGTAAACAGGCTATTTCAAACACCAGAAGAATACCTATAGAGTGGAAGGACGGTCTCATTATCAGACTTCTAAAGAAAGTTAATCTGGGTGAGTGTCAAAATTGACAAAAGATCGCTCTTCTTAACCATAAAACCCACCCTTCGCAATGAGCAACAGATTTCAGCCTACATGGCTTAGTACGGTTATATAAATACATCTTAACAGCTCATTGAATACTTCCTTTTCTGTTGGGTTCCATCCCTGTACCTACTTTCCAGCAACCAGTACTCATGTACTGTATTCGCAGCTTCCATCTACTTAAACAATTTCTATCCCTGTTCCTACATATTATTAATGTAACTCTAATATAATAATGATTGTAATAATAGTTATTTACTATACAAGTGGGTTAACAGCATCATTAATATACGTGTGTGTAAGTTACAAACGAGTGCGTAGCACGAGTTATGTATATAAGCACCCAAGTATATTAATGATGCATTATCACACATGTATTGTACAAAATTTTATCTACAACTGCCTAAAATTGAGAAAAGTGCATTAAGAGAAATGTCAGATCGGTCATTTTCAAAAATATTTTAGTAGGAAAATGTCATTATGTCATTCATTTGACACTATTTCAGTTAGGTAATGAAGTCATTACACAACTCAGTTGCGTAATGAAACCATTACATAACTGAGTGGTGTAATGAGCTTCATTACCTAACTGAAATAAAGTCAAATGAGTGACGTAATGAGTTACTTATACTACTGGAGTAGATAAAATAAAATTTATTAAATACCTACCTATTATTGAAAAATGTCAATTAAAATCTAACAGAATGCTAGAATCATATACCTAACCTCAGAAAATCATTTTGTAGGTCAGTTCTATAAACGTCAGTTAATTGCCAAACTATGAATGCTGATTTGACTAGACATATTTTAATCTTATACCACACAGACAGCATTGATGACCAGGGCTCTTCTTTCGTCGGATGCATAGTAGTAGTCCTGTAGCAGGGTAGTATTACCCTGCAAAAAAATGGGTAGTTTTCATTTTTTTATATGTTTTTTGAATGATGTCATTTTTGACAGTGGTCTATTATGAGATGTTTTATCTTACTTTTTCCACTGTCTCGGGTGTTTACCACACGACGTTTCGGAAGTTTTTGGTCTACTCCCGTCCTCCGATGAATGAACTCCTGGTTAGTCCTGAGGAGGACTGATTTTTGTACATCTTTTTCACGTACACTCGTGCCTACCCCGGGGTTTGAACCCGGGACCACTGATCGCTTGTGATTACGAGTCTGACACTCTTACCACTAGGCCACCAGCGCGGCCATTTATTTTAGTTATAAACTTATATACCGATGGGGCCACAATTATATATAACAGCAATGAGATAACATGAATAACAAAATAAAATGCTTGAGTAAGAAAGAGATGGCCATACGAAAAAATTATTTTAGTAGGCATATTTAGTTGACAAATGTCATAATTAAATTAAGCGTCAAGCCTTCTAGAATATTTGCTACTATGTTTATCTATTTCTTACTCAAGTAATACGAATTATTTTCTTGTTCATGTTATCTCATTGCTGTTATATATAATTGTGGCCCCATCGGTATATGTTACCGCTATATGCGCAGTAGCCTATGCGCAGTAGACTATTTTTGCAATTCTCTGCGGAGTAGTGGCATCCAAATGGGCTTTATTTCTGTGCTGGCCTGGCTAATGTTTAAGAGATCGGCGCCATCTTAAAAAAATGGCGCTCAAAACTGGTTTTTCCTCATTTCTTACATGTGCATTGTAGGGCAAAACAGGTAGTATGAAAATTATAGAAGATATAATTTTCTACAACTTTTGTTTAAGAATTGGTTTTATGAGTGAAATAAATACCGAGCTGCAGGGCTGTAAAGACGAGCGGATTAATGAAAATCTTAACAATGCTTCGTTTTTTTTACCATTATTATTAATTAATTACATATTGACTGTTTCCATGCCTAGTAACGATTAAGTAGGTGCTTAACTTGTTTACACACCACCATGAAGTAGAGTTGACGGGAGTGTTTTTATTGAGGTATTCCCAGTAGGCCTAATCCACTAGTAATGTAATCAGCTTCATTACATTTTTTGTCGGTTTGATGGTCCCGGTTGGTCTGTATCTACTTCCGCATAAAAAATGTCACTCTCGTTATCGGTTTGCGATTCAAATTCTTCATTCTCTTCAGTCCTGAGAAACTGCCCACCAATCGATAACGTCGCTTCTTCTTTTTCTTCTTTGTTGTCGTTGTTCATCACTTCTGGCATATTTTCTCATTGTCCATTGCAAAATTAAAAAATAATGGAGTACTTTAAACCAACTTTTTGTAATTGAATAATATAAAATTGAGCAAGGCCTCGGGAACTGGATCTTTCATAGTCACTGCGTAAGCCCAGTATTGCTACGTTTCTAGCTCCACTTCTGTAGATCTTTTTTAATGACATACCATGCTTTAACTTGATGGTAAGTCCTGAACGTCAGATACCGTGCAGCATATCTTGGTAGAAGAGTAGCAATATTGAACTTGCTTTTTGTGATGGAATTTGCAAAATGCTGGTATGGATCCAATGTTGCGTTTTCTATGCCACCACCATGCAAAGCGAGAAGAAATTGTTCTTCTACCTCTACATTTTTCTGGATCTGCATTCTGTTCTTTGAATACTACTTTGGCAAGTTTGTTTAGATGCAAGTACTTCTGAACGATAGTAATAAATGTTGTTTTTACTTGGTTGAAAGAGCAGATGTCAGTCACTTTAATTGCATGTAAAAATATAATTTTTTCTATAGCACATGTTAAAGTGTGCTTTTATCAACTCAAAACAAAAGGTCAAGTTTTACTTTAACAGCAAGGGTAGATAAAGTAGCACTTTAACATCAAGGATAGATAAAGTAATTTAATTTTATAACTTTTGTTTAAATTAAATATGACAGCTTCCTATTATCGTAGCAACCCAATCTAGCTACTGACATTTTGAAATGTGATTGACTGTCACTATTTTCTTTTGAAATTGTTAAAGTTCTTGCTATAGAAAAAAATATTGTATTATACACGACGATAAAGTTATTTCTATCCACTCTTGAATCATTAACGTCGAGACGATTCACTCGTGGATAAAATTTAACTTTATCGTCTTGTATAATAAATTACTATTTCTAGTCTGCCCTTTCATACTTCAATAATTTTGCCGGATACAGTTTTGCTGCAGTTTTTTCTCTTTTTAGTTTACGATTGAACGTATCATTGAATGGTGCTAATATTCTGTTAGTAGAACCAGAAGATGATAAAAACGGCGTCAACTGCTGTGGAAATGGAATTGGAGTTCAAGATCAAACGCTCAAACTCTTTTGAAACCTTCTCGTGGTGCGAAACTAAGTAATAATAACAGTCAATATGTAATTAATAAACATCATGAAAAAATCAGATCACAACGGAGCACTGTTGACATTTTTATTAATCCACTCTAACTTTATAGAGCTGAAGTTCGGTATTTATCTCAGTCATAAAAAAATGTTTCAAACAAAAGTTGTAGGAAATTATTTCTTCTATAATATTGATAACAGCTACTTTTATTCTCGAATGCACTGATAATGAGATAATGGGGAAAACTGGTTTTGAGAACCATTTTTTTCAAGATGGGGCGCGAGCTGCGGCTCGAAAAGTTGGAAAACTTGGGGGACCTCGAACTCGTAAACATGCCCAAAACTTGAAACTACCCGACTTTTTGCAGAGCAAGGCCCTTTTTTGTACCCTGCTATTGGACTATAGTGATCCTAACCTGCTAACCTCAAATTTGGCATAGACTTACAATGCCACCAACAATACACTTCAGTAATGCCAAACGTAAAACGAATCGCCGTTGCTATGCAGAACAGCGTTGCTAATGCAAAAAAGTACCACATTTCTAAAGGAATTTGGATGTAGAAATGTGCATTGCCAAATGAAATGGGATAAACGCCATTTTATACGGCCTGGGCATATGTGAAGTTTCGTGATTCTCCGCAGAGCGCTGTATACCTACGAGCGGTAAAGTCACTAAATCACGTTAGCTACGCTAACGCAGGTAGTGAAACAGCATTTGACAGGTTCAAAAAACGAGTTTGTGAATTTCAAATTTACCATAGGCGCTACTAGCAAAAGCATAAATCGATTTATTCTTCGAATAAAATTCTTTCTCTAGGTTATAAGCTGTCAGATTATCGTTTTTAGCCATAATTTAAAATTTTTGGTAATACAGTAGCACCAAGCACAGAAAAACCGCGAAAAATATGTGAACTAAATGTAAAATTCAAGTAAGAGCAATTTACGAACCAATAAAAAGCAAGCTTAGCGTCGAGGTACATTCACACGAAAAGTACAAACGTCACTTCGCTATTGCCACTATTGCGTCATATAGAAATGTCTAATTTCCAAGTTTTCGGGTGCTGTTGTTAATCAGTTTTGTGGTTCTCTGTTAATTATTGCTATTATTGTCAGTATTGCTCTTCTGCGATAGGCTTTTGCTATAGTTGACCTATTCGCCGTTTAATGGGGGCCGACTTGGTTTTATAACCTCAAATAGTAAGTATTACATTTTTTCAACAATTACAATGAGCTGTAGAGGAAGGAAGCTCATGCATTCAGAAGCAAGAAGTATAACTGCAAATATTAAAACGTTTTTCGATTAATGGAAGGCTTCAGAAACATGGATATTTCCGATAGAACAAGATACAGAATTAGCAGCCGCAGCAACTGGGAAGTCAACAGGCGAAATAAGTAACAATATTATTTTTCAGAATTGTCATTAAAAACATAAAAAACAGATAATACGTTCGTCCTTACTTTTTCCAGGTACTTCCTTAACATCTCATAAGAAAGAGAAACTGAAGGAAGACTCTCACGAAAATCGTTCTTGATTATTTTGAGCTGGGAGTTTTGTTGAGAACGGTTCACGAAATTTACACTGTGGAAAATCTGTAGAGGAAAGAGTATGATCATGTTTTAAATATAGAAGAAGAAATATGTAGAAAATATGGCTTAATGGACAAAATAAATTATGAAAATTTAATTTTCACTGTCAATACGGGAGCGTCAAATGAAGATACCCATTTCCATTTCCCAAGTTCCAGTGTTGCTTTTCCTTGCTCTGGTGAACATAATCTCTTTTTGCTTGGTTAACAAATGTCGTAGTATTTCACATTAACGTTTAGGATAGTTGATAATTAGGCAATCTAATAGGTAAAATTTTTATAGCATTATCGGTTGCTTTATTTACTATTACTTACGTAACAATGGATTTATTTCATAAGTTGTGGTTTAGTCATTTAAACACTGTTATATGTAAAAATATTGATGATTTTAAAAATAAAAATTTAAATTTCCCGCGTATTACATTTTTCAACAATTTCAATGAGCTGTAGAGGAAGGAAGCTCATGCATTCAGAAGCAAGAAGTATAACGTGGTGTTCATACCAAGTGTTTCACTAAGGTGCGAACATAGGAAAGAAGCATGGGAAACCGTATATATGCAGATTCCTGCTTGTCGTTTGAATTGATAGGATAGAATTTATAGTGGTATCAATCGAAAGAAAAAAACAATGATCTTAATTTGATACTTTACTTAAATTTTTTGCTTGTTTTAAGATAGCAATAGCTTAAAAACTGTAATAAATATTTTGCATTTTATTCTCAAAAAACAGACCAGCCATGATCAAATTGGTTTATGCCAAAATATTATATATATATTTTATGTCAGTTATCAATTCACCTATTTAAATAATTACTATGACTAATAATGTTGAATATTCTAATAAAGAGAGGGTATTTATTATAAAAACATTTTACAGTGGCGTCAGTTTACGCACAGTTCGTAAATTATTCTCGGTTAAATTTAATAATCGACTTATTCCATCTGTTTTAACAATTCACAAGTTTGTGAAAAAAATTTGAAACAACAAGCAAATTTATAACAAGTACTCAAAAAGTTCTCCATTTTGCTGTAAATAAAAACCCAATCTGTTATAAAATGCCTGCCTTACATTAGCCAACTGTCTATCTGTGATTAGCCTACACTTCGCAACGATTGCTTCCCGCAGAGTCAATATTTTGGTGGTGTTTTCTGTAAATTTTGGGTTTCAGATGATCCCACAAAAAGAAGTCGCATGGTGGCAAATCAGCACATCTCGGTAGCCAGGTGATAGTGCCACCGCGACCAATTCAGCAATTAGGAAAGTTACCACTTATATATTCTCTCACATTCAAACCATAATGCACAGGACATCCATCATGCTGAAACTAAATCTCCCGACTTTCACGTGCAACTTTTAAAGCAGAGCCAATCTGACTAATTAAAAGTTGTAAATAAGAATTCGAATTTAAATTTCCAACTATTTTAAACGGTCCAATAATGTTATTGTTGAAAATACCAGCCCAAATATTAATTTTCTGCGGGAACTGCGTTCTGGTTTAAAGAGCTATCCGAGAATTTTCTTGGGCCCAGTTTGTTTAAACTACTTTTTGAATCACCTGCCGCTACACTTGCTGTAGTTTCAATTTTACCGATAATACGTAAATCACCAACTTTGCGTAAATTGACGCCAACACCTTCTCTTCATTAGAATATGCAACATTATTATTTATAGTAATTAGTTAAATACCTGAATTGATAACTGACAGAAAATAACAATTATTTTGGCATAAACAAATTTCATCATGTCTGGTCGGCTTTTTGTGAATAAAATGCAAAATATTCATTATAGTTTTTAAGCTATTTCCATCTTAAACCAGCAACAAATTCAAATAAAGTTGTGTCAAATTAAGCGCTTTTTTTAATTTCGATTGATACCACTATCAATCCTATCAATTCAAGAGGCAAGCAGGAATCTGGATATACACAATTTCCTACACTATTTCCCTACGTTCGCACCTTAAGTGAAACACTCGGTATAAAAAGCTGTAAAGAGCTTTACTCAGAACTTTCCTAGCAAGTGGACGTTGTGACACTAATAAAAATTGTGGCAAAAAAATTTAATACAATCACGGCGTAGAACCAAAATACAAGCACGCGTTGTGATAGTGAGAGTGAAGTGTTGGGATGCGGCGAACAGTACAAAATATTCGATAAATGTTTATTTTTGTAATAGGTACCTACATGTTTTTAAGCAGGAAAACGTTTAATAGTATATTATGATACAAGTGTATAACTACGCCTTTAAAGCACGTGCGACAAGTTTAAGAGCATGACGAGCTAGCGGAGTGATTTTAACGTCTACGATCGTAACAGAAATATAAAAACTTAGTTGGGTGACACATTTTCCGTCATATTATGTTAGATATTCTAGATTATGTTGATAGAACTTATGGCAAAGCGTGTTTTAAGAAATTATTAAAACACGCCTCCAACGGCAACGTGCGAATAATACGTATTTTGGACGCTAATATTAAGAGTGCTACAAACGTGTCTTTTGACACTAGAAACAGTGCAAAAATTGTCATTTTGACTCGATCGTAAAAAAAATTTATTATGTAATATTCATTTATTGCGTTCAGGTTACAGAAACATTTTAATACTAGCAAACTGCCCGTTCTTCATACCAACTACAAATATTGGTTTTTCTAAACCTTAAATTAATTCTAGATTGCCCCCCTCCCCCTCACTCAATGCACTAAACTAACCAACTCTGCAAAACAATATCATAGGTAAAATGGAAACAATGTTCTTCCGAAAAAAGTTCTCGATAACCTTTTTATGCTCCACGTATCCCCTGGAAATGTGTATGTAATATTGTCGTTCTCCTTATATAGATTGATAGCACTATAGTTTTAGTATAATATTAAGAATAATAGTAATTTATTATACAAGACGATAATAGTTATTAAGGTACTAAGGGCATTATGAGTAAAATAAGAGCCCAAGATTGTTAGTGTACTAACCGAGGGCTTTGGCCCGAGGTGTGTACAACAATCGCGGGCTCTTAGCTCATAATGCCCGTGGTGCCTTCAAGGTTTTATGTCCTACCAATTTTCTTACCTAATTCATATTCATATTCAATTCATATAATTACTATGATATAGTATTTAAGATTGATCTAGTTAGCTGATCTAAGTTAGATTTGTGATATTAGCTAAGCTGTCATTAATTTTCATTGTGATAGTGGTGCATATCCATGGAAACAAATACTGTTAATTTTTCATAATAACCTTAGTGTTCTTATGAAGAAAATAATTGCCCTGGAGCGTTATTTTGTATCTAAGATACCTTAAAATAGAGTCATTATAGTTATTAAGGTACCAAGGGGCATTATGAGTAAAATAAGAGCCCAAGATTGTTAGTGTACTAACCGAGGGCTTTGGCCCGAGGTGTGTATAACAATCGCGGGCTCTTAGCTCATAATGCCCGTGGTGCCTTCAAGGTTTTATGTCCTACCAATTTTCTTACCTAATTCATATTCATATTCAATTCATATAATTACTATGATATAGTATTTAAGATTGATCTAGTTAACTGATCTAAGTTAGATTTGTGACATTAGCTAAGCTGTCATTAATTTTCATTGTGATAGTGGTGCATATCCATGGAAACAAATACTGTTAATTTTTCATAATAACCTTAGTGTTCTTATGAAGAAAATAATTGCCCTGGAGCGTTATTTTGTATCTAAGATACCTTAAAATAGAGTCATTATAGTTATTAAGGTACCAAGGGGCATTATGAGTAAAATAAGAGCCCAAGATTGTTAGTGTACTAACCGAGGGCTTTGGCCCGAGGTGTGTATAACAATCGCGGGCTCTTAGCTCATAATGCCCGTGGTGCCTTCAAGGTTTTATGTCCTACCAATTTTCTTACCTAATTCATATTCATATTCAATTCATATAATTACTATGATATAGTATTTAAGATTGATCTAGTTAGCTGATCTAAGTTAGATTTGTGATATTAGCTAAGCTGTCATTAATTTTCATTGTGATAGTGGTGCATATCCATGGAAACAAATACTGTTAATTTTTCATAATAACCTTAGTGTTCTTATGAAGAAAATAATTGCCCTGGAGCGTTATTTTGTATCTAAGATACCTTAAAATAGAGTCATTATAGTTATTAAGGTACCAAGGGGCATTATGAGTAAAATAAGAGCCCAAGATTGTTAGTGTACTAACCGAGGGCTTTGGCCCGAGGTGTGTATAACAATCGCGGGCTCTTAGCTCATAATGCCCGTGGTGCCTTCAAGGTTTTATGTCCTACCAATTTTCTTACCTAATTTATATTCATATTCAATTCATATAATTACTATGATATAGTATTTAAGATTGATCTAGTTAGCTGATCTAAGTTAGATTTGTGATATTAGCTAAGCTGTCATTAATTTTCATTGTGATAGTGGTGCATATCCATGGAAACAAATACTGTTAATTTTTCATAATAACCTTAGTGTTCTTATGAAGAAAATAATTGCCCTGGAGCGTTATTTTGTATCTAAGATACCTTAAAATAGAGTCATTATAGTTATTAAGGTACCAAGGGGCATTATGAGTAAAATAAGAGCCCAAGATTGTTAGTGTACTAACCGAGGGCTTTGGCCCGAGGTGTGTATAACAATCGCGGGCTCTTAGCTCATAATGCCCGTGGTGCCTTCAAGGTTTTATGTCCTACCAATTTTCTTACCTAATTCATATTCATATTCAATTCATATAATTACTATGATATAGTATTTAAGATTGATCTAGTTAGCTGATCTAAGTTAGATTTGTGATATTAGCTAAGCTGTCATTAATTTTCATTGTGATAGTGGTGCATATCCATGGAAACAAATACTGTTAATTTTTCATAATAACCTTAGTGTTCTTATGAAGAAAATAATTGCCCTGGAGCGTTATTTTGTATCTAAGATACCTTAAAATAGAGTCATTATAGTTATTAAGGTACCAAGGGGCATTATGAGTAAAATAAGAGCCCAAGATTGTTAGTGTACTAACCGAGGGCTTTGGCCCGAGGTGTGTACAACAATCGCGGGCTCTTAGCTCATAATGCCCGTGGTGCCTTCAAGGTTTTATGTCCTACCAATTTTCTTACCTAATTCATATTCATATTCAATTCATATAATTACTATGATATAGTATTTAAGATTGATCTAGTTAGCTGATCTAAGTTAGATTTGTGATATTAGCTAAGCTGTCATTAATTTTCATTGTGATAGTGGTGCATATCCATGGAAACAAATACTGTTAATTTTTCATAATAACCTTAGTGTTCTTATGAAGAAAATAATTGCCCTGGAGCGTTATTTTGTATCTAAGATACCTTAAAATAGAGTCATTATAGTTATTAAGGTACCAAGGGGCATTATGAGTAAAATAAGAGCCCAAGATTGTTAGTGTACTAACCGAGGGCTTTGGCCCGAGGTGTGTACAACAATCGCGGGCTCTTAGCTCATAATGCCCGTGGTGCCTTCAAGGTTTTATGTCCTACCAATTTTCTTACCTAATTCATATTCATATTCAATTCATATAATTACTATGATATAGTATTTAAGATTGATCTAGTTAGCTGATCTAAGTTAGATTTGTGATATTAGCTAAGCTGTCATTAATTTTCATTGTGATAGTGGTGCATATCCATGGAAACAAATACTGTTAATTTTTCATAATAACCTTAGTGTTCTTATGAAGAAAATAATTGCCCTGGAGCGTTATTTTGTATCTAAGATACCTTAAAATAGAGTCATTATAGTTATTAAGGTACCAAGGGGCATTATGAGTAAAATAAGAGCCCAAGATTGTTAGTGTACTAACCGAGGGCTTTGGCCCGAGGTGTGTATAACAATCGCGGGCTCTTAGCTCATAATGCCCGTGGTGCCTTCAAGGTTTTATGTCCTACCAATTTTCTTACCTAATTTATATTCATATTCAATTCATATAATTACTATGATACAGTATTTAAGATTGATCTAGTTAGCTGATCTAAGTTAGATTTGTAACATTAGCTGAGCTGTCATTAATTTTCATTGTGACAGTGGTGCATAATACAGTTGTATCCATGGAAACAAATACTGTTAATTTTTCATAATAACCCTAGTGTTCTTATGAAGAAAATAATTGCCCTGGAGCGTTATTTTGTATCTAAGATACCTTAAAATAGAGTCATTATAGTTATTAAGGTACCAAGGGGCATTATGAGTAAAATAAGAGCCCAAGATTGTTAGTGTACTAACCGAGGGCTTTGGCCCGAGGTGTGTATAACAATCGCGGGCTCTTAGCTCATAATGCCCGTGGTGCCTTCAGGGTTTTATGTCCTACCAATTTTCTTACCTAATTCATATTCATATTCAATTCATATAATTACTATGATATAGTATTTAAGATTGATCTAGTTAGCTGATCTAAGTTAGATTTGTGACATTAGCTAAGCTGTCATTAATTTTCATTGTGATAGTGGTGCATATCCATGGAAACAAATACTGTTAATTTTTCATAATAACCTTAGTGTTCTTATGAAGAAAATAATTGCCCTGGAGCGTTATTTTGTATCTAAGATACCTTAAAATAGAGTCATTAATTTCAATTAATGTACTGGTAGGACATGAAGTTAAATTTTATCCACGAGTGAATAGTTCAAGAGTGGATAGAAATAATTTTATCGTCGTGTATAATACAATATTTTTTTCTATAGCAAGAACTTTAACAATTTCAAATAGTTATTAAGGTACCAAGCGGCATTATGAGTAAAATAAGAGCCCAAGATCGTTAGTGTACTAACCGAAGGCATTTGGCCCGAGGTGTGTACAACAATCGCGGGCTCTTAGCTCATAATGCCCGTGGTGCCTTCAAGGTTTTATGTCCTACCAATTTTCTTACCTAATTCATATTCATATTCAATTCATATAATTACTATGATATAGTATTTAAGATTGATCTAGTTAGCTGATCTAAGTTAGATTTGTGACATTAGCTAAGCTGTCATTAATTTTCATTGTGATAGTGGTGCATATCCATGGAAACAAATACTGTTAATTTTTCATAATAACCTTAGTGTTCTTATGAAGAAAATAATTGCCCTGGAGCGTTATTTTGTATCTAAGATACCTTAAAATAGAATCATTATAGTTATTAAGGTACCAAGGGGCATTATGAGTAAAATAAGAGCCCAAGATTGTTAGTGTACTAACCGAGGGCTTTGGCCCGAGGTGTGTACAACAATCGCGGGCTCTTAGCTCATAATGCCCGTGGTGCCTTCAAGGTTTTATGTCCTACCAATTTTCTTACCTAATTCATATTCATATTCAATTCATATAATTACTATGATATAGTATTTAAGATTGATCTAGTTAGCTGATCTAAGTTAGATTTGTGACATTAGCTAAGCTGTCATTAATTTTCATTGTGATAGTGGTGCATATCCATGGAAACAAATACTGTTAATTTTTCATAATAACCTTAGTGTTCTTATGAAGAAAATAATTGCCCTGGAGCGTTATTTTGTATCTAAGATACCTTAAAATAGAGTCATTATAGTTATTAAGGTACCAAGGGGCATTATGAGTAAAATAAGAGCCCAAGATTGTTAGTGTACTAACCGAGGGCTTTGGCCCGAGGTGTGTATAACAATCGCGGGCTCTTAGCTCATAATGCCCGTGGTGCCTTCAAGGTTTTATGTCCTACCAATTTTCTTACCTAATTCATATTCATATTCAATTCATATAATTACTATGATATAGTATTTAAGATTGATCTAGTTAGCTGATCTAAGTTAGATTTGTGATATTAGCTAAGCTGTCATTAATTTTCATTGTGATAGTGGTGCATATCCATGGAAACAAATACTGTTAATTTTTCATAATAACCTTAGTGTTCTTATGAAGAAAATAATTGCCCTGGAGCGTTATTTTGTATCTAAGATACCTTAAAATAGAGTCATTATAGTTATTAAGGTACCAAGGGGCATTATGAGTAAAATAAGAGCCCAAGATTGTTAGTGTACTAACCGAGGGCTTTGGCCCGAGGTGTGTACAACAATCGCGGGCTCTTAGCTCATAATGCCCGTGGTGCCTTCAAGGTTTTATGTCCTACCAATTTTCTTACCTAATTCATATTCATATTCAATTCATATAATTACTATGATATAGTATTTAAGATTGATCTAGTTAGCTGATCTAAGTTAGATTTGTGATATTAGCTAAGCTGTCATTAATTTTCATTGTGATAGTGGTGCATATCCATGGAAACAAATACTGTTAATTTTTCATAATAACCTTAGTGTTCTTATGAAGAAAATAATTGCCCTGGAGCGTTATTTTGTATCTAAGATACCTTAAAATAGAGTCATTATAGTTATTAAGGTACCAAGGGGCATTATGAGTAAAATAAGAGCCCAAGATTGTTAGTGTACTAACCGAGGGCTTTGGCCCGAGGTGTGTATAACAATCGCGGGCTCTTAGCTCATAATGCCCGTGGTGCCTTCAAGGTTTTATGTCCTACCAATTTTCTTACCTAATTTATATTCATATTCAATTCATATAATTACTATGATACAGTATTTAAGATTGATCTAGTTAGCTGATCTAAGTTAGATTTGTAACATTAGCTGAGCTGTCATTAATTTTCATTGTGACAGTGGTGCATAATACAGTTGTATCCATGGAAACAAATACTGTTAATTTTTCATAATAACCCTAGTGTTCTTATGAAGAAAATAATTGCCCTGGAGCGTTATTTTGTATCTAAGATACCTTAAAATAGAGTCATTATAGTTATTAAGGTACCAAGGGGCATTATGAGTAAAATAAGAGCCCAAGATTGTTAGTGTACTAACCGAGGGCTTTGGCCCGAGGTGTGTATAACAATCGCGGGCTCTTAGCTCATAATGCCCGTGGTGCCTTCAGGGTTTTATGTCCTACCAATTTTCTTACCTAATTCATATTCATATTCAATTCATATAATTACTATGATATAGTATTTAAGATTGATCTAGTTAGCTGATCTAAGTTAGATTTGTGACATTAGCTAAGCTGTCATTAATTTTCATTGTGATAGTGGTGCATATCCATGGAAACAAATACTGTTAATTTTTCATAATAACCTTAGTGTTCTTATGAAGAAAATAATTGCCCTGGAGCGTTATTTTGTATCTAAGATACCTTAAAATAGAGTCATTAATTTCAATTAATGTACTGGTAGGACATGAAGTTAAATTTTATCCACGAGTGAATAGTTCAAGAGTGGATAGAAATAATTTTATCGTCGTGTATAATACAATATTTTTTTCTATAGCAAGAACTTTAACAATTTCAAATAGTTATTAAGGTACCAAGCGGCATTATGAGTAAAATAAGAGCCCAAGATCGTTAGTGTACTAACCGAAGGCATTTGGCCCGAGGTGTGTACAACAATCGCGGGCTCTTAGCTCATAATGCCCGTGGTGCCTTCAAGGTTTTATGTCCTACCAATTTTCTTACCTAATTCATATTCATATTCAATTCATATAATTACTATGATATAGTATTTAAGATTGATCTAGTTAGCTGATCTAAGTTAGATTTGTGACATTAGCTAAGCTGTCATTAATTTTCATTGTGATAGTGGTGCATATCCATGGAAACAAATACTGTTAATTTTTCATAATAACCTTAGTGTTCTTATGAAGAAAATAATTGCCCTGGAGCGTTATTTTGTATCTAAGATACCTTAAAATAGAGTCATTAATTTCAATTAATGTACTGGTAGGACATGAAGTTAAATTTTATCCACGAGTGAATAGTTCAAGAGTGGATAGAAATAATTTTATCGTCGTGTATAATACAATATTTTTTTCTATAGCAAGAACTTTAACAATTTCAAATAGTTATTAAGGTACCAAGGGGCATTATGAGTAAAATAAGAGCCCAAGATTGTTAGTGTACTAACCGAGGGCATTTGGCCCGAGGTGTGTACAACAATCGCGGGCTCTTAGCTCATAATGCCCGTGGTGCCTTCAAGGTTTTATGTCCTACCAATTTTCTTACCTAATTCATATTCATATTCAATTCATATAATTACTATGATATGGTATTTAAGATTGATCTAGTTAGCTGATCTAAGTTAGATTTGTGACATTAGATGAGCTGTCATTAATTTTCATTGTGACAGTGGTGCATAATTTTTGAAATAAAGGTTGTATCCATGGAAACAAATACTGTTAATTTTTCATAATAACCCTAGTGTTCTTATGAAGAAAATAATTGCCCTGGGGCGTTATTTTGTATCTAAGATACCTTAAAATAGAGTCATTAATTTTAATTAATGTACTGGTAGGACCAAGAAGACTATACTAAGGAGATGCAACTTCGTATGAAGGCTGTATATAAAAGCGGCCCTTATGTCGGGGATAGCCGTCGCGGCGCTGTCGACAGCGTGTACTGCCGTTCGAGAGTTGGAAGCGAGCTAAATTAACCTGTAATCGCGGTTAAAAGTCAGTTTACGGTTGTTAATCCAATGGAGTGTATTTCAAGTGTGTTATTAATTGTTAAAACATGGTACGAATTTCCAGTTACACTCAGCAAATGTTTGACATTGACAGTTCACGAGTTTTGTGAATGAATAAATGTACACCACGGCCGCCTTACTTGTCAGCTTTTAGCGGTCCGCTTCGAAACGGGAGTTGCGTGTCCTTAGTATAGTGTTCTTGGGTAGGACATAAAGAAAATAAAGACAGTCAATCACATTTCAAAATGTCAGTAGCTAGACTGGGTTGCTACGATAATACGAAGCTGTCATAATTAATTTAAGCAAAAGTTAGAAAATTAAATTACTTTATCTATCCTTGATGTTAAAGTGCTACTTTATCTACCCTTGCTGTTAAAGTAAAACTTGACCTTTTGTTTTGAGTTGATAAAAACACACTTTAACATGTGCTATAGAAAAAAACTAATAAATGTACTTATTACATGTTGTATTCATTAATTATAGCAAGATACCAGTTTCCACAACTTGGAGGTGACATTTTGGAAATCATTCTATTTTATTCTAACTACAAAAAATCAATAACTTTAACCTCTGTTTTAACTTGTTTTTACGTTTACCCCATTTTTTACTCCTTTCGCAATGAAATTTAGAATAAAAACTTTAAACCATTCTTTAAAGATTTAAAAAAATACATATATGCCCAAAAACCATGGTCTGATTCAATAACCACAGGAACTACGAAAGGTTCTGTAATTCACCCCTGAATACAAATTCTAATCTTTAAAAGTTGATCTGTGCACAATCCTGAATTACGTTTTTAGGAACTTGTAGAGGTAACCTTTCTAAGTAAAAACCAAATCGATATATTATAGAGCCTTAGAGATATTGAGAAATTCGTGAAAAGACATGTTACCTCTTTCCTTCTCTTTAGGGGTAGAATTTCGAAAATGCCCTTCCTAGCACTTCGCTACGTAGCTATGGGACTCTTCTTTCCAAATTTCAAGTTTCTGGTACCAAGGATTACTACGGATCTGTGTTGTTGAATTGGTGCTTTACCTTTTATACATTTATATTATAGCAGAATACTCGTTTCATCCCTTTGTGGGTGGTATTTCGAAAAACCTTTTCTTTCTCATTTTATTCTAAAATGGACCCATAAGGAAGAAAATCAATAATTTTAACCCCTTACCCCTTTTCAATTTTTTCCCTTTTTTACCCCTTTAGGGTAATATTAAAAAACAATTAGACGCTTTTGTAAAGATTTTAAAAATATATCTATATGCCAAAAAAGAATGCTCTAACTCAACAAACACAGGAGATACAATGGGTTCTATAATTTACCCCGAATGCAGATTCGCACGTTTAAGGGTTGATTAGGGCAAAATCCTGAAACACGTATCTAGGTATTTACATTCGCAATCTTTGCAAGTAAACACCAAGTCGATATCTCATCGGGTCTAAGAGATATTGAGGGATTCGTAAAAACACATTTTACTTCTTCTCACCCCCGTAGGGATGGAATTTAGAAAAATTTCTTTTAACCCATTTTATTGTGAAATGGAACTCACAGCGAAAAAAAATAATAATTTTAACTCCTACCCCTTTGCAGTTTTTCCTCTTTTTACCCCTATAGGATTAAAATTTTCAAATTCCCTTAAACCCCTTTCTAATGATTTAAAAATACGTATATATGCAAAAAAGAATGTTCTAACTCAATAAACATAGGAGATGCGAAGGGTTCTTTAATTCACCTCGAATCCAGATTTGCACCTTTAGGGGTTGATTAGGGCAAAATCCTGAAATACGCTTCTAGGTATTTGAATTGAAAATCTTTGCAACTAAACACCAAATCGAGATCTCATCGGATCTAAGAGATATTGAGGAACTCATGAAAACACAGTTGACCCATTTTCAATCCCTTGGGTTCGAATTTCAAAAAATTTCTTCTTAGCACTATTTTACGTAACAAATTGAACCGTCCACCCAAATTTAAAGGTCATAGTACCAGTGGTTACGGGTCTGCGTTTATTAGTCAGGGTTATAACTTTCGTTTATATATACGGATGGGCCCAAAATTATATACCTATAACAGCAATGAGATAACATGAACAACAAAATAAAATGCTTGAGTAGGAAAGAGATGACCATACGAAAAAATTATTTTAGTGGGCATGTTTAGTTGACATATGTCATAATTAAAATGAGCGTCAAGACTACTCGAATATTTGCTTATATGTTTATCTCTTTCTTACTCAAGCAATATGTGTTATTTGTTGTTCATATTATCTCATTTCTGTTATATATCATTTTGGCCCCATGGGTATATAGATTATAACCTATAAACTGATTGTGTACGCCACTGAAAAAACCGAGTTTAGTTTGACATAAACAAGAAGATTAGAAAGAAGGAGACCTAAAGCGATGAAAATTGAGTGGAGGGGATGAATCGCTAGATGTCGAACAGAAAAGGGCCGACCACAAGTTCAATGGAAACCCATGATATTTGCAACCCGTGCAACAGATGATTAATTATATCTCGTGTGGATATTCGGAGTTGAGTGAAAGCGGAAAGTCAATAGAGAATGGAAGCTAGCAATGATCTCAACTGAAATAGTTAGTAGCCTACATTATTTATTGATTATTTATTAAGAAAAGGACACGAAGTGGTAAATACATATAAAATGAAACACAACGTTATTAAAAAAGAGCTTTCCATTTAGTTCATAAATGTCCAACCTAATAAGAATAATAAGGAAATCTACAATATTACAAAACTGGAACAAAGTATCATTAAATTTGAACTTCCTCATGCTAAGCGAATCATACCCCAGTGTGCTAGATGCCAAGAATATGGGCACACTAAAAATTATTTCCTAAAACACCACGCTGCGTGAAATGCTCAGGTACCAATCCGACAATAGAATGCGAACGAAAAGTACGAGACAAGAAAGTAAAATCTGTTATTTGCAATGGAGATCACCATGGTAACTATTGAGGTTGCATTGTACATAAACAACTGCAACAGCGTCTCTACCCAGCCCTCAAGGAAAAAAGTTGAACCAACCGCAAAATACATAATTTCTACACAAAAAATATAATGAAATATGTCTTATGTACAAGTTATCCAAAATAATTTTTTGAATAACAACCATCGAACAATAGAAGAAATGATGAATAAGCTAACATAGTAAATAAACACTCTGCTTAAGTTACTAATCCCAGTCATCAGTAAACTAGCATAATGGTTGTACAAAGTAATTACGGTGGGACAGTCATAATTATCCGAACTAGTATCAAGCATTGTGAAAGAGAAAAATTTTCTAAATATTTTCTGCAAGCCACTAGCATCTTCTTTGAAGATGGATCGAGTTCAATAACCATCTCAGCAGTATACTTCCCACCTAAACACAAAATAAAAAAATCTAGTGTGATACCCTCACACAACTTCCTTTTACAGTGATCTTATAATTAGCCAAAAATTTGATATAAAATTTTTAAGCATTTGTCAAAAATTTTCAAAAATTACAAATTCTGCAAAAACGGTACAAAATAGAGCGTTAGTTGAAGAGACAAATTTTCTCTAGAATTCTAAGCTGAATTCAAAAATGTAATAAAATACCGGGTGTTCTAGTTAAAATTGGAGTTAATAAAAAAAATAGAAAAAAAAACAAAAGAAACCCACTTTAGATGTATTCAACTGGAAAATAATCTATCTCACATCAATACACATTCAAATTGTAATAAAAATGTGAAGTTTGAAAAAAATCGTTAGAGCCGTTTTTGAAAAAATTAAAAAACTGAAAAATCACAAGAGTAAACACCTACTTCCGGTTATGCGATTTTCTTCAAAAGCTTGCTGTCGGATCTACATACTACACAAAACTTATATATGAAGTTTCAACGCTATACCTCTTTTCGTTTTTGAGATATTCTGTTCACGGACAGACACACAGCAGACACACACACAGACACTTAATGAAAAAAAAATATGTTTTTTGGGTACAGGGGACTCTAAAACGTGAAGATCTGTTGAAAACTCAATTTCGAATTTTTGGGGTGAATCCAATACTTTTTTTATTGTAAAAGGGAGTAAAAAGAAGACTGTGAGATGTTTCTTAAAACATTAGTTAACAAATTTATAGCAGGCGGCCATTACAACTCAAAAATAAAACTTGGGGTTCAATATTAACTAATACCAAGGAAAAAGAATTGCTTAAGGCCAAGGATAATAACAACCTGAAGTATATATCAACAGGTTAACTGATATATTGGCCCGCGGACAGAGACAAACTAACGGACCTGCTAGATTTCGGTATAATGAAAGGAATCGATTTAAAGAAATGTAATGCAAAAACTTGCTTAGAATTATCGTCCGCCCACTCACCTGTAATAATTACTTTTTATTCTCAGATCTTGAACAAAGAAAAACAACTCTCCTTATACAGCAATTTACCAACTGGAACCTTTTCAGACTAAAATTGGACGAATGAATAATATTGAATCTCTCATTAAAAACTGATAGAGACGTCGATCTGGAGGTAGAACAGCCGACCAAAAATATTCAAGAAGCAGCTTGGTATGATGATATCCGTGAAGAAAAGTCCCATTTACTATTAAACAAAAAAATAATGAAAAAGACGGTTGAGAAAATAGTGGCAAAAACCTAGAACGGCAAAAAACAAGGCAATAAAAGAATTAAAAGTAATGCTACTGGACAACAAACATTAAGGTGTACAAGATTATTTACAAAATTTAACCGCCACATAAATAACTGAATTTTCTCTAGGGAAAGTAATACGAAAATTAAAAAGACTATTACATCACAATCTTCCCAATAAAATTGCGGTCTAGGACATTTGGGCGCGAAACACTTGGGCGCAAGACACTTGGGCGCGAGACACTTGGGCGCGAGAAAGGGTCAACGTTGGGATTTAGAAACACATAAGTGTGAATAATTTAAATTTGGCATAAATGAACAAACATTTATTACATAATTGTTTATCCTGAGAAGTTAATGTAATTAATCAAACAATATTAAAAGAATAATCCAAGTATTTATTGAAACCGTTATGAGATTAACTTTAAATAAGGTGATAGTACCTATATTAGATAAATTTTGAAATAAATCCGAATAGAAATAAAGAAGGTAGTATAAGATAAGTTTTGAAATAATTCTGAATACATACAAAAGGCAGTATGGTAGATATGAAATAATAATTCTGAATTGAAATAAAGACGGAAATAGATTATATACAGGGTGCTGAAAAAGAGCCGCAATCGTATAGTACTACCGTAATTGACATCAAATAAGTATCATAAATCCGTTTTTAAAAATTTGCTGCTATGCTTATATCGGAAGATATAAAATTCCTTCTACCAAAATTAAAAACTGCTCTAAAGCTATGATATTAATTGTATTAACAATTTTTCCTAACAAAATAAAAGCGTTAATCTATATCAACAATTTCCGGTTAGTATAGTAATGAATAACAGTTTTATTACACATCCTCAAAGAACAAAATATTGTTGAAAATACAAAATTGCCGATCTGACAATCCTGCAATATTTGTGTGTATTTAAGCACAATAAACTAGTCACCATATTTCAATAAAAAACAATGTTTTGTCAAAATATCAAATTCTGACAGTACCACGAATCTTAGTACATTAATTTCAAACGCGTAATAATGGAATATACAAATAACGAATATTTTTATATGCTTATGTACTTAATTTAACGGTCTTTTTGCTATCAATAAACCTTATAATTATTACTTCTGTTGAAAATTAAAAATAAACAATTTTTCAAACTATAAACTACCATTGCTTAATTTAAACTTATAAAGCACACAACAAACGTAAAAAATTAGAATCTAGACACAGGTCATTTTTTTGTAATGCATATATGTTGGCACTTAACTCCTTTGTACAGTGTTGCCATATTTTCTAACTTAAAAACAGCATTATCTCTGAAACGGTTGTCGGAATAAAAAAAATTGTGTTAACTTTTTTGTTACTTTACCCATGAAGAACATCATGATACTCTTCGATTGCGCGACTTTTTCAACACCCTGTATAAGTGTTGAAAATAATTTTAAATAGAAATACATTCATTGTACTGGTAAATGAATAATACTATGCCTCAAATGTTTAATATGTTTCTACTGTGTTCCGTTTAGACCAAAACTAGTCTACTTCGAGTTTTGTTTATAATGATATAAAACTTAACAATAAACTGTTAAACTTTAAAGTAATCAATTATTTTCGTTATGTTATGAACCAACTAACTGAAGATAAGAGCAGAAATAAGAATAATAATAAATAATAATATAAAAAGACTAATTTTAATAATCAAAATTTATTCTTGCCATTTTCAGCATTATAATACATATTATCCTTAAAGTAAATGTTTTTTTTTTAATATAAACAAGGAGCATCTACGCATTCATTTCATAATTGTACGATATGCCTCCTAAAAATTCTACAATGTTCCTATTGTTTGCGCTGCGCCGTCTACATGATTATATTGATTATTATAATCTTCAACCAAATTTTTTATTCTTCTATCAGCCTGGATAAAGTTTTTTTTGAGTGGGCTCATTTCCCGGAAATAACTGTTCATAAGCAACATCTCCCCTCGTTGAACAGTTTTCAGGCTGTCGATGAATCTCCAAATGGTTGGATAGTTTATCGATAGCTCTGTTTGTACCCACTCTATTCATTTATTCTGTGTTACTTATTATTTTAATGTAATAAATCTCCGCAAAAGATTTGTTAGTATTTACCGGAAAGTTAAAATGTGTAACTTTTTTTCGTATAACCTACTTGTATTAATAAAATTCTAATTTTCGACAATTAATATTTCTATACTAAATTTTTGCCGCCCGCTACCTCCTTGGATGTGCTTTAGGTAATTTCAGTTATTTAAAATAAATTTTCAGACATTAATAGTAAAGCTAGCTAATACTAATATACTTGAATTAATTTTCTCGCACCCAAGTGTCTCGCGCCCAAATGGCCCTGCGCCCAAGTGTCTTCGCGCCCAAACAGCCGCGCCCGAACGGCCGCGCCCAAACGGCTGCGCCCAAATGTCCGGCTTCGATAAAATTGACACCAACTAATAGGCCAGGAGAGACAAAGAAAGGGCTGATGTTTTTGCTAAGCACTTCGAAAAAGTGCTTCAACCACTCCCTCCTGAAGCAACCATTGACGAAGAAAATGAAATAAAAAAACTCCCTTGAAACTCATTCCAATTGGATTTATCTCACGACAAGACAACAATAAAAGAGGTAACAAAAAGAACCAGGATTGAAATTAAAACCAAGAAAGCGCTTGGTTTTGATTTAATCACTGCTTAAGTGCTGCAAGGATTACCTTAAAGATATTTTAAATTAATAACCTTCATTTTTAACTCTATACTTTGACTCAACTATTTTCCTAGTATTTGAAAAGTGGCTCAAATCATTATGATTTTGAAACCCGGCAAAAAACCAGAAGAAACTAGCTCATATAGACCAATAAAGTCTTTTGCCAGTCTTATCAAAGGTTTTTGAAATAATCTATGTAGAAAGACTAAAAGTAATACTAGCGATAAGCACGGAACCATAGAACAGGTCCACAGGCTAGTCAACAAAATAAACTAAGACCTTGATGCAATAAGGTACTGTATTTCTGGGTATATCTCAGGGCTTTGATAAGGTATGGCACACCGGACTTCTATACAAATTGAAAATGTACCTGCCACTTCCGCATTTTTTACTTCGTAAATCGTACCTCAATAACAGACACTTTCTTGTAAAACAAAATAGTGCATATTCGGAAGCGTCTTAGGCCCAAATGCTATATCTACTCTACACTGCAGATTAACTACAATACGATCGGCAATTACATTTACATATGCTGATGGCACAGCAGTTTTGGCTTCTCATGTAGATCCTACAGCAGCATCAAGGAACCTGCAAGTTAATCTAAACAAAATACAAAACTGGCTTAAGAAGTGGCGTATCAAGGCCAATGAATCAAAGTCTGTGCATGTCACTTTACAATGCGAAATGCAACATGCCCACCAGTTACGATCAATAATTGTCAAATTCCACAAGCCGAAAATACGAAATATATTCGTATGCATATGGACAGGCGGCTCACCTGGAAGAAGCATATCTTTTCCCAGCGAAAACAATTAGGACTTAAATTGAGCCAGATGTACTGGATAATTGGACGTAAATCACAACTGTCCCTAAAAATCAAGATACTGTTTTCGGAGGCTGTCAGCACCATTGTCATTACGTAACAAGCGATTTCCGGAATTGGACAGTGTCATTATTGAGGTCGAAGAACTCAATGTTTCGCCCACTTTTGCAAGGGGCTTCATCAGAAGGAAAAGCAAAAGAGCACGTGTAAACCACCGCAGAGGCGAAACCCTTCTCTCCCCGTTGTCTTTTGCTTTTTCTCCTGATGAAGCCCCTTGCGAAAGTGGGCGAAACGTTGAGTTCTTCGACCTCAATAATGACACGGAAGGGGTTTGTTACTTAAGATACTGTTATATAAAACCATTCTCAAGCCTATTTGGGCATATGATATCCAACTATGGGGTACTGCCAGCAACTCCAATATTGAGATATTGCAGAGGTTCCTGAACAAGGTCGCTCCCGCCTTCGTCAAAGCTCTCTATTATGTACCCAACACAGTGCTTCAACAAGACATACCAATTACACCAATCAAGGAAGTGATTATTCAGTGCAGTAAAAAATATCGTGAAAGAGTGTCAGTGCATCCTAATGCATTAGCTAACCAGGTATTTGTGCAAAGTGACGAGCCAAGACGCCTCAAAAGGTTTACACCATCTGACTTAAAAGACATATTTACGTGAATAATAAACTGTCATTAATTATTTTATTCACAACTCACATATTATAGAGGCATAATTACATTGATATCAGTTGTATTACGTAGGCCATAAACCCCATGAGTTTTATAGCCATAAAACCCTAAATCTTTATTTTATTTAAAACACTATCAAGCTATGTCGAATTCGAGATTTGCAGGTTAAGTTTTGCGTCAGTCTGTGTCAAATAACAAACAAAACCTAACCTAATAACCTCGAATTTGACATATACTGACAATACAGTTCAATACTGCTAAACGTATAATACGAATCTCTCGCTGCTTTCCAAATTGTTACTATGACTTTTCACGGCTGTCAATAAACAAAATTATTGTATTTAGGCATTTATTGAGTTGTTGGAAACAAAATGTCTACGATCGTGTCAAAATAACTTTTCGCACAGTTTCTAGTGTCAAAAGTGACGTTTGTAACACTCTTAATATTTGCGTCCGAATTACGTCTTTTTCGCACGTTGCCATTGGTGGCGTGTTTTAATATTGTATTAAAACACGTTTCACCGTAAGTTTCAATGTCAACATAACCTAGAATATCTAACACAATGTGACGGAAAAAGTGTCACCGAACTAAGTTTTTATATTTATGTTACTATCGTAGAAAAAGTAGCGTATGATACACGTGTATAAGTGCCACTAAGCACTAGCGACGTTAAAAGCACTCCGCTTCACGTCGTGCTCTTAAACTCGTCGCACGTGCTTTAAAGGCGTTACTTATACACTAGTATCATAATATACTACTATGGTAAGCGTGATTATTATAAATAATTCACCCATCTCGGCCTGGCGGTCTAAAGGGCTCAAATTTTCTCTCGTGGATTATCTATACATATATAAAGGAAAGTCATAACCCTGACTAATCAACGCCGAGCCGAAACCACTGGTACTAGAAACTTAACATTTGGGTGCAAGGTTTAATTTGTTATGTAAGGTAGTGTTAAGAAGGGATTTTTTGAAATTCGACCCCTAAGGGGGTGAAAATAGGTAAAATGTGTTTTCACGAATACCTCAATATCTCTTACACCCGATAAGATATCGATTTGGTGTTTACTTGCAAAGATTACCAATGCAAATACCTAGAAACGTATTTCAGGATTTTGCCTTAATCAACCCCTGAAGGTGCAAATCTGGATTGGGGGTGAATTAAAGAACCCTTCGTATCTCCTATGTTTATTGAGTTAGAACATTCTTTTTTGGCATATAGATGTATTTTTAAAATATTTAGAAAAGGGTTTAAGGGAATTTAAAAATTTTAACCCTAAAGGGGTAAAAGGAGGAAAAATTAAATGGGGGTAGGGGGTTAAAATTATTAATTTTTTTTGCTGTGAGTTCCATTTCACAATAAAATGGGTTAAAATAATTTTTTTTAAATTCCGCCCCAACGGGGGTAAAATGGGGTAAAATGTGTTTTCACGAGTTCCTCAATATCTCTTAGACCCGACGAGATAGCGACTTGGCGTTTACTTGCAAATATTATCAATGCAAATACCTAGAAACGTATTTTATAATTTTGCCCCAATCAACCCCTAAAGGTGCAAATCTGGATTGGGGGTGAATTAAAGAACCCTCCGTATCTCATATGTTTATTGAGTTAGAACATTCCCTTTTGGCATATAGATGTATTTTTAAAATATTTAGAAAAGGGTTTAAGGGAATTTAAAAATTTTAACCCTAAAAGGGTAAAAGGAGGAAAAACTAAAAAGGGGTAGGGGGGTTACAATTATTAATTTTTTTGATGAGTTCCATTTCACAATAAAATGGGTTTAAACCAATTTTTTTAAATTCCGCCCCTACGGGGGTGAAAAGGGGTAAAATGTGTTTTTACGAGTTCCTCTATATCTCTTAGACCCGACGAGATAGCGACTTGGTGTTTACTTGCAAATATTATCAATACAAATACATACCTAGAAACGTATTTTAGAATTTTGCCTTAATCAACCCCTAAAGGTGCAAATCTGGATTGGGGGTAAATTAAAGAACTCTTCGTATCTCCTATGTTTATTGAGTTAGGACATTCTTTTTGGCATATACGAATTTCTCAATATTTCATAAGGCCCTATAATGTAACAATTTGGTTTTACTTAGAAAGGTTACCTATACAAGTTCCTAAAAACGTAATTCAGGATTGTGCACAGATCAACTCCTAAATATGAGAATTTGGTTTCAGGGGTAAATTATAGAACATTTCGTATTTCCTGTGGTTCCTGATGATCATGATTTTTGGGCATATGTGTGTTTTTTAAATCTTTAAAAAGTGGTTTAAAGTTTTTATTCTAAATTTCATTGTGAAAGGAGTAAAAATGAGGTAAAAGTAAAAAGAAGTTAAAAAAGAGGTTAAAGTTATTGATTTTTTCCGTGTGTCCAGTTTAGAATAAAATAGGATTTCCGAAATTCCACCTCTAAGTGGTGGAAACTGGTATGTTGCTACAATTTATGAATACAACATTTAATAAGTACATTTATTATTTTTATTCTAATTGTTATACTAAACCTATATTTTTATCAATCTATATAAGGAGAACTACAATTACATACACATTTCCAGGGGATACGTGAAGCATAAAAGGGTTATGGATAACTTTTTTTGGAAGAATATTGTTTTGCAGCGTTTGTTAGTTTAGCGTATTGAGTGAGAGAGGAGGGGAGCATTCTAAAATTTGTTTAGGATTTAGAAGAAAAAACATTTGTAGTCCGTACGAAGAACGGGTATCTTGCTAGTTTGTAATATAACACCATAAAATGGACCATAAATAACTACAATTTAATTTAATTATCACTTATATGTGACAATGTGACAACATACCAATTATAAATTATTATTGTAATTTAGTGAGTAGTAGGGTTCACTGGAACTAGTCTACACATGTCATTTACTGGTAACAACATAAGATTGGAGTTAAAAAAATTATTGATATAATCCCATATCAAAATCAATGTCAAAGAAACATAACCTCGAATCATCTGTTGCACGGGTTCTTGGACATAAATAACACCAAGTTTCTGTATCTGTGTTAGCGTAGGTAGCTAACGTGATTTAGTGACCTTGCGTGACGAGCGGGAATTTCGAATTAGCAATGTAGCATCTGTTACCACGTTAACTACGATGCAAATATTTGATTAAATTTTCCCACGTTTCTTAAAATTTTACAACAGTAATAAAACCCTCCCGTGTATTTTCTACGTTTGGTTTTTTATTTTCCTTTTGTCAGTTTCCTGCTAGTTTTTTTCTTTTGTTCTCTTATATACATTATTTAGTTCACGAATTAATTCGTTGATTATTTGTTATTTCCGAGTAACTTCTTATGGGCACAAACTATCAAAGCATCCTGCCATGCCTGTACTTTACTTGATACATTTTAAATTATAGTTTGACCATCCAAATTTCGTTTTTTATTTTTAAGATTATGCGTCAAATTTGTTTATTTCTATGCACTCTTTGTGGACATGCATACATATAAGCATCAAGCAACCCTATGTTAATTATCGGGTACGTTAAAAAATGCAAACGTTACATCTTAATCACATTATTAAATTAAACACCAAGATATTTTTTTTTATTAAATATTAAAGTACCTCGACTGCCAGGGCCTTTGCCACTAATTTTAAATAATACATAACATTATAATATTACGATATTACAATATGGTTACATTTATAACAGTTGTAAAAGACCAGTGTTCTTCAAAAACAGTTTTAGTTTGTTCAATTGGTCGGTAGCATTGGTTAATTCATCGCACAGATTGTGTCTTAGCTCACATACGTTATGGTGATGTTTATATTTCCGGCATTCGCATATTAGGTGTCTTATGGTTACATATTCATTGCAAGTGGTGCACACTGGAGGGGGGTTCTGTTTCATTAGGTGAGGGTGCGTGATTTTACTGTGTCCTATTCTTATCCTGCTTATTTTTACTTCCTCTTGTCTGGTCAGGTCCACTGGTGGTTTCCATTCCATAGCGTCATGTTTTATTACCCTTACTTTGACGTCTCAGCTATTCAACCACTGCTGGTTCCATTTTTCGAAAATAGACTGCTTGTTATGGCTTTTAATGTCATATGTCGGAATATTATTGTCTTGCATTGTGGTCTTGGTTGCAGCTTGTCTTGCTAATTGGTTCACTTCTTCATTGCCTCGGATGCCAATGTGTGATGGTATCCATATGAAAATAATTATTTTTTCTCCAACCACTCGAATAAGACGCCATATTGTCGAATAATTTTGTATAAAAAGTAAGTCATTTCGGTATGATCACCAATTACCTTGGCAACTGTACACTTTTCGATTCATATTTGCACTAGTACAAAAATGGACGCAAGATAGGGTTTTACATGGCAAATTTTAAATAAAAAACAAACGCTTCGTCAATATTCGGCAATCGCCGTCGTTGTTGTTTAATTTCCCCGTATAGTGATTGTTTATTTGTGCCATGACAGTTTTACAATATAACCTACAATGCTTGCTTCTAAATAATAAGTCATATTACCGAATTTACGAGTAGTTGGAGAAAAAATAGTATGTTTCATTAGTACAAAAAATGCATGATTTCGGGACGCGTAAGACTCGTCGGACTCCGCTACGCATCGTCCGGCGATCTGTCTTACTTGTCCCGAAATCATGCATTTTTTGTACTAATGAAACAAATAACTATTTCCTGACTAATGGAGTTTATGTAAAGTAGGTTTTTTTCCTATAAAAATTTTCAAGGTCAAGATAAAATTGGCAAAACAGCTTTTTTAAAATTATTAGATAATTTATTTTTGTCAGGGTTTTCTGTAAACGACTTGTGTCATTTTGACATTTAAAATTAAATTGTCAGCTTTTGTCTTTTGAAAATGAATATGCGTAAAAAACGGAATCTTTTAAAATTAAATGCAAAAAAAGCAATTCTGAAGTTGTGCAGCGGAACTGTTGAATCTGCAGCCTAACATGCCAGAAGAAGAAGTTTACGAAATATTACCTAAAAACAAAACTCCTTTAATGTCAAATTTTAAATTTCCCACCAATTTTTAGAGTTCTAAAAAGTTACTAAAACAAATTCTACCAACATATAATTTTTAAGGGAATCCAAGTAATGCCAACATAAACCCTAAATTCCTTGACCTTCAAAATTTTTATGAGAAAAAAACGTACTTTAAAATAGCACTTCATGTATTAGTCGCACGATCGGGTTACAGCTATAAATATTTTTACTTCGACACGAAGTGTACGAAGTATTGAAATTCCCTCATATCGAAAACCACTCTGAGTCAAATAGCTCTAAAATTCGAGCCAACCGACTAATGAACCCACTATATCAAATCTCCGTCTCGGCGGTGCGGATCTTTTGGTGAAGGTCCCAGCCCACTAGATCAATCCCCCGTATTGGGGGGTGCCTAAACGTGCTGTGCGGGGAATGTATGTTCGTATGTGTACACGATTCCGGTCGCCAGGAACCTTCCTGAAGTCTTGGATCGTTTTCCTACGATAGGTCCTCCGAAAATGAAGGCAACATCAACTTTTGAGCTATGGTCGTCGGCAAAAAAAATTTTTTGTTGTTTTTTTTTTGATAAATAACTGGTTCATAGCATTTCATTGTATTAGCGAAACGGAGTGATGCTGAGTATCGAAGTATTCTTGGAAAGCACGGAAGGGCGCTTTTCTTGGGTGGCGGCTACCGTATATTTTAAAGATTGTAAAACACTGAGAGAGTCCACCAACACTATAAATTTATCATGGACATCTTGGAAGGCATATTCTAGTCCTTTCTTGACAGCGAATAGTTCTACGGTAAAGACTGAACACATATCATTTAGTTTAATGTAGTTTTCTGTGTTATTACATTTAAACGCACAGCCGGTGTTGTTATTAATTTTAGACCCGTCCGTGTATATTTTATGGTAGTCCGAGTAATTATCTAGGATTTGGTAAAGGGACGATATACAGGGTGTTAATTAAGTACGTAGACAAACTTTAAGGGGTGATTCCTTGATCAATTCTAAGATAAAAAGTTCATACAAACATGGGGCCTAAACGGCTTCCTTTTCGAGATACAGGGTTTGAAAATTAAACAAAAATTATTTTTTAAAAAAAATCTGGAAAACGCCTAGAGGTATGTAATGAAACTTGGTATATGTTAGTATTTCATAAAGTGGCATTGTTTGGTTAAAATAAATTTAATTTATTTCCACCAGTGGCGTGAATCGGGGCCACCTCAATTACCTTATTTCAAAAAAATCTGGTACGCCACTGTCTTTTAGTCAATACGACAAGTTTTTTAGCTTTATCCATTGAAACTATATAAAAGTTGCATATTTTATTTTTCTAATAGAATAAACATTTTGCGAGAAAAATGGAAAAATCTGTAACAGCAATTTCGTACATTGGGCGTTAATGGTACCTAAACGGCTTCGTTTTCAAAATACAGTTTAAAAAAGCTTTTAAAAAATGTTATTTAATAAAAAACAATCTTACAATAGCTACAAAACTTTTTTCTAGAAAACAGTGGCGTGCCAAATTTTTCTAAAATAAGGTAACTGAGGTCACCCCGATGCACGCCACTGGTGGAAATAAATCACATTTATTTTGACTGAACAATGCCACTTTATGAAATACTAACCTACACCAAGTTTCTTAGAATACCTCTATCCGTTTTCCAAATTTTTGAAAAAAAAACTGTTTTTGTTTAAACTTCAACACCCTGTATCTCGAAAACGAATCCGTTTAGATCCCATGTTTGTATGAACTTTTTATCTTAGAATTGATCAAGGAATCACCCCTTAAAGTTTGTCTACGTACTTAATTAACACCCTGTATATACTGATGGAGGTGTGTCTTCTTTTGGGTACATTGTAAGGTCCAGATGTACACGAGGCAGGGGAATTAACCAGGGAACTGTTGTTGGAAGTGATAGTTATATAGGATACTCGTGTATTTCTAAATCTTCATTTATACTTTTTGCACGTATGTTCCACGGTGGTGTAGTTTTAGTATTTATTTGGTAGGAATTCTGGTACACAGGCTGGCAAACATGTATAAAATTTGGGTGATTATGGTTTTCTCTTATAAATAGTACGTAATTTATAAGCTGTAAGTTGCGTCTGAATGCCGGCGGTAGTTGTCCAGTGGGGCCACAATTATACGGAAGGGGCCATAATTATATACAGACAGATCAATAAAAAAAAACAATTAGGGCAGGCTGTGATATGTGTTATACGTTTGGCAGTACTGAAGTGTATTGTCAGTCTATGTCAAATTCGAGATTAGTAGGTTAGGTTTTGTTTGTTGTTTGACACAGACTGACGTAAAACTTAACCTGCAAATCTCGAATTTGACAGACTGACAATACACTTCAGTACTGCCAAACGTATAATACATATCGCAGCCTACCCTAATTGGTTTTTTTATTGATCTCGTGTTATAACAGCAATAAGATAACATGACCAACAAAATAGAATGCTTGAGTAAGAAAGAGATGACCATACAAAAAAATTATTTTAGTAGGCATGTTTTTGGCTTGTCATAATTAAAATAAGCGCCAGGCCTCCTCGAATATTTGCTACTATGTTTATCTCTTTCTTACTCAAGCAATACGTGTTATTTTCTTGTTCATGTTATCTCATTGCTGTTATATATAATTGTGGCCCCTTCGGTATATAACAGCAATGAGATAACATGAACAAGAAAATAACTCGTATTGCTTGAGTAAGAAAGAGATGAACATAGTAGCAAATATTCGAGAAGGCTTGACGCTTAATTTAATTATGACATTTGTCAACTAATTATGCCTACCTACTAAAATAATTTTTTCGTATGGCCATCTCTTTCTTACTCAAGCATTCTATTTTGTTATTCATGTTATCTCATTGCTGTTATATATAACTAGCAACCAGTGAGACAAATGTCTCATTTAATAAAACAAAAAAGACCGCCCCGGACGGATCAGCGTCCCGGACGGACGGTAATCACGTGATTTCTCGAAAACCGGAAGTGTCACGTGACTGAAATTCGGTTCCTGACCTGACATGACCATTCCAAATATATAACTTTAATAACTTTTTTCTCTATCTCTTACGGTTTGGCTGCCAGTAAATTGTTATTGGTATTGCATTCTGGGAAATTCAAAGCATACTAGATGTAGCTCTTTTTTAACCACTCTGTATATTTATAGTAATAAATACTACTAGCAGTCCAGTAAGACAAATGTCTCATTTAATAAAACAAAAAAGACCGTCCCGGACGGACAAGCGTCCCGGACGGACGGAAATCACGTGATTTCTCGAAAACCGGAAGTGTCACGTGACTGAAATTCGGTTCCTGACCTGACATGACCATTCCAAACATATAACTTTAATAACTTTTTTCTCTATCTGTTCAAACTATTTTTGAACATGAATTTAGTGAATAAAGTGAAATAGAGTAAAGACAGAAGTGCACGCATTTAGCCTACAAAAGAACTGCATAAGTTGCGCCAGATAAAATATGGGTCAGGTTTCTGTGTCGCGATAACAACTAAATGTAAACGGCACACGCAACAAACGCCAGTTCCTTACATTTCAAAACAGACGTTGCAGGTTTTAATTGTGTATTATACCGCATGTCAAAGGCACAGCGCAGCAATTTTGTAACTAGTGGGTCAAGATAACAAACTTAGCGTTTAATATTAAGCACATATGATTGTAATTATTTATAGTAGGAAGTAAAATATGGCATACATTTATTGTATAAAAGCTATGTGATATGTATTAGAATTTAATATACGTTCAACCACGAATGTGTGTATTCATTGATGGGGTTAAACACAGGCCAAGATTGTTTGTAACGAAATAGTCAGGCCTAACTACTTCCCCCTATCTCTTAACAACAAAATAATCTCCAACTCCTGTCGAATAAAACTAAACTGGTTTTAAAAACAAACATAAAAGGTGCTAAGTTCCAATTAATTTTGGGACACATCTTTTACACTATCTCTTACGGTTTGGCTGCTGAAACAGCGTCCCAGACAGACAAAACAGCGTCCAAGACAGACACGTCTATTAGATAAAGGATTATGGCTCCATCCGTATAAAGCATCTACAGTTTTAAGGATGTTGTGGTTGGCTGTTCCGTAGATAAAGTTGGAATAATCTAGCTTTGATCGTATTAAGGCGTTAAACATCGTCATCGGCGTTTTCTTTTTTGCTCCCCAGTTCTTATGTGCTACCACTTAGTAGGTTTAAGAATCGACTGCACCTGTCTTTTCGGTGTTTTATATGGGGAACCCAGGTCAATTTTTTGTCGAATATTATTCCCAGATAATTGACTTCATCTACGTATTCTACCGGGAAGTTATTTAATGTAAGAGAGGGGTTATTTGTTTTGTATTTTTTTGAGAATTTAGTACATTTTGTATTTTCTTTTGAGAATGTCAAGCCGTTTTGTTGACTCCAAGTACTCAGTTAGTTTAGTGCTATTTGAAGGTTATGTTGGGCATTTTCTAAGTTTGAATCTGTACAATATGTTCTTAGATCGTCTGCATATTGCAGTACTCCTACGGGTAGGTTGATTCCCTTTGCAACGTTGTTAATGGCAATCAAGAATAGGGTAACACTCAGTACTGATCCTTGGGGGATACCGTTTTCTTGACTTTGTGTTTTAGATTGAACGTTGCCTAGTTTTACTTGGAATTTTCGATCCGTAAGAAAGCTTTTAATAAAGAGTACTAATCTGCCTTGTAAACCCCAGTTCAGAAGTGATTTAATTAATCCATGCTTCCAAGTCATTTCATACGCCTTTTCGATGTCCAAGAATATTTAAGTAAGTAAGTAAGTAAGTAAGTAAATTTATTGCTCCAAGAAATTACAAATAATAATAATACGCTAGTATACAACGGTTCGCCCATAAAGTTACTTTGTGTATGGGCGAACAATTAATTTATAAAAAATACACTTGTCTGTGCACCTATCAAATTAATGTATAGGTAATATAACTATAATAACTATAATAATAATTACAAATACGGACTGTAGAACCCGGAATTAATTGCCTTCTAATGAACTCTCCCTAAACAATTATGATGAATAAATTAGAAATATCTGTATTCCTGAAATATTTTGAAACTTCATGTTTAAACGAGTTAAATGTAAGCATTTTTATATCCGACGGAATTGCATTGAATATTTTCGGCCCTAGATATACTAACGATTTTTGAGTATGGGTTTTTTTGACTTGTGGTTGTTGAAGTATAATGTGTCCCCTGACTGTCGTTTTTCTATTAAAGTAGAAGCTCCATCTTTTGAATAGGTATTTACTCACTGCTATACAGTAAAGTTGACGTACCGTTGGTAACTTTAGTAAACTAAATAATTCCTTGCATGATGTTAGCCTTGGAACATTACATATTAGTCTAATCAGAGTTTTTTGAAGCGTTGTGATAGGTTTCAATGTTGTTTTATACGTTCCACCCCAAATACATATGGCGTAGTTAATAGTGGATTGGGCAAAGGCAAAATATACTTTCTTTAGTATATAAATTGGAAAAATGTTTTTTAATAAATAAAATTTAGGAACAATTTTGAATAAACTATTTCTGATTTTATCCATATGCAATTTCCAAGTTAAATTTTCATCAATTATTAAGCCGAGGTATTTGATATTTGATGTTTTATTTATTTTTTTACAGTCACATTGTACGTAATTTATGGAAAAACACATATTAGTATGATATATTGGTTGTTTCTCAAATTCCACCCTATTTCTATATGAAAAATTCATATACCTTGTTTTATTTACACTTATCGACATCATATTATAATTAAACCATTTTCTAAGTGTTCTTAAGTCACGCGACATCTTATCAAAATTTTCTTCTATTGTATCTGAACTGTAAAGAATGGCAGTATCATCTGCAAAAGTAAAAACTATTCCATTCGCTGCATTTAAATAGAGGTCGTTGATGTAGATTAAAAATAGTATAGGACCAAGAACACTCCCTTGGGGAACACCCGTTGCCACTTGCATTTCTGAACTAATTACACCATCAATTCGAACAACCTGAGTTCTCCCCTGCAAATATGTCAATAAATAATCCACTCACAGCACAACCTTTGTCCATATCATTAAGGATTTTGTTAGTAAAGTCTACTAATGCCATCTCCGTTCCCCTGTCCGGTAAGAATCCGTATTGTCGAATTGAGAAGTATGTGTTAATTTGCAAGAAATTTGTCATATAGTTATCAGTTCTTCCTTATTTAGAAAAGCATTTCTAATCTGCATTTCAAGCAGCGTTATATTGTCCAGGGAGGATCGTCCTTTACGAAATCCGCATTGGTTTTTAGTAACCCTGTTTTCTTTTTCCAAGCACCATATTAACCTTTGGTGAATCATACGTTCTAGAATTTTGCACGTGGTATTGGTGAGCGATATAGGTCGATAGCTGGACGGGGGCGTTTTATCCTTCTTAGGCTTTGCTATAGGGATTATCTTAGATCATTTCCAGTTTTCTGGAAACGATCATGTTTTCCATATAAAATTGTAAAGCTCCAGCAGGATAAGTTTTAAGGAATGAGGTAGGTTTTTCAACATTTTAAAGTGTATGGTGCCTGGACCCGGAGATGAATCTCTATATAGCTCTGCATAGTGCATATTCTAGCTCAGTATAGGAGAATTATACGTTATAAAATTCGTTGTTACTTAAAATAATGTGTAGTGGTTCTTGTTCTACAGAGTTTTTATAAACTTGAAAGCTATTATCGTAATTCTGGCAACTTGAGGTATATGCAAATTGATCGCTGAGTGCATTAGCTATATCTAAATTTGAAGTTAAGGTACGATCTGGAAGTTTGATTGCGGGTATATTAAAGTTGTTAAATTTATTTTCGATTTTTTAACTTTTTTCGATATCTCTGTGTTTGTCGTTGCCTTATTTATGGAACTGATATAATTTGCCCATGATAATTGTTTGCTGGTTTTCATAACTCTCCTTGCTTCTGCTCTAGCCTTTTTAAATGCGATAAGCGACAGGACAACTTTCTTCTTCCGATAGATATTTAGGGATCGTTTTTTCTTCTTAATAGCTTCTTTACAGTTTTCATTCCAGTAAGGCTAATGTCCAGTAGAATTGGAAAATGATCACTACCAAATAAGTTTTCTAATGGTGACCAAGATATTAAGTGATGTAATCTTACATGGCTAAATGATAGATCTATTGCATACGTTTGTTTTAAAGGTCATTTAGTAGCGTAAGCTGATCGTTATCTAATAGTGTTTCTATTATTTTCCCTTTGTTGTTGGATCCTTTATATCCCCAGAGGTAACTGTGCGCATTGAAATCTCCTACAATGATGTATGGGGTTGGAAGGTTGTTTATTAAATCTTCTAGCTCATTAGTTAATTGATAATTTGGTGCGATATATACGTTGCATATAATTAATTTTTGGGGTATAAGTACTTTTACAACCACAGCTTCCAGGCTAGTATTCAGTTGCAGATTTTCGGAGTACAGTTCTTGCCTTACAAAAGTTGAGACACATCCACTAGCGTGCTGTGCAATACGATTCCTGCTATAAACATATTAGTATCCTTTCATATGTACTGGTGCTTCTGGTTTTATGTGAGTTTCTTGTAGACATACAATTTGTGATTAGTTTTCAGAAATGAGTTGTTGGATATCGACAAGTCTGGCAAAGAAGCCGTTACAGTTAAAGTGAATTAATTTCGGCATAATTTAATTAGATGAAGCAATATGTTCGGATTGCGAACTTGTATAGTCCGATGAGTTTTCAGTCTGGTCCATTTCTTTTTGCATACCTTTTTTATATTGGATATTATTCGCTTAAATCTATATTAATGCGCCTTTCAGTAAGAGAAGGTCTTTTAGCGTTTCCGTAAATTTTATTATAATGGGTGCGGCAAAATATACCCAGCTATGGAATATTATTATAACTTTGTTATTTCTTTGAAAGCTGTCAAAAGTGAAGTTTTATATCAAAGTAGAGAGATACAGAATATTGTTATGGAGCGTTATTAGGCTCAACAACGAGCAGAAATTGTTAAATTGTATTTCCAAAACTTTTTTTCTATAATTTCAACTCAACGCGCTTTTAGGCGAGCATATCCTAATCGAAGACCTGCACACGGAGAAACATTTCGACGTTTAGCAAACGAATTTTTACAAAATGACACAGTAAGTGATGTAAAGCATACTGGAAGACCTCGTTCTGATAGTTCAAACTAAAATATTGAGCTTCTTCGGGCTGATGTTCAGGCAGAACCAAAAACTTTCACAGACAACCCTAATTGCGCTGCACGTCTTATTGTGGAAGTTTTTGGTTGGTCTTCCAGTATGATTTACATCACTTAACTGTGCCATTTTGTAAAACTTCGTTTGCTAAACGTCGAATTGTTTCTCCGTGTGGAGGTCTTCGATTAAGATATGCTCGCCTAAAAGCGCTTGAGTTGAAATTCTAGAAGAAAAGTTTTGGAAATACAATTTAACAATTTCTGCTCGTTGTTGAGCCGAATAACGCTCCATAACAAAATTCTGTATCTTTCTACTTTGATATAAAACTTCACTCTTGACAGTTGTCAAAATAATAACAAAGTTATAACAATATTCCATAGCAGGGTATATTTTGCCGCACCCTATATTATCTGTATATTTCCTTGTTACCTTTATTGCATCGGGAGCAGAGTAAACTTCCTTTATGTAGTTTTTCAATTCATCATATGTGATTTGATATGAATTTGGTTGCTCGGTTAATATTTTTGAAAGAGGTTATAGCTGTTCGTCTAGCGACTACTTTTCCCGGCTTGGTTCTTCGTTGCTGAGTTCCACTTTTTCTTTGGTTTTTGCTCTCTTTTTTGTGGGTGGTTTTGGGTTCGACGGTTTTATAAATTGCACTGGTGCTTCATTAATTGGTTGGACATCCATTTTTTCTGTTGTTTCTACGGTCTGGTTGCTTAATGATTCTGTGCTGGATTGGTACAATCATTTCTTATCCTTATCTTTCTCGGAGGGTGTGTCGATTGTTTCTTTTGGAGCAGCTAAGTTACATTTGGAGGAGATATGGCCTGTTTTATTGCACTTGAAACATTTTTGTTGGTCTTCCTGTATATAAATTTTATACTGGTCGCTATCGTATGTTATTATTATGGACTCTGTTGTCATTTGGAGCAACGTAAACAAATCTGCGGAAGTTCATAATGTGTGCGTATTCTTGCGTATTCTTGGAATGCCAATCTTAATGAAATAAATTAGCGATACTAAGCGCAACCCTACATCTACCAGTAATTTTTCGACATATGCGTTTGGAATAGATGCGCTGATATTTGAGATAACTAATTTCTTTGTAGGCGTTACAAGCTTCCTCAATGTGGTTTGTTGATTAGCAATGGCCAAGGTTTCTGTTTTGCCCAATAATTCTTCGACTAGTCGTTTATCTGACAAATACACACATATGCGATCGTTTGCTAGTCTTGATGCTGCTAAAATATTTGTGGGTTTGACTAATTTTCCTCGAGCATAGATGTAATCTTTGATTGGTATACCTTCTAATGAATTTATGATTATGGCCTGGTCTCTTTTTGGGTATTTTATTTCTGGCAGTTTTTGTGCTGTTTTTGCATAAGTTTGTTTGTCGGTTGTTTGGCTTTCGTTTGTGATGTTAGATGTGGTAGGTTCATTGAAAACGCAATCCCTTTGGTTGGGGACATTGTTAGTGTTATCGTTTTGGTTCATGATTTAATCTCGTAAGGTAACAAATATAGGAAAAAATGATAAATTAGTCCCCGCGTGGGGACCACGCTGAAAGGTAATTGTAATGACTATAAATTATGATTTTTATATTTCGGTCGTGAAATTTGGCTTGTGGTTTAATTCGATTCACACTTATCGCACACACTTTCATGCCACTACAAACTAACATCCGTTGCTATTCACGGTCGGGGTCGAACTCGCCAAGATATTTATTTCTCCATAAAATTGAAAACGGAAAGCACACATGGAAAGCAGAAACAGATTAATTACAAAAAGGCTGTAGTGGGAGAATATTGCAATGGTTAATAATTTTAAAGTTCTTTCAACGTAACCTTTTGCATTTATTAACCAATACGTACCTACCTGATAATTAAGGTAAGGTTGTTTGACGCTTAATATACATTTTCATAACACCTACTTGTTAGTTGTCAATAACAGAACTGTCAACCTGACTGAAAAGTTCTCCCATAACAGCCTAGGCTGTTAAACACTTAACAGCCTAGGCCGTTAAGAAATAACAGAACAGTAACATTTTAACATTGGCAATACTGAAATGTATAGTTAGTGACACTGTAAGTCTATGTGAAATTCGAGGTTATCGAGTTTGACATAGACTTACAGTGCCACCAAAAATACATTTCAGTATTGGCAAACGTAATTTTTTTCTATAGGTGACTCTGATAACACCCGTTACTAATACTATTTAACTTTTTTATTTAAATTGCACTAAAATTTAATTTTTTTGTAGGTGTTATGAAAAATATTCAACGACATACGGCCGTTATCACATCTAACGGCCTTATGTCGTTAATAACTATTCCACGAGGAGTGCACAAAAATAAACAAATGTATATGCCACACGTGAATAAAAAGATTTTATCCTTTCGGGGAAATTAGCTCACTCGGCTTTTCCCCTTATCAATAAAATGCCTCTTTATTCAGTTGTACCATACGTAACTATGAAATGTTTACATTTTAAAAAATTACACCACTGACTTACACCTAAACTTACAACATTACAGAATAAAATACATCATTACTATTACCGGGCCCACTATTACCACCCAGATCATCTTCTAAATTTATCTGCATGTTATATTCTATATTAGAGTGAATCTGTGAGCTATTAAAAAAATACCTGCCTGAAAATAGTGTTCTGGCTTCAATTACGAATTCTTGGAGTCCAAAAACTCCCTCAAGGAAAATATTAAAACTATAAATCTCTAAGCTGTACACGGCACTATAGATAGATTACGTCATTCATATTTATATTAAATTTAACACAATCGATTCTTATACTACTGAACTGCATTAAAAAAAATCATATTTAAAACATGTGTCTTGACAGCTGCTACCATTTAAATGTCATTGTGGGTATGTGGAAATTTTTTTAATCTTTTCCGAAATGGAAACAACAATGGATTTTAAAAAATGCCCAAGCCGTATAAAGTGACGTTTATCACACAATTCAGCAGGCCGCGATCCTGTTTGAACGAGTACACTTATAGCTCCGTTAATAATATACTCAATTAAATTTCAGAAAATATGTTGGCAACTTCTCTATTGGACTTGAAGAAAATGATATCTGTTTGGTGCAGAAAGAAAAAACGGATCCCGTAGCACTTTGCCGTTATGACGTAGGAGCTCCAGTGATTTGCAATGGTTCGTTGGTGGCTTTGGTGTATTTTATCACTACCGAGGGCCATGCAGAATCTGGAGATTGTCTCAAGGGCAAGACTGGCAGTTTCTACCCTGCTGTTACTGCCTACCCCTACATACAATGGGTCTCTTTTTTTCTGGAAACTTATAGTTGCAAGCCTCCCCTTTCCTGCTCAAGGATTGCAATAACGTTTGCTCTGCTGTTATATTCTATAAGCTAATGTAGGTAGTTGTCAAATAAGTTTAGTAAGTGATTTGAGATAACTGGTGTGTTATTAATCAACGTTAGTATGTACGTGATATTGTTGTAAGAAAACTAAAATAAAACCAATTGAAAATACTAGGCCTAGCATTGCCAGACGAAGGCATAGAGAACATTTAAAGTTCTGTTCTAGTTAATAATATGCGACCCTTTGTTTATTATAACATTGCATGTTCATCTTTTAAATAGATATTCCCAATTCGAACTTCAATAAGAGTTTTGGCCTAAATTCATAATTATTATTTACATACCATTAAGTAGTAGTTAGTAGTATTTGTGGGGAGACTCATGTCAAGCAAATAGGCCTACATAGGCCCTTTTTGCCAACCCCGTGGACAAGATCTAATCATGCAGAGTACCAGGTACCTTAGTCCTACTTAGAATTTTTCCGAGACTAAGGAGTTTCAACCCTAGCAATGGATCTTTTACATGCTACACATCGTAGTAACATCACTTCCGAATGATGGCATTCTGTATAGGTTTTCATCCGCATTTGTTAATTTTACAAAACCTCACGGGGCCGGGGATCGAACTCTCGACCCTTAAATCAGTAGCCAGAATGCTTACCATTGAGCTACGGAGCCGGGCCCATTGAGTAGTAACTAAACTGTTAAAGCTACGCAGACATTTCATTTTTAGTTGCCTTTTTTAATTTAAGAGCGACTTCATAAAAATATTCAAAATTCAAAGTACTACTTTTCCTCCTGCTTTCTAACAATTGTAACACGGCGTCTTACCTTGAGCTCTACACCTACTGCATTACCACTTTAAAATGCCCTGGGTTCGCTAGCCCACCAGTCGGAGTGCTTTGAGACTCTGTTTTTTTCGCAGTGCAGCTAAGGGAAAGCCAATATCGTTTAGAACCAATACCGTGTACACCTGAAATGTTGTAAGTACCAAGGCAAACACAATGGCAACAAAAAGTCCAACCGCTTACATATAAAACCATATAATCTGAAATAATACACAAGTACCAACAAATATGCACATAAGAAATCTATACTCGACGGCCTGCGGAATAGTTTGAGCACGGCGTTAGAGTTCAGACGTTACTTCCCAGTTCAATACTTATACTGAGCGACCGAATTGGGTGACGCGACGCTGTCGATTCTTGTAACGCTGCTACGAACTAGTAGTGTCCGCATACGATGCACATTTTAACCCGCCAACACCCATGGCGTGTTAATGTGAATGATGACAGATCGAACGTGCATCAGCTGCTTGCCGGTAGATCCCCGGCTTTCTTGCTATGACCCCGAAATCGGTGCCGCGCCCAAGAATGTGGCAATCGTCCCTTATGTGGCAGCAGTCTTTTAGGTGTGAACTAACCTGACTTATCCCTGCTCCCGGCTACTAACTGCTGTGGCGAACCTTTGACCGGAACACCCAAGTTATCGGGTTCGAACAGCGCCTCCCTGGTGTCAGAGTCCAACTTTTTTCTCCTGGAGGCTGGCGCGAGCCTTTGACGATGTCGTCCTACTTAGGGCTTTCTTGCAACTCCTGCAGGTCGTCAGGAACTTTTTAGGAGTTGATTTGCGACTCTTGCAGACCTCACGCACTGTATACGAGCATGAATGCGGCTCCTGCAGGTACCATCCTGCTTCGGAGGCTCGTGGCAACTGCCTTTTTGCCGCGTATTCACGGCGTTGATGTGCTTCCCCGGAAAATGCCGCGTTGCACTTTTGTTTATCGCTTTATTGCGCATTTGATTACTGCACCCGCGAAAGCATTCACGCTTCGTGCCCACTTAACGCAATTCACGAACTTATACTCTGTTCTAACTAAATATAAGGTTACACAGAAAATACGATTAGGCTCGTTGTTGGCAATGTGTATAGTAAAAAGGAATAAAATACATAAATATAGGTAACACGAATTGGCCCGTTACAACATCCCCCCTGGTTTTATTCTAAACTGGCATCAGCCGAGAAGAAAACTTCTCAGCTGATACGAGCCCAGAACAAAACCACCTTTACTAGTTCTGAATTCGTGTAACCGGAGTAAACTAGCGGTGGCCCAAGGCACTTCCTATACTACACAGCTTCAAACATGCTGTTGTTAATAAAACAAATAAAATAAAATAAAAATAGGCATGGCCGGACTGAATGTTATTACAACCCTTCAAACCTGATTTTTTCTTCAATTAACGCTCTTCTTCTTTTGCTTTCCGAGAAGCCATCGCGATATCTTGTCACTAAACCCACAAGGTTTCTCAACCTTCTCCTTAATACCGCCTTCGTATTGTTGCATTAATTCAAAATTATTTGAAAATCGCGTTTCAAAACCGATTGATGACACGATTATAGTCGTATCTTTAAACCGTGTTTTTGTTTTATTATTATTATTAGTGTCAGCCCGAACTCTGATTGTATTTGTCTTCCGCGTTTCTCGACTAACTGGTTGTGGACGTTTTGGTCTAGGTTTTTTCTTAATTCGTGCCGGGACAACCATTGGGCACGGGATGAATTTAGTATTTGTAGTCTCAACTGTCAAGTCCAATTCGACAGTCTCCTTCAATTCGTGTAAAACGTTCCATTTGTTCCCTATGGTATCCCCCCAGAGTTTTGAAATGTCCGTCAAGGGCTTCACGTCCTCTACTGCCCGACTGAGTTCGGCACCCACTTCGTCATGGATTGATAGCTTGACTTTGTTTGTATTGAGACAGCTTATCCCCCCACAACTTAAGATCTGGGTTATCCCCTCTGCTACTTCTTCCCTGAACGCTTCATAGCCCTCACAACCACTTTCGATTGCGTTGTTTACTTTGAGAAATATATTTTGGAAAAAATTACGAACAAATTGTAAATGTTTTGATTGCTCCCTAGCATGTAAATTATTCTGACCAGTCGGAGCTACTTGACCAGAACTCCCTAGTTTTCCGAATTTCTACGTGTGCGAGTGCGCTCGTATGGGCTGGCTCGTGCTTCGCTCCTAGTATCGTCCGAATCCTCCTCCCTTTGGTACTCCTTTTGACGTCTCTGCGTTTGGTACCGTGGTCCACCACGTCGGTTATTAGGGCCTCCGCGAGTCCACGATTGTACCCGGTTTACTTCAAAATTACCACGCTGTGGATTATTATAATTACCGCGTTGCGCATTATTGAAGTTTCCGCGTCGCGAATTATTATTATAGTTTCCACGCCGCGAGCTATCAAAATTCCATTGCCGAGGACTATTATTCGCATTGTTATTATTATGACGGTTGTCATCATTACCCTTAATGTCTTCCCACTGTTGTGCTGCGGCAATAAGTTCATCTATAGTGGTTGTTCTTGACGCAGCCAAGAACACTCTGATATCCTCTGGGAAATGGTTAGCTACTACTTCCACGAATGTTTCTTCTGTGATAGGTGGGTTTAAATACCGGATCTTATTAAACCAGTAATCTATGTATGCCCTCAAACTGTTCGCTCTCGCATCGTATACTCCCTCCTGGTATATTAACCTTCGTATTTTATTTTGAGCTGCGTTCGACCAGAATTCTGCCAAAAAGTTTGTTTTAAAGTCATTAAAGTTATGCCACTGGCTTGATTTTCGTCCTGCCCAGCTTTTTGCTTCACCTTCTAGGCATCTTATGGCTGCTTTTACCTTTTCTGCTTGCATCACTCTTGCCTTTTGTAAGTAATCTTCGAGTTCTTCCATGAACTCAACTGGGTGCATTCCGTCCTTATCATTGCTAAATTTGAGTTTTTCCGGTACGTTTGGTATTGACGTACTGCAAGTTACTACCGATACTACCTTATTTTGGACGCATTCGTCGACTTTGATGCTTATATCGCGCATGTTTTGATTGATCGTGCTTACCGAATAGTCAATTTTGGAATTTACTTTACCTATTACACCTTTAACCGCCGTTAATTCTTGTTCGTAGCTATCCTCGTGCGCCCTTATTTGTCCCAATAAATCGCTGTGAGCGCCTTCTAGTTCAGTAATTTTGTCATACACGGGGCATAATTTTATATCAACGGTATGTTCCATTGTTTGTTCAAGAGTCGCTATTTTTTGGTCGTTACTCAATTTTACTTCCTTCAATTCGTCTTTTATTTCCTCTAAATTTGTTGCTAATCGACGTTCGGTTCCCGTTAATAAGTTTCGCATTAGATCGACTAATTCCACCGCTCCGATACCCGAGTCCATTTTTAGGGATGAGGTCGCTTGGGTATTTACCAATTCATCATCGCCGACCGACGAGATTCCCGAATCGCGTGTTTGTTCAGGACTACCTATATTTTTAATAATTTCACTATCGTTCTGGCTCATTTTGGTATCTGTTAGAATTGTTCCGGATCGCAATTCCATAAACTTATATGATTGGTTAAAAAACAAATTTTACATGCGTTCTAGGATTTTCTAGGATCGTTACAACACTCAGAACTTTATGAATATTAGCTTTCATTCGAGCCCCACGTTGGGCGCCAAAACTGTAACACGGCGTCTTACCTTGAGCTCTACACCTACTGCATTACCACTTTAAAATGCCCTGGGTTCGCTAGCCCACCAGTCGGAGTGCTTTGAGACTCTGTTTTTTTCGCAGTGCAGCTAAGGGAAAGCCAATATCGTTTAGAACCAATACCGTGTACACCTGAAATGTTGTAAGTACCAAGGCAAACACAATGGCAACAAAAAGTCCAACCGCTTACATATAAAACCATATAATCTGAAATAATACACAAGTACCAACAAATATGCACATAAGAAATCTATACTCGACGGCCTGCGGAATAGTTTGAGCACGGCGTTAGAGTTCAGACGTTACTTCCCAGTTCAATACTTATACTGCGCGACCGAATTGGGTGACGCGACGCTGTCGATTCTTGTAACGCTGCTACGAACTAGTAGTGTCCGCATACGATGCACATTTTAACCCGCCAACACCCATGGCGTGTTAATGTGAATGATGACAGATCGAACGTGCGTCAGCTGCTTGCCGGTAGATCCCCGGCTTTCTTGCTATGACCCCGAAATCGGTGCCGCGCCCAAGAATGTGGCAATCGCCCCTTATGTGGCAGCAGTCTTTTAGGTATGAACTAACCTGACTTATCCCTGCTCCCGGCTACTAACTGCTGTGGCGAACCTTTGACCGGAACACCCAAGTTATCGGGTTCGAACAGCGCCTCCCTGGTGTCAGAGTCCAACTTTTTTCTCCTGGAGGCTGGCGCGAGCCTTTGACGATGTCGTCCTACTTAGGGCTTTCTTGCAACTCCTGCAGGTCGTCAGGAACTTTTTAGGAGTTGATTTGCGACTCTTGCAGACCTCACGCACTGTATACGAGCATGAATGCGGCTCCTGCAGGTACCATCCTGCTTCGGAGGCTCGTGGCAACTGCCTTTTTGCCGCGTATTCACGGCGTTGATGTGCTTCCCCGGAAAATGCCGCGTTGCACTTTTGTTTATCGCTTTATTGCGCATTTGATTACTGCACCCGCGAAAGCATTCACGCTTCGTGCCCACTTAACGCAATTCACGAACTTATACTCTGTTCTAACTAAATATAAGGTTACACAGAAAATACGATTAGGCTCGTTGTTGGCAATGTGTATAGTAAAAAGGAATAAAATACATAAATATAGGTAACACGAATTGGCCCGTTACACAATCCCGGCAACTTTAAATGTTGTGTGTATATCAGGTTGCCTATGAGCATCCTCAGGTTTAATCAGCATACTGATGATACACAGTGTTTTAGAATTTTACATAGACTGGAAAAATAAATGATGTAGAGTAATGGGCCCAAAACTGATCCCTGAGAAACCCCATGTTTAAGAGTTTGAAGTTCAGACCTATCATTCGCCAACACCACGCACTGCTGCCTGATCCACAGATAATCTTGAATAAAATTTAACGCTACATTATCAAAACCGAAATGCTGCAGAACAGCTAATAGTACGAGGTGGTTGATTGTATCAAAGGCCTTGGAAAAACCAAGTAGAACTAGAGATGTTAACTTGCCTTCGTCAGTAGCTTGAACGATATCATCAGTCACTTTTAACAAGGCAGAGACACAACTGCGATTTGTACGAAACCCAGATTGATTATTTAAAAATAACTTGATTAAAATGAGCGCTCATTTGGTCCACGATTTTTTCCATGGCATTCGACAACGCGAGAAGAATGTTGATAGGTCTAAGATCTTTTAGCTCTTTTAGTATGTTGACTTTACTAATGGGCTTAACATATGCCTTTTTCCATTCAACTGGAAAAACACCTTCGAGTAGACAAGTATTAATAATATGTGTAATAAATAGTAATAGAAAAGGACAACACAAGTGCAACATCAATATATTAATACCGTCGCAACCAATAGTTTTGGATTTAATACTATTTAAACACTTTTAAAACTTCAACTTCAATTACAGAAAAATTGAATTTAGTAACGTTGGGCTTTAATTTTGGTAGAGTCTAAAAACTTCAGATTTTGAATTGTCGATTCCTTGAATTGAATTAAGAAAATAATTATTAATTATATTAGCATTGTCAGAATGTGGGGGAGAGGTATGCTGTGTTTTTTTGTTATAGATGTCACAGTTTCTTAGCTCTTTCCAAAACAATTTGGAGTTTCCTTGTGAAAATTTATAATTTAAGTAAGCTTTTTTTTCATTTTGATAAAAGACAAGATTTCTCAAAGATTTATAGTAATTCCAGTGTTCTTGTCGTTTGGATTTTTTCCATTGACCGTTTATTTATGGGTTTCATTAATGTATAGAGAATCGTCTATTAATGACTCTTATTAATGAATGATTTTTTATTAATAAACGATTTAAAAAAATCTGGTGTGATACACTCACACAACTTCCTTTTACAGTTCTCTTATAATTAGTCAAAAATTTCATTTTTAATTTTTAACCATTTGTTAAAAATTTTCAAAAATTACAAATTCTACAAAAACCGTACAAAATCGAGTGTTAGTTGAAGAGACAAATTTTCTCTAGAATTTTAAGGTGAATTCAAAAATGTAATAATATACCGGGTGTTTTATTTAAAATAGAAGTTAATAAAAAAATAGAAAAAAAAAACAAAAGAAACCCACTTTAGAAGTATTCAACTGGAAAATCGCCTATCTCACATCAATACACATTAAAAATGTAAGAAAAATGTAAAGTTTAAATAAAATCGTTAGAGCCGTTTTTGAAAAAATCGAAAAAAACTGAAAAATCACAAGAGTAAACACCTACTTCCGGTTATGCGATTTTCTTCAGAAGCTTGCTGTCTCATCTACATAGTACACAAAACTTATATATGAAGTTTCAACGCCATACCTCTTTTCGTTTTTGAGATATTCTGTTCACAGACACACAGACACACACACAGACAGACCAATGAAAAAAAAAATGTTTTTCGGGATCAGGGGACTCTAAAACGTGAAGATCCGTTGAAAACTCAATTTCGAATTTTTGGGGTGAATCCAATACTTCCTTTATAGTAAAAGGAAGTAAAAATCTGTTTATGTTGGTGGGACTGTAAGTCTATGTCAAATTCGAACCTAACCTAACCTAACCTGCTAACCTCGATTTTGACATAGACTTACAGTGCCACCAACATATACAGTGCCAACATAAGAAAAAAAATCACAACCATTTATGGCCACCCGGTACCATTAATGTCAAAGCTTTAAATGTCAAATTCTTTTCATGGAATAAAATTAGATTTTCTTCAAATTAATAATTAATAATCAACGGAAAAATATTGTAACTAACTCGTATGTTAATCGGCGGTTAATAATCTCTACAATTAACGCACTCGCTCGCGCTCACGCGTTAAAATATCTCTTTTATTAATCGCTCTCATTACCATACTTGTTTGTTAAATAACTATTAAAGTGCTTATAGGCAGCATCCCTTAGTGTCATCATCAATCTAATGGTATCTGTAAGCCACGGAGCCTTTTGGTTTGCGAAAAGTAGCAGTTTCGAAAGGAGCAGAAATATTAAAAGCTTCCAGAATATTATTAAAAAGACTAACCTTATCATCAATTGGCTGCAGATCATATATTTGATACCATGCCATTAACTTAAGATGGTATTGAATGTTGTCGTAATCAAGGTTAGAAAAGTCACGAAAATTGTGTAGGTACTACTGGTTGCAACATCCACAGTTGCATTGATATTGCAATAAACTAATTCATGATCAGAGAATACATAGAGGTGTTTAGTACCTGCGGCTTTTACCAAATCTGAGTTAGTGATAAATATATCATCTAAGACAGAAGCCGTCGCAGCAGTGATTCTGGTCGGTTCTCTAATCAGTTGTTTATTTTATTTTATTTATTTTGTACTCAGCCAACGGTCGTTAGGACAATTCTAGGCGTCGCTGTACATTCTATGGGGACTTCCAACTCCACTAACCACTGCCATGATGTTATTATGACATCCGGGACCAACTATTTCCGTGAAAACCGTACCACGAGGAGCTGAGAGAAGCGGCCGTGGAGCTCCCATCCAAGTTCTGACCAGAGAGAGCGTTGCTTAACTCTACTGATCGTAGGTGGACGCTTGTTCAAGCTACACCACCCGAGACCCACCAATCGCATTAAGTAAAAAAGTATTGTAATGACAGACTCTCTACTAAAAAGGGTTTTTAATAATAATAAATAAATAACTAGGGCAAATCACCACAATTTACATATTAATATAGTTTTAATCAAGAATTCTTGTTCAATATCGGGGCTTATTAAAATGATGTTATAATTAATATTTTCAAAGTAAATGGTTTATTGCTCTTTCTATTTTATTGATTTGCAATCAAATAAAATAAAGCTCCGGCCTAGCATGAGAAAAACTCTTTTTCAAAGGGTTAGGTTCTCACTTGTATTACAATTACTTTTGAGTAGAGCTTATTAACGTATGGCAATTGCTCGAATTTGTATCTGACAGTTTTCACCTTCAAATTGACTGCAAACAGAAATTGTCCGCTCGTACAAGAATATAGCGTAATATGAAGGAAAAATACCAAAAAACGGCAAAATTCACATCAGGTAAATACCATGCAAATAATATGACGAAATTTCCGGCTAACCTGGTTTTGTTACAGTGATGTAGGGACGCCGAGATCTGCATTTGTTTAATTTCCTGCAATTTTCGGTGTCGAAAACCGCTTCTCCGCAAAATCAAAGTACGCTACCTTGATAGAACCTCTCTAGAACGAATCTGGGAACTAAGGCCTGCTTCGTACAAAGTCTAATCTTGATGAAACCCAAAGGTAGTGGGCCTTCTCCAATTGCTTCCCTGTGAAATTTACCTTGCAAGGGCAGCTTCGTAGGTTGGATCACAAAATCAAACGACGCCACGGCAAATATAAACTTGGTGACGGCTTCCTGCTCCAAAATCAGGCACTCAGGAGGATCTGCTCTACACGTTGCACACAAGATTCTAGCTAGCCGATGTCTCAAACTATTCGAAAAGGGACCCGGATGTTGATCGCACTTGGGGGAATCTTGCAGCTGGCTTTCCTTCTCCACTGGGATCTGTTACCACAACGAAAATTACACACAAAGATGCTCGCATGCTGGTGAATATTGTAACGACCTTGAGCCGGGTCGCGGGCAAACGGATGAGTCAGCCTTCGAGAATCACCTCGGGATTAATGCGGGCGATGCGTCAGCATCCATATAAATCATTCATGTTGAAGTAACGGGTAAATAAATAAAGTGTATTTGTTGTTAGAAATAGTTCCTGTTAGTGTATAAATAATAATTGTTCCTTATTAATAGTTCTTGTGTCTTTGTTAAATCGTTAAGTTAAATTGCTGTAAATAAATGCTTAAAACAAGAAGCGGCGTATAATTTTTAATAGCCCAGAAGATAAATCGTAACAATATTAAAAACCACTTTTTGGCCCACACAGAAAACTTTTTAATATAAAAATTTACATAAAACCGTGAGCACCTCCAGCACAAATATTACAAGTCTTCTTTTCAATTATCATAATAATTGAATATCTCGTTTCCTAGCAACTAAGTTTTACCATTGTTTTATGAAATAAGTTTTGATATAATGTTTACTTAGGAACTAAACTGTTTTTTTCTTGGAAATTGTCAATCGTCACACTTTAAACTTTAAATCTCTGCTTTTTCACAATTAGTTTTAAATGCACTGTTTGACATCTTTATAATTAGCACTGCACAATTGTCTGTGTCGTATAATAGGTTGCCTTATCTTGCTCTTTGCAATCTTTGCTTCCTTGCACTGCTTCTTCACCCGTTAGCTGTCTTGTCGTTTGCTGGCTTCATAAACTTTTACTCATAACGCTCATTTTTGTAACTCCAAAAACTATCTCTGTACCATGTTCAATTCATATTATTGTATTGACGTTACCAAACTCAAATCTGTCAGATACATAAACTAAGGTGCACTTGCCATTCCAAACATCAATTATGAATAAAACGTTAAACGTAACCCCTTTTGATTATAGTTACTGCTAATTATATCACGTGAATTTATTCGTGTAAAATACTGACTTTATCTTGCAATAAACTAAATATTAATTCTGTGCTCATTTTGAAATTATTCTTTCATTTTCGTTTTAGTTAGGCAACTAGAATTGCTGTGGGCATTAAACCATCGCAGTATATGCAATTGTTTCAGTAGAGCCAAACTCAAAACATATTTATGCTAATATCGCCAAGACAGATAATTTCGTTGTAAGTATCTAAGAAGTATGTTACGAAAGTTTTCTTCCGATGTGTCAATAAAATTATGATATTTATTTCTATGGGGCAAATAAATTCCTATAATGGCAAACTTTTGTTTGTTTATATTAACACAAATTCACAAGTGCTGAAAAGGATGATCGATAGAACTAAGCAAACCAAACTTTAAGGAAGTTTTTATGTAAAAACCAATACCGTCGCCAAATGTGGTGCGATTTTCACGGAGCAAAGTATAATTTTCCATATTAAAGACATCATCATTTATACTGGCATTAAGAAAAGTCTCAGAGATGAAAATTAAATCATAATTATTGGATCTGATGTGATCCTTAATAGTACTTTATGTAACTAGTCCTCAAAGCAAGGCTTTAGGGGACGAGTCGTAATGTTTCCGGACGAGGCGGAGCGAAGCGCAGCCGAGTCCGTAATATGAAGATGAGTCCTCTAAAGCCATTTGAGGACGTGTTGCATACAACGTTTTTTTGTATTAGCTCTCCAAACATTATAATATGAAGTATCAATTACCATTAACGCGGCATTAAATTAGGAGGCCGCTCGAAAATGTATTTTTCGCTCCCCAAACTGGTTACTTTGGAAACTTTCTAGGATCCTCAAAATGGCCATTTAGAGGCCTTGTACTTAAAGTCGTCATGGCAACTAATGTTTGAGTCCGCTAAAATGTTGCCATGACGACTTTAAGTACAAGGCCTCTAAATGGCCATTTTGAGGATCCTAGACAGTTTCCAAAGTAACCAGTTTGGGGAGCGAATACAAAAAAAAATATAAAAATTATTCGTAAGTGATTTGACATTGATGTGTGCAACATTTAGAGTATTAATGGCCGACTAAGGGCCGATTCTACAAACCAAAGATAAAGTTATCCGGGGAATAAATACCCTAGAAACGATTGCTGTAACAAAGGAAACTATGACAATTATACCTCGGATAGCTTATTCTAAGTATATACTTGCATTGTAGAACCAGCCCTAAGTAAATAAAGTTCGGGCACTTCATTCCATATAGGAACATGGCCTGAGACAAGGCGAGTCAGAGTCGCCGAAATATCTCTTTCTGAAACCCAGTCATCTGGCACACCGTTAACGTTGTACTGGGTGATGTGGTTAGCATCACGTCTTTGACGAATGCCTTACTTTCCCTACTTCCACAACTGTGGTTTCGGTACCCAATTTTTAAAGCGACTGGGTGGGCCGCCCGCCAGTTGCCAGATGTGAGGATTGAACCCCGTACCGTGGCACCGCATCCTGATGCCCTAACCGCTCGGCCACGCTGGCGACCGACTAAGTAAATAACAAACAATTTATATATTATTTGCCTAATTTATGGAAACGGACACAAAATGATTTTCAATAAATTAACTAGTCAATTTAATGTATGGGTAAAGGTACTTTACGTGATTCACCAGCATAATCGAGTGCAGGGAAGAAACCATTAAACATGTAAGTTATTGACTTCATCTTCAGCTGATGACAGCTCGTATACCACTACTGCTCTTTACCCAGATATTGCCATCGTGGGTCCATACATTTTCTTTACTAAACTTCTCTTTGGCCATCTTCAGAACTTGCAGCTTAGATATGGTTAGATCCTCGGAGATAGTGATTCCAGTTCCTTTCAATTCTTTTTACAACTTAAAACAGCTTTGCAATCATGATGATTAATAAATTTCATGATGATATGTCTGCTACTGGCTGACTCAATGTGCTAGATCCAATGCACCAGGCCCTTTAATTCCACGCCCAAATCTTCTTTAAATAATTTTAGCAAAACATTATCTACAACTTCGTCACGGGTTTGCTGGACTCCGAAAATACCTACCAATATTATTCCGGCTGCTAGTCTTCCATAGCGATATTTAAATGCTTGTTCTCCTTAATTAATTGCTGGTTTTGATTTCCAAGAACACATTTGTAAATTACGCATACTATTGTTTATGTCACGGTCTGCTGAATTATGTGACAATTGTGTACAGTGACGTTTGTCAAACCATTTAGCAGGTCGTGGTTTATGTCAACAAATGCTTTTTTAGACGACCACTTATGAAAGTAACATTATCGCGACAGCAGCCTACTACAGAAAGTTGACAATTTCATACACTAGCACGATATTATATCGTGCTAGTCATATCGTAACGGCACAAAGTTGTTCACATCACGGCCTCATCACGGCCTGCTTAATTGTGTGACAAACGTCACGTTGACGTTTGTCACACAATTAAGCAGACCGTGATTCAAATAATCCAGACGCTTTTGCTTTATTCGTTGCTCTGCTTCCAACAAGCTCTAATTTTTTATAATTGTACCAATAATAATATAACGATCAATTTTGCAAACCAAATAAAAACAATTCTTAAAAATAGAATTTACTTTGAGTGGTCGTCTAAAAAATAGTGTTCATAACTCGCCCGAAAGTGCAAATATCTGTGCTCGTGTTTTAGATCCACTCGGGCTTCGCTTCGCTACGCCCTCGTTTGTCTAATCAACACTCGCACGATATTTGCTACTTTCGACGCTTGTCATGAAAATTCCTATTTCGAGTTTTGCCTCGACAATTGCAGCTGCAGCACCTGCGATTGTAGATATGAACTCCTTATCTTCGCACAAGGTCTAGAGAGCGCGGTCGACGACGGATTGAACGTCCTGGATTTGTGATTGGGTGAAGACCATTATTATTTTAAATCAAAATAACACTTAATTTATTAGATTATCACAAGATTTAATTAGAGAAACTCACAGTTTACGCTATCTCATGTGTGATCTGAAATATTTTCGTCCAACAACCACTCTAGTCAAAATAAACATATAAGCCGTTCACGATCTTTTTGGGTCAGGTGAGGCTATGACCATCTAGTAATTTTGTTGGCAGAACCCCTGCGGTAACTAAACTCCCTAATGGAAATTGACACTTTTTGTGTTAGGTTAGGTTGTTTGCAGTTTAAGGTTATATTTTCTGAATAGGTACAGTCGCGGAATTAAAAATCCGGACGAGTCTTATAGAGGATTTTTGCAATTTTTGGGTAATGTAAATTGGGCTTTGCGTTTCTAGGTTAGCAATTGAGAGTTAAACAATGAGGCATGCTGTCATATACGAGTAATTATTTTGACTTTGACTAATTTCACCAGGTAACGTGATAAGTAAAGTAAAGTAAGATATACACTGAATCATTTTAAATGTCCGGATTTTTAATTCCGCGACTGTACATTGTTGCCGGATATTCTCTAGTCTCCACATCGACTCGCGTTCTTTTAAATTTGGCCTGTCCTTTTTAAATTCGAAGTAGCATCGTTCAATGGAAATTTTTTGTTGTAACAAAATTATTTTGGGCATTTTGACTTTTCCTTTGACGGAAATTAAAACTATTTTTACACATTTGATAAATTATTTATTTTCTTATGAATATTAAAATAATAAATCTGGCAATGTGGTGGCAAGAAAATGTCGAACAGACACTGACAGAAAAAAAAGTTGAATCTGCTACATCAGCGAATCAGTTAGTCCAACATGAAAAGAAAAAATCATAGCCAACTCTGTCCCAAAAAGGTCGTGAACGGCTTATATAAAGGTGTTCCCAGCACCCAACGAAGTCTTTACTCGGGGATCGCCATATGCTTAAAATGAATACCTATGCAAATGCAAATGCCATATACATACATAAGAACTTTATACATCAGATACTATAACAAAATGTTCTAGTAAAATTAGACTCGGACCACTTACCAATCTTGAAAAACTACCTCAACTTGTGAATGATGTCAACTAGGCAAATTTTCAAGACACATTTATTAGTACATAAAATAAAATGTCCAACCAACCTAGCGAACCTTTATACCCATCAAGAAGAGATTGATTCTCGTGTAGAGCAGTTCCAGAACGCAATAAGGAAAAGTATAATCACAGCAACTACAATACAGAACAGCCGAAACCATATAACTTTCAGCAACGGCCAGTCACATATAACAATGCGAAAAATCTTCAGCACATAGTTGACAGCGTTGCACATAATATACCAGTCTCCCCCAAAATAATAAATCATAAATATTACAACAACTGAATTGATGACTTCTATTGCAAAATTGTCTAATTAGCCCAGTCAACGAAGGAAATATAAAAAAAATAAATCGGAAAGTTTTAAAATTAGGCGAGGATGTTTATTTGGGCGTAGGTACTATTGAATATATATAAAGTTCCGAAAAATTCAAGGTGAGCCGGCGCCGCCATCTTGGAAAGAAGGTACAGTTTTCTAGTTTTTTGCAAATATCCTACGAAATATCAACTTTATCACAAAAACTGATCTTACAAAAATGAAAGAGCATTAAATTCCCCACAAAAAAGCATAACACATTTTTTTTGTCATTTGAATAGTTTCCTCGAAAATGGCCAGCGAATGTTGCGTGGATCGATAAATCGCTCTAAACGAGGGCAGTGGGATAACGTTATCCAAATTTCTGCTCCAAAATGTTTCATATTTTCGATGGTGATAATTTTTATAGTTCTGCAAGAAAAAAAGATTAGGTATTGAAAAATTTATTTTAAAAATATTTTATACTAATAAATTGGTTATTTGCGATTCTTTGTAATTCAATAAGTTCGATTGTTGTTGGGACTTTGGATCATAATTGTTAAAATATTTTTGTATAGAAAATATGGGTTATAAATAATAAAACAATAAATAATCATAACGTACGAAACAAGTTTGGAGTTGTAGATTGTTGTTGTTTAAAATTCATATATTATATATGTATTATACACTCACTTGATTATTACTATTATGGGCGCATTCTCTTTTCAATGTGGCTGGGTCCGGGTATGGCTTCATCCACCACCTCAGGAAAATCTAACGGATCCATCAATAATTGAAGATCGACACTTTCTGTAAGAGAAGTTGGCCTCGTGTCCGTTCATGTCCTCTGATCATCTCCATCTTCATCGACATTTTCAATGTCATCGTCGACTGTGGTTGGACTATTCAGACAACATCCATGGCAATTATGACAACCTGCCATACAATTAATTCCTGATTTTCTGCATTCACACATATTTGCACATCCAGTTGTACATTTGCAGAATACGATGTCTAACAAATTTTCTGAAGCAATTGGGTCCATTGTTTAGATTGGAGTAAGATAACCTTCTTTACGTCTCCAACCCCAATTCTCAGGGAATAATTCAGCGTTCGACACGTTAAGTCATAAAATACTGTTATCTATTTTAAAATACATTGGATTTGAGTCGACGCCTCTAAAGTTTTTTGAAAGTTATCTTAATAATAGAACACAATCTGTTAAATTATATGATCAAATTTCCACGCCTATGGATGTAAAATCGGGTGTACCTCAGGGATCCATATTGGGACCCTTGTTATACACAATATACACGTTAAAATTAAATAGAGTTTTAAAGTACTGTAGCTGTCATCAGTATGCTGATGATACCCAGATTTACTTGTCTTTTAAGCCGGAAGATGTAGGATTGGCATGTAGACAATTAAATGAGGACATTTGTAGTTTAGTACAAGAGTCTTCTAAGCATTGTTTAATCATCAATGCTTCGAAAACGCAAGCCATTGTATTTGGAGCTAAAAACTTAAGACAAGCTGTATCACCAGACATCTCCATTTTAATTAATAACGAATCAGTTGACCTAGTCACTGCAGTTAACAACTTGGGTTTGACAATTGATGCTGAGCTACGTTTTTCACAACAAGTGTCAAAAGTTATCAAAGCTGGATTTTTAAATTTAAAAATGCTATTTCCACATAGAAATGAACTAACCGTTGAAGCTAAAATTATCCTGTGTGAAGCACTTGTGCTATCGCATTTAAATTTTTGCAATGTAGTTTATGGCCCGTGCTTAAAGGTTATGGATAAAAAAAGGTTACAACGTGTTCAAAATTCTTGTCTACGGTTCATTTATGGTATTCGTAAATACATGCCAATATCTCATAAATTGAGAGATGCTGGTTGGTTGAATATTCAAAATAGATTTACTCTTCACTCTGCGGTCACATTTCACAAAATTATTACGGAAAAATGTCCTAAATATTTGTGTAGAAAGATAACGTATAGATCGGATGTTCACAATGTAAATGTTCGCTCCAGGGGTCTGTTAACAACTCCCATGCACAATACTGAAAACCTTAAATCTTCTTTTAGATACCAAATCGGCAACATTTACAATTCAGTACCATCTTCATACAAGACATTAAATACCGATATATTTAAAAAACGTTACAAAAAAATATTATTTACTACGCAGTCATAGCATGGAATTTATACACTAGGTCTCTATACTACATTTACAATTCGGCTAAATATTTGGGTGCTTCGGATATGCATTGGTATGCACTGTACAGATTGTATACATTTGCGCATAGAACGCTATTATTATTATTATTTTAGTTTTTATATTTTGTTAGGTTAAGTGGAAGAACAACATATGTTGAACTTCGCCTTTTTTCTTGTAGTTGAGAAAATAAAGTCATTTATTATTATTCCCTTCCCATTTTTGAACTTGCTGGTATACCCGCAAAGAATGTTGCTTGCCTGCTCCTTCTGTTGGTGGTAGTGACGGAATATCTGGTTTAATTTTTGTAACTGCTTTCATGAAACAATAAAATCCGTGTTTGTTTAAAGGATTATCTGTAAGGCGAGCACCATAGATCTCAAAGAAAAAACGTTCCCCAGCTCGAGCGACTGCGTCTGGCAAAGAGTCAGAATTGTTGAAAATGTCTGCAATATCATGCAACTCTTTACATCTTTGAAATAGTTTAACACATTTGACTTTTCCGTTGTTGAACATCGCTGAAGTCGTGTCACAGCCACTAAAGGCATGTAAGAAGAGAATGCTGTTCCCAAGTCCCGATGATTGTAATTCCTGTGACGAATATACTTTTGTTTCAGTTGTGCCTTTTCCTGGTTTGAACAATAAAATTGTATTTTGTGGTGGAACTAGTGCAGTCAATAATACGAGTAGGTTAATATCTTCACCAATAATAACTATATTTTCATGTGAAAAAGATGCTTCAATGCGAGTAGCAGTATTAACGATAAGACAATCTGCGTCATCAGTGCTTAGTCGACATGCAATCCCATGGTCATTCAGTTTCTTTGTCAGCATGTCAATTAATTTGTTTTTGTTATTTTCATTTAATAAAAATGGTTCCTCTCAAACAGTAACATTCATGTGTTCTTCAAAGCTAATGTCTACCAATTTTTTAACCAAGGATTGACGAATTTGCTCCGATTTTTTGGTACTATTCTGGGTATTGGAGTAACTATCGAAGACCATTATGCAGTTTTGGCCGTGGTGATGTTGAACATAATTTACGTAGCCTGTCCGCGTTTAGAGCGATTTATCGATCCACGCAACCTTCGCTGGCCATTTTCGAGGAAACTATTTCACTGACAAAAAAAATGTGTTATGCGTTTTTGTGGCAAAATTTAATGGTCTTTCATTTTTGTAACCTTAGTTTTTGTGATAAAGTTGATATTTCACAGAATATTTGCAAAAAAATATAACTCTGTACCTTCTTTCCAAGATGGCGGCGCCGGCTCACCTTGAATTTTTCGGAACTTTTTATATATTCAACAGTACCCCCAAATAAACATCCTCATCAAATTTTAAAACTTTCCGATTTATTTTTTTCAAACGCTAAAAACGGGTCTTCGTTGACTGGGCTAAATAAAAAAGCACCTGGACAGGAAACAGCGATCTGCTATATTACAGCAATTTTCAATGCATGTCTCAGAAGTGGATATTTTCCAAAAAAATGAAAGCTGGCCCACATTCTAATATTTGCCAAAACTGGTAAAAACACTCAGTAGGTATCTCACCAATTAGCCTACTATCGGTGTTGTCCAAAATCTTTGAGAAAGCTATACTGACCAGGCTAAGCTCCAAATTACAAAGTCCAAATGCAGTTCCTATTTAGATTTAAAGTCTATCACTCCACAAATCATCAGCTTCCAAGAATCCCAAAAATCATAGAGAGAGGTTTCAAACACAAGCAGCACACTATAACTGCCTTCCTCGACATCTCAAAGGCTTTCGATACAGTATGGTTGGATGATTTGCTGCAAAAGTAGATAAATCTTAACCTACCAGATGACCTGATATTAATAATTAAATTTTTCCTGGAAAACAGACAATCTCAAGTCAGTCAATGGCACGCTATCTTCAGTCAAGCAAACTACAGAGGAAGTCTCTCAAGGCTCTATTTTAGATACGACCTTATATAACATCTACATGCACGACATTTCTCAGCTAAATGACATGTGGAAAACATTGTAATTATGAAATTATTAACACAGTCGTACGCAAGCTACAAGAAAGTGTGAACATTCTAAGTAGCTACTACATGACTGCACAAATGGAACATACTGAGTGTGAAGCAAAACATTATATTAAATCAAACAGAATCCATCTGATCAAAGTGTTAAGTATCAAGGAGTCCACCTCGATAAACGTTTGACCTGGAGAATTCATTGTATTGTCTTGTATTATCTGTAACCTCATTTACCTTGCGGTGTCGAGGCTGGTGCTTTATGCGCTGGCATATAACCAAAAAATTAAATAAATGCCACCTAAGGTTGTCAAAACTCTTTCCTCTATTGAATCGGAACACATCATTACAATTACTTTGTTCCTTACTCTTTTATAAATCTTTATTAAGACCATTAATAACCTATGCCTATTCAGTTTGGGTTGCTGCTGCTAAATCAACAATTAGAAAAACACAAACTTTTCAAAATAAAGTATTACGCATGGCAGCAATCGCTCCTTGGTTTGTTACGAATACCCTAACTTCACTTTATAAAAAAAATGTATTAAAACGTTCCACAGTAAACTAAGTGAGTGGCCTAGAGCTATCTATTATTCAATTGAAGAAAAATCTATTCACAAAAAAATTCAATGTACACTACCCCCAGGCTCTCCTATCATTATCAGACCAGTTAAGTGCTGAGGATCTTCAGTGGAGCTGCCCTCATAACGGAAGTATTGTTCAAGTTTTTTATTAGGCATCGTAACTAATATTTTTTCTGTTTTAGCAATAAAATAATTCAATGTGGTAAGTAAAGAATGAAGGTACACCACCTTTTTATTAACAGATAAATGTATAAATTACAACCATTCGAATTTCGCTTAAATAGGTAGGTACTCCTCTGATCAAGCTGCCTAAAATTGTAACTAAAAATAATACAAATAATACTTTCAGAAATACAACTTGTCACAGTGTCACAAATCTGCTCAACATACAATTTAAAAAACCTAGACTACACTTAAAACTATAATACAAAACATCACAAAACGGTTTTCACCAGACAGACACTACTGACACTAGTGTTTAAACAGTACAAACTTCAGTCAAGTACATAAAAAGAAATTGCCATAGGCTTATACTACTCTACGTCAAATCTTCTACACTTTCAGCGGGCCTGAGCTTCGTCAAGAAATCGTCATGGTTATTGTGGTTCACAGTTGAATTTCCATTCATGTTCAAAAACACCATGGGCCTATCTTCCAACGTAGCAGTGCTATATGCTATCTTCTTTTCCCTCAGTTTGCAAAGCTTGTCCTTTACAGGCCTGTGCATTACGAAAATGACAAAGACGATCAGACCTTGCAGGGAGTTGATTATGTCGATGGCTGTCCAGAAGCCTCCCTCACTCTTAACCGCATAGGAGATGACTTCCATCGCCCAACACAAGGTCATTACGGTCAGCAAAAACGTACACGACCGAAACCTAATGATGATTAATTTAGTTGGGGTACCTAATAGTGATATAGGTATATATTTACTTACATCGGTTTAAGTTCATGCTTGAAGGCCAGCCAGGAAATATCTGTACTCCGGTGCCTTTGGAACCACACCAAGTTCCATTTCATCAAACCTGCCAGCACTATGTTGCAGAATATGGCAAAGCCTACTGGGATGTAGAAGTAGAGCATGGTGCCTTCTTTTTCTAAATTAGAGCAGGATTTAGGTGTAAGATATAAGAATTAATAGAAACTTACGATCAAACCAACAGCTATTCTTTCCAAACTGTGGCTTTAAGACTGTATCTGGAATGCCTGGCATTTGGTCTGCGAAAGCAGAGATTACTGAAGTGCACACTGGGATGAACAAACCCAATCCGATGTACATATACAGGCGCTTTTTGTCCCTGGCGTAGCAATTACTGTCGTGGTGTCTAAAAACCAAAATTTTCAACGATCTTGTTCTGTTGTCAAGCGGCAATAATTACTTTATTTTGTAGTAAGTCTCCCAACTAACCAGAGTTAACCATGTAAACGACGACACCAGGAAGAATTGTATGATGAAACCTGGGGAAATTATATAGTTTGTTTAGAATTTCATTACACATAGTCACTCACTTACCGATGGTAACGCATCTATCATCATCGATTCCTGATAGTTGTGCAGAGGCCAGGCAAATAAAGCCGGCAGCCATTGACAAAGAGTAGAACATAACACACTTGCCACGTGTATCTCGTACTTCCTTTACGAGCATGAACACTAGAGCTGTTATGATTAAGAAGACGGCAGATATGAGGACACCTACAAAGCTTCTTTTATAAGACTTTTTACTTTGTGTGAACATTTAAAATTAACATGTAAGTAGTGCAATAAAAGCATACACGGAAAAGGTAAGAAAATGCATGCATAGGTAAGCTATCCAGAAAAAAAAACCTTATAAAACCTTATAGAATCTTAAGCCAATACGACACTAGAGCACCACACCACTTTTATTTAAACTGAAAATTAGGTAAGACGTTTATAGAATAAAACAGTACATGCAGGTATCTCAGTAAGAACAGTTTATTAGAATATGATTATGAATTTATAGAATTAAGAATACTTTAGATTAAGTACAAACCAAACCAACTAAACACTACAGAAGCACAAGGAGACAAATAGCTACATTTAAAAAATATGATAGTGATATATCTTACATACATGTTAAACAGAAAACATCTACAAGATAACTACAGACTGATCATAGAGGACTTAATGTTAATTTCTGCATTTAGTATTAATTTAATTTGTATTTACTTAATTTCTGCATTTAGTGTTAATTTAATTTGTATTTATTTAGTCAGTTAATTAAATTAATTGGAATTTGTTCATACACAGCACTACAGCAGTACAGTTAGTCATTCATGATCGTCCTGTAAAAGCAAACAGTAAACAAGAATTGCATTATCAATGTGCAGGTTAAGAAAAAGTATGACTAGAAAATACATAAATAAAATAAACATCAGCTTTCTTACTAAAACACATTCTAAACATTTGAAATTATACAGCAGTGGTATTATTCTAGACTTTGAGATAGAACAACACAAAAAATGGAACCTGCTCAAACTGAAGCGATTTTAATTCTCTTGTTTATATTATTATAACTAAGATATTTACCTATATTTAAAAAATATCTATCGTTGAGTTTTCATATGGAAATGCAAATAACGAAATTCTAGCGGAATCATTGGCAACAAGCATTATCACTAGATTGAACTGTGTTGGTACAGTTATAGCCAAAAAAAAGTGCTACAACTCTTATAACAACTTTTGCTTTAATTTAGTTATTATTGTTGGCTTTTAAAAATTTACTGAAAAAACATAGTAGGTAGTAGAAATGTCATCAATTTGTTTATTTTATCCTATTATGTTATTATGACAATAACTCCTTAGCAACAAGTTGCATTAAGATGCATTTAACAGCACTAGTGTTGTTAAGAAAAATAACATAACGATACTTTATTAGCATTCAATCACATGTTGACAGCGCTGAAGTGTATTGTCAGTCTATGTCAAATTCAATGTTAGTATTAGGTTAGGTTTTGTTTGTTATTTGACACAAACTGACGCAAAACTTAACCTAAAAATCTCAAATTTAACATAACCTGACAGTGCTACCAACAATACAGTGATATGTTTTTCGGACTTTTTCCACTGTCTAGGGTGTAAATCACACAACGTTTCGGGAGTTTTGTTCTACTCCCGTCTTCAGGTGTTCCTGGTTAGTCCTGAGAAGGACTTATATTCTACGTTTTTCTCCGTAAATTTGTGCCTCCCCCGGGGTTTGAACCCGGGACCGCTGATCGCTAGTCTGCCACTCTAACCACTAGGCCACCAGGGCGCCCTGGAAGTAACATTTTTCGGTATCTTAAAAATATAAAATAAATTTTGAATTATTTTGAATTCCGCGCGGGATTCCATCTTCAGCCACACCAGCAGCAGTATAGTTCAGCCAACGAGAGCCGGGAGAGACCGGGGCTCACGGCATTTGAAACTTTGATTTATCAGATTTTCTAGATTAGGAGGGGGGAGGGGACAAGTGGAAATGATGTCGAAGAGCGTCACGTATTCCTGGTACGAATTTTTAAAGTGGTGTTATTCTTAAAATTACTGATTTAAAAACCTTTAAAAGGTCTTCTGTATTTACTGGTTCATTTCTTTGATATCGCTGGCCTTTCATTTTATATTTTAAAACTGTTTTTTCCGTCATAATTTGAATTCTTCGCGTTTGTAATTTAGTAAGTTGTGAATCTTGTATTTTTAAATTACGCCAATTATTGAGTTAGGAGACCTTGAAGGACAGTTTACAGCTCACACCTCATTTCCTATAATACATCGCGTTCCGACAAGCGATTCCGTACTTTGCATTTCAATTTCATGTAAAAATTTAATAAAACCGTTTTAAATTTAAATTCTTTAAAAATATGGAAGAAAAAACTATACATTTTCCGTATCTGAAAATGAAACTACTTAAATATGTCATAATATTTAGTAGGGCAACGCCAAACTTGATCTTCGATATTCTATACCTAAATACATATGTCGATAAGAGCTACTTTTAAAGCAGCAATTTTGAGATTAACACTATTTCAAAATTCGTGCGAAAGTGACGTCAAGACTGTTTGACCACATTCAATAATGGTGGATTCGTGAGGAAACCTGGCCCACTCTGAAAAAATGTCCTTCCTATATCCATGAATAAGGTCTCAGCAATCTTAATCTGAATACTTCGTTTGAGTATTGAAAGGTGCTATTTGTTGTTAATATAACATATCCATAATTAAGTCAACAAATTCGATTTTTCTCAAGCTCTACACTACTCAAAACGTTCACTAAAGTGAAATCAGACAATAGCATTAATCTACCAAAAACACTTGTTCAGGCACAAACAGGACATACCCACTGCATAAATAATAAATATAGTTCCAGAGACGGGCACATCTGCACTACTAAAGCAAACCATCGCTGTTGTCAACCACACGTCTCCACTTTCTTCGTCGCCGAAATAGACGGTTTCTAAGCAGTAGTCGTCCAACGAAAGCATCTGTTGGGTATTCAGAACAACAAGAGAGCCGTTTTCTAGAAGGGAAAACCTGTCTTCCCCTGGGAACAACGGATACCTAAAAAGCAGATTTTAATGAGATGTTGGCATGGCGGGGTTTTTGGTATTCGTTTTTTTTTTTGTACACATTCAGTGTTCGCAACAGTTGAAACAGTACTTTCAGTGTGATATAGCCGTTATCATATTGTGTTACATGCATGATCACGATATATGTACGACGACTTCGGCTAAAGAGAGTGCAAATGGAGCAGAAATAGCCGATAATGTTAGATTTCCTATTTAAAAGTGACAAAAGATAGAAATTAGCATAAACATATTTCGATAATTTAAAAAAATCTTACTCGCACCGAGATTCGAACTCGCGACCTCAGGTTGGGCAGTGCATGAGTGTGCCACTACACCACTTTGACGGTGTAGTTACGTCATTAGGTACATTTTAGAAACATCAAATCCCGGAGAAGTCGGTGCCCTAATAAAAATTCCAAGTTTTTCAATTTGGGGATGCGTTGTTTGCGACGGCATCTTTTAAAACCGGTTTTTCGGGAATATTTGCTTTCCTGTTGGTCATACGGCCAAAATACGTAAGATTGGACGTCATTTCCAACAAATTTCGTTTGACACACTTTTTTCTAAGTCAAATAGATTCTGAGCTAAAGCAGCGCACAGTAATCCGCAGGATGACAAAAAAATTTTGTTCAATAGACTTTTTGATGAGTATTGATTGATTAATAAAAGTGTCGAGGGTACACGAAACAAGCGCACACGAGTTTTTTGTAATATCTGTATAAGCACAATAGGACAATTCAAGAATTAATAATAAAATATTGATGACTGATGACCCATGGGAACTGATTAGAGTAAGAACAACTATTAAATAAAGAAGATTGGCAGAAAACAAAGAAAAAAAGAAGAATTGGAAGACAATTATACAAGGATTAGAAAAGATATAAAAAAAAATCAATTAAATGGGACAAACTAAAATATGTTGAAGGCATAGCTAAAAAAGCAAAGCACAGTGCTTATAGAAAAAAACATGAGAGAGCTATACCAAAATATAAGTAAGCTAAACAATATTAAAAAAAACTAGTCTCGATCATAAAAAACGAAGATGGAGAACTATTATGCAACAAACAAACTATCAAGATCGGTAGAATACTTTAGCGAATAGCTGAATGCAGAACAAGAAGCCGAGAAACTACTGGAGAAATGGAATTAAGCCCAGAACATAAAGTTAGTGTTGATCCCACCTATGGAAGAAGAAATTGAGAGATATATAAATCAGACAAAAAAAAACCCTCAAGCTTTGGGTACATACAGTTTCTATCGAATATGGATATATATGATGTTATCAATTTTTGGTTATACGAAATATCATTAAGTTATCACTTATGAGTTTACTTTACTTCACTACGTTTGTGTTTCCGGTAGAGATTATGTTCCAATAGATAGAAGAATTCTTCTCTGGCAGCGAACCAGATGACCCTAAAACAGCTTTTACCGAGGAACCGCTACCTTTGACAGTCAAACGTTAAACGAGCCGGCGTCCGTGATGTAGTTATAATCTATTCCATCTTTAAAAAAACGATAGGTTGCCATGCTTTTCTTTTCCTAAATTGGCAGTACTAAGGAAAGCAGTAGTTATATTTCATTTCTTTGTGGTGGCAAACTTTTTCTAACTAAATTTGAAATGCCGTGTTGCCAATGCTACCAAATCAAAAGACAAGAAAATATGTCAATAAATGTCATTATGACACATTGTTTTGTGTATGACACTTTCCTAATCTCTGAAAAATAAAGTGATAGTGTAAGTGATTATTGTGAAAAATTTAATAAACAGCATGCCCAATGTTGTGTCTTCGGCGACGAAAGCAGTGTGTTAAAGTGCTACACACATTTCAGACGAGATAAATCCGATCTAAGCAATGATCAAATTATTAGTAGATTGATGAACATTTTCAACGTGAGTACACTGAATTCCTATCCCATAAAAGAATTTTCTTAAAAAGTGCATCATTTATTTATAGGTAAGAAGATCTGTTATCTATTCTATAATTACGAAAAATAATGTAGCACATTATGGCAACATCGAGCATTCTGAACCTTCAAAATTCGTAACCTAACTTTACCGCAGTATTGTCAGTTCATATACAGAGTGATATCTGTCAGATTGTCATGGCCAACCATCGTTTTTTTAAAGATGGAATAGATTATACCAGCACCGAACCTTTCCAGCCTTGGTTGTAGTTGGAAGTAATACCCCCATAAATGATATCACGAATTCGCCCCGGATTTGACGCTCGTATATAACAGGCAACGTGTAAAAGAGTCTTCCTTAATAACGATGTACAATATACAGAAAAACCGTTTATTTCATATTTAGTACAGATTAATATTTATGAATGCCGATCGCGACCGCTTGCCCTTACAGCTCATTCCCAAGTGTCCCCCGTTCTCTCCAGTTGTGGATATCCCATTTCACAGCTCTTTCCCTCGAATTTGGGCTTGAATGGGTTGTGGTTCAGCGAAAACATCCACAGCTGAGGTCGGGAGTTTACAGTCGGCCACGCTACTCATTTCCGCGTCCTCGTGGAATAGACTGGACTGTAAAACGAGGTTTTCCTAACATTTTCTTCAAAATAACCTTAACTGAAGGGTTAGTAAATTAAACACAAAACAACAGAATTGGGACTCTCCTGCCAACTACAGCTATAGAACCTTGCGGACGCCTGAAAACAATTCCTGCAAATCATTCTTAGTCTACGTTAGTATCCTATTACTATAAACCTGTCTCACATTCCTCCTGTGTAGGGTTTCTTCAGAGATCTTTCCACGTAGTTGTAATGTCTTCGTTAATTGCAACAAGATTACTTGCAATAGTTTCGTTAATTGCAACAATCTCATCAGAACTTTTCGTTCGATTCTGATCTTACTTTAGTTGCAATATCTTTGTTAATTGCAACAAGGTCGCTTGCAATATTTTCGTTAATTGTAACAACCTCATCAGAACTTTTCGTTCGATTCTGACCTCACTTTAGTTGCAATATCTTCGTTAATTGCAACAAGGTCGCTTGCAATATTTTCGTTAATTGCAACAACCTCATCAGAACTATTCGTTCGATTCTGGCCTCACTTTAGTTGCAATATCTTCGTTAATTGCAACAAGGTCGTTTGCAATATTTTCGTTAATTGCAACAACCTAATCAGAACTTTTCGTTCGATTCTGATCTCATTTTAGTTGCAATATCTTCGTTAATTGCAACAAGGTCGCTTGCAATATTTTCGTTAATTGCAACAACCTCATCAGAATTTTTCGTTCGATTCTGATCTCATTTTAGTTGCAATATCTTCGTTAATTGCAACTATCTCGTCAGAACTTTCGTTCGATTCTGAACTTACTTCAAAGTTATAGGCCTTTAACTTATCAAGCGAGACCACGCTTTCGTACTTCCTCTGCGACCGTGAAGAGCCTGTCGGATCTTTGATCACAAAACGATCGTGATCGAGAACCTTTACTATAACATAAGGTCCACTATACTTTGGGACTAGCTTTTTACTTTGCCCTTGGTTACTCGTTGCAACCTTTCGTACTAATACGTGATCTCCTGCTTTGTAGGACTTTCCTACAGATCGATGCGCATCGTACCTGGCTTTCCGTTTGCCTTGTTTTTCATCTACAGAGCATTTTACGTTAGCTCTGGTGGTTTGGAGGTCTGTGTCGTGGACTGTCTCCAAGCTGATCTCGTTGTCAAGGACAGCATTATAGACTCCCCTTGGTGCAAATCCAAACAGCAATTCATATGGGGATTTTCCCGTTGTAAAATTCATCGTTGAATTCAAACCCCAAGGTACTTTGGCCACCATCTGGTCCCATCTCTCTTCATCGTTCGTAGATGCTGAGAGAGAGAGAGGACAGAATGGTGCGGTTGTACCTTTCAACCTGACCATTTGCCCTAGGAGTGGCCGTAGCATTTAAAACATGTTTTATGTTCAAACCCTTACAAAATTCTAAGAACTGTTTACTTGTATAACAGCTTCCTCTGTCGGTAATTATCCGTCTTGGTACACCAAAATTTTCAATAACACTATCTAGAAACATTATTAATGGTCGTACTTGCGTAGAAGGTACCGCTTTCATGAAAACAAATTTCGTAGATACATCTACAATCACGATTAGGTATGAATTTTTGCGCTTAGATTTAACAAACGGGCCTAAATGGTCAATATGAACAGTATCAAATGGAACGGCAACCTCTTCAATGGGATGAAGATACCCCGCCTGCTTTCCTGCTGGTTCTTTGTTGTATAAACATGGTAAACAACAACTCAGAAACTTTTTGATATATCGTCTCATACCGGGAAACCAGTACAATTTTGAAATTGCCAATAGCGTCTTGTCTAGCGATAGATGACCAATATCGTCATGGAAATGAAGAACGACTTGACGGCGGGCTCCTTTGGGCACCACCCATTTCTTACCACTCAAAGTAAGCCTATACAACCTGTGGTGTTCTAAACAGTATTCCTTGTAAACATCATTTTCCTCGCGATCATTGGGAGGTTTTGAAAGGACATCTATTAAAAACCTGCATCTGTCATCTGTTAGATGGGCGTTTAATATCCAGTCTTCTTCACAAATGTTTACCAGATTAGCACATGTACTAGTGACTGGGTTTCTGCTCAGAGCGTCCGCATGTGTCATCTTTTGTCCAGACCGATATTCAACATCAAAGGTATATTATTGAACGCTCAACCACCATTTCCCGATTCGCGGAGTCAGGTCTCGTTTACTGAATGTCATTCGTACAGCAGTGCAATCGGTTAGAACCTTAAAATGAATACCTATTAGGTATGTCCTGAAGTGCTTTAATGTGTCTACTACGGCAATTGTTTCCAGTTCATATGAGTGATACCTTTGCTCCTCTTTCGAGGTTTGCCTTGAATAGTACATTACAGGTTTAAGTTGACCGTTTTGCTTTTGTACCAGAATTCCTCCAATTCGCTATTTGGACGCGTCCGTATGCACTTCTGTTTCCGACCGAGGATCATAAATCGCCAGTACGGGCCTGGAAACCAGCTTTTCTTTCAGGGTTTCGAAGGCTCTACGTTGTTCGATACCCCACTCAAACTTGACGTCTTTTTTCGTTAAAGCTGTCAATGGTCTTGCAATTATGGCAAAATGTTTAATGTATTGTCTAAAATAGCTGCATAGTCCAAGGTATTGTCGAACTCCATGTACATCACACGGAGTGGGGAATTTTGATACGGCTTCGGTTTTGCTACTACCTGGCTTGACACCTTCTAAACTTATCTCATATCCTAAGTATTCGATCTTTTCCAAGAAGAATTAGCACTTCGACAGTCGTAAAGTTAAGCCAGCTGCTCTCATTGACTCTAAAACAGCTCTCAAGAGTTGCATTCCAGATTCGAAAGCGTCAGATGGCAACAGAACATCGTCCATATATGCAATGGCATTTTTATACCGCAAATTTCCAATGACCTTGTTAATTATTCGTTGGCAAACCGTGGGGCGTTACAGAGGCCAAAAGGGACCCTTAGATACTCATAATGCCCATCTGGGGTTACAAAGGCGGTTTTAGGAATCGCCGATTCTTCTAATTCTATCTGGTGGTAACCACTAGCAAGGTCTAGACTTGTGAAAAAGCGACATCCACTTAATTTTTCTAAAAATTCGTCCACACGTGGAAGGCGGTACCTATCCTTGACAGTCTTAGAATTTAGAGCCCTGTAGTCTACACACATCCTTTGCTCGCCATTTTTCTTTTTAACAAGAAGAATGGCACTGGAATACGGTGAGTCGAACTCGCGAATAATGTTATTATCTAATAAATCATCTACTATGTCCTGGACGACCTTTCGTTCAGAGTAGGCTAAACGATAAGGTCTATAAACGACTGGCGTTTCGTCGGTTAGGTTGATAGGCATTTTGAGTACATCAGTTTTTCCTAGCTCTCTAGTACTTTGCGCAAAACAACAGCGAAATTCGTTTACTAAATCAATTAATTGTTTTGTTTGTTCGGCAGTTAGGTTACCGTTGTAGGTCATGTCTTTTTCTGTCAAAGTGTTACTTGTTATAGCAGTGGATAAAATTGTTATATCTGGTTGGAAGCTTTTATCTTCGAAACAGACTACACTTCTAACTAGGATTTTATCAGTACTTACTTTTAGCGGCTGTTGTGAGACGTTCGTTATCATCACGAGGCCATCCTCTGATTGAGTTTCGCAGTCGTTTACGTAATGCTCCCTTCCCGGTTGTAAACGTAAACGTAAACCAGCTTGCACATAGACATCGTCGTCGATAACACCAAGGGATGTTACTGCAACAAAAGCAGCAGTTTTGGGCGGTATGATGGTACCTTCCTTTGCCCACAATGGTATTTTCTTTGGTGGTCCTTGCAAAGCTTGCGTCAGGTCATCGCTGGCAGACAATAGACGAACAGTCCTACCAGAAACCAACATAAGAATCTCGGGTTGATTCACGAAAGACTGTCCAACCATGACCGGTACATGCTGAACCGCATCAGGAACGATAAGCGCTTCCACTTGACTCTCTGCTTGATCTACTTTTAACAAGATTTCGGTTTGTCCAACGTCATTCAGAGATGCGCCACCATACCCACGTATCGTAAGCAGGCAAGGTTGCACTTTTAGCCCCACAGTTTTGGCTAGATCTTCTGTAATTAGAACGGCACCACACCCAGAATCCACGTACGAGTGCGTAGGCTTTCCGTTCACCCAACACTCGAAGAAATAGCATTTGTTTGTGGTGTCGTTCCAATGCTGTACTAGATGATAAGTGAGATGCTTGCGTCTGCAGTCTTTTTCAAGGTGTCCCAGTCGTTTGCAGTTCGAGCATTCTACCTTCGGTTTAGGACAGGCAGTTGCGAAATGGCCCATTTCTCTGCAGTTGTAACAGCGTCGCTGAGATTTGTTCGTTCCTATCTGCATCGGCTTGTACTTCTTATGCCCATTTGTCGAATGATCTTTGTAAAATTTGGACTGGAAATGCTTTGTCTTAAAACGGTCTGACATCTGGGCGAACTCAGGCCTTAAAGATGATAGAAATTGAGCGTACAAAGCTTCTGGGGTTTTGTATCTACCCGCCCGTGCGCTTGCTCGAGTGCTTGCGTTTTTAATTCCATCTATGACGCAAGACACTGCTCTTTTTCCTGTAATATCGCAGGCACTAACGAGTGCCATCTTATCAAAATAATACTGTTCCCAGGATTCGCTTGGTAACTTGTACCTGCCGAGGAGGTTTCTTAACGGCGTTGCGTAGTCCTGGTGATCAGGGCATGATTTCAGCAGCAACGACCTCCATTGCTTCCACGTCATTTGATACGACCGCAAATTGTCATACCATTTGCGAGCTAAACCACTTAGTCGGCTCTGCATGTGAAAAACCATCGTTGGTTCGTCCCAGCCGTTTACCTCCGCTAACTGTTCAATTTTAGCTATCCACTTGGTAGATGTGAGGTTTGGATTACCCGGCGCACATTAGGGGATGCATTCAGGTTTAGCATAAAGCCTTGGTGATCTTGTGCTTGAATGAGCCTGTTGTGAAATTAGCTTTTCCACAAGGGCTTCCAAACGTTCGATGCGATCGGTCGGCGGCTGCAAAGGTGGAGTAAAACTACCTGCACTTGTAGATGGCCCATTTACATTAGACTCATCGTTGATATTATGCGATTGAATTCTAGTTAACCGCGAACGTTTCCTAGCAGGCTTCGCGCGTTTGTAGTCGTAACCATCCGTGCTACTGGAGGCAGAAGAACTGCTCGAGGAACGCATCCGTGACCGTCCCATTTCCAGCAATAATAAGTAAATATATACGCGCACGTAAAATTCTGAGAGTTCAAAATTACAGTTGTCAATTGATGCGTCAGTCAATCAACGTAAACACTAGTTCTAGCACAAATTCAAGTCACAAATTAGCAAGATTTTGGAGATTCGTTTAAAGTCAAATATTTAGGTGTCACTAAAAGCCGATCGCGCCTGATTTAGGGGTTGGCCCCGTTAAAACTAATCATGCGTGCGAGGGCCCGCTCTGCGTGGATGAGTTATTGCTATACATGACCCCGCGCGATCTAAACAAAACTTTAAAACTTTCGGCTAGCACTTGGTCTTCTGTCTGTATCCCTTACAATTTACAATCCAATTATGCAATCGTTATTGCAATCAGGTTAAGACACATACATGCTTCTTGCTACTGTTAGTTTCTAGTACTCACGTAAGATTCCACTATGTCGAGTACCGTCACTTTACACAAAACTAACGATAATCAGTTCTTGGCACTTAGTGACACAAACACTAGCGGAAGACACACAGGTGTATCCCACCGCTGCTTTGTAAAAGAGTCTTCCTTAATAATGATGTACAATATACAGAAAAACCGTTTATTTCATATTTAGTACAGATTAATATTTATGAATGCCGATCGCGACCGCTTGCCCTTACAGCTCATTCCCAAGTGTCCCCCGTTCTCTCCAGTTATGGATATCCTATTTCACAGCTCTTTCCCTCAAATTTGGGCTTGAATGGGTTGTGGTTCAGCGAAAACATCCACAGCTGAGGTCGGAAGTTTACAAACGTCAATATGAGAATGGAATTCTGTGTTTTATTAAGTCATCTCACGATGTGGAAATAATTTCCGAAAAAGGTGTCTTAATCTCGGATCTGCTTGCTAGCAACCTTCCTTCATTTATAATCCATTCATGAAACTTCGAGAATAACCTTGGTGCATTATATAAACACACAGAAAACCAATGCGAACAGGGACACTATTTATTTTTCCGTCAAAACAATTTTTGTTATTATTCCCCCGCTGTTTTCTACAACCGGTAACTCAGATACTATTTTGAAACCCTAAATCTGCTTTTACACAATCGACCGTTTAGTCATGGCCGTGTATTATGTCAACTACTATTTAATTACGTTTCTGACATGTAACAGGGTGTCCAAAAAATACTTGAAGAAATACAATAGAAAAGGAAACAAAGAAAACAATTTCGGAGTTGACAAATAGCTGTTGAAAAAAGAAATGGAAGGACTTTATTAAATCCCTATGATCCATAGAGGTATAGCGAAACCTATTATATTATTTATTGATTGAATATTATGTTTTCATTATTACTAATACTATTTTTGCGTCTTTCATTCGTACTGTCACAAGAATTTTTGGCTCAGGTTATCGAGTCGGGCCCCATTTCTAACAGCTGAACTTACAAATCCCAATAAGCATGCGTAAGCTGGAATCATATTCTTGTCTATAGACGGCAAGAGGGGCATATAAAAGCTTACTTGCTAGACTTCAGAACCTCAGTAATAGAAGAGAGAGTGTATAAGTAAGAATTCGGCTGTTAGAACTTAAAAATGAAGTCCGATGTGACTACCTGAACCCTAAACATCTTGTAGTAGTGTGGGAATCACTGAAAAATCATAATTAGTCGTAATGAAAATATACGTTTCCGTTGATCGTTTATTTATGGGTTTCATTAATGTATAGAAAATCGTCTATTAATGACCCTTATTAATTAAAAACCCCTAGTTATGAATGATTTTTGATTAATAGACGATTTTGGTATACGCAATCAAAGATACCATTGATGTCAAAACTTTAAGTGTTAAATTCTTTTCATGGAATAAAATTAGATTTTCTTCAAATTAATAAGATACGATCAACAGAAAAATATTGTAACTAACTGGTGTGTTAATCGGCGATTAATAATCTCTACAATTAACGCACTCGCTAACGCTCGCGTGTTAAAATGTCGCGATTATTAATCGCTCTCGTTAACATACTTGTTTGTTAAATAACTATTTTAATTAATAATAATCGAAAAATTTGTAATGACGTCCTTGATAAGAATGATAATAAGTATTTTGGTCGTATGACTAACGGGAACGTAAATATATCCAAAATGGCGCCGCCTTCCCCTTAAAATTGAAACCCTTGAAATTTTTTAAGGCACCGAGTTTTAAAACATATCCAAAATTAAAACTCCGGAATTTAATGTTTCTAAAACAGGTTTTTTTTTCTTTAATGACTGAACTATATGTCGTTCTCGGCCGTTCTCGACTTACTATTTTAACATCCATCCGGCGTAACATAGTTCCTCGTCTTTTATTAATTTTACGACTTTCCTTTAACGCCAAACCGTTATCGTCCTTACAAAAGTTATGTCAAGGGTCTCTAAAAAACGGTCAACGTTCCGTAGGACGTAGCTTGTAGCACGTGGACCTGTCAAAGTGAAAAGTTTAACCTCCAATTTGTGATTAACTGTCAGAAGTGTCATAATTCAATTATTGCGAGGTTATGTTCATTAAATATCGAATAAAAACAAAACCAGAGCTTAACAGTGGTTCGTTGCTCAGCTAAATGTAACATGTTATGAAAGAAATGCGCCAACAAAATTTTTCAAAGCGCTCTTGATCAGTTTTATAGACACCCGTTGTTTAATGAGGCCCTTCATATAATTTTGGGTTGCGACAACAATTGACGATTAGTAAAAATGGTCCAGGATGAAAGCAGTTCTTCGGCAGGTTGTGTCGGAATAAAATATAGTCTCAATAAGGTTACGGCGTAAGCAAGAAAAAGTAAACAATAGATTTTCAATTATTTAACAAAGTTCATTTGCATAGTATTGCAATAATGAAAATTAATATAGACGTATTGACTATTTATGAAAAATGCTACCTAGCAATTAAACTTAAACGCGATTATAACTCCTCGAAGACCTTGAAGCGCGCCTACTTTTTTGTCACTTGTCTGGAGCGTGTAGACGTAAAGTAATAAAATGATTTATTTGCCGCAGAAGAGAACTTTTATGCGATTAAGAAACAACGTACTACATTGAATTACAATGATTATTTTAAGAGCACTAATGTATAATGTAATAACTTTTTAAGAAAATAACTTTATCCTAAAATTATGTATTAAAATGTTTTCTTTCACAAGGACACGAGATTTTATTAATCGAATTAAATTTTTGATATGGGCTTCAAGAAAATAAAAACACATGTTTCAAGCTTGCGTTAACGCAAATGATTATAAAGGTAAAATGGCAATAGCTGATTACATTGTTTATGCTACATGCAGCCATCCTTGTACAGTATGCACTAGTTCTTAATTTTGAATCTTAAGTAGTTATCATCAAACTTCTTCCTTTTTTGCTGGCCTTCTACCTTCTTTTGGGTATGGGCTCCTCAATATTGCCCCGTGTTTTCCAGTACTGAGTCATCCATTGCTATTTGAGTCCATTGCTATTTGAGTCCTCATGTTTTCTTGCGGTTGTCTGTCATCTAGTCTGTGGCCTTCCACACTAGCCCTCTGTTTTCTCATGGTCTCCATTCCAGTGCTTTCCTGTTCTATTTGCATTTCACATAGTAATTTTCTTATGATATCCTCCACTTTGCTTTTGCCTCCACTCGTTAATTTTTTCTATATTCCAGGGCCATTCCAACTATTTTTCGTTCCATGGCTCGCTGTAGATTACTATTGGAAGTATAGATTTTTTAAACACTTCTGCTTTGAGATCAAGAGTGGTGTGATAATTTTCACGATATAAGTTAGTTCAATTACACGAAGGTCGCCCGTCCTAGTTTTATTCTTCTATATGCTTCGCTCCTTTGATTTTCAACTTTTTCTACTTTTCTTTTTGGTTTTGTTTACGTTTACATTTCTAATCGTACCTGTTTCGAAGCGACATTTAGGTTGTTGATCATTGCTTGCACTGCTGGGATATTGTCCTTTCTAACAACTTTTTCATGTCTAAAGGTTGAGTATCTTCATGTAGTCATATCGTTACGGTAGCATTTTCATAAATGTATGCGTTTGATTAATTTCGTACAGCTGTCATTTATTTTAACGTTTCTTAAATAGCTTAATGACAGCCACCGTTTCTAAGCTATCAAATGCATTTTGATACTTAAGGGGATTGTATATTTGTTAGTCTTAACGATTAATAATCTTATTATCTCAAGGCGATATATATTCTCAAACCTTCTCCGGTGTATTTGTCCGGTATTTGGTACTTTTCTTTGTTAGGTTATTCTTACTTCATAAATATTCAGTTATTTTTCGAGCTTTTGGGCCAGGTGCGGTCCTGTCCGCTTGCTTCCGCTGAGTCAAAACGCCACGCATGCAGCAGGATTTCACGCTAAAATAATGCTGGCTATTTCGCTGATAATGCATTGAGGAATTAGTACATTGAGCCCTGCATTTTGCGCTTATGCGGGGATACTGTATTTCTTGCAATTAACGTCTGCATAGTTTCGTGAGGAATTACCTTTTCTGCTGTTAAACCTTGTGAGAGGGGATTAACGAAGCTGGTGAGCTGCACATTTAATTTTCGATCTCTAGCCGGGGTTCACGTTTATGTAGTATCAGCCGCCAGAGGTAGCTTGGGGATTAATCGAAATTCAACCGAAGGTATGATGTGTTTTATCGGACTTTTTCCACTGTTTAGAGTGTATATCTACTCCTGAAGACGGGAGTCGATCAAAACTCCCGAAACGTGTGATATACATCCTAGACAGTGGAAAAGGTCTGATAAAACACATCATAATAAGACCACTGACAAAAAATTACATTCAGAGATCAACCGAAGGTGTTTCATTGTGTCGGAATAAAGATTGTTGCAGGTGGTAACGCTGTTGCGATTCATGCATTGCAGCATTTTGCAAGCATAACAATACCGGCCATTGGGCAACTCAATTCAATTCGGATTTATTAAGCTGTTCTATGCAAATTAACATTTGGGGTTTCTGTGTTTTACAGCCTTAGTCCCCTGTCAAATGTACAAAAACAGGCTACCGTGTGCTCCTTGATGATGCAAGTGTGGAAGTAGTCTCAATCTCTTCGTCTGACCTTGGAGAAACATAATTTCTATGGTGGCACTCTTGAAAATGGTGCGTTTGAATGCTGCGAAAAAAAAATGGCCGCCATTGCAAACACGTTTTCCTATTTATATCAGTAACCGTTGGGATTATAAAAAAAAGTTTCCAACAAAAAATGTAGCTACACAGATTCTCAACAGAAAAGGTTATTACAACTTTTTATGTAGAATCAACCGTTTTCTCATAAAAAGTACTTTTATATTTTTCAAAAATAAAAATGAATGTTTCAGTATGAGGGTTTTGCAAGCGCATGCTTGACATTATTTACATAGCCACTGGATAATTCTAATAATAATACATTAAACACTAATAAATTACAAAATATCCCTTATGTTGTGCAGTAGGAAATTGAAAGATAAAAAGTACCACTATAGCTTTAACCTTTAATGAAAATACTGTGGAAGAAATACAATGTTTACAGATTTATATTGAGAGAGTAGAGACAAACATACTTGTCACTCCTACAATTACATTTTTAATTACAATCATCGTCACTTTCAATGCAAATCTCACTTAGACACAAATCTTCATCATCGTCTAGCTCGCACTCTCCCATATTGTCACAACGATCGGGATTACCTTCGGACTTGCACATTTCAGTACACCGGAGTCCATTTGACTGACATGTACATGGAGGAGAGCAACGCCTTTTGGAGCATGAGCAGCGACAAAGTTCCAAGATAAGCTCTGGGGCACAAGGGTTGGTACAAGCAACAGGCTCGTATGCACTCCCTACTTTGTTCCATCCAAAATCTGAGGGTGGTGGGTTATTGGCATGCTGAATTAGGTCCTGATCCCAATCAAAGCACTGAAGGTGAGCCCTTAGCAATGCCGGATCCAGTGCAGATCTTGTTGGAGGAAGGTTCTCATCTTGACATTGTTTCTGTGTAAACAACAACCATCGCACAGCTCCTATGTCGGTTAGTGTTGTTTTGGGGATATAAAGCTGTCAAATGAACGCTTCCAAGCTAGTCATGACATCTTCAGTGAGTGACAGTGTAGTTCCCAATTTAGCCAAAGCTTCTAGCAGCGTATCACTTGCGGAATTAAAAGCTTTCCACCACTTTATTTTACATTTGCTAGCAAATGATCCTGTTACATCAGCTCCTGAAAGTGCGTGTAATCCAGGGAGTGCAGAGACTTTTAGAGGTCCAAGTGCTCTGTAGATTAAACCTAGCTGAACCAACCTTTCATGCCATGGCCGAGGAAAAATGCAAAATCTTTCGAAAGTTGAAGATATCGCCTTAGTGCTAAAATCAGGACATCAGTATCGGGGGAGAACACATGAGTAGTTTTCATTCCTTTCTGTTCTAAATAAGATGCATGTAATATGATCTTTGTGTCGGCCTCCTCCTGCGTACTTACAAGACTGGATATATCATCGCCATGTGATGAAGCTGCCTTGTCCCTCCAACTGAGTACGAACCTTTTGTTGTTGGTCACGCCAAATTTGAGAATCTGATCGGAAAGGAACTCTGTTAGTTCGTCCTTCGTCTTATCATGGGCCAATAATTTGTGCACTGGTATACTTCCAATTTTCGTTTCTGGTCCGATTTTGTACTGCATTGGATCTGAGCCCTTTTGCCGAGTCTCTCGCATCGCTTTCTTCAATGAGTTTTCTTTGTATGAGTCGAAAACTATATGGACCTCACTGTAATTGCTAAATTTTAGACCGATCCATTGGCTGAAGCTTACACCGAGGTCACTACATGCTTCACTGTGTTAGGTTTGTGGTAGGTATGAAGAAGCGCCATGCCAGCTACTATCACAGTTTTTTCCTGTAGCTCTTCGTTTTATTCTAAAACATCACGTGTGGTGGAAGCATGATCATCTTCGTTTTCTTCGGCAGGTATTTCTTGCATTGATTCAAGAGCATCCGTAAGTTTGTACTTAGCTAGACAATGGTGCATACTCCCGTCAACTGCAAACAACGACTTCGGTAGCGCTGAAAACTCGTAGTTGCTCAAATTGTGCCTCAAATCTATATCAGGTCTGCTTCTGGAAGCTATCAACAATCTTGAAATAAGAGATAAGTCTGTATTTATGGCAATGGTTTTGTCTTTGATGGTAATTTTAACATTTTTCGCTGCCGTTTTACACGTTCTAATGACGTTCTTTTTCATAGGAGCCCAGAACGGAATGTTGTTAGTATGAACTCGTTGATCTAAGAAAATATTATGCAGATCTTGACCAACTTCCGCAACACTGTCTAAAAACACTTTTATTTCCTGTGGAAAGACTCGCTGAGTTAGGATATGAATGAGGTCATCAGTTTTGTATTGGAAGGGATTTGTCGAGTTTTGAAACGCTTCCTTTAGTTTAAGTATATTATAATCCTGGCCCTGTTGAAGTTTAACAGACACTTCATGATGTTTACTTCGTTCTGTATTCTACTGTGTTCTACTATGAAACAAAAACAATAATTTCAAACAAAGAAATATAGAGAGATCAATAAAAACCCAATTAGGGCAGGCTGTGATATGTGTTATACGTTTGGCAGTACTGAAGTGTATTGTCAGTCTACGTCAAATTCGAGATTAGTAGGTTAGGTTTTGTTTATTCTTTGACACAGGCTGTCACAAAACTTAACCTGCAAATCTCGAATTTGACATAGACTGACAATACACTTCAGTACTGCCAAACGTATAACACATATCACAGCCTGCTCTAATTGGTTTTTTAATTGATCTCTCGTTATAATAATAGCTTAATATAATACAGTGAAAAATGTTTATAAATTAATAACAGGTCCTAAAAATAATGTCAAGAATGTAAAGAGGCGTTTCAAAACCGTCATACTGAGACATATTCATTTTTATTTTTGAAAAATATAAAAGTACTTTTTATGAGAAAATAGTTGATCCTACATAAAAAGTTGTAATAAGCTCTTCTGTGTAGAATCTATGTAGCTACATTTTTTGTTTGAAACTTTTTTTTGTTATCCCAAGGGTTACTGATATAAATAGGAAAACGTGTTTGCGATGGCGGCCATTTTGTTTTTTCCCCGCAGCATTCAAACGCACCATTTTCAAGAGTGCCACCATCGAAATTATGTTTCTCCAAGGTCAAACGAAGAGATGGAGACTACTTCCACACTTGCATCATCAAGGAGCACACGGATGTACATTTGACAGGGGACTACCTGGGCTTTATCGTCGGTCCCCAAATATCGATATTATTTCGCATTAAAATATCACACGACTGCGAGGTTGTTCCATGGAAGCTGGCTACATTGCACCGTCGCCGGCTCATTCTTGTTGCATCTCCTGCCCCAGGTATCTTCTCGCCATCTAGGCCCCTTCTCGCTTGACAGTTCCGGATATACAGGACTGCTGGACACTGCCGTTTTCCTCCATCGTTTTGAGGTATCGTAACGAATCCTGTATTTTAGCTACATTAAAATGTATTTGTACATATGCTCCGTAGATTTTGTTTCGTGACGCCAAATTACCGTCCCTTTTAAAGTGCTTGCATGCGTAGATTTCGGTTTTAGTTCGAAGTGTCACCGTCTAAAATTGTGCACAGCATACACGATTTATTAGTCCTTGAGGTGATTTGAATGGCTTCTTCACTGTTGTTTGCGTATTTGAAGTCAATCTTTCCATAGTTAGTACTCTCATGACATCAAAAAGAGACAAACCATTTAAATTAGTCTTAAGATTACTGCACCAGAATTTCGAGTAACTGTGTTCTCAAAGCGTTTTAAATATTAGTTTCTCTTTTTTTATTATTCTGTTGTAAAACAAATATGCAGCTGAATGCAAGGTAATTAACAGATAATAATAATAATAATAAATGTCTTTATTACTATACTCGAAATACATTAAAAAATTGAAATTTATAGTTAGGGCGATATTCAGTACATATGCTAGTTGTATTCTACATATAATAATTAAATCAAACGTAATTAGCATACGTCTGCTCTTCCATCTAACCCCTCCCAGGATTATTGAGGTTTAATAAGATATTCACCAAAATTAATGCAATACATTTAAAATCTGCTAATTTATACAGTTTGTTCATTTGGTGTTTGCAATTTTCTGTAATAATTTAATAGTTTAAAATGTATGTCCAACTAAGCAACCACTGGTTGCTTATCAATATAATTATGTAACGCATTTTCGAATTTCATATAGTACTGTTTATTAATTGTTAGAATAGTCGACGGTTTCTGGTGCAGATTAACACTCACGGCGTTAAGCGAAGACATTTGTTTTTTCATAAGGCGTTAATTTTATGTAGCTATGAACGCGCTCAATTATCAGAAGGACTGTATGTTAAGCGTTGCGTTCGCGGATTGTGTTTTAAGGTCATAACGCCTGAGGACACTCTTTTCGTTAGAGTTATCTTCGTTTTTCGGATTCAGATGAATAGTTATTTCAATTCTTTTATTTGCTTGCCTAACCCGGTTTTCTATTTCAAACCATGATTTTTTTGTAACAACGTATCTATATTTCATAATTTAATAATTTAACTTTGGAATGGCCGTTTATGGAATTTCAAGAAAGCGGTTTACTTTTTATATTTATTTATGTATAACTTTAGGGTTCATTTGAATATAGCCCACGCTGCATAATTTTTATATTTATTAATAGTATGTGAGAGAGGTAGGTCAAATTTGCTATTTTTGATATTTGGAACCGAAAACCTTACCTACCAATTTCTTCCAAACGTTGTAGGTTTATCTAGTAGCGATCTTAGAATATTCGGTTAGCTGTCATTCACATTTATAAATTAAATAAAGCACGTGCACCTGGAAAGTTTAACTCCTCGCTATGTTAAGGTTTCACTCGATTTTAATTAATTATTTTTATATTTTTAGCTGAGTATGGCTTCTATATTGAAGGTCCAATACAAACAAGCTTGCATGTATAGAACTGATCAATAGGTATGAATTATTCATAATGTTCTGAGCATTTCGCCACACTAAAGAATTAATAAAAGCATAGTCAAAGTTTCAAACAAAAATTAATGTTATTAATGAAATCATAATTTAATACTTTAGAAATGAATAAATCAGGACTTATCTTTCACGGTATTTGTATAACTCGGTGCCCCCAAAAGTTGGTATATAAATAGTATACTTTTTTAATAAATTAATTTTTTGATGCGTTGACGACTGGAACCTCTCTCCGTTTGCTGAGTGGCGAAATGCGCAGAATATTCGGACAAAGCAGATTTAGAGACCATCGCTGTAGGTACGGAACGACGCAGAAATTAAATATTTTTGAGTTGATGACTAATACAAATTCGTTTCAAACAATTACTGGAATTTAATTGGGTTCGTCCTATCACTTTAGTGTCGAAATTCTGGCAGTCCTATAGAAACATCGCGTTGATTCCTCTGGTGTTAGTTGTATATTCTACATTAATTAGAATATTTACTTTAGAAGTATTGTTAACACAGGATACCAGGTGTAATTGATTTTTGGTAGATGGAAAATACATTTTGCATTTATAAATTTCCTATTATGAAACATAGGGCCGGTTGCAGAAAGCAATGTTAAGTCTGGTGTTAGCTAACGCGACGTCAAAGAGAAAAAAAACGAATCAAATCTCAAATGCTTATGGTAACTAATACATTAGTAAACAAAATTTCATGCGATTTTGTTCACTTTGACGCGACGTTAGCTAACACCAGACTTAACATTGCTTTCTGCAACCGGCCCTGTATAGCATTTTGCGACAATGAAATGCATAAAATTATGGATTTTTAAATTAAAATACTATTTTCTTTAAACCTTAAACCGATGAAATTGTAAATTTCATGTCAAATAAATGTCAATGTATTCAAAATCAAGTAGGTACGCTTTCGCCTTTTCGCACATTCAAAATCAAGTAACAACGATTTTGCAAAATTTTAGCTGTGTGAACGGGTAATTTTGAGATTAGATTAAAAATGACATTGACAGCATGTGCTCTGTCAGTCGAGGCATTTTGACTTTTCAAAAATTTAAATGCCAGAGTTGATTAATTACAGCCCTGATTTAATACAGCGAAAAATAGTTGTACGCGAAAGTTTTGAAAGCAAGTGTACATACTTGGCATCACTAATTGTAAAATATTTTCATTTCATAACAAGTTATGTAGGTAAAGTGTGACGTTTCTAAACTTCAGTCAGTTTTGAAAAGTGCCACTTATATGTCAAAATTAGAAAACAAATATTTTTTTGTACTAATTTTTCACCATTCTTCTCATTTTATAGCTTAAACAAAGCGTGAGTAATTTTTCTTTCATAAATATAAAGTGTACGATAAGCGATTGTTTGTTTTAACGGCGCATTGGGGCCGTGGCCCAGCTTTTCGACAGTTTATGGGCTGCAGGCTGTTTAAGAGTGAATTGGGGCCACTTCACGTTTGGTTCAAGGGCTCTGACTGTGGCTGCAGTAGTGAACGTCGCGAGATACTGATTTCGATGCTTACAACTTTGGAACCTAAGGTGACTTCATCGCGGCGTCCCGTGATCGCAAGATCGGCGTGTTATTTTAACCACATTTATTGGTATTAATTATTACTTGATTTAATATTTACACCTTCGATTCATCACGCAGTTATTGGAGTGCGTTACGCATCCGGCATCCACAATGAATAAAATAAAACAAAAAGAAACCATCTTTTAAATACACTTTTTTCGTCTTTCTAAGAAAAGCTTGAAATTAAGCAGTTAGGTAGACCTAGCAATAAATTATTTACTATTACTTTCAGTTGTAATATAACAAGTGGAATGATTATTATCGATGATTTTTTTCCGAGTTAAAACCGGAACCTAAATTTAACGAGTGCGTAGCACGAGTGAAATTTGCTGTTTCGGTTTTAACGAGTAAAAAATTATCGATCATTTTTCATTACACGAATTATATTTGGAAAGAGAATATATTGAATGAAATGCAAAACATCAAATATTTACTTTTTGTTCTTAGGTTGGCACTGTTAATGTTGGTTACCCTGCTGTCAATTTTAAGTCTATGTCAAATTCGAGGTTAGCAGGTTAGATTTTTCGTCAGTTTTGACACAAACTGACACAAAACCTAACCTGCTAACGTACACGGACGTAAAATTGACAGCAGGAACCAACATTAACAGTACCAACCTAAGAAAAAAATTACAACTATTTATGGTCACCCGTAAAAACAATTACGAAAATAAATTACTACCGCTGTGATAATGTGTAACTAGGCATTTGCATGCCCCTCATTGGTTGAAATAGCGTCGCGTGATACATGAATTATATTCTCATGTACAGTCGTGTGCAAATAAATCTGGGACAGTGTTTTTTTCACATGCAGATTCAGTTAAGAATTGAAGAATATCTCAATGGATTTCCTGCTATCAGAAAGAGTTACATTAAACTTTAACAGGTACTGAAACCCGTAACTCTCTCTGATAAGAGGAAATCCATGGAGATATTCTTCAAATTCTTAACTGAATCTGCATGTGAAAAAAACACTGTCCCAGATTTATTTGCACACGACTGTACATATGAACTTAATTCTCAAACAATGGACCTTTTTCCGCATATACTTTAAACGACAAACTTCTAACAGTTCATATGCGAAATATTTAAATCTCGGTATGTCGGAATCTCTGTTTGTCTACGAAGGGGCGAGAAATAAATTTTATATTTGATTAAACCGAGCATCAAAATTTTCCACGGGCTGCCCCTGATCGTAATCTTAACTTTATTTTCGTAAAATAATTTTTATTGCTAAACCTAATTAGCTAATTTTGAAAAACGTTACGTTTTGTACACGGGGTTTCCAGGATAATACCCCATTACATGGGGATCTTGTAAACAGCAAGAGATAGAACTTCCGATTTAAAGAAATATGCAGTATCCTAAGTGCTACTACAAATGACATTAAAATTCTACAATTTATGTTTGTTAGTAGCAATTTTCAAAATGTCGTAATTCTTGTTTAAATGTCAACGTAGGATTCTGCAAAAATTAAATAAGAAAGACTTACTGCTCATGTTTGCATGTAATGGAATTGACGAACGGTTCGAACTGGATGGTTTGTGCCGGTAATGGTTCATCATCGACATGGGTGCTATTGTGTAGGTGAAAATCCAGCATTAGTTCAAAGGGTTGGTCTTTTCCTGTACAACCATTAGGCATCAACACTTCATTCATGGGACAGCACTTTTGTACAGGAACGACTTTCTTATTGTCCAGCTAAAGACGTTTTCAACACTGTTCTATTTAAAACCATCAATTTTTAATTTAAAAATCTTACCGTTAGACGAGGATTGCCATTGGCTTTAGGAAATTTAATACCATTAGGTATAGCTACGTGGCCGAAGTTGTGCTTGAACTCGATACACCACACCGCTAAATAATCGATTGTGTCAACGGTCACCCCTTTTGGCAAGGTTATGTAGATGCTTTGACCAGCGTACGCAGAAAGGGACCTCGTCGAACCATTCTCATCAGGAACCAAGACGCCTGATGGAGAAGGGACCGACCCCGTGCCCACCCAAAAATGTGCATCAGGCCCTTTGCCGTCATAGTGTAAATTGGGGATGAAGAACGTCCGTTCATTGACTACCACGATGGGACCAGAACGCAGTCCATGAGCCAGCTGACTGAACGGCTGAAGCTGAACACCCAGTGCTTTTTGTATTTGAGATGCCTAGAAATAAAGAGTTGGAGCAATTCAATTTGGGAGTTTTCTGGGCAACGATACCTTCGTTACCCTTCTTGGTATAAAGGTGTGCCCGAAGTTGTGGCTGAATTGGAAACACCACACTGCCAAGTAATCGATGTCGTGAACTGTGAGTGGATCAGGTAAGCGGATTGTTACGTTTTGGCCCGTGTAAGATGATAGGGTTTTTTGAGAACCATTCTCGTCGGAAACTAGCGTCCCTTCGCTACTCGGTTCTGCGCCGGTACCGACCCAAAAATGGGCGTCTGGACCTTTCCCATCGTAGTAGAGCTCTTGAATAAAGAAGGTTTTTTTGTCCAGTATGTGTATGGGGCCGGAGCGCAGTCCATGGGCTAACTGTAGGAAAGGTTGGAGTTGGATTCCGACAAGTGGATCAACCTGTAAACAATATTAGCATGTTATTATTCAGTAAATCACGACTGTTAAGAATATTAATATGCAAAAAATAGAATGATATCCCATTTGTTGACTACTTTCTAAAAGAAAGTTGATCGCATAACAAGACACACAAGATGGTAGTGTAGCGAGCACAAACTGTCACATACAGCGATAATAAATAACTCGCGAAATAAACTACAGGATGATGTAAAGACAAAACAGTCATATTCCAGCAGGAGGTGCGCTTGAAATCGACAAAGGACACAAGCGATTGACAAGTTCTGAAAACGCAAAGTGAAGAGAGTCGCGAATAATTCACAAGTTCCGAATACGCAGTGTCAGAACGGGCGGCAATTAGCGTAAGCACTAGAAATTAAAACGCCTCCCAGAACTGCAGAGGCGACGAACGCGCATAACAGGAAATACCAGCTCAACGGACGGACTGTTACCTAAAGAGGGCCAAGACCATAAAATCAATCGTGGAAGACACAATGATAGTTAGCACGTCCGAAGACCTATCCAGGCTGACGAGTCGGGGGGTGATAAATCCTACGCTGACGCAATAGGACAGGAGTAAATATAAACACGATAGGGGCAAAAACCCAAGGCATTCTTTACGTGGTCGCCCACCAAGCTCTAACTTGACGCCCGAGATTTCACTGTTAGCACGACTGTTAATAATCGCGCCAAGTAGGTATGTAATTGTGTTCTTATTTGTGCCAACATATGGGAAACTTTTTTATTATTGCTTTCTAAAAATAATACTCTTTAAAAATGTTTATGCATCATTTAAAACCAGTTTTAGGAATATAACATTTTTCAATTGTTTTACGGTTTGACGAGAAATGAATTAATTTAATATTGCGGCAGGTGTAAACTACTGTCATTTCTATTTTGTTTTAAGTTGTGAGAACAGTATTAATATTGTATTTAAGAATTAATTAAGTTCAATAAAGTTTCTTGGTGGGCTAAAAAGCTACCGTAATTAGACAAGACCCCACAAACATTTGAAAAAACATATTCCAGTTGAAAGAAAATTTAGCACCTCGTGTTTTAATAGCACATCTTTTCAAATCCAGTTGAAGGTGGTGATAAGAATCCTGTGCCGGGAAATGCTGAAAGCCCCTGTTTGAAGTGGTTCTCGAAAGCCGCTTTGAAATGCCGCATATTTAAAATCAGTGCCGACACGTAAAAGCTCGCCCTAGGAAAATATTTGTAAACAATGCCCTTGCTAGATAAAAATGCAATTACGCGTTCTCTATCTACAATTTGAACAGTGATTAAATTCCAGACAAATGATCTCACGCTGGTTTATAGTGGTGGCATCGTGTTGGTTTATTTTTGGAACTGTCATTTGTGTAGTTAGTTAGAATTTCCTGATAATTTCCACAGCTGCCACGCTTACACAGGAAGATTAAATTCTTATTGCCAAATGTAAAGCAACGCATGAAAATAAATGACAAAGCAATTTTCTTGCAATTATGTCGGTTTAAAATTGCTCAATTTAACAGTTCAACTTTACTGAAACAGATTGATAGTTTCGTTTTTGCTAAGCTCTGTTTGACTAGATTATGTTTTCCTCCTATTTCTTGTACTTATCAGACAAGAATCTTAGTTCATAATAAATAAGGAAGCTATTCAGAATGTTGCTATAATTATATTTAAAAAAAGTACTTCAACACTATGTGATATAGAAAAATATTCTAAACAATATAGAATATTTGTAAACATTTTTCTAAAATAAAATGCGCAAATTTGAAATGAAACCTTAAGGAAACACGAGGGAAAACCTCAATACACATAAATGGAAAAAGAATGACAGATTTTAGAAGAAATCAACTATTAATTAATTGGAAACGGCCAGTTATATCACAAGAAAATAACAATTACATTCGAGACTAGACGTAAACATAATGAGTATGGAACCCATACGGACTTAATAACAGACACCAGGTGCTACGGATGGCAACCCAGAATTTAAAAAAATAACAAAAAATATCAATGAGTTGAAAAAGTCAGCAACAGCATAAATTTGTTAAACCATAATAAACGAGGCGCCAGAGAGATGAGAAAGAAGAGCAAGTCAGGAGTATATAACGTACCACGGACGACAATTGTACTGAACTGAACTGACGTGTTACAGTAAAAGACAAGCAAAAGATAACCCGCAGGTAGGTCAAAGAAGTCAGAGGAAAAGTAACGAGAACAGACAGAGTAAGAGAAAGCCATAGACTGAACTATATTATAACTAAACGAAACAAAGCCAAAAAACGTTTATGGAAAGATTTCCGAATTCAACTAAGACAACGGACGGGCACTCTGGAAAACAATCGAGAGAATACGAGGAAAGTGAAAAATATGGAGAATAGGGATTGGTTAGGACAACGTAGAAATAGAAGCAGAATAAATCCTAGAAGCATGGAGAAAATACTTCGAACAAATATGTAAGATATATAACAACCTAAGAAGAGCGACAGTCTCGAAAGAAGATGCAAGAGACATTAAGATCGAAGGGAGCCAAAGAATAAATTAAACCAGAAAAGGCAGCCAGAGAAGATGGTATAGCCCCACAATTCATCCAGTTCAGAGAGGATCAAGTTAAAACATACGCCTACGCACAAGAAATGCGACACGGATGAGTGTAATAGAATAACTATAGGACAACATGCATATCATCTGTAGTATAGAAAATATGCTCCAGAACCCTACAAAGATTAAGCGAAGAGATAGAAGAGAAATCAGTAGAAGAAAAAGCTAAATACAGGACTTTTAGACAACCATAACATTACATATATGTATGCATTAAGAACGATAACGAAAAAAAACTTGAAAGAGATAAACCTTTGTATTTGGCATATACACAGTGGGCCAAAAAAAAAAGATACAAATTGGAAATATTCATATTTTTAATAATAATTAACGCATTAAATATTTCTTAAAAAACAAAATGTTTACACTTTGTACATTGCAAAAACGATTAATTGCATTTTTGAAAAGTTTTTTTTCCACTGTTAATTATTTAAAAATATTAATAACTTACAAAGATATATGAGAGTACAAAACTTGTACCGATGTTTTGGCCCACTGTATATAGACATACAAGCTGCACTTGATACAATACCTGAGCCAATTGTGTGGAGAGCATTAGCAGAAATACAAGTAACGAAAATACAACATACCATAAAATTACTCTATGAAGAAGCAAACGGAAGGATCAAAATCAGAAAGTTTTAAGATAAACAGAGGAATGGTGCAGAGTGATTCACTACTGTGTTACGGGTAAAAAGCGTTACGGATTATGACTCTTTGTAGTCATTGAGGTCACCGAACATGTTTTGAACGGTCTTCAATCGCGTGAGAAGTATTATTGATCCGTTCTCATGTGTAACTAGACCTAGTAACATTCAATTGTCTCCGCGCATCTGCGGCGATGTTTCTTTCCTCGCTTTCTTCTACAAGCGTCTCCGACTTGATCGCACCCGTTGTACCTCGTATTAACCTTTGCTTTAGTTTAAGACTAGTCTATAGTGACTTAGGAAGGCAAGAATGGTGTCCTAACTCACTAGCGCTACAGCGGATTTGTATGGTTGATCTATCAAATATATTTGGGTCTTAAATACACATCGCATTTGATTGCGGATTTTTCTGGTGTCTCAATTCAAGTCCTGGCGCTGAACGCTACTAATTTGGTAGTCGAGTTTGTAATCATTGCCGAGTTTTCCTTTTATTGTCGAGTTCTTGTTGTGACCCCACTTCGCTTCCTGGGTTAGCAATTCGGTCGCCAATTATGCAGTCCGCTGCTGTTTGTTTTGTCAACGCAGCCTCGCATTGCTGAGAGTATTAAAACACGATTTTGTGTTGTAAAGGTAAAAACAGATCTGCACATTAAGCACACCGAAAGATTGAAATCACCGGCTAGTGTTGCATCAGCTGCGAATTTGTCAGTAGTTACTGGCACATTATCGAATATGCCAAATTTCAACGTACGTCGTTGTATACCTGAGGTGTCGAACGAGTTGGAAGTCTGTTTCAGAGACCAAAAAATTCTCGATTTCGGTTTGTCACGTCTCAAAATTCAAGATAGAGATTCATATTTCGGTCTCGAATTTTTAAGACGAAATTTATCAAATCTAGACAAGATTAACAAAATTCTCGATGTCGACAGTTTTTAAATAGTATTTTTAAAACCCCCATGAAAATCTAACAAAACTGACGTGTTACTTGGGATGCCGTCAAGACGAAATAATTCTCGATCTCGTCTCGACATTTTTAATTCGAATTTCTTAAGTTTTCGAGAAATACAACAAGTAACAACTGCACAATTCTCATAAATTCAATACTCAATGTTCAGACTATGTTGAATCACAAAACGTGAACGAATCACTGTGCACCTACGTTAGGAAGCGTGTCACATTATTTGTTTACATAGAGAAATCACCGAACTGCCCTTTTAAGTATATTGCCCCATAAATGTCATAAGGGGAATCTCAAAACCTTAAAACTTGAAGCGCATAGTTATTTTGGGATTGTAATGAGATTGCATAACCCTAAAATAACCGCAGCCTCAATTTTCAACTTTCGAGAATTTTAGAGATCGAGATCGAGAATAGCTAAATATCGTCTCGTCTCATTTCGCGGCAATACTAGTTTCAGATCGTAGCAAATTGGCTACATATAGTACTTTAGTGAGTTTAATAAGCTAATGTACTTATCAATCGTAAAAATCTATTTGCCGCCCCCCTGGTAATTTTGAACACCCTTCGATAATTATAGGAAAGAACCATACACCGTCTTCATTGTAGCTGGTCGGCCCTCCGATATCTCCATGTAGCCTGAACGTGTGTTTACTTATTTTATTTATGGTATAACCCAGGGCTATTCTTTCTGCCTTGAAATTAACTTGGTACGATTTGAAGTTGGTTCGAGTAATTGAGTTCGATTAATTTTGGGCTCGACTCGAGTGTCGTTCATAGTAAAATAATTATATACCCCGAAATTGATGGCAATTGTTTGTATCAGTAATAAATCAGATCATACAATAATCCACAGTGCCAAAGCTTCCTTTTCCATTCAGACAATTCTACTTTGTAAACGTTCAAAAATACGTCAAGTGGTTAAAATAGTTAAAAATTGTTTCCATCAATGCCACTGCCAATTTTTTTATTACAAGATTGTCGCTTTGAAAGAATTACAATTTGAACTTTAAAGGTCAAAAGCCTGAAACCGGTCTATCACAAACTCTATAATCGGATTCCGCGATGCGGCCTAAAGCTAGAAAAACAACACCGGTTTTTATGGCTATAAATGGGAGTATTATGCTTTGATACAACTTAATTTAAGCTATCTATTCGTGTAGAAGGTACAATAAAACATGACACTAACGCGATTTTTTTTATTATTTATTTATTTTAATAAAACGTGCATTTTAAACAAATTTAACAACTGATTTCTACAGATGTTAGAAAAAATGTTAAATTACTAGGTACCTGTAGAACTATGAACAACATATTTGCGAATAATTTTCAGTGCAGTTGCTATTGTTTGTAAATGAGTTGTTATGTATTTGTACACAATTTCATACTTATTTAACCAATTGCGAAGTTCTTGTTTAAATAATACGACGCATATAAGATACGAGTACTTCTAGGAAATAAAGTAGCGTGTTAATTGTTAATAAATCTCAAACTTCAGTTAAAACTGCTTCAAGTAAACGTTAATTTGATCAGTTGCTAGCAGCAAGTACTATTTATATTATATTTTAAGCAATTATAAACAGGCAAAGAAAATAAAACAAGATTGCTTAAAAATGTAACCTTGAAATTACAAATCACAGCGAACTCATATCACCTAAGACCTAAGTATAACTATAAGTTGTCGCGATTAATTACAAATAAAAAGGGTTTTCCAAATAGGGGTTAATTTTTTATCTGTTAATTAAAAACATAATTTGGGTAAGTATTCTTGTAGATCTACCGTTTCACGTAACTCCAAAGGAAGAAGTCCAACGGCGTCAATACGCATGTGCCGCAATAAAGTCAATGTTTCATTAACTTTATGGCATGCAGCGTCGTTCTGCTGAAACCATAAATCTGTAAGGTCGATACTTTGCAATTGAGGCCACAAAAAGTTAGTTATTTTTAAACAAGTACTGGGCAATAACACCAACAGACCAGTGGCTGCTCGTGGAGAATTTTGGTGGTAGAGCCAATCGAACGTAAAATGTATTGTCTACCCCTCACAGACAAAGACAGATTCGACATCACGAGATTTAAATATTGACCATATGGACTGGCAAAAATTAGCATCAGTGAACAAAATTACCAAAATTTACACGCTGATTAAAAATGATAAACTGAATGGAATTATCTCTTTTATATTCCATTAAATGTGTAATTCAGCTAAAGAAAATGCATCTCGTCTGTTTAAGAATTAAGTTTATCTCCACATGAAATAGGTGAATAATACGTATAATATATTAATAGACGCCTTATAATGACAACTGTTAATTAATACGGACCCAGAAATTGGACTGAACGCATTTTCATAGCTTGCCATGGAGCGACGAATAACGTATCTGAATAAAGTTTGAAAGAAATTGAAACTATATTAGGCAAAGTTTAAATCAACATTATTAGTGCCCAAATACCATATTTTTAAGATGTCCACCACCTGCTTCTATAGTACGTTTTTTTTTTCTATAATAACTGTCAAAGTGTTACAATGTTGGTAGATATGTGATTAAAACGCTAGGAAAGTTTCTTAATTTGAACTCTTGACAAATTTCTTTTTTTAACATGGAATCATCATCATCATCAATAAAATCGGATAAAAAAAGAAAACCAGGAAATATTTTAAATGCAAAAATGAAGCAAGCGATATTAAATTATGACATATCTTTCAAAATGACAATGATTTTTTTAGTGGAAGAAAAGAACTAAAAATCTAGGTACCAACATTATTAAAACTAGGAACCCTGCAGGAATGCAACTTATCCCCTAGAAAGTTGACCTTGAAAATTATTATAGAAAAAAAACGTACTTTATGCATTGCTGAAATCTGCTTTAGAAATTTAATATACGCGCTGAAATAAATTTTCACTAACATTAATTTTCGTGAACATTTAACAAGATTATTTCTTCCCGAATTACGTTTTTCAGCTCTTGAATTGTTTGAGGACGTAGCTGGTAATCTTTAGACTTTAAAACCCCCACCGAAACAACGTTCTTTGTTAGTAAAATTGAGTCGGTCAATATATAGGAATTTACCGCGAATACTCGTTGATTAACAGGCCAATTAGTCATAGAAGATGAAATTTTGGCTAAACTTGCTTCCCTTATAATATTGGTTATGGTACTAGAGAAACATGGTTAATAGTAATAAATATTAACAATAGCAGGAGAATGTACCCCGGATTCTGCAGTTTTTCCGAAATTGTAAATATCAACTTAAAAATAAATCGTTTTTTGACAAACGTCACACTAATTATATTTCCATAGCAAGCTATCAAAAACCATTCAATCCCATTACGGGACCCTTACAAATAAATCTGATTAAACTAACACGCTTGCGACCTTGCGTATGAATGAAATTCCAAGACTGCACTTGATGAACTAACTCATTGTGTCCCAAAAGTTGTAAGCATTGATATCGATAACTTTAGATGCGCGCTATCAGCCGAGTCACGGTGCTGGAGAGCTTCAGGCATGGTGGCTCACATTGAATCTTAAAATATCCTTATCTTTTGAATTATTTCTTGCCGCTAGTCTACAAGTTGTCTAAAAATTAAGGCGCCGCTTCGATCTAGTACTAATACAACCGTGAAAGCATGCAGCGCTGATCCTACAGTTTATATTCATGAAATAAAAATTACTCTGCTTTGCTTAAACTTTAAAATGAGAACAATGATAAAAAGTATGTACAAACATGTTTCTTTCAGAATAAAAATAGTTTTGAATGACTGGTTTGTAATGGTAGAGCAATAGCTTCCTGGATCCTTACAGTAAGCTGCCATTGCACCAGACCAAAACACGGACCAGACAGTGACTCTTTGTGTAATGGTCTCGTTTCAATCCCTCTTGTTACTGGTTTGAAGTTTATTATCAAAAAGGTTCAACACCTGAATTGCTTGCATAACCCATACACAAAACCATACTAAACACGAAAAGGGTTAAATTAATTACGACAATAAATATGAGATAACATGTTACATCAGTTAATTTCAGCACTCGTACAAATCATAAACGCAACCCACGCTACAGGCGAAAGCCACAAATACAACCAACTCTACTGTTGCCACATAATCTTGCTCAATATTTAAATAGGTAACAAAGCTGTGGGCAGATTAAATTAGCAGGGAATGCAAATTTACGATGATGCCCCAGGTCGAACATAGCTGGAGGGCGACAATAATAGTATGCCACTACGTATGTAGACATTTAAAATGTTCCATAAACGCGCCAGTAATTGCTTACAAACTCGAAGATGATGCAATACTAGCCGGTGATTCCAATCTTTCGGTGAGTTTAACGTGCAGATTAGTTTTTACCTTCGCAATACACGATCGTGATTTAATACTCCCAGCAACGCGAGGCGGCGTTGACAAAACAAACAGTAGCAGATTGTATAATTAACAACCTGGACAAGGACTCAGAAACAAACAATGATTACAAATATGGCTACCAAATTAGTAGCACAACCTAGTTGCTAATACGGCTCGAAGTCGGTTCTGAAGTCTACGAAACACAAGTGCCTAATTAGAATGGAAAACGAGAAAGACAAAGCACACACATACCTTTAGCTTACCGCTCAAGAGCTGGATCAGAACCGGCATCGTGACGCCAGAAAAAACCGCAATCACAAGCGATGGATAATTAAGACCCAACTTTTTTCTATAAATCAAACATACAAATACGCGGTAGCGCGCGTGAACTAGAACACTATTCTTTCCCTATAAAGTCACGATAAACTAGTCCTAAACTAGAAAGAGCGAGGAATAAAAAAACATCGCCGCAAGTGCGCGGATACAATTGAATGATACTTGGCTTAGTTATGCATTGAATGCATGTAGGCAAAATTAAGTATAACAAAAGCTTGATAATTCATCTCACGCGACTGAAGGCCGTTCAAGATAAAATGGGCGACCTGAATAACTGTACAAAGTTGAGCTGTTCGGGCAGGTGCGACCAAATTGCATAAGATGGACGGTATAATTAATGGGCCGATAAAGCGTGACGCTTTTTGCCCGTACCAATAAGTGCCAGTATTCTAAATGTAGGAAAATATCGAAGAATGTTTAATATAATTATAATGAAAATTAAGTTTGATTGTTAACCCGCTTCAGTAATATAAACTTTCCCTTGTATACAATGTTCGTTCGTTAACAGATATCTACGCATGGAAAAGATAATCTTAAACATTCAATATTGATTATGTGTATCACATGTTACATATTTGAGGTTTAATTTTAAGTTTTCCCTCGAACAATCGTAAAACTAACTAAAGAAAACTTCTAAATGGGTACTATGATAAACGATTAAACTAAAAAATTGAGTACAAGTGAATTGTCTTTTTCGGTAGTGGTGATACTCCAATTTTTCTGGGAAGCTACATTTAAGAATTTCTGAAGCACTCCTAAATTTAAATAACACTTATATTTCCTCTTTTCGTTCATTCATAATGTGGGAAGTTTCAGAAAGTGTATCTTTATATTATTTTTTCTACGACCACTACTAAAAGTAGGCCCATTTAGCGCTAGCTTTTTTCAGTAAAAGTGACGCCTTTAAAATTTAGAGTGTTAAAAATGAAATCAGCTGTTTACTTTTAGCCCATGTGATAAAGTAAACAGCTGGTGTGGAATTTACAATTTCGAACTGGAAGTAAGGTTGTAAAGTTATTCTAGTTACTTGTTGCGTTAGAGATAAAGTGTTTTTTATAATTAAAGCGTTATGTAATGAATAAAGTAAAATGTGGACATTTATAATTACCTTGATAACTGACTTTGACAGCTACTGGCTCCAGAAACATTCACCTGCGCGTCAAGGCCATTTCTTTATTATGACATAAAATATAACTGTCATAAATGCAAACCTTTGTTAAAACGACATTATGGATTAATAACAGTAAATTTAAGGCCGTAGTAAAAATATTGTGTGCAAACTCATGCTAAAAGTTGCTATTGTACTCGACAAGTTATGAAACTCAGCCTTCGGCTTCGTTTCATAATTTTCATATCTCGTGCATAAATGGCCTTTTTAGCTATCAATGCGCGAAGTTTGCCATTTTTTAATGTGGTAGAAAATAGGATATTTATTTATGTTATCATTGACGATGTGAAAAAATCATTTTGCGCACTACGGCGCCAACAATAGTGATATTCGTGTTTGACGGTTGTTGAAAAAACATTGTTTTTTGCATAGTGATCATGAAAGTCGCCTTTCTTTAACGAACAATCATATTGAAAGTACCACTTTTTTTAACGCAAATCGTGAAAAAAAGTACACTTTTTAAACTATTTTATTGAAATGACAATTTGACAGTTGGAAATTCCGAAGTCCTTTTCGACTAAATTTCGAGTTACAAGAGATCACTATGCAAAAAAAAACTACGTGTTCAACACGTTTTGAAAGTGCCTTTTTTCATTCATTTGGTTGATTAACTCGGGCTTCGCCCTCGTTAATCCAACTGCAAATTCATGAAAAAGAGTATGACTTTCAAAACGAGTTGTACAAATTACTATTGTATTACGAGCGCGAAATGTTTTAGAGTGTTCGAATGACAAAGCAGTAACATTTTTACGCTCTAAAATCATTAATTTCGCGCACTTAATGCAGAAATAACATTTATCTGGGTGTAAAAATACTTTGAATTTATTACTATAAAATAGGTAACAAAACACTTATGGATGACAAAAACAATACAATACGGCTGTAAAAATGTTACAAATAGTAGGATGAATATTGAATATCATTAATAAATGTGTTTTATTAAATATTAACGTACAAATGTTGATAAACTTGAAATATGCCTTAAAATTCAAAAACAAAAATAGATATACTTCTTTAACAGTAAAAACTAATACATTGGTTCTATAACTTATAAGTAGATTACGGTGCTATGTTTTTCAAGTACATTGTATAAAAGAAAATATTATAATATGTGTATATTGAAGAAGTTTACGCCAAATTTACTGATGTGTTGGAAAAATTACTAGAAATGTTCAATTTATACAAATTTATTTTAGATATTTTCCTGTTTTTTCTTAGATACCTAGATTGCAAGTTAATCAATTAACTTTAGAGTAAACTATTTTAAATGTTTAGCTCATTTTTATTCTTAAGAAAAACTGCTTCGTGAAAATCTAAAACTTTACCTACGATAACATTCCTACAATGAATTTTAAAAAGTAATTTCTCGTATTTTTAAATCTAAAACTAGGAATTAAAGAAATACAAGCTAGCATAAAACACTGCTGAATATTTTATTAGTATAATAACCTTGACAACCTTGAACATTCTTTACTAAATGAAATTAGCACAATTTACCAAGATCATACATTTAATATCAACAATATAGGAAATAATTGCGACCTGTTCTTCAGGGCAGCAATTCAAAAGAAAACATTTGTATCCAAGCCAATATTTCGGAATGCTTTATTCGTTTCTCAAGTTATTGTAGAGAATTACAAGAAAAACAATGTGATTTACTTACGAAAAGTGAGGTTAGTGCTTCATAATTAGCAACAAAGTACATAAACCAGCAGATCTTGTTTGGTACATCAGTTAAATGGTTAAAATCAATACTTAAAGTAGTCCAATTACATCACAGTTAATTAACTCGTCAATTACAAGTAGATTACAAAATATTGCATATTCAGGTATAATGATTAATTTTTAGATGAATCTTTTTAAATCATTTACAACTAAATATTTTGTAACAGATTATTACCTGAAGGATATTTAATCGTTAGTTTTGACGTAATCTCACTGTTTATTACCATTCTTAAAGAACTAGTAATTGAAAATATCAATAACAATTGAAACAAGATAGAAGGGGAATATGGCTTATCTTTAACAGAGTTTGTTAAAATTATAAATTTCGTCTTTGATACAAGTTTAATCATGTTTAATAATCGTTTTTATGCACAAATATTTAGATGCCCGATGGGTAGTTTCTTAAGTCCAATTTTTGCTTAGTTATGAATGCTTTGTTAACTTATTATATACCTATCTAAATTTAAAATTTCAAATACCTTTCATTATGAAGTATGTCGATGACCTTATTTTCTCCATTCCATCAGATGATGTACAGGATATTTTACAAGTTTTTAACAGCTACAACAGCCATATTCAATTTCTTATAGAAACGAAAATAAATAATTCTGTCCCGTTTCTTGACACAAAGGTCGTAAGAGCCCCTGACAATACAATCATGTTGGATTCGTATAAAAAAAAGTACGAACTCGAATAAGTACATTAATTATTTCATGTACCATCGCATGAAGATTAAAATCAACTTTATTTTGGCACTTAAATATAAAATTCTTAAAACATGTCATCACTAAGTGATTCAAAATCGCCAGCGTGGCCGAGCGGTTAGGGAGGCAGGCCGCGATGCCACTGTACGGGGTTGAATTCCCACATCTGGCAACTGATAATAATTAACTACGTAGACAAACTTTAAAGGGTGATTCCTTGATCAATTCTAAGATAACAAGTACACCAAGTTTCATTAAAATACCTCTAGGCGTTTTCCAGATTTAAAATTTTTTGTTTGTTTAAACTTCAACACCCTGTATCTTGAAAACGACGCAGTTTAGGTCACATATTTGTATGAACTTTTTATTTTAGAATTGATCAAGGAATCGCCCCTTAAAGTTTGTGTATGTACTTAATTAACACTCTGTATATAAAGTTGGCTGTCTTGACTGTACAGAGTGTTACGTTGGCCAAACATCCCAACAACTTAAAAATCGCATTAGTCAACACAAAAGTAAGGCAAAACTAAAATCAAAAAAGGCCCAGTACTCTTGCATCTCATGTTCATTCGACTAAACAAAACATTCACTTTCCAAACTCGAGCATTCTGGACAGCGAGGACAATTACAACAAATGTATTTTCCTACAAATTTAGTTACCATGCAAGAATTAGTCATTATTTATTTATTTATGTATTAGCAGCACCTTCCAACAGGTTAAACCTAATTATAGGAAGAGTATCCTTATATACATATAATATTGTTACGATCCTGAGGGCCGAGGGATGGATGAGTCAGCAGCCTTGGCGATTAATACGCGAGCGTTCCAGAGCTTCTCGAGGCGGCTGCAGAAATATGAGTCACAGCGGTCGAATGCTCGGGAAGCGCCCTAGAACCAGGTGTACTGAATGACTCACGCTCGCTTACGAGAACAACACCTGCGAATGCCGGAGTGCATTCGCGAGGATTCTGGAATCTCCCCAGTGAAATATAAATGCGCGACCTTCAGACCTGCAGTTCAGTTGGAATTCAACATCAGAGCGGCGAGCTCCCAGATAAATAAAACGCGTGAAATAAATAAATCCGTATGTAATAGAAATACATCGTTAGTGTTTAAGAGTGATATAAATAAATAATAATAGTTGTTAGAAATAGTGCCGTAGTTTAAAAGTAATTTGTAATCTGCTTGATAATTCTCGCATGTGCTTGTAAACAATAATCGTAATAATTCATTGTGTAAATAAATATTTCAACCCATGTTTGTCGTATAATTTTAAATAGCCCGAACGTTAAGAACGTAACAGTGGTGTCGGTGTGAGGTTTTGTACCGGGGGCTATATAAAAAAATTATCGAACATTAAAATAAATAAATTGTTAACAAGTGCCGATAAAACGACGGTCAGATAAATAAATTGAAGTGAGTATTGTGCATGCCTTTGACGAGATCTCAAAGCAGCAAAATGGAAGCCCAATTAAGCCAACTTTTGCAACTGATGCAAGTTAGCCAGGACAAGGCGGAAAAAGCACAAGAGGATCTTAGGAAAGAGATCCAAGCTGGGCAGGAGAAGGCAGAAAAAGCGCAAGCAGAATCGAAAGCCGCGCAAGAGAAAGCGGAAAAAGCACAGGAGGAACTTAAGAAAGAGATCCAAGTTGGCCAGGAAGAATTGAAAGCCGGCCAAAAGAAGGCAGAAGAGAATGCAGAAAGGGCACAGGAAGTACTGAAGGAACAGTTGAGAGCCGCGCAAGAAGATCTTAGAGAAAAACTTGAGGAAAAGCTGAGAGTCACTCAAGAAGACCTCAAGGATGAACTTCGGGAAGATATGGAGAGAGCGTTGGCCGGAGTTCGGAGTGACATACTGGAGCTGCAGTCACGAAGTGGCCAAGGCCAACCAGCTCTCTCGGAATCTGCTGGCTGCTCTTCTCCAATTGCAGTGAATCAGCCTACCTTATCGCGAGTTGCTGCCCCTCAGGTTGCTCTGTCCCAAGATACTGCCCCAGTGAGGCCCGCAACATCTGGCTTGCACATGAAACTGCCCTCTTACGATGGGAAAACACCATGGTCAACATACCTGAAGCAATTTGAAGCCGCAGCCGTTGCTAATGGTTGGGGAATGGCAGACAAAGCGACCGCATTGATCCTGACATTGCGAGGGGATGCTCTGAATGTTTTGCAAATGATTCCAGAAAATCAGCAGAGGGACTTCCAGTAATTGGTGAATCGTCTGGAACGGCGTTATGGCAATGGTCATCTTCAGCATGTGCATTGTGCCCAGTTGAAGAACAGAATTCAGAAGTCGGGGGAGACTCTGCAAGAACTGGAGGCCGATGTTGCTCGATTGGTTCGGCTCGCGTATCCATCGGCGCCGGAGGACTTCCTGGAGCAGCTAGCCGTCCAAACATTCGTAGATGGAGTTAAAGACGCCGATACTCAGCAAGCGGTACGTCTGGGGCGCCATAGGACACTGGGAGAGGCCTTAGCCCATGCATTGGAATTTGAAGCGGCAAGGACTGCCTCCAGAGGACATGGTCGTGTCCGCGGTGTCGCCACGACGGAGATGGCGCCTGAATCCATGGAGGACATGTTGCGACGACTTATAAGGCAGGAGACGAGGGAGAAGGGGCCCCGTTGCTGGAGCTGCGGAGAGATGGGTCATCTTAGGGCTCGCTGTCCGAAGAAAGGAGCCCGAGTGTCTGACGAGCCGTCGGAAAACTAATGCGGGTCGACAAGAAGGGGCGAGAGTCGACTCGTGATTGCCATGCCCCGGAGATTCCCATACATGTGTCGTCCGTGCAGCGCCAGCCTGATAGTCTCTTCATTGATGGGAAAATAAATGGAAGAGTTCGGTCTCTGCTGTTGGATACTGGAGCGACGAAGTCCATCGCCAGGTCTGACGTAATACGAGACGACGGTGAGCTGCTGCCCACCAGGACACGCCTTCGCACTGCCACGGGAGGCGCAGTGACCACACATGGGGAGATGGATGTGAAATTGAAGATTGGGAATCAAACCCTCAAGCATCGGGTCCTGATTGCTGACATTGCGGACGAGTTCATCCTGGGAATGGATGTCATGAATAAGTGTGGGTTCACTTTGGACCTGGGACGCGGCGTGTTGCACGTGGGTGGGGAGGAGCTTTCCCTACACCCAAAAGAAGAGATCGCAGTACGAGTGGTATTGGCGGAAGATGTTACTCTGCCTGGACGAACCGAGAGGGTCGTGGATGCATACCTGGATGGCGATCTCCGGGGCAACGTAGTGCGCATGATTGAACCCGATTATGACAAGGAGCTCACTCATGGTATCCTGGTTGGGAAGACGTTGGTAAAGACTGGGCTTAAGGTCCCAGTAAGGATTATGAACGTCAACAGGGAACCAGCAACCGTCAGGAGAGACACAATCCTGGGAAGGTGCACACCGGTCTCCGCCGTTGTGAGAACGATCACTAGTGGCGGTGGCCGCAAGGCGAAGGACTGCCCAGAGGCATTAATTAACACCGTGATGTCTACGTGCAAGGGCGTGAGCCACCAAGAACGGAAGAAGATCGAAGATCTGGTGGCCCGGTACCAAGGCGTCTTCGAGTGCGGAGATCATCCCAGCGGCCGTACCGACGTAGTTAAACATAAAATCAATACGGGGGATGCTCAACCGATACGCCAACATCCAAGAAGGTTGCCCCTCGCCAAACGGGAAGAAGTTGAGAAGATTGTCCAAGATATGCGAAACCAAGGGATCATCGAACCGTCCAGCAGCCCGTGGGCCTCCCCTGTGGTTCTTGTCAAGAAGAAGGATGGCTCAACGAGGTTCTGTGTTGACTACCGACAGCTGAACCATGTGACCAAGAAAGACAGCTACCCTCTGCCACGAATTGATGATACCCTGGATACACTCTCCGGTTCTCGATGGTTCTCGACGCTAGACTTGAAGAGCGGTTATTGGCAAGTCGGAATGGAACCCGCGGACCGGGAGAAGACTGCATTTACTATCGGAACTGGGCTCTGGCAGTTCTCCGTCATGCCGTTCGGTTTGTGCAATGCCCCCGCCACGTTTGAGAGGCTGATGGACACCGTCCTGAAGGGTCTATCTTGGCAGACCTGCCTGATTTACTTGGACGACATCATAGTGGTGGGCAAATCCTTCAACGAGCATCTGAAAAACCTGGAGGAAGTGTTCGGTAGATTGCGAGGTGCCAACCTGCGATTGAGTCCAAAAAAGTGCCACATCTTCCAGAAGGAGGTACAGTACCTGGGGCACGTCGTATCCCGCCAGGGAGTAGCAGTAGACCCGAGTAAGGTGAAGGCAGTGCAAGATTGGCCAATCCCGAAGGATAAGCATGAGCTGCGAAGCTTCCTGGGCCTCTGTACTTACTACCGACGGTTTGTGCTGGGCTTCGCGAACATTGCAAAACCGTTAACCCGTCTAACGGAAGAGGGACGACAGTTCGAATGGAGTGCTGAGTGCGCGGAGGCCTTCGAGACGCTCAAGACTGCCTTAACCAGTTCACCTGTACTTTGCTATCCACGTCAGGAAGGCCAGTTTATCCTCGACACTGACGCTAGCAATGTCGGAATAGGTGGTGTTCTGTCCCAGGTCCAAGATGGGCAAGAGAAAGTCCTGGCATATTTCAGCAAGGTCCTGTCCAAACCAGAGCGTAACTATTGCGTAACCAGGAGGGAGCTTCTGGCAGTAGTCAAGTCCGTGGAGCATTTTTATAAATACCTGTACGGCAGAAGATTCTTGCTGAGGACCGACCATGCTGCTCTAAGATGGCTGCTGCAGTTCAAGAACCCTGAAGGACAGGTAGCTAGGTGGATCGAGCGCCTACAAGAGTACGACTTTGAAATAAACCATCGACCTGGCACAGCCCACCGCAACGCCGATGCGTTGTCCAGGAGGCCCTGCCCTGCGGACTGCAGCCACTGTTCGAGACTGGAGAGTCGTGCGGTACCCATCAATCGTACCACTGTGGTCGACGACTCGTGGGAGCTAGACGAGTTGCAGAACAGCCAGGAGAACGACCCCGACTTAGGCACAGTTATAGCCTGGAAGCGAGATGGCCGTCGACCTACCTGGCAGGAGGTCTCCGCCACCAACCCAACGGTGAAGACCTATTGGGCGCAATGGGACTCCTTGCAGCTCGAGAACAACGTCTTGACTAGAATCTTGGAAGACGAGGATGGTAGGGCAACGAGATCACAATTGATGGTTCCAAGGAGTAGAGTGGCCGAGGTTCTGCGTCACCTGCATGATGGCTCCTCTGGGGGACACTTTGGATTGAAGAAGACGTTGCAGAAGGTCCGAGACCGGTTCTACTGGGCGAGTTGCAAAGATGATGTCCGAGAGTGGTACCGGAGGTGCGAAGCCTGCGCTACAGGAAACGGACCGGTTGGTAGACGTAGAGCTCCGATGCGGCAGTACAACGTCGGTAGTCCGTTCGAGAGGATAGCCATCGACATCGCTGGACCATTCCCCGAAACCGAAGCGGGAAATAAATACATCTTGGTGTGCATGGACTACTTCACCAAGTGGCCTGAAGCATATGCCCTTCCGAATCAAGAGGCCGGTACTGTAGCTGATGTTCTGGTGAAGGAGTGCTTCAGCCGTTTTGGAGTCCCCCTGGAATTACATTCCGACCAGGGCCGGAATTTCGAGTCTGGACTGTTCCAGAACGTTTGCAAGCTGCTGGGGATACACAAGACCCGGACCACTGCCCTCCATCCTCAATCGGACGGCATGGTGGAAAGGATGAACCGAACCATGGGGAAGCATCTGTCCAAGGTGGTTTCCGAACATCAGCGTGACTGGGACCAGTACATTCACCTCTTCCTAATGGCCTACCGATCGGCAGTACAAGAGACAACCAACCACACCCCAGCCACGGTACTCTTTGGGCGCGAGCTGCGATTGCCATGTGACCTCAAGTTTGGAAGAAAGCCTGGCGAAGAAACGGCCGGCGAGGACTACGTGGGGAACCTGAAGAAGAGGATGGAAGAGATCCACGACGCCGTACGCCGAAACATTCAGGGTGCCAGCGACCGAATGAAGGACCGATATGATGCCCGCGCTGAGGCCGGTGGTTTCCAGCCTGGCGATTTGGTATGGCTTCATAACCCCCAGAGGCGTCGTGGCCTCTCCCCCAAGCTCCAAAGAAACTGGGAAGGCCCCTACACTGTAGTTGCTCGACTGAATGACGTGGTATACCGAATCCAGAAACCTCCTCGAGGAAAGTGCAGGGTGGTGCACTTCAATCGGTTGGCCCCATATGCCGGAACGAATGAGGAAGTGGAGGCTGTCACGGAACAACCCCTGAGACGACTAGGGACCGGAGGAACCTCCTTCCAGGAGTTTATGGCCGCTTATGGGGGTACGAAGACTGCGCGATTCGGTGTTACTACAGAGGTGCAGCGTGACCTGTTCGACACCCTGCGGCAGTATTCCCTGGCACACTGCGTCGCCCAGGACCTCCGGATGTCTAGGGGGATCGCTGCTGCCTTCCGGGAGCAGTTTGGCCGGTTAAACCAGCTGCGAGAGCAGGCACCTCAGGTTGGCAGAACCTTGCAGCTGAAGGAAGGCAACAGCTCCATTTATTACCTGGTGACGAAAAGGTTGTCTCACGAAAAACCTAGTTACCAGGAGCTCTGGTCTGCTCTTTTGGACCTTAAGGAGCAGATGGTGAAGAACGGCGAAACCCGGCTAGCGATGCCGAAATTAGCATGCGGCCTGGATTCGTTGGACTGGAGGGTCGTACGCAGCATGCTGGAAGTAGTCTTCGACCAGACCGGCATCCAGATCGAGGTCTGCTGTTGCAGCCCGGCGCGAAGCATTGAGCCCACGGTGGACTGCTACTTCTTCAACCAGTCAGTGTGCAAGAAAGGCACCGCCTGTAAGTACCGTCATCGAATCCCCACAAGAGCGAGTGACAGGCACCCGACGCAACTCGTTCTGGGACAGAACGACCTAAGGCGGGGGCAGTGTTACGATCCTGAGGGCCGAGGGATGGATGAGTCAGCAGCCTTGGCGATTAATACGCGAGCGTTCCAGAGCTTCTCGAGGCGGCTGCAGAAATATGAGTCACAGCGGTCGAATGCTCGGGAAGCGCCCTAGAACCAGGTGTACTGAATGACTCACGCTCGCTTACGAGAACAACACCTGCGAATGCCGGAGTGCATTCGCGAGGATTCTGGAATCTCCCCAGTGAAATATAAATGCGCGACCTTCAGACCTGCAGTTCAGTTGGAATTCAACATCAGAGCGGCGAGCTCCCAGATAAATAAAACGCGTGAAATAAATAAATCCGTATGTAATAGAAATACATCGTTAGTGTTTAAGAGTGATATAAATAAATAATAATAGTTGTTAGAAATAGTGCCGTAGTTTAAAAGTAATTTGTAATCTGCTTGATAATTCTCGCATGTGCTTGTAAACAATAATCGTAATAATTCATTGTGTAAATAAATATTTCAACCCATGTTTGTCGTATAATTTTAAATAGCCCGAACGTTAAGAAAGTAACAATATAATTAAATTAATTTAAATTAGAAAAAATAACTAAACACTATAAAAATCAAACAGAACGATATAGGTGTCATCTCAAAAATCAATTGTTTTCAATGTTTTTTTCAATCTCTGCATGTTCACTTCAAATATATCTAATACCGCTGCAATGTTATTATAATATTTACATATGCGTATGAGTGGCGACTTCGTTTGATAACACAGGCCTGCAAATTAAAATTTTTTATTTTTTTTACCGTAATGGGTGAATCGCATGTATTTTGGTGCGCTGAGTCCAAATATGACCTCAGTTTTTCTCCAGCACGTAGGGATTTTCCGCAAAATGAAAAAGAAAGTTATGCAAAACCCGCAGTACATATAGGTAAAAATGCATATTGAAATAAAAAAAAATATATATTACTAGTGGTTTATTTACATTTTTAAATACAATTTGATAAAAATAATATGTAGTATATACAATAAGGATTTATAATTCTTTATAATATCTACATCTTTTTCCCCCAAAACTCCGTTTTGAGCTTTTCCGTTTGTGTGGGATGTCTGGAAGTTCTCTATGAAGCATCCAACAGTAGTCTCCCACCATATTCACATCCCATCGTCCTTGGTACCTCCGTTCCATTTCTTTGATGTCTTGGTGGAACCTCTCGCCCTGCTCTTCACTTACGGCACCAAGGTTTTCTGGGAAATAACTCAAATGGGAGTTCAAAAAGTGAAGTTTCAAGCTCATGGAGCACCCCAAGGTTTTAAAACATTTCAACATTTTATTTACAATTTCTTCATAATCCGAGTCCTTATTGTTCCCCAAAAACTTAGTCACAACTTCTTTAAATGATATCCACGCCTCTTTCTCAGCTTTTTTCATCACCTTTTCAAACTGATTGTCTTTCATTAGTTTCCGAATGTCCGGGCCAACAAAAACACCCTCCTTTAACTTTGCCTCAGACAGTCCCGGGAATTTATTTTCAAGGTATTTGAACGTTTCGCCATCTTTTGGTAATGCCTTGACAAACTGCTTCATCAGTCCAAGCTTGATGTGAAGTGGGGGTAAAAGCACTTTTTTGGGATCAACCAAAGACTCAAAGTGAACATTTTTTTCTCCAACCTTTAAAGTTTTCGTTGGCCACACTTTTGGCTCCAGTGCTGTGCTTTTGCCCGGCTATCCCACTCACATAGGAAACAGGGGAATTTCGTATAGCCACCTTGTTGTCCAAGCACCATAGAGATGACTTTGAGATCACCACAGATAGGCCATCCAAACTCCTTATATTTCAATTTATCAAGGATAAAAGCCATGTTGTCATACTTTTCTTTTAGATGCACAGAGTGCCCCACGGGTACAGAAGCGTATTTATTGCCGTTGTGTAGCAAAACTGCTTTTAAACTTCTTTTTGACGAGTCAATAAAAAGCCTCCATTCATCTGACACATGTTGAATGTTAAACATTGACATCAACTTGGGAACATCAGAACAATATACAAGTTCGCCATCTTGAGAAAAATTTGACTCAAATTGTTTTTCTCTGCTTCTGTACCAAGAGAATGAAGTTCCAGATCTCAACAAGTTCTTTTCTTTAAGTCTAGAGCTCAGTAATTCAGCAGACTCTTTAGAAAGCCCTAAATCACGAACGAGGTCGTTTAATTCTTCTTGTGACTTCGACTTGAAACTCATCATCCAACTGCTCTGACTCGCTCTCTGATGACTCTGGCAAATCGTCAAAATTGTGTGGGGGCACTGGTACTGGAATACCGGGTCCATGAGGCACAGGCCGAAGTGCAGATTGCATGTTTGGGTAACATATATCTTTTTTATTTTTGGCATTGTACCCTTGTATGTTGCAAGAACAAATCATAGGCACCCCAAAACGAAAAGATTTCACCTTTCCTTTAGACCACATGCGAAGTCCTTCAACACAGCCTGAACACACTCCATGAGGGGCCCAAGATTTTTCTTGATCTCCGATCTTCACACCAAAATAGGCAAAGTACACTTTTTTAATAAACTCCGTAATACTTCGAGATTGTTTTTTTAATACAAGTTCGCCACAAATGTAACAGAAACTATCAGGATTATTAACACAAGCTCTTGAAGACATTTTGAAAGACACTTTAAGAATATTTAAATTGAAATGAACAAATCGAAGAACTACGAGGGGTATACAGGGTGTTTCATTAATAATTGGAAATATTTTAACTGTAGAATCCTGGGCTCAAAATATTAATATTTAACCCAAATCACTTAGATAAAATGTGGCTCCTTACTGATATATAGGGTGTTTTATTTAAAAATTTTAAAATGATTTTTCTCCATTACTTTAAAACTATTTGACGTATCGGTATCATATTTGGCAGGAAGTGTAGACACTGTAAACCATGCTAAATTATGTTAAATAAACGTTTGTGGTTACTACCAGAGGCGTACGACAGGGGCAAGTGATTGGTGGATCCCTCCCAAATTCTACGCCACTGGAGGTATTGCTATTTTAGCACAATTTTTCGATTCTCCAATACTTTTAATGTAAATAACATACTCTTCCTTCGTAACGATAAAGTCATTATTTTTCGAGATATTTAAAGTTAAACATAAAGCTGAACAGATATTTTTATTTTAATGTGTATTAATTATGTCGGTGTTTTTTGTCATAAGATTGCATTTATTACGCAAATGAAACTTTAATCCGTATTAACAAAGAAACAATGTTATTTAATGAATTTAGTGAAACGAATACATAGATGCATTCAACATAAAAACAAATTGTGGTTCTCAAAAGAACCATCTTGTTATAATCTAAATAAAAGAACAATTTTAATAACACGAAAATATCAAAAACCTTTTATAATAAATGTTCAATGTGACCCTCGTTTACCTCAATAAGTTTATCAATTCTTTTCCTAAACGATCTTCTAACATTAAAAAATATGTTTGGCTAATTGGCAATAAAATTAGCGGAATTTACTATTTGCTGCCATAGTTCTTGACGATTATTCATTTCTTGTGAGTATACCAGCGATTTTTGTTAATACAGATTAAAGTTTCATTTGCGTAATAAATGCAATCTTCTGACAAAAAAACACCCACATAATTAATACACATTAAAATAAAAATAACTGTTCAGCTTTATGTTTAACTTTAAATATCTCGAAAAATAATGGCTTTATCATTACGAAGAAAGAGTATGTTATTTATGTAGAAAGTATTGGAGAATTGAAAAAGTGTGCTAAAATAGCAATTTCGCCAGTGGCGTAGAATTTGGGAAGGGTCAACCAATCACTTGCCCCTGTCGTACATCTCTGGTAGTAGCCAGAAACGTTTATTTAACATAATTTAGTATGGTTTACAGTGTCTACACTTCCCGCCAAATATGATACGGATACGTCAAATAGTTTTAAAGTAATCGAAAAAAATCATTTTTAAATTTTTAAATAAAACGCCTTATATCTCAGTAAGGAGCCATATTTTATCTAAGTGATTTTAGTTAAATATTAATTTTTTGAGCCCAGGATTCTACAGTTAAAATATTTCCAATTATTAATGAAACACCCTGTATATAGGGCAATGGGAAAATCCAGGTTTCATTTGTCAATAATGTTCACCACAATTACGCTAATTACCAGAAAGAATTTCTCCTATTTATTTACACTTTTAATAACAAAAACATTTATTACAGTAACATTGGAATCTGAAAACACCGAAGAAAAGCGATAAACCTTAATTGCATACTATTAAGGTAATGGGTTTCCATGATTCATACGCTGACTAATACTGTTAAATATACTAATTTTTATCATATTTCATAGTTTCTAATATAAAACTATGAAGCTGAATAGGAAAAACAACTTTTTTCGGCATATTCATAAATATACGCCATAAGGTAGGCAATCCCGCAGAAAAATGCATTTTGCGGAAAATGCTTACGTGCTGGGAAAAAACTGAGAGCATTTCCGAACTCAGCGCACCAAAATACATAAGAATCACCTATTATTTTAAAGAAAAAAATTTGGTCGCAGACCTGTGTAATTAGTTCTTGGACAGCTGTATGAAAAAGAAACAGCGTGTCTAGTGCCTAAATGTGGAACATGGAGGTTTACTGAGTTCAATAAATGTGGAGCATCCAAAATACTATGAATGATTTTACATAAGAAAATTATATCTGAATTTTTTCTTCTTTTTTCAAGTGTTTGAATTTGAAACAGAACTAGTATATCTTTATAATTGCCTTCCCATTTAGAATTTGTCCTTTTATAACAGCAGTACCGCAAAAATGTATACTGAATTCTTTCAAGAGCAACAATTTGGTAAGTGTATAGGGGGTTCCAGATTATTGCTAAATATTCTAGTTTAGACCTTATTAGACAGTTGAACAATGCTATGAGAGTATCTACGTTTGTGGATTGCTTACATGTGCGTAATAGGAAACCCAGTGTCTTATAGGATTGATTAATTAATAATTCTATGTGTTTATTGAAATTTAATTTATTGTCAAATGTAATACCTAAATCTTTTATTTCAGTTTGACGAACTAATGTTACAGAATTGTTATCATAGTACCAGTTAATGCTATTGATTTTCCTCGAATATGTTACAACAAAACATTTGGTAATATTAAATTGTAGGTTGTTCTTTTGGGTCCACTGATACACTGTATCCAAATCTGATTGTAACTCTTGACAATGTTCAACTGTACTAACCTCTTTAAAAATTTTAAAATCATCGGCATATAATAAACAGTGGGAATATTTACCACTTTTGGTCATGTCCTTTATGAATAGTATAAATAATAAAGAACCCAAGTTTGACCCTTGTGGTACCCCCGATGTAGCTAGAAATTTTTTTTATTTGTACCCCATACACTCAACAAACTGTTTCCTTTCACAGAGATACGATTTAAGAAGATTAAGGGCCGGTTGCAGAAAGCAATGTTAAGTCTGGTGTTAGCTAACGCGACGTCAAAGTGAACAAACACGACGAATCAAATCTCAAATGCTTATGGTAACTAATACATTAGTAAACAAAATTTGATGCGATTTTGTTCACTTTGACGCGACGTTAGCTAACACCAGACTTAACATTGCTTTCTGCAACCGGCCCTTAAAAGTTTAATGCTGAAGCCCATTTACGATAAAATGATAAGCAGACTGCAATAATCCACTTTATCAAATGCTTTGCATAAATCCGTGTACACTACATCTAACTGATGTCGTCTTTGCAGCGTTTCCGATGCAGTTTGGGTGAAATAGCAAAAATTGGTTGCTGTAGATCTGCATTGCAAAAAACCATGTTGGTTTATATCGATTAATTCTTTTGCTTGATTATAAATATTATTATACAATACTGATCCATACACTTTCGCAAAAACAGACATTATACAAATAGGACGGTAATTTTCAACATGTGTTTGTTCTCCAGACTTGATAATAGGGCATATATTTGACGTTGACCATTTATTGCGATAAATACCAGATTCCAGTGATAAGTTAATTAGTTCATATAGCGGAGCAACTAAGTATTTAGCACAACCTTTTAAAATGTATACAGGAATAGCACATCCGGACCCACCGATTTATTGTTTTTTAAATTCCTAATAGCTTTAAGGATTTGATCTTTATTAATAAGTAAGACGCTGATTATATTTGAAGACGGTTGTATTAAATCAATTTCACATATTTTTGGGATGGGGTATATACCGTATGAAAATAATCTGCAAATCCTTGTACTATCTCATTGCCACTTTCCAGTTTACGTCCCTCAAAATATAATGAATACATAAATATTTATTTTTTAAATCTGTTTGCAATCAATTAACTGTGATATAATCGGACTACTTTAAGGGCCGGTTGCAGAAAGCAATGTTAAGTCTGGTGTTGGCTAACATCGCGTCAAAATGAACCAAATCGCATCAAATTTTGTTTACTAATGTATTAGTTACCATAAGCATTTGAGATTCGATTTTGTTCACTTTGACGCGACGTTAGCTAACACCAGACTTAACATTGCTTTCTGCAACCGGCCCTAAGTATTGTTTTTTAGCCTTTAACCTGATGTACTAAACAAGATGTGTTCTTTGTTTCCAATTATGAAGCACTAACCTCAGTTTTCGTACATAATGCACATTGTTTTTGCTGTAACTCTCTGCAACTGTAAACTTGATTGTAGTTTGCCTTAAGAAAGGAATAAAGCTCTTCGAAATATTGGCTTGGATAAAACAGTTTTCTTTTGAATTGCTGCCCTGAAGAGCGAATTCCAATTATTTACTACACTGTTTATCAAGCAGTCGTCCGTTACTGCCTCGCAGTTTTAAGATCAACCTTACATTTTAAAGGTAGTGAAGCAGCAGCAGCCTCAATCAGGAATAGTGGTTTGCCTAACAATTAAAGTTTCCATTTGACTAGACTAATAATAATTTTCAACTTCGAGTAGACACTTCTTTAAAGCTAATTATTACAAGCTCTAAATTTGCTAAAAATATATAACCGCGCGATGACAAATTCATATTCTTTCCTCCATTCCCTAAAGCTACGTCACAGGAAGCAGCTCCAGCAAGACCATTGATATCCGAAACGGCAACAACCTCTTACTCATTTCCAAAAACCGAGGAAACGTGTTACTACGACCAAAATTATCTCCCAGGAACCGCAACCGCAAGCACGCCTTTAGCGGATACTTCATTTGGATTCCCTGCGTATCCGGTGTGGAATTCGCTAAAGGATTAATTTATAAGTTATGGAGCAGCACACAAATAAGGTGCATTATCAGCGAGGATATCTAGCTCTGGCGTCGCCAGTTAGACTTTTAAGGCTGCGATCTGAATAGACAATGCAATTATGTAATAGCTTTTCGGAAGTCGCAAAAATAGAGCGAGATTCTTACTTTTAATGAGTATAACTTCAAAACTTCAGGACGCTGTTTTCCCAACAGAGGATTCTTTTTAATATATTTAGATGAGATTATACTGTTCATACAGCGTCCAGCAACGATGGGGGTGAAAGAGATTTCTAAAAGTATGAGAGTTACATAAGTACTAAGATATTAGTAAAATATTTTTGATTAGACAGAGTGGTTCAAAAAGGTGTGGCACACCAATCTTACCTATTTTAATAGAACGGTGTATCTTTAAGGTAAGGTTTAATTCGCCACCAATATGCACTACCTCAGCAACTACAACTTCTATCATTTCTCATCACATTTTTTTTTACTTCTTTGATGGCCTATAAACCTGAAATGCCAGTTATAAAAATGTGAATCATACGATTAGCCAAATGAAATCTCGGAATTCCATTCAATTTGTCAATACTGACCCGACTGTCAACTTCAATTGATCCCATCAACTCTCGTAAATTTAATTCTTCAGAACAGTTATTGCATTCAAATGAGATAGTGTTAATTACATATTATCTGGAACGCGATTCTTAATAGAATTAATAAGTCTTGCTATTAGCAGCTGCGCCTAAATTATGCAATATTTTGAGTAATTATTCTTATTCCGTTCGCGTCATTTCGAAACCTTGACCATCTATTCGCCGAATAATGGCGCATTTTTAATGGACCATACAGAGAAGGAGGACAAGTGATTTTGAAGCAACCTAATAAAAGAATAGTACTAAGATTGACAGTTCTTGTTAGACGAATTATTCCTTAATACACTTATTTAAGCTTCCATTCAAAATTTGATACCATTACTGAGCGGATATTAAAACTTTTTGTTGAATTTTTAAATTTAATATTCAAGAGCCATTTGCATACATTATCCTAAAAACGATAACAATAAATAAATACTTTCAAATTTACGATCTATTCATCTCGTGACATTCAATTGTGAAAGCGGCGTTTTTTCCCAGTTTGATCGATCCATTTTGTTATTGGATATTCCTTCATTGTAGAGAGGAGAAAAGGTCAAAACAATAGAAACAAAATTGCAGTAAACAGCTCAAGGTTAAAATATAGTGCAGATATTTTTAATTTTTTCAAGCTATAATTAAAATTGATATTGTTGGAATATTTACTTTTGTACCCTTTTATTTGTTTGTAAATACGGTTTCTATAATTTAAAAAAGTATTTTTATAAATAAAAGCCTGTGAGTAAATATTACAGGATCACTGGGTGCTTTTAAAATTCTCTGGACGGGAAGTTAGTGGCCGAAAACGTGCGAAGGCGAATGTGAAGTTTAATACCACATGGGGTTGCATTCCAATGCGCAATCTCTGCTATGATTTTTGAAGTGTTGCTCGTGGTAATTATGTGGATTAAAAGAAAGAATGAAAACATAAGGACTATAATAGATATTGGTTGAGCCACTTTGCAATGGAGGTTGTATGTGGTTCTATTATGCAGCTGATTTGGACACTATTTCTTTGTGGACATTGCTGCATTGATTTGTAGAGAGCTTTGTTGTTAGGTCGTTGTTCATTGTTATTGGTGCCAATTGGTGCCGCAATATAGTACACTATGTACCTGAGAATGAGATGATCACTAACCCTTGACCTGATAAGCAATTACCAGTTATCCAGAAAACGCACCTGGGTAGCCTGGGATGCTCATTTCCCATAAGTATCTTGCGAATTCGGTGTCTGACCCAGATATTCTGCTAGATGTTACATGGGAACAAACCCGCTGTAAGTACTATCATCCTGATCACCTACTGTTACTTTTATTTAGGTACATGTCTGGCTTTGCAATTTGCTTATTTTGTGTTTGTGCGAGTGACTGTGTGAACACACGCCACATGAAACTGGCCGCTCATCGATTTGCCTTTCCGGAGTCGTATTTATGCCCGAGAACCTAGACCGGAGGAGCGGTTTTAAATTTCGGCAAGTCGGCAAACCGTAATTTATGCATGGGAACCGATTTAAGTGCAAGAAAAACGAATTAGCCCTGAACCAAAATTACTATGCCTACAATATTTTCTGTAAGGTTTATTAAACGAAGCAAAAAATATCAGAAATACTATTCGTATTTGAAAAGACAGATTTCCACATATCTCTACTCAGTGACCCTTATTTTATAGCCTTTTCAATAATATCGCAACATCAACATACTGCAATTAAATTAATTAGCACTTAAGTGAAAACTCACAGTGCATGCGATTACAAGTTGAGCAGTTCCGAGAAGTAATTTCTGTGATAAGACATAACACAATAGAGACTAGCCTTGTGGTGATTATATAATGTGTTAATTGATATTGCCGATAAACTCTCTTCCCTACAAACTACTGGAAAGTTAAGTGCCGTAGTACAATTGCAAAGTGTGCAAGAATTTGTTTTATTTAAAATATACTTGAAACAAAATGTAACCAATCTGACATCTGACTAAGACCTTATGGAAACTTGAGAACATACGAGGCAGGTCAAAAAAGTAGTGAGAATGATTTTTAATAATTATTTTATTGAATTAATTTAATATTAATGTAAAAAATAATAGCAATATGCTGAACCGCTCACTAGTGATGGGAAGTTTCGATACTTTTGCGGACTCGTTCATTCCAATCCCATTCCGCAAGTGGATCGAGTCCGTCGGATTCGATCCTCGGATCGACATCGAAATTGAATGTGCATTTCAGACACCCGGGGTCCTCAGTCATTCCGGACCCGGAACGAACAACGCGCGTATCTTTGTTTTGGTGAGTGGTCACGCAGTCGGTAATTCAGTATGTTTATATGTCTCAAACATCAATTGGGCACATACAAAGCCGCCAAAAGCCATAAATCACTGATAACTGATAAAAAAGCATGCAACTTCGGCCGTATCATGTGTCGCCTGTCGACGTCGAGCCTCTAATAAAACGAACACCATCATCATTTGCTGTTCCCCATCAACACATTGTATTGAATTCTGTATCGAAATGGATTGAATAACGGAATGCCAAAGGAATGAACGTCCGCGAGAATTGGTGCCTCGCGATCTTTTCGTTCCTCGGAACGAATCCGGACCGAAACTTGGACTCGATCCAAATCGATCCTGCCCCGGATTCGATCCTTTGTATCGAATCCGACCGGATCGACACATCGCTACCGCTCACGTTCGACCAGCCAAGGCAAGCTCGCTTTGTAAAATATTGCATGTTTCTAGCGGTTTCGTCACACGTCTGGAGATCTTTCGTGGCGATTGTTTTTCTCGGTTGTTTTTTAGCAACTTCCAGGCGCGATTACTTTGCACTAAGAGACATTTTATTATTTAAGGCAAATCCCAAAATAGAATTTTAGCAACTAGGCTGAACTCGTTCCTTATTTATAACAAAAGATATTAATTAACAAATAAGAAATGGAAAAATACCTCACTTTTTAATATTTAGCAAAATTAATGAGCTATGCTGTAAAACTTAAATACAATTATTTAATTTTTTGTACTAAAAGTTCGGAAAAATAAAAATACGTTTAATTCGTTTTCATCATCGTGTTTTTCTCGAAGAATTAACTGGACGTCTTTTGGTGGTATTTTTTCACGAAATAGTTAGCAACTTTCATGCAGTACTTTAGAACATGAATCGTTTAATTCATGCGATCTGTATCAATTTTAAAACACAGCCGTTATTGGAATGCTCGAGGAAGTGGTATTCATCGCAGTGAGTCAATTATACATTATAGAACATAAATATTTAGCTTGGTTGGCTTTAGCTCAATAAACCAGAATACCATTTTTAATTACTATTCACTGAGCGTGCTTGATATATCGACTAACTACTACTATTTAAAATGCTAGAAACTGTTAAGTAATGAGGTTTTTCCTTTTTAAATGCGACCGATTTAGCCATATCAGAACCAACGCCGTGTTAGAAAGTATGGTTATCGCCAAAAAAGTCATATACACCTGTTTTTTTCCCAACGTAAACTCAACTTTTAGAGTAATACCTTAGTGACCTATGCATTTAAATGAACTGTCACATTGTTCGCTGTCAGCAAACATCAAAAATGGGTCCTTTGAATACATGCCCCGTCATTTAAATTATTTCGAAAAAGAAAGAATTCTTCTCGTTAGCCATGTAGGCTAACGAGAGAAATTCCAATGAGAGAGCTTGCCACTCAGCTGAATAAAAGTAGAAATACAACGTATCTCTTGACTATATCAAAAAGGTACTTTCATGACAGATAGTTGTAAGTTGTAAATAATTGAAAACCATTGAACAGAGATGCCTGAGAGGCTGCTTCAGGATTCCGTTACTTTGCGCTGATTCTATCCGTCAAGCACGTAAACAAGACTGTGTTTACGTTTTAAACCAATGTAGTCAATGGTACTTGAACGGACGACAGTAAAAAAAAAAACCACCCTTGGAGCACAGCCTCATGCCCCATCAATATTATGGCTTAGAAAGGGTAGTGAATGAATCAAACATTAAATGCAGATTGATTTTATTATGAAAAATAGACTAGTATTTATACAAATTAAAAATGCTTAACGCAGTAACAATATCAAAGTTCATATATACAGTTTAATAGGACAAAGTGTTTAAATTATAAAACAGCAGATAAGCAATTTGTGCAGTTTTTATTTCCTGATAGAGCGAAGGTCGCCCGTTGAACTTACTACTGTAGGTCGCAATTATGCAAGGAGTGCAGAATTGCATTTTCCTGGTCTTTAACTCGTATGATTGCGTAATAACACTGGCTTTTAAATTACGAATACTGTTTCGTAAATTTTAACTGAAATATATAGTTTTTAATCAAATTTAAACATATTAAATTTAGTAATTATGATTGCAACATTAAATAAATGGGAATTGCATTTAAAAGATATGCAACTGGATTTCGTAAATTTTAGAAAATTTATGTGTGTTTAAATCAAGTTTAAACACCATGGCGACATTACAAAATATTAATTTAATTTTGTTGAGTTACATTCCGTGTTTGTAAATTTACTTAGTTATATTATAACCATGTAGTTTTTGATTTGTAATTTGCATAATATGGTAACAAAATTACAGGTAACTGTAATTTAGAAACACGTTTTAAACAATACCAAAATATAAAAATATTGTCACAACGATCTATATTTAGAGGTACCCGATTTTATTGGCGACAACTGTACATTATCAAACAAAACATGTAGAAAGCTGTGTAGAAGTTGTAGCAAATTGGATATGCATCACTTTTACTTATCAGGTAAAATATTTAGTCAAGGCGCAGACTATGTTTACTCGAAATTTGTAAATGGTTTCAAGAATTCAAGATAGAATTAATCCCAATTTCAATTATCAGTACCTGTGGGAAAATATCGCTTCGGTTGTCAATCCGTTAGAAAATGTTTAAACAATTACTCATGAAAACATAAAAATATAAGTAAAAATTGTTGGTAAAATCGTGCTTATCACAAAGATGCTTATCATCTATTATGTTATTTGATTTATTAATCATTGCTACTTTACTCATTTCACCTCATGGACTTTGACGAAAAGCTGAGTGTACTTATGCATTCTCCAAAAATTATTATCAATTATGAGTTACCGCAACAGAATGTGCTTTCTGAACTTTAAATATAATAATTTCTGCCAATAGTTTATATAATGTGATATATTTCATACGTTCAATCCTATGTCGAATTTTAACAAAATTTCGAAATGTTGCCAACATCAAAACTTTTAGATGTTAAGGTTAAAGACACATCTTTAAATAAAAGTACCAGATTAAAAAATCTAAAATTATTGCAAAATATTTCGGTATAACAACAATCAGAAAATGCATTGGTTTTGTATTATAAAGATTTCGATTTAGGGGATTAAGGGAGATATGAATATGTTTTTCCCTGAGGTTGACATGTGTTACAGACCAAGGGCTCTACCGCGAGGTCTGTAAGTCAACCGAAAGTAAAGAACATGAATATCTCCCCTGGTGCATACAATATTCTATTTGCTAGCATATTCGTAAGAATAGTATGAAATTTCAAAATGTCATAATGACATTTAAAATTAGAATATGTAAGTAACGTCAAGAATTGCCTCATTGTATGATTGCTAAAACGTTATTTGTAGTTGCATGGTTACCATGAGTTTGAGGGAGAAATAATTTGACACGTCCCTTGGGAGTTATGAGTAGCTTTTCATATTTTGTTTCTATGGCGAAAATGTACAATATCAGGTTGCTAGTAAATAATAGTATATTATGTTATTACGAGCAAAAGTTATATTTTATGTGGCGAGGCTGGACGGGTTATCTGCCGAGCTTGCGAGACAGATAAGTACAGCCGAGCCACATAAAGATACTTTTGCTCCGAATAACATATAGTATTTTTTCTTCAAACGTTTTTATAACAAATTATTTACAACTTTGTAAACAAAATTCGAAGAAAATTACTTGATCTCGTCAGCGGCAGATAATATTATCTGCCGCTGACGAGCGGCAGATAAAGTCGTCAGCGGCAGATAATAACTTTATCTGCCGCTCGTCAGCGGAAGGGGCCTGTTTGTTTAATGAACGTGCATCATCCCGTAAGGAAAAATGTAAATTCAAATTTGTTCACTAACTTTAATTTTTGTATACGTATATTCTTCCCTACCATGTTAATTCAAACATTTTACAATGGTTCTCCTAGAGATTTGGTCAAACGCCTAGCTGTATTTAATTTATGATTTACATTTACATTCCTGCGGAAATGCCCTCCAAAGGTTTTAACTGGTAACTTGCCCTTCAGGCCCCAAATGTTACTTGCAATTTGCATCTAAGCTAACTATTGTTACCCTTAGCCTTTTTAATAATAATGTTACGTCTGATGATGAAAATTTGTCGAAACTAGTCACGTACATACATTATATCCTTTCAACCGTTTGTAAAGCAAATAAATTCGTGGGGAAGACTTCAAGTCCTTCATTTATTATTAAATCCAACCCCACTTTAAGCAGCAATGAATCAACTCCTATTTAAACACCAAGTTGGTAAAATACCAGGTGCCACACAATATACTGCGTGGCTTACGTTATTTAACGTAAGTAAACGAAGCTACTGTAAACATGACACTCGAGAAGAACGCCACACAAATTTTATATCACTGAATTTTAGAAAAATGCACACCTAACCTTGGAATCCTGATTCTGTAGACGTATATTTAGGCATGTATCGGCCCACCAGCAATTCCCCCAATGTTTGGGCTCTTTTCTTATAGTTATTTTACCTTGCAAGCCTCTTAAAAACCTGCTAATGTGATGCTTGTAGGATGATCTCTGCACTTCTTCCGATATGGCTCCGATCTCTGTTTTTGAGCTTATAGCTAGGGCTCCGCTGTGAAGCTGTGATGCACGAAGGTGGCTGCTGTTCTTGGGCTTGTATGGCTTCCGCTTCTTTCACTGGACCTCCAACTAATTACCGAAAAGCATCAAGAATCAGATGCTCACAACCACCTGCTTTTATCATCTGCAGAGAGACTAAACCTCTGCAGGCTATCCGCGACACTGCACTAATATCAATCACTTCATTGACTTGTAAATTCGGTATTTATTTGCTATCTTTTTGGCTTGGGTTTTATGTGACGTCAACCAACAAAACTTGTTTCTTACTTACTGATCTTACACAGTTTTTTCGTTTTGCATTTTGTCAAGACTAGTGCTATATTATTAAAGTTCTAAATTAAAATTATGGCATTTATATGGAATATTTTAATATATTTTATGTCCTACCAGTACATTAATTGAAATTAATGACTCTATTTTAAAGTATCTTAGATACAAAATAACGCTCCAGGGCAATTATTTTCTTCATAAGAACCCTAGAGTTATTATGAAAAGTTAACAGTATTTGTTTCCATGGATATGCACCACTGTCACAATGAAAATTAATGACAGCTCAGCTAATGTCACAAATCAAACTTAGATGAGCGAACTAGATCAATCTTAAATACTATATCATAGTAATTATATGAATTGAATATGAATATGAATTAGGTAAGAAAATTGGTAGGACATAAAACCTTGAAGGCACCACGGGCATTATGAGCTAAGAGCCCGCGATTGTTGTACACACCTCGGGCCAAAGGCCCTCGGTTAGTACACTAACAATCTTGGGCTCTTATTTTACTCATAATGCCCTTAGTACCTTAATAACTATTAAATGCTTGTGTTATTTTAATTCCTATCATAGCTGTATTATTAGCTTAATTTGCATTCATAGCAGTATATGGTACATAAAAATAGTTAGGAATTCACATACATACTTTTGAAATTTACTATCTTAATACATTGTACTATTTAAAAATCTGGTGTGATACACGCACACAACTTCCTTTTAGAGTGATCTTATAATTAGCCAAAAATATGATTTTAAATTTTTAAGCATTTGTCAAAAATTTTCAAAAATTACAAATTCTACAAAAACGGTACAAAATAGAGCGTTAGTTCAAGAGACAAATTTTCTCTAGAATTTTAAGCTGAATTTAAAAATGTAATAATATACCGGGTGTTTTATTTAAAATAGAAGTTAATAAAAAAATTGAAAAAAAAAAACAAAAGAAACCCATTTTAGAAGTATTCAACTGGAAAATCACCTATCTCACATCAATACACATTAAAAATGTAAAGTTTAAAAAAATCGAAAAAACTGAAATATCACAAGTGTAAACACCTACTCCCGGTTATGCGATTTTCTTCAAAGGCTTGCTGTCGCATCTACGTACTACACAAAACTTATATATGAAGTTTCAACGCCATATCTCTTTTCGTTTTTGAGATATTCTGTTCACAGACAGACACACAGACAGACAGACGAATGAAAAAAAAATGTTTTTTGGGTTCAGGGGACTCTAAAATGTAAAGATCTTTTGAAAACTCAATTTCGAATTTTTGGGGTGAATCCAATACTTCCTTTATTGTAAAAGGAAGTAAAAATAACATGGCAAAAATAGATGGGTATCTTGCGTACAAGAAAATATTTTATTAATTCTTATAAACAAATGTAACGTATGATCAAAAATTAATCTAATCTAGTATGGCTATGGAATTTTTTCTAATTTATGAATGCAACTATGTTCACACTTACATGTCAAACTTGACATTTGATTTTTAAGTGAGTTCTAGTTGTATTCATAAATTAGGAACAATTCCATAGCCACCCTAGATGAGATTAATTTTTGATTATACTAATGTTGTATATAAAAAAGAAAAACCTTCCATATTCCGGAAGTAAACAAAGAAGATTGTAAACGATAACAAAATTATAGAGTACAAAAAAGATTGTTACAGTCAAAAGTTTCTAAATACAATACAATCTCGATAATTTCAACCTTCTATAGTTTGAACTCTGGAAAAAACATGCATCAAGTAGCTTGTAATTTTAATTGGTAACACGTGTAGAGATGGGCGCGTGACGTGAAAACAGTCGTGTCACGTCGTGTCACGGCGTGTCACGTCGTGAACGTGACTAATATTTGAAAATCGTGACGTGAACGTGCGTGAACGTGAGTGAAAATTTCCAAGGCGTGATTCACGTTTCACGTTAATTTCACGTTAAATATTTAGTAACGAATAAAAAACTGTAGGGTGCAGCAACTTTTAAATTCATTAAATCACAAATTGTGCCAAACAAGTTACATTATGTGGCTCTATTTTTGGACCCTAATTATAAATCCTTAAAGTTCATACCTTCACATAAAAGAGAAGATTATAATGCAAATAAAACTGTAGATGATAATGATGAAATACATAGCAAACGACTTAAAACTGGTACATCAGCATCAGATTCTTATCTTTCTACACTTAGAGATAGCTCTGACGATCACACATGTAATTAGGATGATGTCGAAACAGAACTAAATTAGTATGCTAAATTAAAATTCGGAAATGTAGATGACATTTTAGGATTTTGGAAAAACAGTGTAAATACGCCACTGATAAAAAAACTTGAGAAATTTTAAACATACCGGCAAGTTCCGCTACAAGCGAGAGTATTTTCTACAGCTGGGCGAATTTTAGAAGAGCGCAGAATTCGACTTAAAGCTAAAAATGTTGATTACATATTATTTTTAATTAACATTTTAATTGTTAGATGTGTAGATGAACTTATTATTCTAATAAAAGTAATGGTTTGTTTTTTATACTCGGCTAACGCTAAAAATGTTAATTACGTTTTATTATTAAACCAAAAATGTATTGTGTAGATGTGTAGATGAACCTATTTTTAGAAAAGTACCTAATGTTTTGTTTTGTATACTCGACTTAACACTGAAAATGTTGACTACGTTTTATTTTTAAACCAATTTATTGTGTACTTGTGTAGATGAACTTATTATTCTAATAACAGTAATGTTTTTTTGTATACTCGCCTTAACGCTGAAAATGTTGATCCTTGTACGTAAAAGTACTTTCAAACCTACTAATTAAAAGTGTTCCCTAGCAACATATACCTTCTATATTCATATCAATAAGAGAAACGTCACTTCCAATGACAACTTTGGTATTAAAAGTAATGTCTTTGAAGACAGCTGCAAGAAATATATTTGCGATAAATCAGTATTTATCCCTTGTCGAAGTTATTGTAGTCAATTTTCATTTTTTTCTTTTTATGTCAACTATTCTGATTGCAACATATCACGTAAATTATGTCAGGTGCAAAACATATTTTTAGTTCTCTTTAGGGTTTTTTCATTGGTTTTAAATTTGAATATTCTGTTCTATCTGAATTAAAATTTTGAAATGAAAGCTGCGTGTCACGTCGTGAGCGGCGTGTCACGCCGTGAACGTGAGTGAACGTGAGCGTGAACGTGCGTGAACGTGACTGTTTAAAGCAAGCGTGAAACGTGCGTGACGTGACCGAAAATTCACTCACGCGCTCATCTCTAAACACGTGTACAGTTTCAATAATTATAATTCGCGAGAATTTCAACCTCTAAAATTTCAAATGGCATTAGATATCTGGTTATTTCAATTGCCTGTGTGTTTGTTGATTCTACAATTTCAACTTTCATTTTTTTCATTCTTGAAACCCATACGCACTATATGTCTTCGTTTTGTCTGCCTCAATAGTAGCGTGTTAGCAGCTGGGACTCTCAGCGAGTGTAGCGCATTGAGTTCGTAGGCAGTTAAAAGTTTCATAATTTTGTTAAATAACGATTATTCTTTACATATTGGTGTTCTTTCGCAATAAATTAATTTAAAATTAACTCGTTTCTATTGTTTTGTTAAGTAGTTTGATGATTTAGTAAAAAACTCACAGAAAGCATATAATAACATTTAATTTCTTTTTTGCTTTTACTTGATGATATCCAACGCACGGATAAAATCTATCCAATTTTTTATAATTGTATGTGAAGTGCTCCTGCTATTTGTCACAATTCCCTCTGGTTCTGTGGTGACTGGTGTGGTGATACAAACTATAGATTATATCAATAAATATTTTAAAATTATGTATTCCAGCTACTTAATTAATTGCACAATGTCAAATTATTACATTCAGAAATGTGTCTTTCAATAATGTTGCTACCCCAACATTAGTGACTATAATAGTTATTTATATATCTAGGATGAAAAATTGGATTTTATGGACGATGCCTGTAATTGCTGGCCGAGGCGATAGCCGAGGCAAGCAATCAGGCAAGGCCATAAAAAGCAGTTTTCGTCCGAGGTGCATATTAAATTTTTCCGTCGACCATCATAATTTGAAAAAAAATGAAAGTGGAGTCCGAATTATAAGAGTTGTCGAGGACGAAAAACGTTTGCGGACAAAAAGTGTTTATGGACGAAAAGCATTTGCGGCCGTAAAGTGTTTGCGGACGAAAAGCATTCGCGGACAAACAGCGTTTGCGGACGAAAAGTGTTTGCGAACGAAAAATTAATGGTGTCCAAAAAAGTGACGTTTTTGGTACGTAAATGCGTCCGTAAAATCACATTTTATAGGGAGGTCGACGGAAAACATTTTATAAGAAAACTTTCATCAAAAATGTGTTTATTTAAACAATTTAACAATTCAAAACTGATATTATTTGCTGTGATATTTAAAAATTCTATTAAATCGAGATTAAAAATATAAGCATCTCCTATGGAGATTAGAAAAAAATTCAGAGAACAACTAGAGTTGATGATTTAGTTAATGTAGTTGACTCGTCTATTAATACATATTTTTTCGTTTTCGAAGATAAACATATTTCAGTGCATATTTTTCTTCATTTCAGACGAAATATGAATGCTGAGTGTAAAATATTTCCTAGAGATATTCATATGCCGTTCACGATCTTTTTGGGTCAGATGAAACTATGACCATCTAGTAATTTTGTTGGCAGTACCGCTGTGGCGACTAAACTCCCTAATGAAAATTGACACATTTTGTGTTAGGTTAGGTTGTTTTCAGCTATAATTTACCAAGGGCAGTGATAATCACCCGCAATAATTTTGACAAATAACAACCCGAAAGTGCTTGCCTAGAAATAACCCGAGGCGAAGCCGAGGGTTATTTCTTAAAGGCAACGCACTTGAGGGATATTATTTGTCAAAATTATAAGGATTTATCACTGGCCGCGGTGAATTCGGAAAGATAAGTTCTTAAATAAATTAGCCATTTTCTGACAAATTAATTTGACACTTCATTATAATAATATTATGTTGGTGGCACTGTAAGTCTATGTCAAATTTGAGGTTATTAGGTTAGCTTTTGCGTCAGTTTTAACACAGACTGACGGAAAAGCTAACCTGCTAACCTCGAATTTGACTTAGATTTACAGTGCCACCAACTTGTGATAGGATACTACTGAAATTTAATTAGGTAGTTTCCATAGTGATTGAAAATCACCCTAGGGTCGTTTTCACTTCAAGTGTGGTCTGATTTGTTAAACTGAGTCACGTGATTAAAAATAATCAAATTGGATTGGTCTGCAATATATGTAAGAACTTATCAGTTTAAGGTTATTTTCTGAATAGGTACCACCGCGGCCAAAAAAATGGACACACCAGCGTTAATTAAGTTAACGCTTTTTTTATAATTGTACACAGTGTTATTGAGGGTTTACATAATAGTAGGTTATATTTTGATGAGATAAAAAACTGAAAAGGTGTGTTTTAGATTCAAAATAAAATTCTATTTAAAATAATCTGTACAATTAAAGTAGCTAATTACAGGATAACAACAATAAAGTAGAAACAGTGTTTAATATTTTGTAGCAGCTCCGCTTCGATCAAAAACGTTTTGAAGTCTTGTATTCATAGACAGTATTAAATTTCTTACAACTTCTACATTAATTTGTTGCCAAGCTTGCTGAATAGCTTCCCATAGTTCGTCTCTGTTTCGCGGCCTAAATTCCCGACTTGAATTTTCTTTAGCCCATACGTTTTCCAGCGGGTTTAAATCTGGGCTTCTTGCAGGCCAGTCAAACATATTAGTATCATTTTCCACTAGCCAGTTATTCACGTATCTGCACGTAAGAACTGGGCAGTTATCTTGCTGGAAAATAAACATTTTGATTTGGAAAACGCTCGCTAACTGTTGGTAACATGACTGCTTCTAATATATTTCTGTATGTTTCGCCTGTTAAACGACCCTTCATTCTGAAACAAGCACCTACACCTTCTGCACTTATCTAGGCCCATACATTTACAGAAAATCGTCCACTATTTTGCAATTTTTGGATGTATCTTTCCTCAAATCGTTGATTTTGAGGTCTATAAACACGGACGTGGCCGTTGAAACTGGACTGAAAAACCTTTTCATCGGAAAATACAACTTTATTCCATAAATCACCATCTTCATTAAGATATTGCAAAAGCAAATCCAACCCTGGCGTCTTTATTTGCTTGCGTAATAAATGGTTTCCTTGCAGCTGCCCTATTTCTTAGCCCAGTTTCCTTTACACGTCGACGTGCAGTTCCAACTGACCCTGGGAAATTTGAAACTTCTCGGGCTTTCACTGCAGTAGAAAAATGCTCTTCTACAAGATGGTTTACTAAAACAGCATCTTCTTCTTCGGTAGATACTTTCGGATGGTCTGATCCACCTGCTCGTTCAACAGTATGAGATTGGTCCCATTTTTTCTTAATTTTTGAGATACAGCTGTGGTTTACGTGTAAATCTCTTGCAACACGCCGTAATGACCACCCTTCTTCCAACTTAGAAATAGCTCTTGCCTTTTCTACTTCAGTTAAATGTCTCGGCATTTTCACGTTTGAAACACTTTTGACTTTTTACTTTTGACAACAACTGACAACTGCATTTACCTATATGATATCAGCAATGTTGATTTAACTTAGGTAATATACCCATTTACACTACGAAAACAATGATGTTTCCATTTTTTTGTCCGCGATATACATTGTTGCTGCATCTTTGTTTAAATTAAGGATGAAAAATTGAAATGATTTGACAATTGACGACAGAAACGAAAATGAAAACTAATGCATAGGAAAAGCATTTAATATTAATGTTTATTGCAATTTGGACAAGAATTGTGTACATGCTATGAATATGCCACTTTATTTTACATGCCTGCTGCATGTTTGCTTGCTTGTTGGTGTGGAAGGATAATTACGTGACAAACTGATTTAGTAGAGCAATTTTATTGAGCAATATTGGTCTTATAGAAATTAGCATGTGAAAAATGTAAATATCTTGTCAAATGGATGGTTTGCTGATTTTACTTCATGTTGTTTTTCACATCTGCCATATAACATGTCACCACTAAAATAGTAATAAGTAGGTAAGTAGTAATAGTAATTAATGTATTTAGAGCGAGTGTAGCGAAGCAAGAGTGGTAATTTATGTGAGAAATGTTAAGACGGTCACCCCTCGAAATGCGTGCATTAGTTTATTGTTCATTGAGGCAATAATTTTGAATCAATAATAATTACTAAAAACTGCTAAATCGAAATCGGACTATCATGAATATGTGTGATGTTGCTGTACTGCCTGTAGTAAACAAAATAAAAATCTTAAAATGGAAACGCAACAGAGGAAATTGTCCCTTCAAGTGGAGGCATATTAAATGCATCTTAACATTCGAGGACGCGATCATGTTAAACACTGCTTAACATTTCAATGAACAATAAATTATTATAAATTACGCTGAAGTGTTTTTCCTTTCCAAAATTTCATTTTTTAACGTACAGCAAATATATTCTCTAGTCTCCACATCAACTCGTGTTCTTTTAAATCTGGTCTGTCTTTTTTAAATTGGAAGTAGCATCGTTTAATGGAATTTTTTTGTTGTAGCAAAATTATTTTGGGCATTTTGACTTTTCCTTTTACGAAAATTCAAATTATTTTTACATACTTGATAAATCATTTATTTTCTTACGAATATTAAAATGATAAATCTGGCAATGTGGTGGCAAGAAAATGTCGAACTGACACTAACAGACAAAAAAGTTGCATCCGTTACATCGCCGAATCAGTTAGTCCAACATGAAAAGAAAAAATCATAGCCAACTCTGTCCCAAAAAGGTCGTAAACGGATTATACGTATAATACCATTAGTAGTCAAAGTTATGTCGAGTATTTTTGCGGTGGTATCCCGAATGTCCATTGCGCTTCCATAAGATTAATTACAAACGCAATGAACATGGCCTTGCTAAAACTTAAGAAATAATACTTAGATAAAAGGAGTATATGTTTAAGTCTGTATTTAAAGCAATTAAATCGAAATTTACAGTATTGGTTGATACATACTTATAAACACATATTCCATGACATTAATAAATTAAAAATAAATACATTCATTTCTTAATAAAAATTTAAATGATAAAATTTCCACAAATTCTTAGCGCCCTTATTTTGTAAACTAGAACTCTTCAAAATAAATGTGTCAATAGGTACTACACCGCACTTTAGAACGGATCACTTACTATTTCATATCTTTTTCTGAAAAATTATCATCTCATCAAAAAATTCCATACTGCAAGTTTATAAACAAACATTTGAATTTTGATTTTTGTATTATTCCAATATACCGCTGGCCTGGGAAAGTAATAAATGGAAAACTTATTCTATAACATAATTGCCGTTAGTACAATTAATAGTAGTTTGTATACCAATGCACTGAAATGTTTTTCGGGCTTTTTCCACTGTGGAAAAAGTCCGAAAAACATATCATAATAGACCACTGCCAAAAAATGACATTCAGAGAACAACTATGCACTGAAATTGAAATTTTTATCACGAATGTGGATTTAGTTGCCGAGGCCCGTAGCGTAGGGCCAAGGCAAATAAACCACATGAGGGATAAAAACGAACTTCAGTGCCGAGGTGTACACTATGTTTTATTTGAAATCGAGGAATCGTGAAATTACAACATTTTAACCAACTTTTGTAGGTTATGTTCGGTCGATTGACGTTTATCTGTCGCCTCGCCACCTACAAAAAAGTCGTAAAACAATGGATTACTTCACTGTCGATTTCTCGTATTTTAATGACGATTTCGACGTTCTTCGCCGCCGATTTAGAGAAAAATGTATTTTAATTACGATCGTTCAATAATCTGTATCTTGAGTTTTAAAAGAAACGTTAGACCCATTTAAGACGCATGAATTACTTTGGCTTTTTGATATATCGTTTAGGAAGTCAAACAAGATAATTGATTAAGTTTTCGTTAAAAAATGCACAAAAAAGAGTTAGAAACATCAACTTTCCCCCGTGGCACTCTAAATTTCCAGATTTGTCGCACATTGAAGATGCCTGGGACATGATGGGACGGGAGCTGTCTACTTTACCAGAACCTCCAGGAACAGTTGCAGAGCTACTGCATCATCTCCTAAGCTGTCTGGAATGAATTATCGCCAGATTTAGTTGATGACTTTACTAACAGCATGCCTAGAAGGGTAAACGAAATGTGTGAGATACCGGGGTGGTACAACAGGTTATTAAAATTTATAACCCTTTATCTGTGTTTTCTCGAACCAAAACTTAATCAATTATTTTGCTTGATTTCTTAAGCAATATATTACAAAATCAAAGTAATTCCTGCATATTAAATGGGTCTAACTTTTTTATTTGAGCATCAGTATATTTTTTAGACCTTATTTTCAGGCGTAAAGCAAGACTTTTTCAACCTTGGGGAATAAAATTCTTTTTCACTCGCTAAATAATGTCAGCGAGCGTAAAATAATTTTATATTTATCTCCAAATGAGGTCTCAAAAACGCCTATTATCGCGCGATCGTACATTAATAAAATATAATTAGAAATCTATAATGATATGTTTGTCCGTACATGTACACTAATTGGCAGCGTTGAAGATAATTTATTGAAATTACGCAAAAATTCTAATGAAATAAGAGAAGCTAGGAATTTATCAAAATGAGCTTGCCTCTGACACGAGAATAAAAGATTCTTTAAGATGATTTAGTATAATCATTGTTTATACAACGAGTATCTAAAGCGCCTCTTTCTCGCACGTGTGAGAAAGTTTAGAAGAATGAGCCGAAGGCGAATTCTTTAATTCTCACAAGTGCAAGAAAGAAGCTTTAGATACGAATAATATACATAATGTTTTCGACTAAAACATTTGTATGCTAAAACAGATTTAAAAACATCAACATCGCTTCAAATTGAAAAGTGAGAACTCACTAAAAATCACATTAGTTACGTGTTAATTGTTTTAAAATAAAATTTAATATTTTTGACAGTGTGCAATAAATATTTTTCCTACATAAATTAGTCCAATGTTTTCTTTTTTCCTCTTTATTTGGTACAAAAAGTATTCACTTTACGTCAACACTTTCTGCACTCTGGCTAAAACTAACATAACGTAATTTTTTTACAAATGTCTTATTTAACAAATATCAAACTGAAAAACTAAATTTCTTTAAAATTCAAAACCGTTGTAGAAAAAATAGTATGTAACACACGTGTAGAGAGGTCATTTGAAAACTATTGCGAATAGAACAGTCGTTAGTACTCGTGCTCCATCTTTCTCAAGCGTTTTCCGATTACATTTTTTCCACACTTGTATTGCAATATACTATTCCTACGACCACCATAAAACGTTAAATTTTCCCTATTTTTTATATAGAGAAAAGTAAACATTTCCCTACCTAAGGAGGTGAAAATGTCTGCCTCCTTCATTTTACTTTTTAACGAGAAAGATGTGTGACAAAAGTTTTAATAAACTAGTTAATCACTCATTGTTTGTTCTATTATTAGTAATGATGTTAATATTGTATAACTTATTTTGCTATTAAATCTAAAACTGTTTGCTAAATAAATGATGCAAATCCAATACAAATGTCAGATAGCTGTCAAATTATTTTCAGTATTTTTATTATTATGCAGCAGTCGATTGGAATATTTCATTAAGGAGTTTAAAACGTTCTTCACAATTTATTAGAACATGCTAAATTGAATTTGGAATACGCAGAAGATTACACAGAACCTTACAAACTATTGAAATCGATGGGGTACAAATTGAATATATATATATATATATTCACATATAATCTCACAAGAGCATTAATTCTTTCCGGAATTTTTTTTTAGTGCGTTCGAGCAACGTCGTATTAATTTACCCGAGCGGGACGCGAGGACAAATTATGACGTTGTTGGAATGCACGAAAAATAATTTCCGGATATGAATTAATGCTCGAATGCAGATTCGGTAAGAAAATCGTAACGACACAAACCCTAAAAAGAAGCAATGTCTACCTACAAAAAATTTCCAAGAAATTTTGTTGTTGTCTGGGTTACGGCTCGTGAACTAATTTTTCTATTGGTTATTAATGAATGTCGTATGATTTTCACATGTAATCTCATAAGAGCATTAATTCTTTCCGGAAATTTTTTGAGTGCGTTCCAACAACGTCGTATTAATTTGCCCGAGCGGGACGCGAGGGAAAATTAGGACGCTGTTGGACTGCACGAAAAATAATTTCCGGATATGAATTAATGCTCGAATGCAGATTCGGTAAGAAAATCGTAAGGACACAAACCCTAAAAAGAAGTAATGTCTACCTACAAAAAATTTCCAAGAAATTTTATTGTCTTGGTTACGGCTCCTGAACTAATTTTTCTATTGGTCATTAATGAGTGTCGTACGATTTTCCACAGAATATACGACTGATTCAAAATTTCTACTGGCAAGCAAACTCAAATTCTTAAAAAATATTTGGAATAATATGCTAATGGCGACTTTTATTTACCTAGGTGAAACCAGGATATACCAGAACGGAAGCATGATACGAATGTGGTTGATAGGTGTAAGTACTAATAATAAGAGATTGAAATCAGAAGGTAAACAATTCATAGTGCTTCATACTATTGTGGTGGTTTCCTACCGGGGTGTGACCTGTTACACCCAAAAATTGAACATCGAGATTATCACAAAAATTTTAACAGCGAATTTTTTTTTAAAATCAGTTGGTGCCTGTTCTAACTAGTATTGGGGGTAAATGTGTTATCGGTTCTAACTAGTATTGGGGGTAAATGTGTTATCGTTATGGAAAATGATCCTTACCACTCAATGTTGTTAGAGAAAAGGCGAACTACTAATATAAGTTAAAAAACTCTCCAGGCCTGGCTGTATAAAAACAAAATAACTTTTGATGAAAATGATGAAATAACCAACTTAAATAATTTCGACATAATATTACCGAATTTCTATAGCAAAACAACTTGAATGTTCTAGGGCTTCCTCCCCACCATTATATTTACAATCACATTGAACTTATGTGAGAATTCTGTAAAAAATTAAAGTGTGATCAAAAATTATTTTCATTTAGTGTGGCTATGGATTAGGTCCTACTTTATGAATGCAACTACGTTTACACTTAAATTCCAAACTTGACAGCTTGACACTGATTTTAAAGTGAGTTATAGTCGAATTTATAAATTAGGAACTATTCCATGGCCGTACTAAATGAAAATAATTTTTGATCATACATACTTATAGAAAAAGTTAAGAGACCCAAGCCCAAGAAATTATTCTATATTCTAAAATCTAGTGTATCGCCTAGTTCCAAGACGACTTATAACAATGTTTTTAAAAATACCGCTGTACAAAGACTGAAAAGCCACAAATTTGAATGGTTTTCCTTTTAAACTACGAAGTTCTACTTTAAATTTTCATACAATTGGGTTAAACCAACAGGAGAAAAATAATGGGAACGAAGATGAAGAAATGATTAATGTCTTTAATAGGTATTACATCTCTGAGTAATATCATTTTATACACTACGTGTTTACACTATGGTATTCAATTAATGTTTGGTGTTTTGACATTTACTGCCATTAAATATCGTGTGTTAAAAAAACCCATTTGCAGCATGCCATGATAAAATTGAAGTTTGCCGTAACTTGATATATACCCATTGAAGCAAATGAACTACCATAAGACAGAGAGACATAAATTACATCTTGACCTTGAACTATTTTCATAAAAATATACAAAACCCTTAACAAAAACAGTTTTTATTGGCCGTAATGATTATTACACTCGTTGTTGTTGTGTACATGCCATCTTATTTTCCTTTTTCCTTGATACAATTAAACTTAATGCAGTATAAACTTTTACCTGTCACGGTGACAGATGTTTTCATAAACAAAATGCAACCTGACATTCACCTACAGGCGTAAGTTAAGACATGACAAGAATTTTTATCTTTCTTTTCAAGGCCTACCCTAAATGAGTTTTTTTTTTTTTTGGAATACACGATATTATTCTACAGTAAAACAATTTTTTTACGGTAATCTACATATTCTACGCAAACATTGCAATGCATGCATAGCTTGTGGTACTTATAGCAACTTTATTATTAATTTATATTTTACTTTAGCTATTCAAATTCAATAATTTATTTTGATTTTAGAATTTCAAATGACTGGTTAATATTGTACCCTTTTATGCAATCATTTTATGTCTATCAGTCACTAGATTTGCAATATTTAAATACTTTAAATATCATATTAGCTTATTAGTTTTATTTCTAGGTTATTTTAAACTACTCTGTAGTTTTCATACGATTCTTTGCATATAATTTTCTTTACTAAATGTAAAATAATGTTATTGGAACCCAGTAATAATTCATATATGTACATTATTATTTAATAGTAATTATAATCGGAACCTACATCTTGAGTTGTCGTCGATTAACTCTACCTAAATCAACTCAATGCGACTAGAGTTTAGGTGCAATACCATAGCAGAATATTACTTAATTTTTATACGAAGTATTCTACTGATCGAAAACTGGCGGGAGGAAACATGTTGGTTTTCTCTCTAAATATACAAATATAATAACTATTATTACCTTGTATGCAATAACAACATAATTTTAACGTAGGTATAGTGTCAAATAATAGGTATTTTTTGAATACCCGGTATAATAATCATGAATCAGCTCACAATACGTTTTATTAATATGAATAGTATTTATTGCAAGTATATTTTCATTTCTTGATCCTTTGATCCGATTTTTCTAGTAATTTTTCCCCATATCGCCACATAGCTTATAAGTCTAAAATCAAAATTCAAAATAAAACCAATATAAATATACAGGGTGAGGCACATAAAGTGTTACAGAGCAATAACACTTAAACTATTGATCACATCCAAAAATATTTCAGACAAAAGTTTCAGTGTTTGAGAAGGCCGTCATACTGGACCACCCTATTTTTTTATCGGTGGAGGCGCTGATACTACGTCAAGGTCAACTCCACTTTTTTAAATGGAACCATGTATTTTTTTTCGATGACATTATTACCGATTTGAAAACAAATTCAGCGACCTGAAACACAAGGTCATTCTAGTCACGCAAAGTATGAAAATAGTCGAAAAATCGAAAAATGCAACAGTGCAACAAACACGAGTCAACACGACGGTGCACCACCCCATTATGCTTTGTGTTTAAGACGAGTGATAAATGAGATTTTTGGCGAAAAGTGGATAGGACGAGGCGGTCCTGTAGCTTGGCCACCTCGATCGCCAGATCTAACATCAGCAGATTACTTTTTATGGGGTTTTGTCAAAGATCGCGTAATGGCGGTAGCACCTACCACGCCTGACGACATGAAAGACAGAATACGACGAGCATGTACCGAAATTACACCACAAATGTTAGCTGAAGTTAGACGGTCTTTTCATCAGCGAATTAACAAGTGCTTACAAGTCGAGGGTCATCACTTCGAGCATCTTCTGTAAGTAGAACCAAACCAAGGTTAGTGGATCCTTTGAAAGTGATTATTCCGATATTTTTCGATTTTTTGACTATCTTCATACTTTGCTAACTAGAATGACCTTGTGTTGCAGGTAGCTGAATTTGTCTTAAAATCGGTAATAATGTCATCGAAAAAAAAATACATAGTTCCATTTAAAAAAGTGGAGTTGACCTTGACGTAGCTTCAGCGCCTTCACCGATAAAAAAATAGGGTGGTCCAGTATGACGGCCTTCTCGAACACTGAAACTTTTGTCTGAAACGTTTTTGGATATGATCAATAGTTTGAGTGCTATTGCTCTGTAACGCTTTATGTGCCTCACCCTGTATAATTTAGTAATGTGTTTAATGATTGAAAACACATGTATTACAAGCAGCGTTCATGATATTTACACATTCGCTGCCGAAGCAAGATATTTTTAGTAATTAAAATTAATGAAATCATTTTTACCCGAGACGATGTGACAATATAGATTAAGTGGTTTAGCAATATTCAGCATCGAATACAGGAAAAGCCTAACCATCGACTTAAACCAATTTGTGAATGAATTTTTGCAAGTGAAGAAACAACCCCATATTTGAGAGCATATTTACATACATATGGCTCAGCAGCTGTGTACGGAAATTTAGGGAAATGAACGATGTTATAGTGATTTATGCCGGTTAGACTCCTTCCGCTTAGACTCCTCGGATTAAATTTTCCGAGTAGAGTCCTCCAACTTTTCCCTTAACTAATTACTACTTAATTATTCCGTTTAGACTCCTCGAAATATTAAAGAACGCTTAGTTTGTGTGGATTGAAAATACGACAAATATTCCTTCCCACTCTGCCCGGACTTAGGACTGGCTAAGTATACTAAACATATACAGTGTGTCCTCGGATAGGTGAAAGACTCTTGTAAAACGTAAACATTCTCGATTTAAATTTTTATTTTTTGGGGTTTAGCCCTGCTTGGTTAAAGGTTTCCAACATAATTTTACTTTTTAAAAATCAAGTATGCCTTGGAAATTTTCAAAAAACCTATTTTTTTTAGAATAACGTGCCTTTTATGTGGCATATACGACAAAAAACTATTAAGAAAAGTTGTTTAGAATTAACATTTAGGCCCCTATACCAAACTTCAATATCCTCGGCCAACTTTGATCTCTCACATTGTATTTTATGATTATTTCCCAAAACAATTAGATTTTTAACAAAGTTTTATATTAGGAAATAAAAAACTTTGTTAACAATATTTGTTTTTCCATGGCAGTCTTTGTTAAAAGTAAAATTCTTTGATTTGGGACAAACATAAAAGAAAATGTGAGAGATCAAAGTTGATCGAGGATTTTGAAATTTGGCATAGGTGCCTAAATGTTGATTCTAAAGAATTTTTCTTAATAACTTTTTGTCGTATTCGCCAAATAAAAGGCACGTTACGCCAAAGTCGAGGAGTCTAAACGGAATGCTTAATTAGTTTTTAAAATCCGAGGAGTCTAAACGGAAGAAAAACGGTATAATTAGTACGAGGACTCTAAACGGAAGGCGTCTAAGCGGAAATCACCGTTATAGTCTGAACCCTTGTCTGTACACAAAATGTATGTAAATTTGTCCAACTACACGACCCATGATTATAATTCTTCTAAAAGCAAAACTGTACCGATGAGAAATCCCATGGCATATTTTCTTTCACCTTTATATGGGGCTATTTGAAGTAGTATACGTGTATGAAGTTATCCGAATGAGCCACACAATAAGTTTACCATGTTTGTTTGTTTTAAATATGTTGTCATCGCTCCATTTAAATGCAGCATGCGACAGGTATTTAGTGAAGTTAAGTCACTTGAAAACGAAATCTAGAAATTCGGTTGTTATATCCGTGGATTGCTCTAGACCAGTGATTCCCAAAGTGGGCGATATCGCCCCCTGGGGGGCGCTGGAACGATCCAGGGCGGCGATAGTAGCCTCGGGTGCATTTGGGGGGCGGTGAATAAAATAAGGGGCGGTGAAAGCTTAAAGAAGGAAGAGAAGATAAGAAGATTTAGAAAAACCATTCGTACATATTTCATCTGTTGTGTAACATAGTGTAATATTATTTTCCAAATAAACACACAAAATGCAAGTTACAAATTTATTTATTCCATGAAGACTATTTACCATTATTAAATGTTCTTATTCTTCTTCATACTATTTATTACTTTATTTATTCAGTCTGTTTATTCTCCGTTTCTTCAATTTTACTTTATCACAGCCTTTAATACACCATCCAGAAAGTAAATACTATTATAATAAAGGGCTTTTATTATTCAAATTTGCTTTTACTCAAAATACAGGTTACAAATTCAGAAAAGATTTGTTTATTCTAAAAATACCACTTTCTCTAGCAATAATAATCTATACAAAATTTCTATATGGTATATTTTATTATAACATTTCATAATTGACTTTTTCAGATAATCATTTGAGTTTGGCTTTCACTTTAGTTATTCCGATTGTCAGTAAATACCTACAAATTAAAATCTAAGCTCTGATGTTACCAAACAATTATCCCCACTAAATCAACTTATATGCTGGAACATTTTTAATAAACTATTCGCAATTTAACAGTAACTGTATCTAATGTATCATTCATTAAACAATTCTCAAATATTTATGTTGTACTTTTAATGTATAAATGCTTCCTTGTACTTTTTAATTGCTAATTAATTTATTCTTTCAAAATAATTTCCTACCTAGAAATACTCGTATAGATAATTATGAGTCTCAAGAAGCTACCACTACAAAATCTTTCTGTTTGTTCGCTTAAAGAATATAGATTTTCAGGGGGCGCTGAGTAATTTTTTTCTGAAAATGGGGCGGTAGGCCAAATAAGTTTGGGAACCACTGCTCTAGACAAACGCTATGAATAAAGAAAAACGACGTTTATTGATAGAAAGAATTGAGAATGTATTACATTTGAAGTATTCAATTTTTACAAAAATTGCGAAAAAAATGTTTGCCCTCTAAAAGTTTGCCTTCGTTTTTAGTTCAAAATATGTTTCTAAACATGAAATAATTACAGCTTTTTCCTCGATGGTAAAAGTTTTAGGGTATACATGGAGATTTTTTATGTGCTCACAGTTCAAGAATGCGTTAACAACTAAACAGTAAACAGAATTACAAAATGTAGAAATATTACGACTAGAAGCCGAGTAGCGCAGATGGATAAGCGCTTACCTTGCATTAAGCAAGTCCTCGGTTTGAAGCCCGCGAGGGCCAGAATTTTCCGCAGCCTTGCGATTTGAACCGGGCTAGGAGAGGCCATTCACAATTGGGCACCAAATTAACTCTGCTCTACTCAGAACCACAGACCTAAGAGACTCTATATCTCTTAGGTCTCAAGGTCAACATAACACACTCACACACACCTCACACAATGGTTGCTGGGCACGCTCCAACTTTGTATCCCGAATCTGGAGCAAGTTGAGTATTGTACCGCCAGATGCAAGCACATAATGCACCAGCCTCTACACCGCGAGGTAAAACGAGGTTATCGATTATATATACATACATACACACAGAAATATTACGCCACCACACACCACGCTTCGTTACAGTTTCCGCAAAATTCGGTAGTTCCCCGGGAGTTTTCTGGAATTCTACACTGCTCGTCGTTATATACAATATATTGTATCAAATTTCAGCTGGGTTTTAGGTTGCTGTATCAATTCGGTTGCAATATCCCATACATTTTCGCCTGATGACCGATATGCCCCATATCTGATGTCGTCATAATCGATATCTACTAAAGATTAATCACTGAAACAGTGAATGACCGTATACAAGGAGCAAGGCGTATTTGAAAAAAAAATACGGTGTAAAAGAATGGTTTAATTTTATCTCAAGGATATGTTAAATATAATAACTCGATTAAATCTCAATTGTGTGACAAAAAGGTGACGACTTTACTGAACCATCTCAAGACGAATTTAAAGTAAAAATAGTAGTCGAAATACAGTAAGAAATATGGGCTAAGCCTACTTAATATGTAGATTAAAGTTTAATAGTTTTCAATTATTTGCTGGTTATAATATTTTTATGTCAGCTATTGTAAATTTTAGTTGGCATTCCAAATACTATTTAAAACATGTATATTTTGTTTATATTATACGGAAATAAGGTACTTTTCCTTTTTTATTTTTTTTTTGTTACGGTAGTACGTAGCAACAGCCGGTACGAAAATTTGAACTTGCTGGTAGGAAATTTCAAAATTCGAGACATTGCTCAGAAGTGCCCGAAGGCTCTAGAAATGAATTCATGGAGCCATGCAGGCGCATTTCGAAATTATACGTTAACAAAATCAAAATTATAAGACGAATGGAAGTAGATGGTACAATCTTGTACATCATCACATATATTTTGAATTGTTAAGCACAATGATGCGAAATGTTAGTTTTAGTGGGCCGTAAAGACCTTCAAGCGAACTTAAGATATTTATTTATGCTGTGTCTAGCATAAAGTTTTTAAAAAATCATTAAAATCGATCGTAGTAGACGTGTACGCCAAGGTGGAAATAATCCAGAAAGCTTTTATAAGTTTAGTCTAACATTTTTAAATTAAGAGTTTATTGTGTCTGTAAGGAAAATAGCATACACGATATCCATCAATCCATCATCTTCTCATAAATGAACCGTGGAAAATGTAATATTGCACAGCGTTGCGTACTTTATCTTACATACATACAATTTTCTAGGTGACTTCACATATGTATACCTCGAGGTTATTCAATAACAGGCGAGATAACTGAGCGGAGAATCTTAATCATTTTGCGGAATTTGTTATCATCCTATTACATAATTAAAATTGTTATTGATATTTCTTTCCACAGATAGTATAACATTTTCAAGATATTTACGGACAATTAGTTGCCATTAACATCAGCTACTGTCAACTTTTTATTCTGCAAATTTAAACAACTTCCACAACAACGCTGTGATTAATGGCACCAGACACGTGGTATTCCATCAAAATAATGAGTACCTACGTACCGGTTCTGTAGTGTTTTCTTCATTTATTACCGGCGCCAAGGTCGATGCCGTAGAATTTTGAGCCAAAGCAAGTGGAAACGACACACACACAAGCACAATTACACCGGCCCTCATTATCACTGAAATAGTTCGAGCACTGATATCTCTTATCTGAACGTTCTCAGGGAGAGTAACTAATAAAACGCTGGCAGCCTTGACAGGTTATTGTTTTGAAGCACAAATTCGGTTTCTTCAAGCGCAATAAACAATTTATTGGTCAGCAACAAAACCTGTTCCACCGTTGCTTCAAGAGACCGCAATTAAATAATCGGGCCTCCGAAGAGCAACAATCGCACTTCACAACACGTGCGTGTGCACCTTAATCTGTCGAGCACCAAACTGATGTTGGCTCCCAGCTCAACCATTTAATGACTGAAAAGATAAAGTAAAAACCGCGGGGCGAGGCGCCAACGCGTCATTAGGGAAGGCCCACCTTCCACCGGGACTGATTGCGATTACGGCTTCCTCTTTCAAAAATCGGGTTCCCGCATTTTGCGTGACGTTGGATTTCTGCGCTACGCGAGTGATTCATACACTTATGACTGAGCAGCACCGCGTGGAATGTAAAAATAGCCCGAAACTTGTGGAACGCGAGTTGTTGAACTTTTCCGTAGCAGGTCGTGGGAAATCTCTCCGGAACGTTTCAACTTCGTTGCTTATTATTCCACAGTTTTTAGCAAAGAACCTGTAGAACCGTAGAACGATAAGAACAGCACGCCGGTTCTTCCCAAGATTGTAACAGCTCGCACATAGTTGTTTCACTACCGGCGCAGAGGATAAATCGAAAGTTGCAGATGGAAATCTGAATGATAGTAGGCTCTTTGCCAGGTACGAGGAGCAAGAAAAAAGTACAGTACAATATAATCTGGTTGTTACATGTGTTGTAATATTTATATTTGTGTTCTTGAGGCTGTTTGAAAATATTCTATTACTATTTTATTTGTATTCTTATAATTATGGGCGTTCGACTAAACCAGCCACTGAAGTATGATACGTTCTAAATTTAGGAGAGAACCGAAACGAGTCCAAAACCAATTCATAGACGGAGGGTTGCTTTTAAAATTGGAGGCATTTGCTGGGGGTAGTTTGAAATATCGATGGGCCTTTGCGGCAGTTAGCCGAGAATGTGGCAATCTTGTGAAACCCGGGGCAACTGAGGGTGGCATTGTTACAATGTCAGGGTTCTTATGTGCTTTGGCAGTCTGTGGGCGAGGTCGCACGCGTGTGAACGCGAAAGCTAATCCACCGCGAGTGTCATTCCACCGCAATTATGCGTTTTGAAGTGAATTGAATTGTGTAAGTTATATGGATTATAACCTATAAGAGAGCGGATGAAACGATGAGGTGTGTAAAAAGGAATACTAGTGCTTGAGTAGCTTTGCAAATGTAGTTATTGTACAGCGGAGTCGAACATTCGTTGTTGTTCGTACTGAGGCTGATTGTAGACAGCTTTATTAATTGGGTCGTTGGTCATTGTTATGGTTGGACTGGGGTCTAACCGAACCGCAGATAGCGCTATCGAGGCCTGGATCCGTGATCATTCGGCAAGATGGTCCACGATCTTTGACCTGTTAAGCACCTTGCTTATCAGTGATCCCAGTGAGCGCGACTGGGTGGCTTGGGAAACTTGTCTCCCAAAGATGCCTTGTGACTTGTGCCTCTCGCGGGTGCATGCGGCCACCGCGATTGCGGGTCACATTGACGTGGGTTCGACTCATTGATGCAGTTAACGTTAGGTTAATGCGTACTAGATGCGGTAAGCATCCGTATTTTCAGGATTATTACAGGCACATCATCGAAGGTGCACCGAAGAATATACCTGACGATGTCTTCTTCGAGATGCGACGTGGGAACGCCGCGGGAGGCCATAAAACCCTCTGTAAGTATTGTGTAATGAGCACATTACTCCTAAAAGCTGAATGTTAGTTGTTTTGCTTGCAGACTGATTGTGGAATTGGCTGAGTTTATGTTCGCGGTCGGGCGTGTGTGACCACCTGATATATGAACAGACTCGCCGTTCTCCTTGCATCCCTAGTATAATGTTTCTGATTTACAACCCCAGACCGCAGGGACGTTATGGAATTTCGGGTAAGTCGCCAGTTCTTGTAAATTTAGGCATGTGAACCGATCTGAATCCAGGAAAAAAGAAATTAGCCCAGGGCACCGAAAATATGTGCCAACACATGAATTCGCATTCTATTCATTGGCCTATTATCAGTAGCGTGGCGAGGACCCAACGGGCCGGAGCGCGAAATCACTGGAAAGAAAACAAGCAGCAATCAATAAAAGAAATATATTTTTATTTTTGTGTAAAACGACAAACGAGAGAATAGCCTTTGACATAATGACAGACTACAATAACTGACTAAAATAACAACATTGTGATACACTGTGATATTAGTCCAGTGCATTTAGGGTGTGACCTCGGAAAAAATCCTAGAGAGCTGAAATTTGGTTTACACCTACCTTTCGTCGTTTCAAATAAGAGCTGAGAAGTCCCTAACGATCCGTTGTACGCATAACTTTTTACAGTGCCCAGAAGGTCGATTTTTCGGTTTTTCAACTATATCTTCGTTCTTATCGATTTTACGACTACGAAGGTGCAATAACAAAAGAAAGGTAATAAAATTCTATACAAAAAAGGTTATCTATAGTTTTTACATACAAGTAACAGGTTTCACGGAAATTTGGTTGGAAGGTTATGAGTTTAGGAATAGTATATTACTTTACAAGGGAAGTAATAGTTATTTACCTAACAAGTTCGGGAAGGTAATTTTCCCGAATGAGCACTTTGTTTGCAGCACGACCGAAGGGAGTGCTGCATGTAGTGCGAATTCGGGAAAATTCTTCCCGAAGGAGTTAGGTACAATGTTTTTTGTAACGAATAACTGAAAATATTTTAAAAAATAAAAAAATTATTATCTAGTGTTTTACTAATTTACTGAGTTGACAGCACAAATCACTAAACTTTTATCTACGCACCTGTTAGCTTTTTTCGACGTTTACAGCGCCTCTGGTGTTTGCAGGCGCAATTAAACCAACGAGGGACAATCCTCTATATAATAAAGGAGAACGATACATACGTGTGTGTCCCAAAGGCCCCCTTGGAGAGGGGCGGAGCCCCAAAAGTTCCCTTAGATATGAGCGGAGCCCCGAGGGCCCCCTTAGAAAGGGGCAAAGCACCTAAGCCCCCCTGGGGAGGGGCGGAGCCCCGAGGGCCCCCTTGAAAAGGGGGCGAAGCCCCGAAGGCCCACTTGGAGATGGGCGAAGCCCGAGGGCCCCCTGGAGAGGGGCGGAGGCCCGAAGGCCCTCTTGGAGATGGGCGGAGCCCCTAGGGCCCCCTTGGAGATGCCTTAAAGAGGGGCGAAACCCCGAGGGCCCCCTTGGAGATGGGCGGAGCCCGAGGGCCCCCTGGAGAGGGGCGGAGGCCCGAGGGCCTCCTTGGAGATGGGCGGAGCTTCGTGGGCCCTCTTGGAGATGAGCGGAGCCCCGAAAGCCCCCTTGGAGATGGGCGGAGGCCCAAGGGCCCCCTTCGACATGGGCGGAGCCCCGTGGGCCCACTTGGAGAAGGGCAAATCCCCGAGGGCCCCCTTGGAGATGAACCAACGTAATAGGCCAAAAAATGGTGGTAAATTGAATAGAAGAGACCGAGCAATAGCGCGCGCAGCCCCGTTTATTATAAAAATTTACAAAAAACAAATTCCCCTAGTTTTTGTTGGAAAGTAAAAAACACCGCGGTGCGGGAAAAGTAAGTTTCGGCGCATCGGGAATGACTGGGAAATATGAATTTTGAAGTCATGAGTACAAAAATAGGATTTACTCTACCGAACATTGTTTGAATCCCGAGCGTTAGCGAGGGATTTCAAAAGGTGAGGTAGAGTAAATCCTTACTTCCTGTGTAAAGTATATTATTTTTTTCACTATCAACACATTATATTATCTGTTAACATCTATTTTTATGAGTTTATTCCAAACATTTGTTAGAGAAATTTCATCAGTGCTCTTTGCATTGGTACTATAGTAACCGTTTGTCATTTGTAGAAAAACATAAACAATATCAATTGTCATGTCAGTCATTATCATTGTGATTAAAAATAATGGAAACGGTAATAATTAGTGGTGAAATTGACAAAGTAGATGATTTTGATATCAATAAGGCGGCACAAGCTGCATCCTTGCAGTGATATCCAGAAAAATCCAAATTCGTTACGAAGCAATGTACAAAGCATTTAAACAGTGGTGCGAGGAGAAGAAAGTTAGATCGATTGAAGAAAACATGCTTCTGGCCTATTTTCTGGAACGTTCTCAAAGCTTAAATCCCCTTCAAGCTTGTGCTGTGAGTACTCAATGTTACAAACAACAATTTCAATAATGACAATGACGACATTTTGAAGTATTTGAGACTACACGCATTCTTGAAGCGGAAAAACGATGATTATCAGTCAAAAAAATCGAATGTGTTTACACGGGAAGAGATTAAACCACTTTTTAACTGATGCCCCAGATGAAATTTATTTATTAACCAAGGTAGGTCAGCAGCTGTCAAATTAATGAAAATCTATAACTAATATTTCTGTATTTTTTAGGTAGTTATGGTACTAGGTGGTGCAGGGGCATGTCGGGTAGACGAATTCGTTAATCTCTTGAACGAAGACATAGAAGAGAAGCCCAATTTTGTCTTGGTTAATATACGAAAAACTAAAAACAAAGTTTCTAGATCATTTATTATTACTAACAGCACTGCAAATGTTGGTTTGTAGACATATTTAAAAAATATGTTGCAGTTAAAAATAAGAATGCAAACGTTGCAAAACAGTCAAGATTTTTTATGAGATATGAAAAAGGAAAGTGCCAAAACCAACGGTAGGCAAAAATACATTCTATAAAATACCATATGTCATTGCAAAGTTCTTGAATCTCCCTAATCCGAACTTGTACTCTGGCCATGCTTTTCGACACACATCTGCAACGTTATTGGCAAATAGCGGAGTAGATACCTCTAAATTTAAAGAAACATGGGGCTCTGGAAGTCATCGGCAATATCCGAAAGCTATGTTGGAGATTCTATATGCCAGAAGCTCAATATTGCTAAAAAAAATTGAGTAATGATTGCCAAAGTGTCCCATCACCTTCAACTGCTTCCAGTACTTCATTCAATGAGATGCAAGTGGATACCTTATTAGGAATAAAGACATAGAAATTTCTCAGTGAAATAACATGTCCAAGAATGTAAAAATCTCTGAAGATATTGCTAATAATAGATTTATAAGTATTAATAATTGTAGAGATTGTACTTTTACAATTAATGTTAATAAATTGAATTAATAAATAGGGTGATATCCAGTTTTTAACTATCAACATTTACACATCTTGGGAAATAATATTATTTCCCTGTTGGTATGGCAACCTGAAGACATTGTGTAAATTTAAGCTACTTCCCTAAAATGACGTATTGTAAGTGTTGCTTACTTGATTGATAGTGAAAAATATTATTATTCATCTTCAACATTGTTGATGGGAGCAAAGACCCTTGCTCAAAGGCATACATAGAATCAATCTCTGGATTGTCAATGTTCTGGTCGCTTTCGATTTAGGTTACCTGCGAATCCTCCACTGGTGCAGCGTTCAAACAAGATTGTCCATGACAATGACCGCAAATTGGTGTGCAGACGAGTACCAAATTTCGACAGCCACATAATGGTCCTCAGCCTTTCGTGCAATTACAAATAATCATTTTTAGAAGACAGTCCGGAGCAGGAGGTGCTGATGATTTTTTACGTGCAATAAGTTGTCATCAACATTCATCCCCAATCTTCTGGATTCAATTTATCACCCAACCAAGTCTGTACTTGATAGCAGACTTGGTAGAGATGCTCTTCAGCTGCTTTGGCTGTAAGTGGTAATAGGCTTAACCTTGCAAATGTGTCTTTACCTACGGATTTAGAGAAGCACAAATAACAATAGTTGTTTATGGAATCTTCTTTAACTGGAGCGCCATGTATGCCCAAGAAATATAATAATCCATTATGAGCAATTGATTTGTCGGAAGCATCACTTTTATTGAAAACTTAAGCTGAATTCTGTAAGTCTTTTTTACAATAATTTCAGAGCTCATGTTTTTCCCTTATAGAAAAGAGCAGATGTTGTATCACAACCAGAGAACGCATGTAAGAATAATATATGGTTCTTGCTCTTTTCATGTTGATAAAAACTTCGGGAAGAGAACGTTTTTTGCTGGACTGCTCCTTTGCCCAGTTTGAGAAAAAAAATCTTTCTCAGCAGGTGTTCGAGCCGTTGAAATAACCAAAAGATCAATATCTTCTCCAACAACAACGGTTGTATTTGTAAATGAATGTTTGAGTGCTGTTTCAATAATGAGAACGTCAGCATCACCCTCAGTCTGTTCTACGACGAAATTTGTGGCTTTACATTTGTCTGACAGCATCGAAAGCAATTTGCATTTGATGTTGCTGTTAGAAAGAAACGTTTTCTGGCTGGCGGTTACATTCATTGTCTCGTCAAAAATACGTCTGCAGATGACGGTTTTGAAGATAGGCAAAGTTGTTCCATAGCTTTCACATTGTTTTTGCTATTGTTGTACCCATCAAAAACAATTACCGTCGTTCCACCAAAATTTGTATGGACATAGTTAAAAATTTGCCAGTGAATTTTTTAAAAGTTTCATTTTCCATCGAAGTTTCTAATCCCTCCATGTAATTAATATACAAATGGGCCGATTTTGCATAAAGAAAATGTCCTGCTGCGTGAAAATATGGTAGCATTTTTTTACAGTAGTTAAATGCATCTTCCAATTTTCCATTATTTCTGCTCTTACAAATTCTTTTGCAACAGTAATCATTACGAAATATTGTCTCCACAATTTCGCAGTAAGGCTTTCATTTTGTAATTCAGAAATTTTGTCTCCAAATTTTTCAACTCACCAACATTATTTGACTGTTCAACGTCTTCAAAAGATAGCAATGCTTCGTCTTCAGGAGCAGAACAATGATATTTGCTAACCTCATGACCTTCCTAACGAATTTCCGTAAAAATTGTTGCTTGTACGTAAAAACTATTGATAACCTTTTTTATACAGAATTTTATTACCTTTCTTTCGTTATTGCACCTTAGTAGTCGTATCGTCGATAGGAACGAAGATATAGTTGAAAAACAAAAAAAATTTACCTTTTCAACACTGTAAAAAGTTATGCGTACAACGGATCGTTGGGAACTTCTCAACCCTTATTTGGATCGACGAGAGGTATGTGTAAACCCAATTTCAGTTCTCTAGGATTTTTTTCGAGGTTACATTTATTTTTCGGATAAATGCACTGAACTATATTATATTATCACGCTAACACATGGGGTAGTCGTTAACCTCTAACAAGGGAACTCTTCCTCACTTTCGACAGGCAAGGCTAGCCACCTACTCGGCCTAAGAATAAAGAGGACTCATAGAACCCCTTTGTGATTAAAACAGGCCACTGCCCTGTAGTAAGAGGAGGAAGAAGAAAACAAACAAAACACTAAACACACATCCTTAGTCTAGTTGGATAATTATGAGACATTTTTTAATAGTCAAAATTTCATTATTAAGCGGTTTTAAATATACAGACTTATGTAGAGTTTGATATTTTTGTACTTGGCTTACTGACCACTAAAATAAAAACTATGTCTCATATGAGACAGTCAAGTACAAAAGTGAAACAACCATACAACTGGTTTATTATATACGTCTTTAAAGCTTAAAGGTAATGGCGAGACAGAGAGGGTAAAATACGTGTAAATGTCTTGATTCTGAGATTGAAAAAATAACAAAGTATGTGGAGAACGTTTTTATTGCTTGGCTGCATGAAGAACCCAATCTAAAGTAAATAAAAATTAACAAACTAAGATAAATATGTAAGTAACCACACTTCATATGTGGCGAAGTCAAAGGGGAATGCGTACTGTGCCACTGAAAGTAGGAGAAGATAGCTTGAGTCAAATGTCTTCTTCCAAACGTCTGCAATATCTTCTACATTTGGGAATACAAATTTATCACCAGCACTATGTAGATGGGCCACCTTTTAATTGTCAACGAGAGAGTGTAGTTCGTTTGCCATCGGTCCTGTCTTGACCGTGTTCTTTATAATACAAAGATAAGCAAGTACGTCAAGTTGTGGAATATAGCACAGACCGTAAAGCGTCTGGGTAGCAATCCGATTCGGTCTGGGAATAAAGGTTCGAATTTCACCGACTGCGATGTCCTTTCGTTTCAAATTAAAGTAATTCACAGTACTGTTTCAGTATTACTAGAAACATTAAAGTATTTTTAGCTATTATTTATATAATATTCAACGCCGTTCAACCGTTATTTGATCTAGCAAATGTTTTTCTTGCAGGGCGTTTTAAAATTTTGAATTAGAATAAAATCTTCTATGTGGTGGTCTCAGAAGCTAGTACCTATATCCATATTCTTATTACTAAGGCCCGGATTTTAGAACCCAAAAATATTAAAATTGGGATCAATAAAACGTACTATACATTTATAATAGGGACTTATTACATTAAAAATAAGTGTAAAATAGGCAAAAAGCAAATAAAATGCGATTTTTCTATATTTTACGTTAAATAAGCAACAAAACATACCACACATCTCTTTAAAGGTGATAATATAAAGAACATTAATGACATTACAACCAACAAGATTAAAATAACTAGAAAAGAACAAATAACTATCGTTTAGTCTGAAACATTTTAAAATAATATTTTTTGCTAACGAATATTCGCATAACATACAATAGCTATTTTTAAAATCAGTTAGGAAATGTTTTACTTTGTGGAGCGCGTGGGATTTTGTAGGACGAGCGAAGCGGATGGATTTTTCTAGGGAAGACTTTTCTGTTCTTTTTGGATACATTTTGAATCGCACTATTGTAAGAGTCGGGTACGCGCGAACATTACTTTTTATTTTATTTTCAGGAAGGACAATAAAAGACTCTTAGTTTAATGGCTAGATGTAAAGAATTATGTGTAGTTATAGGCGAACAATTATAAACCTTATCAAAAGCATTCGTTTGTTTTGAGTAAGGTGTAAGCCGATATTTTTTGCAGCTGTTAGGGATTAACAGGACCTGGACTTGTAACACGATCTTTTTAGCACTTGTCCTAGCAGACACGCGGCTAAAGCAGAGCCGAAAGCGATGTTAAATTATAACAGGGGAATTAGGCGAAATTAGAAGAAAACGGTGGTGAAAATAGCCGAAAACCGAGAGTTTATTTTAAAATTTATGGGGTTGTTATAAAACGAAGGTACACGTATTGAAGGCAGTTTCGGGACGCCATGGAAAATCCCAAATTGAAAATTTGATTAGAAAAGGTTTAAGTTGTGGAGTTTAGAAGGTTAGCCAAGTTTTTATCGTTGGTTACCAGCTCCGCGACTTGGAATCAATTGGTTTTCGTAAGATTTATAAAACGCATCTGAATGCAAAAAGAAGAAAAGCAAGTCCTGGTGCAAGTGGTAGTTTTGTGGATAATTCGGAGAACAGGTCACAACTTGTCTAACTTTTACTGGTGGAACATAATCCGACATCGAGGTATCATAACTGTTAGTAAGATTGCGTGCACACCGACTATTTGGCTCACTTTAAAACTTCTCTGAGTGGATTACAATCCGGCACCGCAGAATCTTAACTGTTAGTAAGATCGTGGTTACACCGTCGCATTGTATTTATCTAAGTGGATCACAATCCAACACTGCAGTGTCTTTACTGTTAGTAAGATTGTGAGGTACCCTAATTTCTTTCCTTATTGTTATTTCGGCTACTTGAGGTACCATACGAGCACGCAGTCTTTGTTGCTGTTAAACTAAGCCACCAATAATCGTCTTACGCAATTATAGTCTTATAAGCACCGCAACACTTGTAAAAATATGTACTGCATTTACAGTTGTACTTAATAAAGAATATTAGATCTCCATGACGTTGTTTCTTTTTGATGTGGGGAGCGAAGGTCTCCAACCTCCATCCGACTTGAGTAATGTTACCAGAAGTACAGCCGTCTAGAGTGATCGTCCGTAATTCAGCCGAGGCAAGCCGTACTAATCCAGAAAAAGCCTGCACCGTAGGTTCACCCATACATTAAATCCAATCAGAGTGTGCACCGTTACATTATGAACTTACTCGTATTCTGCACAATTTGTCTACGTTGGTACCGTTTTATCCAGCAGATTCCACACATAAGCTACAATCTTATATAATATTTTTGACGCAATCCAGAAATGAATCAGCGCAAATAGGTGTATGAACTGACGATATTGAAGTTTTCCTGCTTAATCCCGTTTTACCATTTATGTATTAATTCAGTAGTTATTTGTATACTTATTTCCGGTGTGCCTTGTGTTTTATTTATTTGTGAGTTAAACTTACATTTGAAATTATAAATTACACCCGTTGCTGTGAACGCAGCGTTTATACGTCGCGGGGTTAGTATGGGGTTTTACCCAAATACTTTGTCTTTAAATACCCTAGATACAACATTATATTTCGGTACGAAAAACTACCCTGTTATATCACTTGTCTGGAGTCATTGACAAGAGATATCACTTTAATTGTGCTGTTAAAACAAACAAAAGGTTAAGGAGACTTATTAACAAAAATACCGGTCATAATGGAAACATGGGTAGAATATTTTAGTGAACTCTGAGAAGAAAACATGAGCAAACATCGGCAAAGAAGTACTTGCTTAAAATTTTAAATATGGACAGGACGGAAAAAAATACCTAGCTACGGGGAAGTAGCTATAATTACCTTACCATTCCGAAAGAGTGAAGATAGCAGGTATCTTCCTTCTAAGTGTACCTACAAAAATCTATGGGCACATACTGAAAGAATGACTCGGAGAAGAACTAGAAGGGCAATTAAATGAAGCACAATATGGTTTTAGAGCAAATCGAGGTATGCATGACTTAATTTTTACAGTTAGGCAAGTTTCAAGAATGGCAGTTCCATACGAAAAACAAACTTATCTATGTTTTATTAACACGGCCAAAGCTTTTGACAATATACCAATAAAACAAGGTTGGCAAGTATTACAGAAACCTAAAAATGTTAGTAATCAACTCACAGGGAACATACAGAGATTATACAGCTCATCTAGAAATTACTTAAGTACAATCAATGTAATGCCTAGAGAGATTATAACAGCTAATGGAGTAAGATATGGGTCTACCTTAAGCTCATTACTATTTATAATATTCTTCAATGATGTAATACAGGACTGTAGTAAGTCGACGAAAATATTTAAATGGGAACATTAAGAAGTGGAACCATATTCTATCTCCCAAATGGCCTATCTTTGAAACGATCCTCCCATTTCTTTTGCCAGTAGTGTTCAATTTTTATTTAAAGATATAGCCAACTTGTATTTCTATATTCTTTTTATTATTAATTCGATTTAACCAGTGTATTTAATATTATAGAAAGTGCACGGAGCCAACCCCTGGCTAAACCGAACTCTTTAAACTGAAATTCTGATATTAGTGTAGGCACATAGATTCGGAGTTAGAAGCGGATTTATTTTTTCTTAGATGTAGGTCGGTCCTCATGCATACATTTACAGACTGGCGACTTACCCAAAAATTCCGTAACGCCCCGTCGGTCTAAGGGCTGTGGATTAGAAGCACTAAACGAGGAGAAGCGATCAGCAGACTCTTTCATGTGGCATGTGGTCATACACACTCGCTCGTATACACAAACAGGCAAATTACACAATCAGGCATGCAAACAAGAATAAACAACATTACAACATCTAGTTTTGCATATTCTAGATAATAGTACTTACAGGGGGTTTTGTGGCTCTTCGTGGCGTTTTCACGTAGCGTCTAGTATAGTCGCTCGCTCAGGAATGATCTTCAGGTGCATCGTCGATGATCTGCCTGTAAAATCATACGATATGGATGCTTACCGCATCTAGTGCCTATTAACCGAATGCTAACTACACCAATGAGCTACAATTCATATGCATCTGCGGTTGCCACTCCCGAAAAAGAACGAAATCACAAGCCGTTTGTGGGAAATGAGCACCCTGGCTATCCATATGCGCCTTTTTGAATCTCTGGTAAGCTAGGTGCATATCAGGTTAAGGATCAGGCATCATCTGGTCGGACGATCGCTAGTCTAGGTACTATCAACGGTACCTGGTTAGGCACCAGCCCAACAATAAACAATGATCCAAACAATAAATCTCTCATAAGTCACTTCAAAAATCACATCAGAGCTTTTGCATTGTAAAAACGCCACGCCTGTAGTATATCACATTTCACAACATTTATACATAGGCGTTCTCAGCTAACTGACCGCCAAACCCCTGATATTTTAAATCTACCTCCGTCCCTTAAAATAACTTCGGGCACGGTTCAATTCTAGAAATATTTGGAACGTATTATACTGCAGCGGTTCATTTAGTTAAAGGCCCATAATCATACAAATACTAATAAATGATAGAATGTTTTTAAAAAGTCAAAAAAACATAAAAGTAAATATTGCAACATTAGTCACACTTACTCTTCGCACTTCTCAAAGTTTCAATGCCATCCAAACTTTCAATTAATTAGAAATTAATTCTAGGAAATGTATTGAAGACCGGGTTTGCTCTTTGCTCTCCACTCGTTTCTATAAAAGTTGTTGCTAGAAAGTATAACCCGCAATTAGATAAACATTGCTTGCGTAATGAACATAACAATGGTTTTAGTTCGTGTAATTTACTTTTCAGTAAAGCCACATTGTTTTTTAATGGACCTGAAACAGTTCCTGCAAACACTATGCATTATCGTTTACAGCAAAAACGCTCGACTAAGTCAATATTGATAAACAAATGTGTGGAAATGGATATCTGAGTTGCCTAATATAGTTGGGAATTGAGTTGAAGTGCAATAATTGCCCTACTTTCAAGAAGAATAAAATATTTTTTTGTATTCGCTCCCCAAACTGGTTACTTTGGAAACTGTCTAGGATCCTCAAAATGGCCATTTAGAGGCCTTGTACTTAAAGTCGTTATGGCAACATTTTAGCGGACTCAAACATTAGTTGCCATGACGACTTTAAGTACAAGGCCTCTAAATGGCTATTTTGAGGATCCTAGACAGTTTCCAAAGTAACCAGTTTGGGGAGCGAAAAATACATGTTCGCGCTGCCTCCTAATATAATGCCGCGTTAATGGTAATTGAAACTTCATATTATAATGTTTGGAGAGCTAATACAAAAAAACCTTGTATGCAACACGTCCTCAAATGGCTTTAGAGGACTCATCTTCATATTACGGACTCGGCTGCGCTTCGCTCCGCCTCGTCCGGAAACATTACGACTCATCCCCTAAAGCCTTGCTTTGAGGACTAGTTACATAAAGTACTATTGTTACAGCTTTCAAATTTTAAATACAACCTTAAACGGCCATCTCTAAGCTCCGAAACGATGGCTTCCTTTTTAAGTATGCTAAAATCAGACTCGTCAAAATGACATTTGTCTGAAATAAAGACCTGCTTGAATAACATTTAAATAGGCAAAATATGACAATATGGTTAATAAAAAATTAGTATTTTTTGCCTCAAAGAAGGACTCAGTACGTCTACATTGGTCCCGAAATATCTGAAGAATTGCCAGTTGTACAGATTGTGCCCCAATGTAGCAACTTGGGCCCAATTCTTTTTACAATTTTACTGCGGGCTTGTCACATTACATTATAAGTTGATTAAGCTCTACGCAGTGGCAGTTCGTGATAATTACATTTGTGGGGCTCTTAATTTTTAACAATTATAAAGCAAAAAATAATAATCTACATTCCGTCGATGTTTTAATTGAAATATAACAATGATTTTTACTTCCTTTTACGATAAAGGAAGTATTGTATTCACCCTAAAAAATCGAAATTGAGTTTTCAACCGATCTTCACGTTTTAGAGTCCCCTAAACCTAAAAAACATGGTTTTTTTTCCACTGGTCTGTCGGTCTGTCTGTCTGTGTGTCTGTCTGTGTGCGTGTCTGTCTGTCTGAACAGAATATCTCAAAAACGAAAAAAGGTATGGCGTTGAAACTTCATATATAAGTTTTGCGTACTATCTAGATGCGACAGCAAGTTTTTGAAGAAAATCGCATAACCGGAAGGAGGTGTTTACTCTTGTGATTTTTCAGTTATTTTCTATTTTTTCAAAAACGGCTCTAACGATGTTTTTCAAACTTCACATTTTTATTACATTTTTAATGCGTATTGATGTGAGATAGGAGATTTTCCAGTTGAATACTTCTAAAATGGGTTTCTTTTGTTTTCTTTACCATTTTTTATTATATATTACATTTTTGAATTCAGCTTAAAATTATAGAGACAATTTTTCTCTTTAACTACTGCTCTATTTTGTACCGTTTTTGTAGAATTGGTAATTTTTGAAAATTTTTGACAAATGCTTAAAAATTAAAAATCAAATTTTTGGTTAATTATAAGATCACTATGTAGGAAGTTGTGTGCGTGTATCACACCAGATTTTTTATGTTTAAGAAAATCCCGCTACCTAACGAATTCTCCAATGCTGAAAGGTTCGTTATGTCGCAACATTTTTGTAAGCAGGAAAAACAAAAAACTTGATTTTTTGTTGTTGTTTACTAAATTACAATCATTATCCATTGTCTTTGTAATCATGGCTACTTGATAATTGCACGTCTTAATGACTGCCAAAAACCTTTGGTAGGCATTTTAAGGTAAACGGTTGGTCTTACGCTTATGAACTAAGAGTACATTATTTTTGTAGATTTTAATACTATTTTAGATAATAACCTAACATTTTAGAAAATGTAACAGATAACGAAGTTAGAGCTAAACAAAGTTTTGAAAGATAGGTAAATTTCCCTTAAAGTCAAGTTTAGTTTATGACATTTTTCCTATTAGTGCACTACATAATAGTAAGTATGAATACTAAAATTTAAATCGATATCTCTACATTTGTGGAAATTAAAAAAAAAAGAAATAAAACATTTAACTTCAAGGCCCCATAACTTCTTACTGAAGGGACTTTGTACTAAGATATATTAGGTTTAATCGATTTATTATGATGTGAGGAATCTATGACTAATCGGTGTCCTATTCTTTTTGGGATACCCTGGATATCGCGTAAGTAAATTCCAGTCTATACTGTTGGCATCACGTGCGAATTCATGTTGATTGATGAGAGTAAAATTAATTTATATTATTATTTCTTGATTAGACTGTAACGTTCGCCCCCACATCAAATTCACCTAAGGCACAAATAGGGTGCTAGAAATTTGAATGGCGCTAATTCCCGTTACAATCTTCATTTACATATACACAGCGTCCGAATTTTAGATAAGGCGATCTTAGCCGCTATGCGCGGACGTAGCGTAAACCGGTACGCCACGCAGTTTCTTTTCTAACCCTCTGTAGAAATGTCCCGTTAACGAGGCGACCGAAGAGTATAAAAGGAGAATCCGCAGCTAGTTAAGAACACTTGAGACTTGGGACCTGAGAACCTGACTTCTCGATCCTGTCTACAGGCCCTAAGCCCCATAGGGTATTAACCCCCCCCCCTTGCCCTGCTCTTGTACAGGTCTAGCAACGATGGACTACGATTAACTAGGTTCCCATCTAGTTTTAAAATTATTTCACCTTTGCGCATCACCTGATCCCCGCCGGGTATTATTGCATAACCTCTTTATGAAATTAACATAAAGCACGGATTACTAGAATATTAGGATAGATCTCCAGGCCGCCAGCATAATTCGGATGCCTCGACGCAGGCAAATTGGTCCGCCTGCCGTGAATACGGACCGACCTAAAATCTTACAGTGCTCACCGACGATTCTAGCTGTCGGACTTTTTACAAAGTCTAGTTTATATTATCCCGAGTGGTTCAAACTTATTCACAAAATACGTACCACGTCCAGCCAGGTTTTATGCGCTCTCCGTAAACATTACCGACACCGTAAAATATCTTTTTCTATTGAATTTGTCCTCCCGTCAACTATAAATAACAAACGCCATCGTTGCCGGCGCAAATATAGTCTGTTTTAGAGTTGTTGGTCCCAGTACATCAGAGAGGATCCAGGGACAGCAACCGGGCCAACCCAGCTTGCAGTATGGGTTGGCAAACGTCCCAAAAATAACCAAACGCCAAAGAAATGTTATTTTAAAATATTTATGTATATAATATGTTCATTAATTAAGAATTGTTTTGTATATATTTAAACACATTATGCAATTTATTTCTACACTGTGTTATTCCTGTATTTTATACATTTGAGTGAAACGACCGGCATCTGAGCTTTACCCGAGGCACCCGGTTTTAACCCTTTAACGCGCAAAATTACTGTACGAGGGAAAAATGTAAATTTTATGTCGTATGCGTTCTTTGAGATGCCAGGAAACCGAAAAACAACTTTTTTTTTCAAAAATCCATTTTTACTTTCCCAAAATATGCTGGTAAACCGTTCTACCAGTGAGCATTCAGGACAAAAGATGCTGGTAAACCGTTCTACCAGTGAACATTCAGGACAAAATATGTTGTGAATGTTCACTGGTATAACAGGTGGTAAAATCGTTTTTGAAGTTTGAACTGAATAATATAAACTCTTGGGAGTGGAACACTAACGTTCTGTTTAAAATTTATGACTACCCCATCGTAAACAATCAAAAATTTGAGCTAAAATGCCACCGCGATCGGTTTGACCGTAAATATTTGCCTAGCGCAACATAGCAGCAAAACCAATTCGATTATATCTTCAGTAGATATGTTTCTAAATACTCAAAACACAAAAACAAATTGTATAAAACGTACGTTGTTACTAAAAAATTGGACATAAATATAGACTATTTTTGCGACGCAAATGAAAGGTTTCCAAATATCAATTTATTTTTCAAAATCAGGACAAAATTATTTCTACTACTTATCAATATTATAATCCTTACATATTATACTAAAACACTTACCAGCTGAAAACTTGAAAGTTGCTCCCCCAAACTAATAACAAACACAAAACTTCACCAATGCGCGTACACATTTCAAAGTCGTGACGCGGAATGCACGCTGGTAATACTATCATACCAGCTACACATTTATACCAAGGTTTATTGGGGTAGTTTTATAACTACAATAATTGTAGAAAATATAAAATTAGACAAAGGAACTGCAATGTCTGTAGAACGGACACAAGACGTTTCAGAGCAGTATTAAGTTTCAAAACAAATGGTATTGATTGTTATGCGTAGTGGTATAACTGTCTACCAGAGAGCGTTAAAGGGTTAAACTAAATTTAGCGAATTTTGGTCAAGTTTAACTAAGCACCCTTCGCAGGAATTGGAAATTTCGGAAGGAAGCCAGGTACATTCCAAGACGAATGTTCTAGTCTAGGTCGCAATATTATTTTATAATCAGATGTATTTTCGAGATCCATTCTTCCATTATTTAAAGTAGAATGCAAGTTGTTTACTCATGATGTCTATAAGAGTGGATGACGTTTTAGTAATCCGAGTTCGTTCAGTTATTACTTGTTTTAGGTTAAACATTACTAGAATATTTTTAAGATATACTAGTTTAGTATCAGTGGTTAAAAATCAATATTCAGATCACCCAGTAGAATAATTTCATCTGTATCCACAGTTAAATTTGGTAAGGTCAACTCCAATTCATCTAAATATGAAATAGAAATATTTGGTACACAATAAGCAACCACAATTGCAATTTTTAACGTAAGAACAGTAAAAATGATCCAGCACTGCTCGGCTCGAATTAATTCGTAATATGGAAGCTGTATAGTGAGTTGCAGATGAAATGATTGGGTTCAACCACGTTGCAGTGATTGCAATTATATCAAAATGTTTTCCAGGTACGACATCGGCAAAATAATGGAACGATATATTTAACGAACAACGATGGAGTTTTTTTGAAGTCGAACTAGTTTGGGGGATTACCAATTTTATTAATAATTTTAGGTATCCGTTTTAGGTGTTTAATTGTGAGATTAGATTCGCCCTCTTTCTGCCTTGTTGTGAGTTGATCCCCTAAGTTTGCCATATAATTTCTTTGTATAGGTCTTTCGTCACTCGAAATTGTTGTTTTTGTATGTAGTTCATTGCAATTTATTTTTATTGCGTAGAATATAACTTATATCATGCGCCTTATTCAAGATCGATTTTATTAATCTTGGGCGTTAACCAGGTTTTCCAATATTAAATGCTTCTACTACTGATACCTACGCCAGCAGCTTGAATTGTTTTGACAATTTTATCGGAAATAATTGTGACTTCATCATTTTCGTTAATACCGCTTATAATTACATTTTTTTGGCCGTTTCACACATTCCACTGCTTCGGACACGATTTCCTCGTATTTATCAGCCGCAAGTCTTTTCCCCAAAAATTTTGTCGTTCAGTTCTTGAATTTTTTTATCGATTAGTTGAAATTTTGTACCAACTAATTCTACCAGAAAATTTTTAAGCCGATCAATTTTATCATCAGCATTGCTACACTTGTTGCAGTACCATTTAATGTTTTTCAACTTTGTGCGAGTTAATAGTCCGGCAGCCACGGGGTAAAACCCAACAATTTCGTATTAAGTTTTTTTCAAAACGGAATTGGAGTCTAAGGGTCTCCTAGTTTTGATATCCAAGTGATGACAAAGCGTCATCCTTGAGCAACTCCAGATACGGGATGTCCAACCAGTAAGTAGGTGAAATATCACTCTTTTTAAATTATTTGTAAATTTTACGTAAATAAACGAGTTTTTTACAAATGGCTTGCTTCTCATAATAAGGTTTATATAAAATAAAAACAAAAAATTTTAAATACAGGGTGTTCCCAAAGCATATTATATATATATTTAAATTTCAATCGCCGTGTGTTAGTAACAGAAAAACTCGAGAACGACTGGACTGATTTGGATGATTTTGTGTTTGTTTTGTTCGTCTTACTCCCCAGGTGGTTTGGCAAAATAGAAAATTCGGAAAAATCCACAGGGAAAGCCGAAAAATTGGAAAATATTGAAAGTGTGTTTTTCTATACACTGTACGACTTTCTATTTGCAGTCATACTTTTATGATTCTGTGCTTAATGGTTTGAAGGGTTTTCCTCATCATGTCATAATCCAAAACAACGTTTGCCGGGTCAGCTAGTATTTATATCTATATATTAGACTTCATCATTTTCTGAATGGATTTCATCATTGGAAAGTGAACATTCGTCTTCTTCGTCTTCATTGTCGTTCACAGTGGCAGTAGGGGTTAGTTCATTGCAACAGTGTTCATGTGCTCTGCAAACGCAGAACATTGTACAGGGTAACCTAGAGCTTTTACAGCTACATCTGTTTGTACTGCATGGTTTGTTACTGCTACAGGAGCACCTAATTCATTTTAAAACATCAGAAGGTGCCACTTCTACTTTCTCTGGTAAAGTGATCGGAAACAAACACTTGGCATTCGCATCTTTATAAAAACCGTAATTGGTTGGCTGTAGACTTGGAAGGTCTGATTGTAACGCATTTTTCCAAATGCAGGTCTGTAAGTGGGCACGTTTCACGTTGTCAATAAATGCTGCATTTGTTGGCGGAAGAGATCGTAAAAGAGGTAATTGTTCTTTAAACTTTTGATCTACATACACTTTACTGCACTTTATAATAGTTTTTATTCGCTGGGCACCAGCAACGGAAAGTTTTTCACTTTTTTTTCACAAGCAAATTTAAAGTTAAAAAAACACTTCTTTTCACTCATATTTAACTAGACGTTACAGTACTCGATTCTCAAAAAGAAATCGCTATTAGAGATCGTATTACCATGATACAGGAATATTTATACTTGGTTTCCAGCTAAGAAACCTTCTCCGTGTGTCTGTTTCTTGTTTCAGCCAAAAATTTTTGGGACACCCTGTACCTGTCATGTAGCTTTGTTTTTAAACACGTACGTTGTTATTTTTAGCTGAATTTTGAACTGGAACAAAATATTCTCATATCAGAAATTCAATAATATTATTAAAACTTTATAACACAGATTTTTTAAACACCCTGTAAATGGCTGAAACTTGTAGAATCAATAAATTCAATAAGTTAACGCACAGTTAACCATACAATAATGAGAGAAAACTAAGTAGTATTCAAGTTTAAAGCCAAAAACATACAATCATCTTATTGTTTTGAAATACTCTGTATATCTCAAATTGCTCAAAGATGCCAGCTTGTCATCAGTCGGAAATGGTAAATAGACATATAAATCTACGAGAATCCGTTAAAAAAAACTTAATACGAAAATTTTCACTTCAGGGAAAAAACACGGTTTAGCTGCCGGACTATAAACAGTTTGCTGCATCAGTAGATAACCTCAAACAAGCAAGATGTTGCACCCACCGCAATGTGTTGTAAGGGATGCATTATCAGCAGGTTTTTACAATTTGTGCATAAAGAAGGCATCACATGTTGGTTAAGACGTTGATCCAACGACAGTGTGACACAATTAAGAGTAACTTATAGTTGTTTTTGCACTTCCGGGACTAAAGTTGATACTTTAGTCCCCGTAAACAGGGACTAAAGTAGATCATTTAATCCCTAGGGACTAAAGTAACTCATTTAATCCCTAGGGACTAAAGTAAAAATGATACCGTAACTATGGTAAATTTATGTACACACGAGGTTAGTAGGTTAGGTTTTGTTTGTCATCTGACACACACTGACGTAAAACTTAACCTGCAAATCTCAAATTTGACATATACTGACAATGCACTTTAGTACTGCCAACTGATTCAGGCTATCCAGGACCTGCTGCAATTCAGTTTGTAATAAATTATAATTGTCAGTTTCCAAATTGACAGATTCCAAATTTTGGAAATGTTTGATGATAATGTTCCCAAAAGTGCAAAAAATAGCGTATATACCTCGGGACTAAAGTGCCTAAATCCCTTGAGTGGTTATTGCCCTCGGGCTTCGCCCTCGAGGCAACAAACTCCACTCGCGGGATTAAATGGTGCACTTTAGTCCCTCATGATATAATATACTATTTTGACAAAAAGCTTTGTAGATCAAGATTACGCTGAACCTCACAATTCTTTTTATCCCAAAATTGCACTATTTCAGGTACAAGAAATCCAACCAGATATTTATACGAGCCACTGCATGCAGAATTAGTGATGTTTATGTGTGAAATCGGTAATTATATAAGCGCGTTACAACGTTATAGGGAAAATCCCTGAATGCATTACACCTTACACCTGTTTATATACCTACCGATCGATACTACGTTAAAGCTAATTGGACGAAAATCACGATCTGTGTTATGCAAACAAACTAAGCTGTGTTAACTATAAACAAAATTTTAATCAAGTTTTTATACACACACTAACAATGCTGTTTTCTCTTTCAATCACTTTCATTGTTAACAAATCGATATTTTGCTGAAGTGTGCAAAATATTTAATCAGAGGAATTACTGAAACATGTTAAGTTCTGAAATTTGTAGGTAACTAGTATAAAGTCTACGGTTGTCAAACCATTGTTGAAAATTTATCTTTATTCTGTTACCGTAATCTGATGGGTATTTATAAGTAAAATCTAAATATTTTAATACAAAAATGGTAAAAATATAAGATCCATTCGAATATCATATCAAGGGCTTGAATATTCTGGTTACCTATTGTTTAATATCATCGTCGCCAACTGCTTTCCGATCCGAAGCCGACAGTGGAATCTTCTCTTGTGCTTTTATCAGCTACATTTTCTTTGGTATGAATACAATTCGAATTCGAATCATCTATAAGTTTTGTACCGTTTGAGGCTTTCGCGGTTACTCGAATTATTCTCCTTAGCATAGAATTTCGGCATAGACCGCGTAGTATTTGTATCTGAATACCCAGCATTTTCTGGCTTAATGTGCCTTGCACCTTGTGAAGTCGAGCAAAAACCCGCGCGATGGCCATGCTCTTTGGTGGCTCGTGTTGTTTGAGTATCTTGAGAACGAGGATACTTAGGCAGATTTGGCCGTTTTGCTGTTTGTGCATCCATATTCACTAACGTTTCGCAAGACCTTGCAGCTTACATCATCAGAGTGAAAGTCGCACTAAGAACCGAAGGTCGGTGTGGAGCTATTTATAGTCCTCTGCGAGTGGCGTAACGCTGGTTGGTCATCCGAGTGCAAAGTAATCCGTGGGGCGTGGCCGTATGACGCAGAGTGGTTGTAATGCTTTAGATCGTGTATCACAGGGGCCCACGTTTTACTAAGCTTAAAGCCATCTTCCCTGTTGATATTATTTGGATGTTTTTCTATTTCTATGGCTTCACATATAACTCGCGGGAAGTAATGAGGTATTCTGGCAAGTACTCTGGCATGCTCAAATTCTAGAGTGTGTCCATTTGTAAATGTATGCTCAGCTACGGCTGATTTTGTGATGCGTTTGTGTTTGCAATCGCCTTTATGTTCTTGGAGTCTTAGATCAACGGAACGACCAGTCTGGCCAATGTAACTCGAGCCGCAAGAACAAGGAATGCGATATACGCCAGCGGTTTTTAAACTTGGAATCTTGTCTTTTACCGATCTGAAGCCGTTACCGAAAGTTTCCTTGCTCGTGAACACAGTTTTGATGTTGCATCGTTGCAGGACACGTCCTATCTTATCAGTCGAGCCTTTAACGTAAGGTAGAAATGCTAAGCCTTCCAGAGGTGGAGATTCTTCTTTAGCCTTTTTGGTCATAGTCTTGTCTAATGCTTTTCGTATGGCGGTAGTTGTGTATCCGTTCCTTTGTAAAGAGTCAAACAGATGTAGCTTTTCTCTCTCTAGATTTTCCTCGTCTGAGATACGAACGGCTCTTGTGGCCAGAGTCTGGAGAACTGTTACTTTTTGCATTGGATGATGGTGTGAGTCAGCATTTAGATATCTGTCCGTGTGTGTTTTCTTTCTATAGACTGCATGTCCTAAACTGCCATCTGATTTACGTTTCACCAGGACGTCTAGAAACGGAATACTGCAATTTTCCTCTACTTCCATTGTGAATTGTATGTTGGGATGTACAGAATTCAGGTGTTTTAGAAACAGATTCAATGTCTGGCGTCCATGTGACCAGATGACAAAGGTATCATCTACATATCTCAACCAGCAAGTCGGTTTTAGCTGCGCTTGTTCGAGAGCCTTGGTTTCAAAATCTTCCATGTAGATATTAGCGATAACAGGTGATAGTGGTGAACCCGTGGCCGCTCCTTCGACTTGCTCGTATATTTTATTGTTCCAACTGAAGTAAGTGTTTTTCAGGCAAATTTCGACAAGTTCAACTTGGTCTGTAGGCAAGAGATCTTTGAGCATTACTAGCACCTCATCAACCGGCACTTTCGTGAAGAGTGATGCTACGTCGAAACTGACTAAGAGATCATCTTTGTTTAACTTTATGTTCTTTAGTTTCTGGACAAAATCTGCTGAATCCTTGACAAAGGAGTCTGTTTTACCAGTTAGAGGCTGTAGTATACTGGTTAAATGTCTTGCCAAAGCATGTGTAGGAGAATTGATCGCGCTGACAATTGGTCTCAACGGCACGCCCTCCTTATGTATCTTAGGTAGGCCATACATGCGAGGAGTTATTGCATTTCTAGGAATCAATCGGTGCTTTAAAGTGGGATCGATACTATCGGAGCATTTTATGGCAGAGGTTATCTTTGTTTTGAGAGAGTTAGTGGGGTTGCGGTTTAGCCTTTTGTAAGTTGTATCAGATAGTAAGACTTCCATCTGATGACCAACCAGCGTTACGCCACTCCGCGCGCCTGGCACAGAGGACTATAAATAGCTCCACACCGACCTTCGGTTCTTAGTGCGACTTTCACTCTGATGATGCAAGCTGCAAGGTCTTGCGAAACGTTAGTGAATATGGATGCACAAACAACAAAACGGCCATATCTGCCTAAGTATCCTCGTTCTCAAGATACTCAAACTACACGAGCCACCAGAGAGCATGGCCATCGCGCGGGTTTTTGCTCGACTTCACAAGGTGCAAGGCACATTAAGCCAGAAAATGCTGGGTATTCATATACAAATACTACGCGGTCTAAGCCGAAATTCTATGCTAAGGAGAATAATCTATAAGTTTGTCAGGCTATTTTTTAAATTTAATAATTATGCGACCATTTGGAGTATTTCTGGTACAAAGATAAGTTCACTTATATATAGGTGTAATAGTTCAGCTAATTGCATCTAAAAATTTTAAATATTTCGAACACAAGTTTATTTAGAATCTTAAAGATTTCGAACACAGCTTTGTTCTAGAAAGTTCGTCGAGCGGACTTCTTCTTGCTCGTGATTGGCTGTAGTTGGTGGTGCGACAGCGCGTCTGGCGCGAAAACTTGGCGTGGCGTCGGTTTGGAGTTAGTCAGTCACCGGCCGTTACTGCAGACAGTTGATAGCGTGATTTTTGTGCCCCCCGCGCTTCTCCCACGCGGGGGTGGCCGCTCTTTTTGTGCTGTTACAGCAAAGTTTGACTTTGATCGTTTCCATTGATTTGCCCGGTGTTTACGTGCCGTCTCAGCGTGATTTGTTTTGGGATGAGTTCTTGACGGGCTGTATTAAGTGCATCCGTGCCCTTGGTCTTGCGGTTGTCCGCCGACGCCCTGCATTCTCGTGTGATAGGGAGGCATCATACCCGTTGGAGGATTCATCGCGCGTGGGCGTGCAAATGGTCGCAGTACAGTTTCCTGTGGAAAGTTGGCGTCATCATTCAGGACCGTTGCAGCATTGCGGCTTTCCTTGCACTACAGGCGAGCCCGGCACCAACGACGAGGCCAGACAAAACCAACTATAAGGCGTGTAGCTTGTAAGAATTAATTCAACTCATTTGTTTGTTAATAATTGACGTGCATATTTGCTAATCGTCCACTATATTCTAGGCAGATTGTAAGACCTAATTCAACAGATTTGTTTGTTAATAATTGACGTGCATACTGATCGGCCACTCTATTCGAGGCAGCTTGTAAGAACTAGTTCAACCCATTTGGTTGTTAATAATTGACGTGCATAGTTGCTGAACGGCCACTCTATTCTAGGCAGCTTGTAAGAACTAATTCAACTCATTTGGTTGTTAATAATTGACGCGCATATTTGCTGATCGGTCACTCTATTTGAGGCAGCTTGTAAGACCTAATTCAACCCATTTGTTTGTTAATAATTGACGTGCATACTGATCGGCCACTCTATTCGAGGCAGCTTGTAAGAACTAGTTCAACCCATTTGGTAGTTAATAATTGACGTGCATATTTGCTGATCGGCCACTCTATTTGAGGCAGCTTGTAAGACCTAATTCAACCCATTTGTTTCTTAATAATTGACGTGCATATTTGCTTATCGGCCACCTATTGGAGGCAGCTTGTAAGAACTAATTCAACTCATTTGTTTGTTAATCATTGACGTGCATATGTGCTGATCGGCCACTCTATTCGAGGCAGCTTGTAAGACCTAATTCAACTCATTTGTTTGTTAATAATTGACGTGCATATTTGCTGATCGGCCACTCTATTTGAGACAGCTTGTAAGAACTAATTCAACTCATTTGTTAATAATTGACGTGCATATTTGTTGATCGGGCACTCTATTTGAGGCAGCTTCTAAGAGCTAATTCAACTCATTTGTTTTTTAATAATTGACGTTCATATTTGCTGATCGGCCACTCCATTCGAGGAAGCTTGTAAGACCTAATTGAACTCATTTGTTTGTTAATAATTGACGTGCATATTTGCTGATGGGCCATTCCATTCGAGGCAGATTGTAAGAACTAATTCAACTCATTTGGTTGTTAATAATTGACGTGCATATTTGCTGATCGGCCACTCTATTTGAGGCAGCTTGTAAGAACTAATTCGGCCCACGTTGGTCTGTATAAGAATTTAATAGTCATTTCATCTCATCTTTTTGTTGCTTAAGTCGCCAATTAAACGTCTGTATATTGGACATTTTGTGTCGTCCGCTGTATGTTCTTCCTTGTTACAAGCGTAGTAGCAAGGATCATTTTCGCGTCCCTTGGGTGTATGTCCTGGTTGGTTACATTTTAGGCATTTCCCACGCATGGTTGTTTCCTCGTTGCAGTTGCTTGCGAAATTTCCATATTTGCTGCAGTTGTAGCATTTGATCGGGACAAACAATTCTTGTATCCTACATATTGTCCAGCCAACTTTTATTTTATTGTTATTAATTAAAAAGTTTGTCTTGCGGCAACGTAATTACAGCGTATTGTAGTCTTCTAGTGTTCGCCTTTTTGGACATTCTAATAGTAAAGTCCCCTTCTGCCTCCAGTCGTATATCCTTCTTAACCGCCTCTTCTACTTCCTCCATTGTGGTGTATTTATCAAGATCTTTGATGAATACGCTAGGGGTTGGTTTCATGATATCTGCCCGTATATCCTCCATTTTTTCTTCCAGTGCTTTTTTAAAGTTGTCGCCTGATTTCCTTACTGCTATTCTCATTCTTATATTTCCTTGTTTTGTTTCTTGTACGCCCTGCACTTTGAAACCAAGCGCCGCTGCGTCGACTTTTTGTTTCATATCTTTTATTATTTGTGCATATGTTTTATCATTTGCCTATTGTTTCTTTATCAGCACAGTTTCTATTCTAGCTGTTCTGCCTTTCTTCCTCTGTTGCGACTATATTTCCGTTTCCGTGTCCATGTAGTCCGTTTCTCCGTTTGTGTCTTCTTTAGTGTTGGTCTCTCTGCTTCCAGGTTTATTGTATATTGTAATGTTATAGGTTCGTCTCTGTATATTATTTCCAACAGTTTACGCATTTCTCTCTCCCTTTTTGTATCCTTTATAGCACACGTTATGTTACTTCTCTTTTCGCGCTTCATGATGTGCATGGATTTGGATAGAACTGTATGTAGTTGTTCTAGCCAGTCTTCTTTTCGACCTTGTATTCTGCCAGCACAATGTGTCGGTCTAGTCTCTGTTCGCCGGCTTCTCCCTCCAGGGTGAGGAGGTAGCTATTCATGGTGCGTACTGCCTTGCCTCCTCCGAGAAGTTTTTTCTCTATTATGCCTCTTATTTGGGTTTGTATTTCCTGCAGTTTTGTGAATAGGGAATCCTTGTTTACTTCCTCTATAACAACAGCAATGATTAGTTCTGAACTCGAGTCTGTTTTGGGTATCGACCTTTTCTTTTCTGTGCTACATTATATGTAGGATTCCTCCAGCCAATTCATGGATAGAGTGTCCTTTAATAGATTATAGTCCATCTGGTTTTCTTTTATATGCCTGATTTTTTCAGTTATTTCTGAGGCTTGTGTTGCCCTTCTCTTAGTAGTGTCCTCTTCTCTCCTTGCTTTATCTGATTGCGCAGCAACATCTACCATTCTTTTATATTCCTTTCCGTTTTTATTTTCCTCGATTTGGGTATGTGTATCACATGCTATTTCTTCACCTTGAGTTTCTTTCTTCCTGTGATTCGTGTAGAAGTTTAACAAGCTTCCTATAGCGTCTTGTATATTATCTGAGTTGGCAATCTCAGCCAGCCAGCTGAGTTTGCCAGCTGATTCTTATATTTTTCTCTTAGTATTCGTATTTTCTTTAACAATTGTACTGAGGTTCTTGACCTCACTATACAATCTCCTAATGGTGTTCCTTAATTTCTCAATTTCTGCTTCCGTATTTCTTTCCAGAACAATTTTATCGCGTTTAGTTTTTCCCCCTTGGGGGAGATTTACCGGTGCTTTTCCGTCCAATGAAGCGCTGCATCAGCTCCCTCTTGCTCACCTTTATCTCTTCTCTTGTTAGCTCTTTTTCTGTGTTACTGTTACTGTTATCCATTTCTAATTCCGAAGAGGTAGGCAACCCCTTATGCTTATAATCACATATGACTCTGTCTCGTACGGTATAGTTATTTATCTGGTTAGCACGTTCGTGCGCAGAATGGCCTATGTTTATCCCCACAGCAGGGTCCGCGCTGGTATGGGGCCAGGTGTCCATATCCTTTTCATCACTTCCCATGCAGGCGCATCTAGCTTCTCATCGCCTAAGCTTCGGAATGGCTAGTTCCTACTATCCCGCACCCCATTCGAAAATGTCACGGCCACAGCCCTCGGTTAACCTAATAGCGTCGAGGTCTGAAGTAAGCAAGAGTTGGTTAAGAGTGACCGATAGGTAGGTAAAAGAGAAGAAGAGAAAATAAAGTAGTGCATGATGCATATAGTTAGATTGATAGTTAAATTTACTATACCGGGTGTCCACTTTCAAACTGGAACATAGGGATTTAACATTGTTTTTAACAGTTTCATAGATTCATGGTCGCCAATTCAACCTACAGAAAATGTTTTGGTATCAATGGAAAGAAGTAATTATTGCGTATCTAATGGTATCAAAAATTAAATTATTTTTCTCAATTTTCATTAAAAAATATTAATCAAAAGTTTCCATGTTTTTTAAATATGAGTTGCCTTGCCTTCAAAAAAGTTGACAGCTAAGTATACTTAAATTAATTTATAATTTGTTGATATTCAAAGTTAGTTTATTCGAACAAAGAAAGAGTTTTTATGAAAATAACTTTTTTGCATAGTGATCATGCAAGTCGTCATTTTTAACGCAAAATCGTTAAAAGAAGTGCACTTTTTTAAACTATTTTATTATAATTGTGAATTGTCAATTTGACAGTTGTAAATTCCGAAGTCCTTTTCCACTAAATTTCGAGTTACAACGTTACAAGAGATTACTATGCAAAAAAACTAGGTGTACAACACGTTTTGAAAGTTTTTTTTTTCTCATTTATTTGCTTGATTAACTCGGACTTCGACGTCGTTAATGAAGAAGTTACTAATATTTTAACAAAGATGGGCTAGAACTTAGAAATAAAACTTATAATAAAAAATATTCAAATAGCGCCCCCATTCCGTTGTAAACAATATCTGAGTCTGTTATAAAAGGAATTCGTAACATTGGCTAACTGCATTTCGTTTATTAGCTCACACTCTGCAACGATTGCTTCCCTCAACGAATTAACATTTGGGTGGCGCTTTTTATAAATTTTAGATTTAAGGTGGACCCACAGAAAAAAGTCGCAAGGTGCTAAATCAGGGGATCTAGCTGGCCAGTTTATGGTACCACCACTGCCAATACAATAATTTGGAAATGTATTATTAAAATAATTTCTGACGGCAACACCGAAATGATCAGGGCAGCCGTTTTGTTGAAACCACATCTAGGTTTCTCTTGCAACTATCTCTAATGCAGGACTTACCTTATTAATAAACAGTTCTAAATAAGTGTTCGAATTTAAATTTTCAACAATTTCAAATGGTCCGATAATTTTGTTATTATAAATCCCAGCCCAAATATTAATTTTTTGAGAGTATTGGGTTCTTGTGCACGAGTAATTTTTGGCTTTTCTTGAGCCCAATATCTAGTATTTTGCACATTGGGTTTGTTGTTTAAAATAAAAGTACAATTATCCGTGAAAGATATTGATGACAAAAGACGACGATCTTGAATGACACGTTCTTGAAGTTCTTCACAAAAATACATTTCTACTTTCTTAGTTTGGTTCAAATATTTCCTGATGACACTGCGGTTTGTATGGATGATAGCTGTGCTTCTTTAATGTTTTAGATACCGCCGACTTTGACACATTTAATTCACTACCAATTTGCCTTGTGCTGTATGTTGGATCGATATTCATCAATCCCAAAACACCTTCTTCCAATTCCCTGCCATCTGCGTTAACATTCCTGCGATTCCCTTTATTAAAATTACATTGAAATTTTTATCAAAGCCAAAACTAAATAATACTTACTAACCACCTCCAGTATCCGATGCTGCTGAAATATTAGCAGTTTCTTCAAATTTACGGACATATCTATCTATTGTAAATGCAGACTGTTATCAAAATTTACTGAAAACAACTCTCACTCTATGCAAACTAATGCCACTGTGATATGTTTTAACGATAAAAACTCTATCTTCGTTCGAGTAGGTAATCGTTCATTTTACAAAGTAAAAGCTACTGAACTAACTCTGAAGGTCATCAAATAACAAATTGATTTGAGTATAGCTGTCAACTTCTTTTAAGTCAAGGCAACTCATATTTAAGAAACATGAAAACTTTTGATTAATATTTTCCAATGAAAATTGACAAAAATAATTTAATTTTGGATATCATTAGATGTGCAATAATTTTCTCTTTCCATTGATACCAAAACATTGTTAAATCTTTATGTTCCAGTTTGAAAGTGGACACTCGGTATAATGGCAAGATGGTTATTAATAGGTACCGTTTAAAAAATACTTTTCCTTAAAAAACGCATTTTGCAAATTGTATTCTATCATGAAGGATTTATTATTAATATAATTGATCAAATAGCTACTATTATAAGTTACTATAGTCATATTGTCTTCAGTCAGGACCCTCTATAGTGTAAAATAAAATTGTACAAATGATTTTCATGCAAATATATCTTCGTTTTTCCTAAGGAGGTCTATTTTCAATCTATTCCAAAATTTTTGTTATTGTATTCTCCATAGTTTTAATTGTGTACAATAGTACACAAAACGCGTTAGAAAAGTGCTTTTACTGAACTGGTATGGCTGTTTAAGTACTTGCTAACGCTCGTAGTTACACCAGTCAGTTTTCTAAACTTGTTGCGTAATATACTATTAACCACTGACAGGATAGTGAGTTTTTTGGTCTGCGCAAACCAAGGGTCACTGTCCACTAAAGTCATAGTAGCGACTTCGCCAAACAATGCATTTGTATACATCTCATCTTTGGGTCTACGTAGTTTAATAGGAATAATTCGTAGACATATTTGGCCTAATTAATCTTCTGCCTGGAACGTATGATTATATCCTTCATTTATATTGACATTGCTAATTTTTAAACAATTTGAAACACTGCTGCATTTACTTAATCAAAAGTTAAGAGACGCCTTCATTGAGTGATTTCATGAATTCATGTAAGTTAGCTCCAAATTTGTATAATAGAAGAAAAGCTCAATATGTTTTCGGTGACTAAAATTTAATTTTTACTTTTAATGGTTATGAACAATATTATTCACGAGCTGCAATATAATATAATATAATAAAAAAATTAAATGCCGGTCATGAATCATCTACGAGTCACAGTGCTTGCAAGAAGTCTAATTTCTATGAAAAACCTTTTTTTTCATAAAGAGATAGGCACAAAAATTCTTAAATACAAACGAAGAGGGAAACATTTTAATTTAATGATTTATTACCTTTCTTTATAGAATACTCAGATTATACCGGATCGCGTTTAGTGTTGAACAAAATTTTAGTGTTAATAGGGTACAAATACAAAATTGAAAATAACAGCCAAATTTTAACGGAAAAATTACTTGTAATATTAAATAAGTAGTTTTTGTTATAATGGGTACTTGATAATTACACGTCTTAATGACAAACCTTTGATGGGCATTTTAAGGTAAACGGCTGCTTTCACGCTTATGAACTAAAAGTACTTTATCCGCAAACGTCACAAATGTGACAACTTATTTGTCATTATTGACAAGGTAAAAGTGTCACTTTATCTGACCAAGCAGATAAAATAGCAACTGTTGCGTACTTTATCTGCCTAAGCACACAAAATCGTTGCTCTCGTTCTTTCTTTCTATGTTTGTTCGCTATCTCCTAATTGTATGATGGCTTAAAATTTTGCTAATTTTTAGACTTAGATCGTAGGCCGGTTTTTATTTTCAAAAATAGTGCGAAAAAGTTTTAATTTAAATAAACCTTTAAGCAGCGGATCTGAGCATCTGTCGCCGTGGGTTATGGTGTGACAGCTGTTGTGGCCGTGTGCTATTAGCTCGGGTGATTCAGTATGTTTATATATCACTAGCTGTTACCCACGACTTCGTACGCGCGAGGTTCGTTATTTGTGTATTAAATAATGACTAATTATTTTCTGTCATCCCATCCCCGTCCCTTTCCCCGTCCCCGCTCCTTTTCCCGGCCCCGTCTCGTCCCGTCCCTTCTCGTCCCCGTCCCCGCTCCTTTTCCCGGCCCCGTCTCGTCCCGTCCTTTCCCGTCCCGTCCCTTCCTGTCCCGTCTCGTCCCGTCCCGTCCCGTCCCGTCCCGTCCCGTCCCGCCTTCCTCATCCCATGAGTTTCCTTCCCGTCCCGTCCCGTCCCGTTCCTTTCCTTCCCGTCCCGCCCCGTTCCCTCCTCTCCCCTCCCATCCTATCCCATCTCTTCCCTTTCCGTCCCGTTCTGTCCCACCCCGTTCCCTCCTATCCCCTCCCATCCCAACCCTTTCCTTCCCGTCCAGTCCCGTCTTGCCCCATCCCGTCCCGTCCTGCTTCGTTCCGTCCGTCCCGTCCCGTCCCGCCCCGTCCCTTCCCCCTCCCATCCCATCCCTTTCCTTCCCGTCCCGTCCCGTCTCGCCCCGTTCCCTTCCCCCTTCCATCCCAACCCATCCCATCCCTTTCCTTCCCGTCCCGTCCCGCCCCGCCCCGTTCCCTCCTCTCCCCTCCCATCCCTTCCCGTCTAGTCCTTTCCCGTTCTGCCCCGTCCCGTCCCGTCCCTTCTCGTCCTGTCCCATCATCTCATATTTTCACCTTCAGGGGACAAATTTCCAAAAACTTTGAATGACTTAGTTCAAAATTTGATCTTACAAAATTCCAACCCCTTTTTTAATCCTTTAGGGGTTGAATTTTCAAAAATCCTTTCTTAGCGGATGCCTACTCCCTATGAGAAATCTGCCTGCCAAATTTCAAATGCCATTTTCGCAATCAACGTCCCAAAAAACCTTAATAACGACACCCATATCGAATTTTAGGCTTATTTACCCCATTTTACCCCCTAAGAGGTTGATTTTCGGAAAATCACGAAATACGTGTTTGCTTATTTCTTTTTAGGAGTACTTCTACGAAGTTTCAAGTCGAAATGTCTATTTACTATTATTTTTCCATACAAATTTGCAACCCCCATTTTACCCCTTTAGTGGTTGAATTTCGAAATATCCTTCCTTATTCCTTGTATACATCATAAAGGGAACCTCTGTGCAAAATTTCAGCTTTCTAGGTCCAAGGGTTTGGGCTGGGCGTTGATGAGTGGATGAGTGAATGAATGAGTGAGTCAGGACTTTCAGTTTTATATACAGGCTGATTTTTTTATCAAGTAACAACTTGTAGGCAACCCATTATGCAGAAGCATGCATAATGTATGCTGCTGTATAATGGGTTGCCTACAAGTTGTTACATGATAAAAAAATCAGCCTGTATATAGATTACAGTAGCGCGTTATTTGAACAACAGAGGCTGGCGCAGGGGTACAGTGCTCGCCTGTCACGCGGGTGGCCTGAGTTCGATGCATCCTTTTTTTAAAATTTATATTAATGAAACTTACCTGAATAAGTTTGCGGATAAAATAGTATATGTTATTCGAAGTAAAAGTGACTTTATGTGGCTTAGCTGAATTATTTGCCCCACTAACTTTCGGCTAAATAAACTTCAGCTTCGCCACATAAAGTATCACTTTTACTCCTAATAACATAATCTACTATTATTTTTACGTTTTTTTAATTTTCTTTCAGATAATAACTTAAAAATTAAATAAATGTTATAAGTAACAAAGTTGTAGCTAAAAAGAGTTTTCAGATATGGGTAAAGTGCCTCTTACAGTGAAATCTAGTATATCAAAAATTTTTTACTAGTGCAGTACATAATAGTGCGCATGTATACCCAAATTAAAGTCGGTATCTTTACATTTGTGGAAATTACCATAAAAAGACAAAAGAAAAATTTGAACTTCAAGGCCCTATAACTTCTTACTGCAGGGACTTTGTACTAAGGTATATTAAGTTTAATCGGTTTATTATAACCTAAGGAATCTATGACTAATTGGTGGGGAGGCAGTTCTGGGACACCCTGTATAACAAGCGGACTTCTGCTTTAATGCCGATATTTTTTCAGTGTTTCTATTTTTATTTTTCGGCATTTTGGTTGACTCGGTGGTACAATGGAATCATAAACATTTTTGAACAAGGGTGGCAGTGGAAAACAAAATCCATGTTTGTTTGTTTTGTTTGTTTATAATGGACAAGGTCTAGGCATGCAGAGTACCAGGTACCTTAGACACCGACTGCTTTGGTCATATGGTCAAAATCCTACTTAGAATTTTGCCGAGACTAAGGACTTCCAACCCTAGCAAGGGATCTTTTACATGCTACACATCGTAGTAACATGGGACCCACGGCTTTACATCGCTTCCGAATGATGGCATTCTGTAGAGGCTTTCATCTGCATTTTTTTATTTTGAAAACCTCACCGGGACCGGGAATCGAACTCGCGACCCTTAGATCAGTAGTCAGAATGCTTACCACTGAGCTACCGACCCCGGCCAAAATCCATGTCTTAAACTAACTCACATACCCATTAGTAACAGAAGCGAAGAGAAAGGCCTATATTAAGCTGCAACAAAGAATAACAAGAAATAGTCAAAACGAATATGAGAAAATTAGAAATTAGGTGTAAAGGCTATTAAGAAGGAAAAAAAGAGAATTTCTAAACAAAGAAATAGAAAACCTAGAAAAACACCAAAAAGGAAATGTAAGACAAGGAGGTGAACATCAAGCGAAAGGGCTTCCAGACACAATCCATCAAAGTTAGGGACGAGAGTGGCGCACTGCTCAGCGATAAAATTAGTATAACTAATAGATGGAAAGAGACCGGAACCAGAAATTGAAACGCCTACTTACGAAGAGACAGTAAAAATAATAAATACTTTCAAGAAAAGAAAAGCACCAGGGGAGGATAGAATTCACATGGAAATAATAATAGCAGGAGGAAATAAATTATGGAAACGAATACACGTAATACTGGAAAAAATATGGGAGGAAGAAAGAACACCTGAATCCTGGAAGACATAATAAGGGGGGACAAGACGAGGTGCACAAATTATAGAGGAATCTGCTTGTTAAATACGTCGTATAAGATCATATCTAAGATTATACACAATGGATTAGTAAATTACACCGACGATATCTTAGGAGACTACCAAAGTGGTTTTAGAGCATCAAGGGCCACAACAGACCATATATTTACGATACGACAAATAATGAAAAAAGTGTGGGAATGTAACATCGACATATACCACCTCTTTGTCGATTTTCAACAAGCCTATGATTCGGTAGACAGAAGAGCACTGTGGAATGCTATGGAAGAACTGGGAATCCCTCAAAAGCTGATTCAATTAACTAAAATTACATTAGAAGACTCGAAATGCAAGTGCAAGGTTCATTATCAAAGCCATTCACAATAAAAACGGGTTTATGACAAGGCGACTGCTTATCTACCTTACTGTTTAATTTGGTGCTGGAAAAAGTAATACGTGAGCTCCCCAACAAGGGAAAAGGAACAATCCTCAATAAACCAAAACAACTACTAGCCGTTGCTGACGATATAGATATGGTAAGGAGAAATATATTATCAGTAAAGGAAGGTTCCTTGGAACCGGAAGAAAAGGCAAGGCAAATGGGACTTAGAGTTAATGAGGAAAAAACAAAGTTCCTGAAAATGGCAAAAGCAGCTAGAGAAAGAATCCGACAAAATATAACACTAGGAGACTTCAATTTTGAATCTGTGCACTCCTTCAAATATTTGAGATCTGTGATAAATGAGAGTAATGACATAGAAGAGGAAATACGAACAGGGATACTGCAGGGCAATAAATGTTATTTCGCCATGAAACATATATTTAGGTCATCACTATTATCCATATCAACAAAAATAAGGCCGTGCAAAACAATTGTGTGTCCCATAGTACTATATGGCAGTGAAACTTGGCATATGACCATAAAACAAGAAAATCTACTTAAAATCTTCGAAAGAAAAGTAGTAAGAGCCATAGTGGGGCCAATAAGAGAAGGAAATACATGGAGAAGAAAGTCGAACGCCGAAATAAAGGAAGTATTCGAAGGGGGAAGCATAGTATCAGCAATAAAGGCAGCCAGAATTAGGTGGACAAGACATCTATGAAGAATGGAGGACAACAGAGGAGTTAACAGAATTTTCCAAGGAAACATTGAAGGAAAACGATCATAGGGAAGGCCTAGGAAAGATAGGTGGATTGTCTGAAGTACGACTTAGGGAAGTTAGGCATTAGAAATGGTGAAATAGTTGCAAGGGATAGGAGAAGATGGACGACGATTGTAGAATCAGCCAAGACCCACCTAGGGACATAGAGCTGTAGATAGATAGACATACCAATTAAATTGAATCATATTTTACTTCCTTTTACGATAAAAGAAGTATTGGATTCACCCCAAAATTCAAAATTGAGTTTTCATCAGATCTTCACGTTTTAGAGTCCCCTGAACCCAAAAAACATGTTTTTGTTCATTGGTCTGTCTGTCTGGCTGTGTGTGTGTATGTGTGCCTGTGAACAGAATATCTCAAAAATGAAAACAGGTATGGCATTGAAAATTCATATATAAGTTTTGTGTACTATCCAGATGCGACAGCAAGCTTTTGAAGAAAATCGCAATACCGGAAGTATGGTGTTTACTCTTGTGATTTTTCAGTTTTTTCGATTTTTTCAAAAACGTGTATTGATGTGAGATACGTGATTTTCCAGTTAAATACCTCTAAAGTGGTTTATTTTGTTTTTTTCCTATTTTTTTATTAACTCCTCCCAAACACCCGGTATATTATTACATTTTTGAATTTAGCTTAAAATTTTAGAGAAAATGTGTCTCCTCATCTAACTCTCTATTTTGTACGGTTTCCGTAGAATTTGCAATTTTTGAAAAATTTTGACAAATGCTACAAATTTAAAAACAAATTTTTGGCTAATTTTAAGATCACTGTAAAAGGAAGTTGTGTACGTGTATCACACTAGATTTTTTGAAATGGAGTTCAGGAAAAAGATGAATGAAAATACAGCATTCAATTTTGTTGTAAGTAATTTAAACACGCATTTCTAGTACACGAAATTAGTCAAATTTATGTAGAATAGAAGAAAAAAATTATAACAAGCTGAAATTTCTAGGATAGTTAGCTTATGTGTGTAGGAATACATATCAAAAAAGCTTCATTCCTCTCTCACCCCCTTTAGAGACACCGCACTGGTTTTCTTACAATATCTTTTAAACACTTGATCTTAGGGAAAAAACATAAGTATAGAAAAAGTTCTATCACAAAATTCTCTACAAAAAAGGTTCTATGGTAGGTATCGATATTTTTATGTTATTAAATCGTAAATTGTAGGGTTAGACAAAAATGAAAGTCTCATAATATTGAACACGCTACTTAATCGAATAAAACGCAACCGGATAATATTTCAAATAAACCGCAGTAGTTTCGAGCTTAGGATTTTGTTCCTCTCATAAAGACATTTCGTTATTTGAAGAATCTGCTGTAAAATATTGGAAACTGGAAATCGACGAAAATGCGTTTTCACAATTTATCTTTGATTACGCAAATTTTAATGTTAATACAATGACTGGCAAAGAAACTTTCCACGCAATGGGCGGGATACATTGTGTTACTCCATATAAAGCCGTTAGAAAACAAAAAATAATTAAGTCTGCCACAGTCACTTCATCGAATGAAATTGCAAATACAAGGAAAATAGATTTGCAGACTTTTCACCGAACTGGGGCTGGCGTAGAGGGAATCACAGTAAAAAAGTAGGTATATTGCGAAGAAGCGTTTACTCGAGTTTCCAAACCCACAAATAACGATTTTTTTTTGGATAGTTGGAATTTTTTATGAAAATTTATTTTTGCCGTCATGTCAAGGCTTTATGGATAGAGCACCTCTAATTTAACATACGAAAAGTTACAAGTCCTTGCCTTACCTTTTGTCAATAACCCTCCAACCAAGTATGATACTATATACACTGTTCTCAAGTACGCAGCCGACGAAACGAGATTGAGCATTTGACCAACTTTTGTATTGGAAGGCAAGAGCTATAGTAGCATCCGAGAAAAATAATCCATCAGAGAACCTAACAAACGTTGTAGTAAGATTGGGCGGTTTCCACCTGTTATTGTCCTATTTAGGTTTAGTTGGTTTTATAATGGGAACAAGTGGACTTTCGAAATTATGGGCAACAGTTTAGGCACCTGCATCGGTTCCACACATGATGTCCGGTCATGCTATGCTCGCGCGGTTCGGGCACATATTTTAACCTATTCTACACTGTCAACAATCATTCTACAGGAAATACGATTTGAGGATCCAGACAAAAAGTATGTAATTGGTCTCTTGGAGCAAACACCGGCATTCGATGTTATTGATAGCGATGACATAACTGCTAAGCCCAAACTTCAGTTTATCGAGCATTTAAAACAACTTGGGGAGAGAGGCAAAACTGCCCAACTTTGGTTGCAGTATTTTGAGCTTATTTCAATAACCATGCACTTAATTCAGGCAGAACATATGGGAAACTGGGATCTCCATTTGGATTGCACCAGAGCCATGTTACCGTTCTTACATGACAGTGGGCACTTTTTTATGCAACATCATGTCAACTTTATCTGCAAGATATGATAGCCTTTCAAGATAAGATGACTGAAAACGAATTCGAAAACTTTACAAAAAACAGCTTCTTCACCATCCGTCGTTCGGAAAAACACTGGTGTGGTGTATGGTCAGACATGATCATCGAACAGACGCTTATGAAAAACATAAAAAGTGTTGATGATATAACACATGGACGCGGTTTTACTGATAGCGTTCTCAACAAATGGATTTTAGGTTTGCCGATTGCTCATCATGTGAGCGAAAGTATGGAAAACTTTTGTGACATGCAAACAAAAACTAATAATCAACATGTCGAATTGGAGATTCGCGAGTTAATTGTGACGAAAAAGATCGTCAAATATTTCTAAATTGGTTAAAGCAACAATCACCCTTCGTTACATCCAATAATTTGATATTCTTGTTAAGTGGTATCCTTGGTACTGACAATATTAATTTGAAACAATAAGGAAGCCGACCTGCGATTAATTAATAAAATAAGCAATGGTAGTAAAAATCGCAGATCAACCCCCCTACCATTTATACACCACGGCAGCTCTGAAAAACTCTTTCTTTACTCACCGCGATGGCCGAACTAGCTCAAATATCGGCGGCCTTAGATCGTAGGTTCAAATCATCAGCTATGCACCCTGGAATGTCTTCAAAAAAGGAAAAGGAAATGGAAATGGGCGCCAGAAATTAAAAGATTTCAAATAATAAGAAGAAAAATAAATTGCAAGTGACTAGCATTTAATTAATAATTAATAAAAGTTTTGAAATGTCAGTAATCAATGATCAGGATAATTAAAATGTAAATAATGTAATAACAAAATTGTGTATCTTAACTGTAGGTTGCGACACGCATAAAATTAAGAACCCCTTTCGGGTTATTATAATAATTTACCAAAAACATTCGTGGGATATGCATACCTCAGTCATTTAATCAAACCTTCTGTTAGGCTATTGAAAGTAAAAAAGCGTGACTGTACCTTTTACAGAGGGTCGAAATACATCAAAAATAGCAAATTTAAATTCTGAGCATAATTAAATATAGGTATAAAAATTCAAATATTAAAACAAGAGCATGTATGAAATTGAATGTTACATTTTAATAATTGCAAAACGTATGAATTTAAATTCCAAATAAATGTAAAATCCAGGTATTAAAAATACGACAAATCTCGGATAGCACAAACTAACCTCGCTTCTCCAATGCTTATAAACGGCAAACAGGCAAGCGCCGGCTGGGGGTAGCTACACCCTTCAACATAAGGTGGTCGTGAACTGCATAATAAGGACGAAGTTGCCGTGGATGCCCGGTGATTACAGCGGCAGCATCCACACCTTGCAGCCAAAAACGAAGAACGCCAGCAAGTGTCGAAAATGCGATAAGGCTTGGCCTCCGAGATAAGTTCGTGTATGAAGCTGGTAATTAAGAGCTGAGAAAAATATAATTACTATGCGAATAATAAAACAGCAAAGCGCCATCGTACCTGATCATAATCAGCCCTTGGAAGCACACACTGCTCATTAAATTAATTGAGCGCACGTAAATTGACTTGAACATAAACTTTAGCCACGCCGAACGCGGCGGGCAAAGCGAAGACAGCAAGTGCCAGGTACGAAAATTTCGAGCCCACAGGAAGACTCGGACTCTGATAAGAAATAGCGCGGAGGTCGAGAGGGCATCGTGCAAACGATAAGAACTTGATGCAGGTACAAAATGCGTTGGTTGGGAAAATTTACGAATTCGAAATGCAAAAGGATTTATAATTTAACTAAAAATATACAGGTTAAAACTGAAATAATTGGATAAATGGCGAAACAATTAGGCTAAGCCAAAAAATTGTTTCAAATTGTTACAAAGCAAGAGAAATCGGGAAGCAATCTATGGATAAACTCATAAAAGAAGGAGGCACGTTTGGTACATTTAAGTTAAAGCGTAATAACATGGTTAAACCATTAGCAGTTATAAACCCCGTATCAAAAACCAAGAATAAAAATATGATACAGGTTGATTCTACTCAATTATTCCAAAGAATAGTCTGCATTGTGCGCACAGCGCCTGAATTAAAACATTGTTTTTCCTTTGAACTTGCGGCAGTGCCTTTATCTATATTTGATGAAAGAGGACTGATGAGAAAAATCAAAAAGTCATCATTGTATGAAATTTTCAAATCCGTATCAAAACGTCCATTTGATGTCGCCAACTGTGAGTATGTAATTGATGGCGGAAATTTAATTCATCGTATGGCCGAGTCAGGGCACAATTATAGATATTAACGATACAAGTTTGATTATGAGCATCTTAACGATACGAGTTTGATTGCCAAAAACGAGGCGGTGAACCGAGTTTTGCCGCAATCAAACGAGTCTCGTTAAAGTGCCATAAGCAAACGTGTATTGTTCAATATTTTATTTTCATCAATAAATTCTGGTTCAATGTATTTCTTTATACTAAAAGAGTGCGGTAATGAAGCTCTTAACGATACTAAAACTAATTTGGTTAAGAGTCTATATCAACACTGATGAAGATAAAGGAGATTTACAGCACATACGTAAAATTTGTTAGAAGGCATTATGGGAAAAATGTCACAATTGTTTTCGATGGTTACGGTAATAATCCTACCAACACAAAAAGTATTGAACGCCAACAGAGTTTTAACATCTTCTAAAGTTATTTTTGAGCAAAATACGCCAATTACTGACCCTAAAGGAAAATTATTAAGCAACCTTGTCAACACAGAACGATTGATTTCTTAACTAGTTCAGACCTTTCAAAATGAAGAGATACAAACTATAACTGTGTTGCCATCCAAAAGCGTTTTTGTTACCTACCCCTAAGTTTGCTGTTGATTAACGTAAAAACCGTTAATAATCTGCAAATTACCTATAGAATATGTTTTATAAAGAATTTAATTCTGAATATTTTTTATTACCTTTATTTTTGTCGTAGAACATCACATTTACAAGATATTATAGAAAAACCAGCTCGGTGCCATTATAGGGGTGAAAAACAGATGAAGCTGACCAGTTAGGGATGGGAACTTTTCGATTCTGTATCCCCCATTAACTGTCGATCCAGGAAATATCAGCTTGTTATAAATTTTTGGGAAAAATGCAGTATCGTGGACCACTCATTTTTCGCGCATACGTTGGTGACACTGCGCAGTTCCTACGCGCAGGTCATCTGCAACAGCGGTTCTAAAACATAACCTAGCTGAAAAGAATAATGAAGTCTAGTAGAATTAAATTACACGTATATGTGAATATAATATAAAACGACTAACCTAACAAGTACATGAAAAATTAAATAAGAAATTACACTAGAAACAAGAAAAACACTAACTACTACGTATTTACAAGAACTAAACTAACGCCTCTTCGCCCTTTGTGTGCGGCACATACACTTTTAAGTATGTCCTTAAAAAATCGAGAGACACTGTTGGCGGCTCCTTCTATTTCATGTCGATACTAACATTCAGCCAAATATGAATCAAACATTTTCTTTTTGGCGATTTCTCTGTGGAAGTTTGGCTTTCACTTGCCGCCAAAGGCCCTCGATCGCATTTGTGTGACACCCGGTTACTAAATCTTTGAAACCAATTGAATGGTTCACAGTTAAGTGCTGGAAACATTCACTTGCCAAGCAATCGTATGATTTCCAGCAATCACTGTATATGGTGGTCCCTGGCTCAATCTCTGATAATTTGAAGAAGTGTTTCTGTGGACCTATTTTCGACAGTTGTTAAGAAACACCCCTTTGCTTCGCAACAGACGCTTCCAAAAACCCACTGGCCTTCCATCCGTTTGCCACGGTTATATTTCCGTTTGCCAAACTTCTATGCGTCTATTTCGACAATTTTGTCTACTCATATCTTGGCTGTTTTTCCAAGTAGGATTTGTTCGCAAACTTCCCTGCAGAACGCATACCAGTCAACAACGGTCTGGTCGCCGATTGAGAGCTCGTGCAACACGATACATTGAGGGTACTCCAGTATCCAAAAATACATCAAAAGGAGAACATCGGGCAACGTCATCTTCGAATCTGAAAAAAACTCCCTTTTTGGATACTGCGGCGGACGTCGTGTTTTCCTTCAGCTCGCCGAGGTCGACAACGAAATCTCCACTGGTATCCGTCACTGCCGTTAAATTCCACCAACTGCATCTTTTCCCCACACGTCGGACAATCACAGGTTTTTGCAATCAAACCCTCGCATTGTAGGTAGAAGATCAGTTCCAATTTCGTTTTTTTTTATAAGCGCGAACATCGACATTAAATTAGTAACTTGTTCAGCCATGTTTCTTACTTGAGCAAACAGCTCGTTTTTAGTTGAGGAATTCTATTTACAGGTTTACCTGTCATTATTTTTTATATGACATTTCACTTTTTATGACAGTACCATAACGAAGATTTGTTTGAGGGGCACTGGGCAGTTACGGTCGCTCACAGTTTCACCAATGTATGCTCGAAAAATTTCAAGGTTTTTATGAGTGGTCCACGATACTGCATTTTTACTAATTTCCGTGTACAATTCTGATAATCATGATTTCTGAAAATCGTTCCATTGCTTACAGTATAGGTATATGCAAGCCGGGTTGAGTGACTCAGTTCTAGAGCATCATGACTACTGATCGAAGAGTCGTGAATATGTCAATTTTGACAACATTTTCCTTACAACTTGACAAGCAATGACGAAGTGTCGAATCATCATCTTTATAATTTTTGCAGCAGTGCATACTGTATCCGTAGTATCACCAGCACAAATTTTTGACGCAATTGATATACCTGGTAAGTTCTACGTTCTAAGTATCAGTAAAGTCACATATTTCTTTCTGAGAGGCGTTTTAAATTTTTGCTCAAAAGTTTCACCTAAAGTAGGTACTATAATTGGAAAGGAAACCAAGATGGCAGAAGTTTAAAAGATCCTTTTCGATTGTGTCGTACTGGCCCATCCAAAAGAACTTACCTATCAATACCTTACAAAAACATAATACAATAAAATGTTGAACTACAATCTTAAAAAAAAGTGGCTGCTCGCGACCTGTTTTTCATATTTTTCTGGCTCGCGTGTGGATTCAGTAACTCTCTAACAAGTACTTACGTTTCAGGTCGTACTTGGGATTTGACGCTCAGACCTGATATGAGTTTTGAGAACAAAACCACTCTGACGATAACTTTGCTACTAAACGGTACCGTTCAACAGTTGAAGACTATGACAAAGGAGCAAGTGGTGAGGTCGATGTGGGCTATCACGAAAATCGACCTTCCCCTAATAAAGAAACTTATCATTTGGGACATAATAAAGGGTTTAGTTTCCACAACTTTGATGTTTTTTTTCCGTTCCACTACTTATAACTATTTCAGAAAATAAAACGTCACGACAGCTTCAAAGGGACACTCTGCAAGCAACGGGAAGCTTCATATTGTCGATACCTGATACCGACCTCATAAATCTGAACCTAACCGATTGGGGTATCGTGGATTACCTGGGCACTTTACATGGTCTGAATCGAAGACAAGTCGGTAGATGTCTGTTTCGAAATACCCCCTGCTACCAAAGATAACCGAATGTGGTTTACAGGAATTGTGGCGTACGCCCTTAAAAGCCAATGGGGCGACAACGTAATCACGACTGTCGAATACATAAACCGCATGAAAGGCATCCTTTGTGGCTTTCCCCCACCAGATTTGGAGAGCATTGAGCCCATGGACCTGATACGCGTCTCCAAGGAGGTTTTCAGGAACATCGGCGCATGCACGAAGCGTCAAAAAAATGTACTTGTTGGAGTATTATAATAGTCCAGTCACTGTCATTTTAAATTTGAAGGTAAACCGAAATGTGAAATTCCGTTTTTGGGGTGTTGTAGGGGTCCAGCAAAGCATAACGTCAAGTTCTCGACCCAGATTTCCTATGTGCTATTTCCGCCATATTAAAAAAAGGTGCGTTTGATTTTTTTGCGATAACTCAGTTCCCGCTAACGGTGCATGAAAATAGAGTGGACTTTTTAGTTAGAGTTTTTGTGCGCTACAATTTATGTTCAATTTTTTTTCCACTTGCGAGTGATATTAGTCGAGATATCGAACGCCTAAGAAAAGCGTGAACGGATCGAGACTTCTTTCTTCGCTTGTATTTTGTTTCTCGACCTATTTAGCGAAAAAGTGGTTATTATAAAACTTGTAGAGCTTAAAAATACCTGCAGTTCTACCTATGCTAAATTAAAATACGACTAAAATTACAACTTGTATAGCGGACCAAAGTCGTCAAGTCGGCACGTAATTTTGATTTTGTGTATCATACTATTATATGAATGGCATAATAAACTTTATCTACTCGAGTGGGATAAGTAACTCATTACGTCACTCATTTGACACTATTTCAGTTAGGCAATGAAGCTCATTACACCACTCAGTTATGTAATGGTTTCATTATGCAACTGAGTTGTGTAATGACTTCATTACCTAACTGAAATAGTGTTAAATGAAAGACATAATGACATTTGCCTACTAAAATATTTTTGAAAATGACAGATCTGACATTTCTCTTAATGCACTTTTCTCAATTTTAGGCAGTCGTAGATAAAATTTTGTACAATACATGTGTGATAATGCACACTTACACACACGTATATTAATGATGCTGTTATCCCACTTGTATAGTAAATAACTATTATTACATTATTAGAATCATTATATTTCATAGAAAATCTTAGTGGACAACTTGAAATTCAACTTTACTGGACCTCCAACATCCCAAATAAGGAGTTTAAACTTTTGGTTCTTAAGAATTTTTATTATTAAACGTTGTTCAAAGTACTACGAACACTTACAATACGAGCCTCAAATTCATATATTGCAGAATATAACATGTTATTTTATGTGTTCTGAAATATAAAAATTTATTACATTATTAGAATAAATATACTTCATTAAGTATGCCGTACATAACATTATATAATTGCATATTACTAAAAAATTTCTAATTACTTTAACTATTTGGAATGATAGTAGAGTAATACATAAACTATCTTTTTCGCTCATCATCACATCATGATTGATGTGTTGTGGTCCATTGCGCATTCAGCATTTCAACCCATAGAAACTGAAGGTGGTTCGTCTAATACCGCCCACGTGATATCAAGCCACCGTTCAGATTTAGAGGATCTGCCTCTCCGTCTTTTGCCATGTGGTTTTCCTTGGACAATAGTTTTTCCTAGGTTGTTAGTTCTAATAGCAATATGGCCCAAGAATTGAAGTATCTTTGTGAAAACGATGTTTGAGAGGCGCTTGTTTGGCTCTAAAATCGACGCTTGGTTCTATGCTCAGTTCTTCTCATAAACTATACAAAACATCAAAAAAATATAATGTAGAAATCTCAACTCCAAAGACTAAGGTGATAGCTTTTAACGGCGAAGATCACTTTTGAGCGAAAATTATTTATTGATGATACGCCAATCAATTGCTTCAGTTATCTAGGATACAAAATTAGATATGGAGAACAAAAAGACATCAACAGCAAAATAGAGAAATTCAACTACATGTGTGGAACAATAAAAAGATATCTAAAAAACACAAGCAGGGAAACACACCTTAAGTTTTATAATCTAAATTTAAAAAATACAGAAACAAATTGACATGAACATCTCCATATGATCGATGACTCCCGTATACCGGAACAACTGTTTTATTACCAGCCTACAGGCGGATGAAGAATCCACGGATGACCAAAAAGACGCTGGAAAGACCAGCTTCAATCTGTAAGAGCGGAACAAACCAAAAGGTTTAATTCCTGTTTCGGTTTTGAGTACAGAAATGAAGCTAAGCGTTTGTAATTGTAAATACCTATTTTTTGTAAATCTTAGTTTCAACATTTTTGTAATTCACAAAACATAAAATAACATGTTATATCCTGAAAGTCACATATGAACTTGAGGCTCGGATTGTAAGTGTGCGTAGTACTTTGAACAATGTTTAATAGTAAAAATTCTTAAGAACCCTTATTTGGGATGTTGGAGGTCCAAGAAAGTTGAATTTCAAGTTGTCCACTAAGATTTTCTATGAAATATAATGATTCTAATAATGTAATGAAGTTTATTATTTCATTTATATAATAGTATGATACACAAAATCAAAATTACGCGCCGACCTGACGACTTTGGTCCGTTCTACAAGTCGTAATTTTAGTCGTATTTTAATTAAAATCGGTCAAACTGCAGGTATTTTCAAGCTCTACAAGTTTTATACTAACTACTTTTTCTAGGTCGATCAACGAAAATACAAGCGAAGAAGCGCGAAAAAATTCTCGATCCGTTCACGCTTTTCTTCCGCGTTCGATATCTCCACTAATATCGCTCGTACGTGGAAAAAGGTCAACTATATTTTCACCTACCGTTAACGGGAACTAAGTTATCGGAACAACCTCAAATGCACCTTTTTTTTAATATGTCGGAAAAAGCACATAGGAAATCTGGGTGGATAACTTGAAGTTATGCTTTGCTGGGCCCCTCCAACACCCCAAAAAAGACATTTCAAATGTCGATTCACTTTCCAGCATCGGCTTATTTTTGTACATAGTGACTGGACTATAATCTGATAGGGCATCATTAAAGATTGCAAACATTTGTTGTTGTAAGAAAATTTTATATGGATCGCCAACTAACTGATATAATGTATCTTTACCTTCTTCTTCATCTGCATTTTTCCGTTGTTGCTAGTGCCTTCCTACTTTGTATTTTCGTTGGTTTATATTTCCATAGAAGATTTTTTATAGTCTTTATTTGGCAAATTAATTGATTTTTTTAAATGTCTAGAAATTAATTATCTGACGACGATTTAAGGTCGCAAACTCTCTTGATAAAGTGCTGTTCATTGTCTATTGCGTCGGGAATTTATAATGCTTTTAACTGCTTGGCTTCCCATACAATGGGATTTGCTATGCCCGCCAGCTGTTTGCAAGACCCTAGGTCCCGGATGTCGACATTCCTTGAGGCATTACGATTTGCATAAACTGCTCGAAGGATTTTGCTATATAATCAATTTCCTTTTTTGGTCTACATAAAAGAGACGTTATAAATGTCGTTCTGCAACAGAAATAATGTGTATGACTTTTTTTACATAACTTTAAAAGAATTCTAGTAGTTCAATAGGTTTTATTGCAACCGATAACTTCACCAACTAGCAAATCTAATCTTGAATTACAAAAAATTCAAGATCAACCTTCAAGTTACCAGACTACAAAAGCTTGGAAACTGAGCTATTAAGACCCCTTGGTCCTGGTTCAACTGCATTTATAATCGTTTTTTCGAAGATTCGATTTGTTTAATTTACCACAAAGGCCTATACGGTCAGGGGCAATGAATAACCTATTCTTATTTTGATCTTGACAATCAAGACAATACTGGAAAATTCCTCCATGCTCAATATCAATACTTCCATAATTTGCGTCTTAGTAGTATTGATCTCGTGAGCATCTATCTATGTGTAACCTATAAGAACAAATATTTAAAGTATTTTGTCCTTTTTGCAGATACTTTTGACGAAATTTATGTCAACTTCGGCTTTCGGCCCTCCACAGGCTTGGTCCAGCTATAATACCGAGCAGCTGGGTTTGTTGATAGGCGCCATGGACAAAGACGTTCTTCCAAGAATCAGACCGGCAGCTATGGAGGGAATCGTTCCGGAAACGATCGCCGCAATGAGTAAAGAGCAGTTAGATCGTTTCACCGGGGCACAAATCGACTACTTGAGCGATCTTTCCCTAACTGCTTACAGGGCAGTAATGGGCATTTCTAGCAGTCACCAAGAAAAAATAGTCATCTCTCATTTTCTATTGGTGACTGCCATTGTTCTTAAGCTGTTTGTTTATACGTGATTCTTCAAATTAGAAAATTACAGTATTTTAGCTCACCACACAACTTGTACGCACATCCTATACGTTCATTTGTTTTCATTAGAACTTTTCCTTTTAGTAATAGAAATATGAGAATAGGTTTAATAGTAATATAATGTTCTTACTTAGTATGATGTTACAATAAAATGAAATGTTATAACCGCAAAATAAGTACCTATTTGCAATTTGGTTTAGTATTAAAATAGTTATTTAATCTATCGGTCCAAGATTCTTCTATACACCTACATTTCGAAGGTCTACAGTTTTCTGTATAGTTTCTTTGTCTCGTTCTAGGCCTAGGCATTTTACCATTAAAATGTTTAGTTTAAGTTTTAAGTTTCGGCTGCGAGTACGTACTGGTTTTAATTTGCAAAGTGCATTACGTACAATCTCTACATTTACTTTATTTCCTGAATAACGTCCCATTTATCATTTATACACCTGTTAAGGCATTTGTATTGATACACTTGTTCGATGGTCTCAGTACGAAGCCACGTTTGTCGGTTTTACAATTTTTCATATTAATACCAAAGTCCTTGATAGCGTTGTAAATTTTGGACAGCAATTCGTGTAGACTTCCATAAAATCAGCTAATAAGGCATATTGAATGTTATTAATTACTATTTACCCTGACCTTAGCTGTTTGTTGCCAGAACAGGTTTGCGATGATCTTGATGTCTTTGCCTTTTTCAGGAATTTATTTGTTTATGGTGTTGCACCCCAACGAATGTCTTCTCATCTTCAGAGTATGCTATGTATACATCTCTATTAATGTTCATACAACTTTGTGCAAGCATTTGCATACAGAATAAGGTGTCTCTGGTACATAAACCATTCTTGAATTCAAATTGTGTTTTTGCCTCATTTAAAATTTGTCTTTTTAGTAGTCCTATAACTTTTGAATTTAGCAATTCTTTCTAAATTATCGGAATTGAGCAGGTTCTAACTCCTGATGGATCACATTCGATCACAAGTGTTTTGCTGACTGCATTACCTTCAGTTAACATTGATTTGCCTTCAACTTTCTGTTACTTTCAAGCGGGCATTTGAAAATTCCAATCTAATTTAGAATTTTTACTTTTTCGATAGCGTAACACACCTCGGTCTTTGCTCAGTCAGTAGACCTTACAATGGCGCCAGCTGAAGCAGGGGTGGAGGCGTTACCCTTATAGACGCAGCTAAATAATTGGTTTAACTTTTAATACGTTTATTGAAAATAAAACTTACGACTAGATATATACAAGTGAAAAAAAAATAAACAAGAACATAAATATACAAAGCAGGCGCCTAGTCTCTGGCGCCGGTGGCCCGGGAGGTGATGGGGCGGCCTTTCCCGGTTGTCGGAGGCGGGGAACGCGGTCTTGACGCGGTCCGATCCTCCCGTGGAGCGGTGCGGGGCACGGCTCGTTGTGGGCGCTGACGGAGTTGCTCGGCGCAGTGGGGTTGTTCGGGCCGACGGCGTCTCTCGGCGCAGGAACTTGGCTCTGGGCGGTGGCGGCTCTCGGTGGGACGGCGTCGCTCGGCTCGGTGGGGTTACTCGGGGCGACGGCGTCTCTCGGGTTCCGCGGGCGGTCACCGTCCGTGGGGCAGTGGTCTGGGTCACTGCCACGCTTGGTGCGGAGGCGAGGTCGGGCGTCCGGGGGCGGCGTCCCTAATGAGCTCCTAGCGGACTGGCTGAGTCCGGGGTAGTCGTTGGGGAAGGCTCGAACAGGCAGTCGAACAGAGCCTGTAACCTGGGAATGGAGAGACAACTTCTATAAATGCGGCGACGGGGCGACTAACGTAAGGGTCGGCGAAGGAGCAAGATTATGGCGGACTGCTTACGTCATCCTCGTTGCGCGGGGATTCGGGCCTCTGTTTCGCACTATAGGGGTGCGTGTTAGAGACTCGCTGCTGGAACTGTTGCTAAAGCTGGATGACCGAATGAATTACTTCTAGGAGAGCGGTTTCGGCGTGGGCTGAAATTTTCTGAGTCTAAGTTTCTCACAATGGGGGTGCGTGTTAGAGACTCGCTGCTGGAACTGTTGCTGAAGCTGGATGATCGCTGGATGATGAGTGATCGAATAATAATCTTTTCTGGCCTGGGCTTGTCTATTTAAAGGAGCCCTGTCCTTTGTGTTGAGTTTCCTGGCCTCTCATTGGTCCGAGGAGAAGGGAGGATTGCTTAGTTTCCTCGCATTTATTATTCCGCGGTTTTTTTCGCCGCGCGACATATTAGCGTGTTGCAATGGATAGCCGTTGCGATGCCGATTCCAACGATACCCCATTTGCTATGTTTTGTTAACGTTTTTAATTAAAATAAGGTTTTGTTTCCCTTGAGCTCGGCGTAAAAATTGCTTAATCATGTGTGTTAAGACGTTCTTCTTGTTTTTATTATTTGCGCGCTGATTTCATATGCTTTTTGATACCCAATCCCCCTGCGTTTAATTCATCCCAGCGCTAATTAAAATGGTTTTAATTTTGTACTATTCCTATATTATCCTCGCGTTTCTATTTGGGTTTTTGTTCCCATCGGCCGTTAGAAGATGCGTCTTTGTTCTAGCCCGGGGCCCGGGCGAAATTCACCTGTGTGCGGCGATTTCTCCGGCTGGGGAAGCAAATCGTTTTCAATCGGCCTATATGCTTTTTTGCGATTCGAGGGTAATTTGATTAGGTAGCGGCTAATTTTTCCTATGCATGTGTGGTTTCTATTGGGCACTCCATTGATTAGAAGTGCCTTAGTTAATTAAAATTGGATTTTACTTCGGCGTAATTTTCGGCTGCCGGTAGCGGCGTCCGTTCGGGGTTGCGCTGGAGTTTTATTAGGTTGTTTTGCTGCATCTTATAAATCGGCAGGCTGTTTGCAGTTTTATTGTTTTATCTCCTTGCAGAGTTTCGTTTTTATTTGGGTCCTTTTAGAAACTGGCATGCCGTAATTTATAGTTTTATTTATGAAACGGTTTTGGAAATTTTTGTAGGATTGGAGCGTATTATTAAACAGATGCTTTTTTTCTTTGTCCGTTATCGCCTGCGTGGCGATTCAAATTTCCTTTGTTGTTTGATCTGTTTTAACCGATTCATATTAAGCGTTTCTACGTCTGAGTTCTTGTTGACGTTACTCAAACCTTCATTAGCGTCTCTTGTTATTACAGGATGGTTTGGTCGTTTCATGTGAAGTTTAGGGTGTAACTATTAAAATGAAACGCTTACTAGTACTCTTTATTTTTGAAATACTTTCATACACCGTTTATTTACATTGCACCTACTAGTACTTACTATACTTAACAGAGTTGTAATATTTTGACATATTTTAACACCCCCACTATATCGAAATATTGCAAATCTGTTCTGTTTGGGTGATCTTAAATAATATAGATTGCAGTTGGAGCGTGTGTAGTTATTTGCAGTGATTTCCTTTGTTTTGTAGAGTTTTATTCAAAAAACTGGCAGAGAATAGCATGGCTGATACTCTCAACATTAATTTTAAAAGCTTACCGTGAGCTAAGAAAGTTAAAAAAAACTTGGACGGCCTACACCGACGTTAAATCTCGACAACCAAGACAAAATTAGAACTCACAACTTTAAAAGACATTTTCCGTGGTCATTTATAAGAAAAACAAAAGGGATTGTGGATGTGCTGCATTAAATGCGCGGTTTTGTTTTCCATGTGTTCTGCTTTATTGTGGAGAAATAATATACGAAACCTGGTCAAGTTTAGGATATAAATATATCAAACATTTATATCAGAGGCTAAAAAGCACGAACTTTCTGCACGTTATATGAATTATTCTATGGAATTTACTCTACTAGGCTCTGTAAATAGTGAAGTTCAGTTAAATTCAATTTATAGACAAAATAGTCATAATAAACATCTGGCTGAAAAGAATAGGTATATATTAAAGAAAATAATTGCGTAAAAATTTCCAGAAAGCTGGAATTAGGAATAAGAGGACATGATGAAAGACTCTCAAAACACTGGGGCTTTCCGAGTTAATAGATTTTTATTGGATACAATGTTAAAAGAACATTTAAATAATGCAACGGTTTTGCAATTTAAATCCAAAACTGTACAAGATAAAATGTTGAACAGTATGCTTTTATTATTATGTGGTCGAGAAGTTAACATAGATCACAAATTAATGAAAGCGAATTTTATGTCATTCAGTGTGATGAAATAACAGATACTTCAGACAATTGTCGAATAGTTGTCATAGACAAAACATCGACGTAACGTAGGTGGGCCATCAATTGTTTTACTTCGACACGAAGTGTACGAAGCATTGAAATTCCCTCATATCGAAAACCACTCTGAGTCAAATATCTCTAAAATCGTGTCAACCGACTAATGAACCCACTATACCAGATCTCCGTCTCGGCTGTGCGGATCTTTTGGTGAAGACCCCAGCCCACTAGATCCCTCCCCCGTATTGGGGGGTGCCTAAACGTGCTGTGTGGTTCAGGTCACCAGGAACCTTCCTGAAGTCTTGCATCGTTTTCATACGATGGGTTCTCCGAAAATGAAAACAACATCAACTTTTGAGGTATGGTAGTCGGCAAAAAATTTTTTTTATTAGGGTTTTTTTTTCTAAATAACTGGTTCATAACATTTCATTGTATTAGCGAAACGGAGTGATGTTGAGTGTCGAAGTGTTCTTGGAAAGCATGGAAGGGCGCTTCTCTTGGGTGGGGGGTACCGTATATTTTTTAACTTAATTTTAGTTAGAAATTGAGAGCCCCCAAATAGAATTATCACGAGCCGCCATTGAGTTAGCCACTACTTGATACAATAGGAAGTTACGTATTTCTTCTATTTTTCATTTGAACTTCGTTGTGTAGTAGTTGCTTACGTTTAAATAGTTTTCCTCTCTTCAAAATCCTTTGCATTTCGCAACACTGCCAACGTGCGACACTTTTGAACATTTTTGCAACTGTTTCGGTACATATAACTGCTCGTGACCGATAAATATTTATAATTAAGCTGACATCAAGCAAAATTTATTATGATTTACTCATATCCACTTCAACCTACACTTTTTTGTACTAATGCATGTGGTGATAGTATTGATAAGTTGTCTACATTAATAAAGATTCCAGAGATATGTACCTGCTGTATAGGCAGCCAAATGTACGGCGTTGCTGCATAGACCACATATCTGGAGTTTTTTAAGCATCCATAAAGATGCTACATCTTTTGTATTATCTTTTGAAATATTGCCAAGAATATGTGTGATTTTAAGGCACTAAGGCAATCGAATTTTCTCATCAAGAAAACAAAGCTTAAGACTCTTACATTTAATAATTGTCTGTATGCAAACGCTAAAGCTAAATCGCTGATAAAAAGGGTTAGCCATAAACACCTGCTGGAATAGAAGATACAGTAGATATGACAAGCCGATAAAGGCTTATTTAATAAGAGAGGCCCAATTTAAGCGAACATCAAGAATCCAACTAGAATTTTTATAATTAAGACTCTTAAGATCGTCTTGGCGAAACGTTTGCTTTCTAAATGTCTAGCAAAATCTATAACTTAACGCCAACTGAAAATTATATTTTATTGTTAACTCCACAATTTGTTCTTAATTTTTTTAAGTTTACCAATGAGCGTGCAATTCAGATCGTGATTCCATGAGACATGAGACAAGTACCCACTTTTTTAATATTAAACAGTAAATTTATTATAACTGATATAATTAACTTCGTCGCGATTATCTCTTTGTTGTCATTGCCGAGGAAACACAACGTTAAATAATAGTACGTCGACATAATAGGCGATCATCAATTTTTTTTTCTAATATTAGATAAGTGTTAAACTTTGAAATAAAGAAATTTACTTCTAAAACGATTCATTTCAAGTTGATGATGAATGATTTTCAATTGCAAACTACCATTAATCAACACCGTGATTGTTTCTTTTATAATTATAGAATTTTTACAACAATAACTGGTTGAATATTTATGAAAAAGCTAGAATTACTTTCAATTTGAATGGTGGTAATAATTGCTTTCGAACATATCCAGACTTAAAAACCGTATTCTGCACTCGCCGCAAAATATCTTCAAAATATCCATTACGTAGCAATACACCTTTCACTGCATGTAGTATAAACCGCAATTCTTGTAATAAACCACAAAGTTTTATAGCATGATTTGCAATACCATTGTTACATATTCAGTTTGTTGCAATAAAAGCACACTAAGGAAAATGTTCCTTTTGCGAATGCTAATGAAATACATAGGTATAATCGCGTTAATTTGCTAAAACTAGCTCATATGTACAAAAACTGTTGAGAAACTCTGATAGTGATGGATCATATTAAGCTGAGAATTTTTACTATATTAAATGGTTGCTGGCAATCGTTTTCAGCTCATTGATAAAAGTACTTGTGTAAGTTTCTTTACGAATAGGAATAAATATCGCTCATGTATTTTTACATAATGTATTTTATGGTTTATATAATCATTCATATACTATCGCTTCTATTTTAACCGTATTTTCCAGCCATTTTTATCAATATGCAGTAAAAATGTCTCTTCTCATTTGTCATAACTTACAAGTAGACTGTTTCTAATGAAAAAAGTTAAAACTCACTTATAGAATGTAGACTGAAGATTTCATTATTTATTAATTAAAGATTATACCTACTAATTAATTACTTACTCTTTTATACACCAACTCGATATACACAATAATTTGTCTGACAGAAAGCAAATATTTTAAACAAGAAGGTAGTTAAATAATGAGAACGAACAACTCATTTGATTCACTTTTATGTGATAAAAACGCAGTATTTTCTTCTTCATCTTTCTCATTTTTAACCTATATACAGTGTGTTCATTTAGTCCGCCTGTCTTCGATTACGCTTTTAGTTATTTTCCGTTAAAAAGTTTGATTGAGTTTTCCCTAATGTAGTTGAAAGGGAAAGGGTAACATTTTAAAATTATTTTGATATATACAGGATGTTCAAAAAAGTTTGGCTCAAAAAAGTATTAATTTTGTTAATGGAATACCCCGTATCTCTTTATGGCTATTTAATACCCTAGAAGTTCTACGTTCACTCTTAAATTACTTTTAGCGTTTCTAACTTATGAAGGTTTTTTGTATTTTTTGTCAATATCAAGCTTTCATTTAAAACGTCAATTTTCTCGACTTTTGAATGTTTCTTTCTTGAAAAGTGAGGGATTGTCACCTAAGATACAAAAATACTAAAGTTACATAAAGATGAGATATAAGATATTACCGTTTACATTTTAATACCTTCAATCTCATTTTCTTGATTTTCTTAAATGGAACACCGTATACTTTATTACAGGAATAACTAGAACGGTAAATTCCCTTTATTTTGACCCCAACATATTATACTTTATTCCAAAAAGTATTTGAGAAGTTAAGCTTTTAATATAGAATCGCGATAAATGTGTACCACGATGTTGTTATAAAGCGAAAACTGGTAAACCAATTATCGGAAAACGTGAATATAACCTGTTTAAGAACCGGTTTCTAAATCCGTTTACGTACCAGTTTGAAAACCTGCTTATAAACCGGTTTAAAATCGATTTATAAACCGCCTCTAACACGTAAATTGTTTATACTTATAAAATGTGGAAGCTATGCAATCGCCTTTTTGTTATTAAGAACAGACTTTTAAATCAATTAATAGATCGATTTTTAAACCGACCTATAAATCGGTTTTAAATCTATTTATAAACAGGTTTTTAAACCGCTTCGCCAACCAGTTTACAAACCGATTTTTATACAGGTTTACAAACCGGTTTTTAAATAGGTTTAGAAACCGGTTCTTAAACATTTTTACAAATCGATTCGTGAACTGGTTTAAAGTAAGGTTTTCGGTTAGCCGGTTTACCGGTGTTAGATTTATGAAAAAACCTAGGTCAATCGAAAGTCATTTAACCGTGAAATTGGTTTTTTACCAGCACTATTATAAACCATGCGCCAAATATTACACATTTATCGTGATTTTGTATTAAAAGCTTAATATCTCAAACACCCTTTGGAATAAAGTATAAGATATTGTGGTCAAAATAAAGGAAATTTATGGCTCTATTTATTCCTGCAATGAAATATAGTATTACATTTAAAAACAATTAAGACAATATAGATTAAAGATATGTATTAAAATTTGAACCAGTATTTTGAGCACCCTATATTAAAATATCCAGTTTCCATGAAACTTTATTATTTTTGTATCATAGATCACCTCCTCAATTTTTAGTGAAAAAATATTCAAAATTGGGGAAAATTTGACGCGTTAAAACGTTTATAAGTTGGACAAGCTGAAAACAATTTAAATAAAAAGTTACAGTTAAACGTAGAACCTGGGGACTCAAATGACTGTAAAAATACAGGGTGTTCTAGTATTTTAAAAAATCATTCTTTTTTAAGCCAAACTTTTTTGGGACACCCTGTAGACGTCAAAATTATTTTAAAATGTGCCTCTTTTGACCCCATTAGGATCACCCTAATTAAAATTCTTATTGGAAAAAAAGTAAAGGCGTAATCGGAGATCGACGCACTAAATGGACGCCTTGTATATTATCCACTTCTAAACATAGGCTTTTCTTTCCATTTATGTCTATCTTGCAGTTCCAGTTTTGTGTTTTCCTATACCCGGCGAAGTCTTCCTTCGGCAAGACATACGTTGCGTAAGTTCAATCATTTCGACAGTGACAATCTTCTTCTGGGACCATCGACAGAGCTTGTTTTATTTCACTAACTTCAATTTCTGCTATTGCCTCGACATATTCGTTGTGTATTTCTTTTTGTACATATATTTTTTCTTTTTATTTGAATCGATCTATACAAAATTCTCTAGAAATGGTCTTCCCTATCTTTAATTTCTTGCACATTATTGGCAACTGCATCACTTTTTTGCCTGTTATTTTGTATCTTCAGTTTTCCACTAGATTGTTTGTTTTCTATAGCTTCCTTTATTCGGCCAGTATTATACAGTGTGTTCCCGGATGGACCTAACTATACTTGTAAACTTCCTTATTTTGCATTTTAGGAAGAACAGTCATTCTTCATAAAAAGTTTTGCTTCATCTAGCAAGTCCGCAGCCACTACCAAAATTTCGAAATAACATACAGGGTGGTTAGAAAACGAGACAACGTGAAATTTGGTTAAGAATAAGTACCTTTTATTTGAAAGGAAAGCATAAGTATTACTGGGAAAAGATGTTTTTATTTTTTATTGAAAGAAGTATGTAATAGCGAAATTTATACTAGTATAAATTTTGGTAAAAAAATAAACTTTGAGATACAACGTTCAGATTAGATATGTGAGCTTCTATTGAAGTTTCAAACATCTTTTTTCAGTGATACTTATGCTTTCCTTCCAAATAAAAGGTACTTTATTCTTAACCAAATTTTACATTGTCTCGTTTTCTAACCACCCTGTATGTTATTTCGAAATTTTGGTAGTGGCTGCGGACTTGCTAGATAAAGCAAAACTTTTTATGAAGAATGACTGTTCTTTCTAAAATGCAAAATAAGGAAGTTTACAAGTATAGTTAGGTTCATCCGGGGACACACTGTATACCAGGCGAAAATGTCACACTTAGAAAAGCACGAACAATGAAATCTCAATCAATGCAGTGAAAAACATAAAAGCGTTTGTGAAAGAAATTTGTATAGAGAAAAAGATACATGTTAACACGAAAAAGGTAAGTCAAGATATCGCAAAACTGTCCAACTAAAAAAAACAGTCGTTAGAACGTACTAGTAACTATTGTATAAACTTTAAAGTGTGTCGTCATTAGTCACGGGCACGTAATAAAAACGTCTTCATTGCGCGACAAAATTTGGAAATAGTTTTTTGCTGACCGCAATGTTAAAGCGACGTTCCTGGAACTTGTTCGGCTACGTTCCAATAACGTCGTGGTTATGTAGCAGCGACGTTGGGACTTGGTTGCTGCGACATTCACGGAACTTTACCACTCTTTTAGTGTTTTTTAGTTTGCCTTGAAACTGATTTCGGTATAGGTACTTATGTTTTAGTTCTCCATGATCCTATGTCCATTTCCTTAGCTCAGAAGCTAAATCGAACACATAATGTAAAAGTAATACTAGAGAGCAAAACTTTTGCTATTTCCCAAATATCTGAAAGACAAAACTAAAACGAATGCAAATTATTGTCAAACATCATGATGCTATGTTCAAATCAGACCACGTTCCATTCAGAATTGCATTTTCAAATTCAAATATTGGCTTCAAAATATGTAACATCATGCAAGAATATGAGACTCGAGATGGTCAATACTTTTTTTTTTATTATGTTTTGCAGCTAATTATGATGTACTAATCTTCTATTTGGTGCAGAAACGGCGATAAATTAACTTTATCTACTAGCAACATGATATTGCACATTTTCGTCATAGAAACAAAATATGAAAAGCTACCCATAACTCCCAAGGGACTTGTCAAATTATTTCTCCCTCAAACGCATGGTAACAATGCAACTACAATTAACGTCTTAGCAACCATACAATGAGGCAATCCTTGATGTTACTTACACATTCTAATTTTAAATGTCATTATGACATTTTGAAATTTCATACTATTGTTACTAATATGCTAGTAAATAAAATATTGTATGCACCACGGGAGATATTCATGTTTTTTACCCTCGGTTGACTTACAGACCTCGGGCCAGAGCTCTCGGTCTGTAACACATGTCAACCTCAGGGAAAAAACATATTCATATCTCCCTTAATGCATAAATATCTATTTTTACACCATTTTGATGTAATGGTTTATGTTTTTTAATAATGGCATCGTAAGTTTTATATATAACAATATCGTATTGCAGAAAAAATAACTGTGAAGTCATCTTAACTAATGGAGGATAGTGGAACAGGAATTGCAGATATGTAACTTTAAATTTATAACTACTACAAACTACTGAATGAAACTGTAACGCCACTTTAACGTCCCGACGGAGTTCTTAATATCAGAAACTACCTATTGAAACCACTTTATCGTTCCACATGGAACTTTAACCTCTATTTAGTTTTTAATTTCACATTTTCTTCAGATGAGCGGTGTTGCACACAATGTTGATGTGTTTATTTTTAATGAAAAATAAAAGAAACGCTTTAATTTTTTTGCCGTTGTAAACAGACGTCACTATGCTTAAGAGTCACACTGTCGAGTAATTATCTATATTACTACACACTTTACACAACAATGCGCAGAATAATTTTTGATCAATAACAGATAGTGAAGTTTACTTCATGGTGAATTCGAAAAATGACACGCATTTTATAGTAACCGTCACAGTGATGTTCTTTTTTGAAGATAGCGGAAACGTTATTAACACTAATAAATATTACTTACAAGTTTCACAACTTTAAATAAATAGTGAAGACCGTCGCGGCAACTATCAAAATCTACTTAATTAGTCGCCGCCACCATCGTTACCCATTTTGAAGTTCTTAAAACTTTAATGTCATCGCGAAGGTAGCTACGACGTCTCCAATGCCGATAAATCTACGTGAAAGTCATCTGCAGCTGTAAAGTAACCATAGTGGTGAAAACTACGTGGCAGCGACTGTAAAGTTGTCAAATTTGTTTATACAGCAAACTTATAGTTTTAGTGACGATTCCCTAATAGTGATCATTCCAGGTTTCTGTCGCAGTTACGAGTACTTTGGTGCTAGTTGGTAATTGAGAAAAGACGAAGGCTAAGCAGAGATTTATTATATTAGCAACTTATAAGCACTTGGAAGGAAACATTTTTCAGCTTCTGAGTAAATTTTATATTAAACGTTTCGTTATGATTCTTATGTGTTCTTTATTTTATTAGAATAGGAGTAAGTTTTCATCCAAAAATGAATTGAGCAACCTAAAGACATGATAAAAATGGTTGTAAGAGAATGCATTTCACTAATTTTATTGGGTTGCTTAAAAAGTAGTTGTCAGGTAATGGCAAATTTTCGTTTAGCACATTATTGGCAAGATATCCCCATTACGCAAATAAATTAAGCGTAAAGAATAGAAATAAAATCATAAGGGTATTAATAGCCATTTCTTGACATTCTGAACTAAAATTCCCGAAAATTCATTGACAATGAAAACTCGTATTCCGAATTACAGTATTGAATGGCGATAGAAATAAAAGAAAGTTTTCTCATATCTATTTTTAGTTAGGACTTATTTTTAGATATAAATATGACTGGTTTCATCCTGACAATAACTTCTACATCTTTTATTTATTCTGTTCTAAATACGTATGTGAAGTGCTGCCAGTGTCACAATGTGTGAAAATACCTTCAGTTCATTACCGAAAACAATTTTATAACATAAACATAAAGCAAAATTGTGACAGCTCTATGTTCGTATCATCATAACGAACATTATCTGCTTTGTTATGGATCGAACCGGAAAGCAACGTTTGCGCCGCTTATTGTTTACGCCGGGGAAGTCCTTGTAGTTGCAATTGACGTAAATGGTCTGTTTGATGTAGGTCACATATTAAACAATAGGTGGATCAATTTTTCTGGATGGTTTTACGACCTTGTCAGCAGTTGCTAGCTAAATAACTTATCGTTTCGTTTGATTATTATATTTATTTGCTCTGCGTATATTTTTACCGATCCGAACTAAAGCGCAGTATGTCAGTCTGCTAACGAATTTCATCTAATTCTTAATTGTTTGAAACAGTTCAAGCGTTCAAACGTAGATTAATCAAATATTTGATTATTTTATGCTTAAGTGATTGGCATATGAAGGGCTAGCGGTAGCCTACATCTTCTAACACTGTAATGTATGTTTAAAAATACCATAATTGTAATATAAAAGGTATAACCACAGTGTACACTTGTAGAACGACTGTTTTCATTTTAATGCGGAAATAATCAACAAAGAGAAACTGAAGAATATGTATAAGAAGGGTAGTTTACAGGGTAGACTTAAAAAGGACCCGAAGAGTGAGTGGTCCACCCAGCCTATAAGAAAGGCTTAGAGTTAAACGGTGGTGGAATAAAAAAAAATAAAGATAGTCAAAAACTCTTTCTTCTATTTCAATATTGTGTGTCGTTTCTTCAACGGCTATCGCCATAGTCTTTCCTTTTTCCACAGTTTATTGCCGTACTCGTTTTTTCTACGGAACACTTTCACATTCTGTCGTCGATCAAGCTCTGCTGCCTCTGCTATCGATCACCATCTGCAAATAAGTATTATTAATTATGTTAACTGTTTCCATTTTTCAGTACATGATTTTAGTTGTTTCTAATTTTCTTTTCATTCAACATACAATCTTTCTTAACCTGCGTTTATTTCAAACATTTTGGGTGTTTGCTTTCTTGCCCGTATGTATAAAAAAAATACAGGTTACAGATTCTATATAGAAGCGTGGTGAAAATCGGAACTAATGTTAGAATCTAGCAAATTTCAAGTTTTGTATTGGTAACACTTTTGACATCTATCATATTGGCATTAAATTGTTAACCTTATTTAAGCTGAATGACACAATAAATCAGAGGCGTACTCAACATTGTGGTGTGGCGCGTTTCATAACAGAATTAACAACACACACACAAATAGCAACAATAACAATAGCAATAACAAAATAACAGAATTAACAAAATCAACAGCAACAGCAATGTTCACACTTTAAAACCCAAAGAATCTGTCATACGACGTTAGTCACTGTGCAAACGAAATCCCTCTACCCACCGCTACTGATTAGTTGTCATTTAAAATAAATGTTTGACAACTTTTTCACATATTGCCAATTTATTAAATATGATCACAGCGCCTTTCATGACATATCTTGAGAGTCAATCTAGTTTCTGTAACCTGTAATCGTTTTTATAGTATTGTCACCATTTTATTTTCGTAAACAGATTCATGTATCCGTAAACTAGAAAATCCTGCCAAATTAATAAAACAAAGAAGAAAATTTAACTTTGAAAGCAATACCGATGCAGGAAGAATACTAAGAGCTGTGAAGAATTTGTAAAGACAATAAAGACAATAAAAGCAAATATATGATCGTGAATAGGATGGGGAAATAATGCAGAAAAAAATAGTAGTAAGACAAATCAAAGAATGGAGAAACTTTTTATGAGGGCGGCGAAGCTAAAACTATACAACAAGAAGAAGAAGAAGACGTAGTGAAGAAGAAATAGTATTATAGACAAACTAAAACTAGGAATGGCAATGGAGCATGATATGAGAGATACAAAAATATGGCAAAAGATGAATCAGGGGTTCTGTGAAAATTAATGAACTTTATCTGAAAACGCCAGCAAATTTCTAAAGACTGGGAAGTGGTGACTCCCCTTTGTACAAAAAAGGAATCATGGAGTCTGCAATAAAATATGTACCCATAGAGATTTTTTGTTAACGACCAAAATGAATAATTGTTTATTAACACCTATGGTGCTTACACTATCAAAACTGGTCTGCAAGACCAACCATTAATTTACCTCGGATAAAACTTAAAACTAAAAACTTATCAACTAGAGTCCATCCAATGATGTGCTGTAGATTTTCCTAACTATTATTTGCATTCTCACACTCGCGCACTATGTTCTGCTCTTACACAATCACTTTACACAAGCTCGAAGGGTTTGGTCCCCTTCAGTCTACGGACGATATGTTGTCTGTCCAATAGCTGAAGAGATTCAATGTTTTCATGAAGGTGTAGCCTGGCTTCGTGTTTGCCAGCAAACCTTGTGATCCCTTCCTTGACCATAGGGATGTCTAGATCTCGGTGTAAGTCAGCGTTGCGTATGTACCAAAGTGCATCTACTAGTTGCGTAGTACCTTGTTCTGCAAAGTCTGTATGCTTTTTATATTGTTGTCTTTGGTGCAACCCCATAGTTGTATACCGTATAGCCATACTGGTTTTATAATCTGATTGTAGATTAGCATCTTATTATGTATTGACAGCTTGGATTTTCTGCCAATTAGTCAATAGAGTCGTCTGTATTTTAGTCTTAGTTCGCTTACTTACAAAGAACGATATGGAGAATAATAAAAAAAGGTGTAAACAATAACAATAGCAATGGAGTGTTAAGTGTGATTTCCCCAGAATCTCACAACTACTTTGTGCATGTAAACGACGATTTATTATTAAATATTCCCCCATCAAAGCACACACACAGTGTTTATCTAAAGAAATTACCAATAAACGATGAACAATCACTCTTCTTATATGCTGTTGAGGAATCCGAGGTACACGATATTATAAAGGCATTAAAAAGGTCAAAATCACTAGACTTATACAATCAATCGGTTTGCATGTACGTACAAAGAAAATGTTTCATGTTTATCTGCCCCGATAGCTCATATTGCAAACATCATATTAAACACGGCCATATTTCCTAATAAATTGAAACAAGCCAAAATTATACCTTTATATAAATCGGGTGAAATTGAGGATAGATCAAATTATAGACCCATTGCACTTCTCCCCATTTTGGCCAAAATTATAGAAAAAATTATTGCAATTCGAATTCTAAATTTCTTTCAAACCAACCATATTTTTACGGACAGATAGTTTGGGTTCAGAAAAGGAAGGGACACGTCGGGAGCCGTGCTGAATCTTATTAATTATATAACAGAATGATTGGAAAATAAAAAATCTTTCTTTGCAGTATTTCTTGATTTAAGCAAGGCGTTCGACTCTGTCTCAAAAAGCATTTTACTCGATAAACTGGAGTATTACGGTTACAGGGGAGTTACTCTGAAACTAATGTCGTCCTACTTATCTGAAAGAGCTCAATGTGTATTTTACAAAGGTTAGTATAGCCAGATGTCTTCAATTCAACGTGGTGTCCCACAAGGAAGTGTATTGGGACCGTTGTTATTTTTAATCTGTGTTAACGACTTCCCCAATGCCATCCCAGTTTTTACAACTTTATTTGCAGACGATACGACCTTTGCAAACCACATAGAAGATGAAACTCTAGTCAATCAATTATAAACCAACATTCTCAACCAAGCCTCAGATTGGTTCCAGGCAAATAAGCTTTGTTTAAACCAAAATGAAACTACCACTTTACTATTTTCAAATAAACAAAATATCTGTGAAACCGTAAAATTTTGAGGCCTTACATTAGATGACAGACTAACTTGGCAAGCACATGTTGACAATCTTTCAATTAAGTTATCAAGAAGATCTATGTAATTAGACAAATAAAAAATCGAGTAAACTTAGATGCTGCCATTATTGCATACCACGCATTATTTCATAGTGTAATGACGTACGGTCTGATAAACTGGGGTACCTCTACACATATTAGGTGTTGAACGAAATTACAGCCGAATGTGGGAAAAATATGTTGAGCATGTGGAAAATCTCGTAAAACAATCGTGGAAAGTTGAAAAACATTGTGATGCTTCAGATATAGAACCTTTTATAATCAATTTAGGTGATGAGAAGGACGATGATGATGATGATGATAGTGATTTTAATTCTGACGAGTTATAACTTTGCGTGTTTGTTTAAAAAAAATGTTTCATGTGTTTTTTCTTATCCAATTTACATTTAATTTACTTACCTGTTGTATATTTAGTATGGTTTTTTAGGTTATGTTGTGTTGAAATGAAGGCATACGAATAGTAAACCATGTGTTAATTTCTGTATAAATAACTACTTACTGAGTCAAGTTCAGGTGAACATTTTATATTTTATGTCCTACCAGTACATTAATTAAAATTAATGACTCTATTTTAAGGTATCTTAGATACAAAATAACGCTCCAGGGCAATTACTTTCTTCATAAGAACACTAGGGTTATTATGAAAAATTAACAGTATTTGTTTCCATGGATACAACCTTTATTTCAAAAATTATGCACCACTGTCACAATGAAAATTAATGACAGATCATCTAATGTCACAAATCTAACTTAGATCAGCTAACTAGATCAATCTTAAATACCATAGCATAGTAATTATATGAATTGAATATGAATATGAATTAGGTAAGAAAATTGGTAGGACATAAAACCTTGAAGGCACCACGGGCATTATGAGCTAAGAGCCCGCGATTGTTTTACACACCTCGGGCCAAAGCCCTCGGTTAGTACACTAACAATCTTGGGCTCTTATTTTACTCATAATGCCCCTTGGTACCTTAATAACTATTAAGTAATTGTTTTTGTTTTAAATCTGACTAAGGTTTAGTAGTTTGTTCATATTGCATTTATTAGGAAGATAACCTAATATTCATGAACATAAATTGACATAAGTAATTGACTTAAAATTTCCAATACGCAGCAGGCTTTTAATGCAGTAGCCAACATATCTTTATTATATTTACATTTTACGACACGTTATATTTTCTTTAACATATAATAGTATATTAAAGTATGAGTGGATAACAAGGTATTTAAAACACGCGCGAGTTTTCCAGCACGACGGCGTAGCCGGAGTGCTTGAAATAGAGCAAGTGTTTTAAAGACCAGTTATCCACGAATACTTTACGCTATTTTTTATTATACCTCCAAAACTGGAAATAAGTTACGCACTAAAAACCTAGAAATAATTTTTGTCGTGATAAATCGAGAGGGCATAATAATATTGCTACTATAGTTACGAGAATTATTTACGTTTTTGTCGCGTTCATGTCCGTTGTTGCATTCAGTCGTTTCCTTGACAACCTTTAAAGCTCGGCGAGCTTTAATCGCCTGTATTCGCACGCTCAGGCGTGCTTTAAATGCCGATTCTGATGCAGGTATAATAAAAAAGCAGTTTAATTTCACATAAAAGAAAAAAACCCGTAGCAACCTTGTTTTACAAATTGGTAGATGTCATGATAACCTACAAACCGAAATGTCATTTATTACCCTAAAATTGGAGTTTTAAGAATCGACATACGTAAAGTAAGTAGATTATCACGTGACTCCGAATGGGTATAATTTTGACTATTTAACTCACTTGTCATGTATCAAAAACTGTCCAATAAAAATACAAGATTTGACGTCTTTGAGCAAATAAAAATGAAATATATTGACAATTTTCACTAGTGAAAATAATCGACAATTTTCACTAGTGGTATAGTGAATATTTTAAACAAATGTGATTTTTATTAGAAAAAGTCAATATTAGTGTTCTGTTACTATAGAAATTGCGTAGTTTGTTGCTAGATTTACTGAAAACTAATTTTAAAAAGTAGTTTGGTTCATTGAATAGTCACTTACTAGCAACCCAGTGAGACAAATGTCTCATTTAAAAAAACAAAAAAGACCGTTTTTCAAATAGAACGCGTATTAAATAAAAACTGTACCCAGACCTGGAAGGTGTCAAAGTGGTACGCCGCATCGGAACATTCTGGAAGCTGTCAAAGTGGTTGCCTAACCGATCGAGGTTTTAAGGCGCAGAGGGTTGCAGCTCCGTTTGGCTGCTGAAACAGGGTACTGACATTTCCGGTTTTCGAGAAATCACGTGATTTCTCGAAAACCGGAAGTGTCACGTGACTGAAATTCGGTTCCTGACCTGACACGACCATTCCAAACATATAACTTTCATAACTTTTTTCTCTATCTCTTACGGTTTGCTGCTGAAACAGCGTCCCGGACAGACAAAACAGCGTCCCGGACAGACAAGTCTATTAGATCAAGGATAATACCATGAGTAGTCAAAGTAATGTCGAATATTTTTGCTGTGGTATCACGAATGTCCATTGCGCTTAGGTTCGATTAAGGCGCGTGCGCTAGCAAGTGTCCTAATCCCAAGCGCAATGGACATGAGTGATACCACCGTAAAAATAATCTACTTAACTTTGACTAAGAATGGTATTCGATGGACTATTTAATGAACCAAACTACTTTTTAAAATTAGCTTTCAGGAAATCTAGCAACAAATTACGCAATTTCTATAGTAACAGAACACTAATATTGACTTTTTCTAATAAATATCACATTTGTTTAAAATAGTCACTTGAATACCTTCTAGGAAGATACAGTGTGTTTCACTTTACATGGAAGCACCCCTGTATTTTCTTTGTTTTTGTATGGATCGATTTGAATTTTTTATCAGTTGTACAACTCACCAAGAGACATCGATTCATGTCCTTGAGCACAAAAGACGTTGTTAGCCTTGCCTACTACGATCAAGAACATGGGTCGCATTGTCAATATTTTGCATCGCGTTAGAGTTACAGCAAAAAGTTATTAAGAAAAGTTGTTTAGAATCAAAAGAATATCCCAGATACCGATTTTCGTTTGATAATTCGAATTTTTAATTTTTATCTATAAATTTGTCCAAGTCCCAAATTTCAACTTTTAATTTGGTATCAAATGGTGTCAACGTAATTCAGCCGTTATTAAAAGCTAATGACGTTTGCAACAATAATAAAAATGTTGTTTCTCCATGACACCATTAGATACCAAATTAAAAGTTTAAATTTGGGACTTGGACAAATTTATAGATAAAAATTAAAAATTCGAATTATCAAACGAAAATCGGTATCTGGGATATTCTTTTGATTCTAAACAACTTTTCTTAATAACTTTTTGCTGTAACTCTAACGCGATGCAAAATATTGACAATGTGACCCATGTTCTTGATCGTAGTGGGCCAGGCTAATAACGTCTTTTGCGCTCAAGAACATGAATAGATGCCTCTTGGTGAGTTCTACAACTGGTAAAAAATTCAAATCGATCCATACAAAAACAAAGAAAATACAGGGGTGCTTCCATGTAAAGTGAAACACACTGTATATCTACTGATATTTTTTTGATTGGTCAAGAAACGTCAGAATTCTGGATTTTCATTGGTCACTTTTTGACAGATGACAGGTGAATTGAACAGTCCCTCGAATACCATTCTTAGTCAAAGTTAAGTAGATTATTTTTGCGGTGGTATCACTACCAAAGCGCAATGGACATTCGTGACACCGCCTCAAAAATAGTCGACACAACTTTGACTACTCATGGTATTATAAATGATTAAGTATACTATATTGTAATCTATTACACATACAAGAACATTATGGTGATTATACAAAAAACGGCGATGCCTATGGTTACGACACCCTCAGTCGAGGGGATATACAGGTTCCCCAGCAGAGATTAACGTCCACTAAACGAAATAATTTCAGAATAGGATTATTTTATTCGCTCCCTAATACGAGGTACACTTGCTTTCAAAACTTTCGCGTACACATTCAAAATCAAGTAACAACGATTTTGCAAAATTTTAGTTGTGTGAACTAGTAATTTTGAGATTAGGTTAAAGATGACATTGACAGCATCAAAACTTTGCCTTGCTCTGTCAGTGAACTTTTCAAACGTTTAAATGTCAGAGTTGATTATTTACAACCCTGATTTAATACAGCGAAAAAGTAGGTGTACGCGAAAGTTTTGAAAGCAAGTGTACACTGCTAAAGTTCGCGGAATCGACTACTCCTTGCATTGCCAGGGTTCTGCAATTGTCATATTCGTAAAATTTGGCGTTTCGTTTCAACAGAATTTAACAGAGTAATAATTGTGTGCAAGATAGAAATTTCAAATCTTAATTTTTGAGTGATGATCTTCTATGATCTTCGATACGGTTTAACACCTCAGCAATGTGTGGAAAAACTTAGTTCATTATTTGAGGATGAAGCACCATCCAAAACTACGGTTTACAAATGGTTCGCAGAATTCAAGCGTGGAAGACAAACGTTTGATGACGATCTTCGCGAAGATCGTCCATGCACCTTTGTAGTCTCGAAAAATATCGATGCTGTGCGTGAAATGATTTTATCAGATCGGCATGTGACATATAGTGAGATAGAGACATCCTTAGGCACTGCGGCGAAACAAATACATACGATTTTGTAATCGTTGAATCCTTCACAATTTGAAAGAAGAACAAAAACAGGCACGTGTCAAGTGATGCAAGGAAATGCTAAAACAATTCGAAGGTGGTCGTTCAAATTGTGTATATAACATCGTAACAGGTGACGAATCTTGGATATATTCATATGAGCCTGAAATTAAACAGCAGTCGACTGTATGGGTGTTTCAAAATGAACCTAAACCAACAAAAGTGGTGCGTGTTTAGACTAGTTAATGTAACATATTTCTATTTCTTTATATAATATTAAGTTTGTGTAGTTTCGTTGCCAGTTTTGTATTTCGGGCGCACTCGCTCATTTTCGGAGGGTTGCTGGTGCGCCATTTTAAAATCTTCGGTGGTCAGTTCAACCACTGACACGCAAATGATGAGTTGAAATAAAGTGGTTACTCAGAAAAGTTTTTATTTATTAACATATTATGGTCCTTCGCAGTCGAATTAATAAGAACTATGTGTAGTGTGTGTGTAAGAGTTTATCCGGTAACCAATTAATCAAATTTACCGTCGATAAACCAAATTCGCCAAGTGTTTGAAATCCGTGGCCTGTACCAGTACCAGCGCGTCGATTTCTAAATTCATCTTTTGAGCGACTACGTGGAAGCATCATCGATTCATCCCCAAATAGTATTAAATTAATACGTAATCAAAAGGCGACGCCGGAGCATCATTCCTTTGTCCATAGCCCTTGGGTCAACGTCCAGTTACAATCCCTTCGTGCCCAGCAAGCAGCATCTTGGAGCATCTGGCACCGGCCTGTGCCTTGCACTTGCAGTTAGCAGCGTGAATCAGCTTCCGGGTGCAGATCGACAACAAAGAAGCCCAGGTAGCAACCCTGGCTGAGAACAAAGAGGCTAAGAAGTAAGTGAGCTGTCCTTATCGTATTTATCCTACTTGTCTTTATTCTTCATTACCATTGCTGAAATTATTAGAAATTATGGAAGATTTAGCGAACTTAATACGAAAACGTGGTGTTATTAAAGCCCAACTCACGAGGTTTCAAACTTATATTAATTCAGCCTTAAGCAGTACGAATCCGGATGAAGCATTTCTTTCCCAATTAGAAATGAGAATTTCGGGAATAAAACCCATTATAGCTGATTTTAATATAGTGCAAGATGAAATTGAATCGCTTCAGTCTGAGGAAGTTGTTGCTAGTTCAGATGAAAGAGAAAGCTTTGAATGTTTGTATTACACAAATTTATCTTTGGCACAAACATTTCTAAAGCAACACAGTCAAAGCACCCCCTTGCAGCAACAAACAAATAATTCAAATTTCTAAACATTTAAAGGCATTAAAGGTGTTAGGTCAACCAGTAGAAGCGTGGGATACCATATTGATTTATTTAATTAGTGCTAAATTTGATTCCGCCACTAAACGTGAATGGGAGGCTCAGAAAATTGAAGGTGACTTTCCAACTATGGAGCATTTAAAAACGTCTCTGAAGTCGAAATGCGAACTGTTGGAAACTCTTAATGTTACGCAGGCCAGTGAACTGAAAGTTAACAAATTTAAAGCCAAATTTAATAATTCTACAGCAAGTTCATTTTTGGTCACTAATGAAAATGCAGTTAAGCAGCCTAAATGCGTCATTTGCAAAGACTCGCACAGCATTTATAATTGCGAACAGTTTAAAGCACTTCCGATAGCGTCTCGAATACAAGAGGCAAAAATCAAAAGACTTTGTTTTAACTGCTTAAAGGGTTTCCATTCCAGTAATTTTTGTAGGGCATCAAGCTGCAGATACTGTAGGAAAAAGCACCATACACTCCTACATTTAAATACTCAAAATTCGGAAACTCAAAGTTTTCCCTTCGGAGTCATTCAAAATAGTGTAGAAGCGTCTAGCTCCGGTCATTCGCAAACAGCGCAGATAAGTCAGGAAGAATCTAATGCAGTTTCGTCGATGACAAGTCATATTATGAATGGCTACGAGCAGCAAGTGTTACTATCAACGGCGATCATTCGTGTTGAGTGCAAATCTGGCTCTCTTTATAATTGTCGTGCATTATTAGATTCGGGTAGTCAATCAAATATAATAACCGAAAATTTGTGTGAGCGATTAGGTTTACAAAAAACTAATATTGATTTAGCGGTAACGGGTATAAACCAGTTGTCCACCCAAATTCGACACAAAACGGAACTCAGTATGCACTCAAGCTATGGCAATTTTAAAACCACCATCTCTTGTATAGTAGTCCCAAAAATAACTGGAAATATTCCAAGCTACTCGTTCGACTCAGCCTCATTGCAAATTCCGCCGAATATTAAATTAGCTGACAATACATTTAATATATCAAGTGAAATTGAAATTCTGATAGGTTTCGAGATCTTTTGGCAATTAATCTGTGTGGGACAAATTAAGCTAGGTGGAAATCGGATAACGTTGCAAAAAACGAGACTAGGATGGATATTAGCCGGTCCTTTAAATTGTCAGCCTAATAATCGTAACAATGTTTATTGCAATTTAAATATAGTAAGTAGTAGTCTAGATGTGCAAGCACAATTAGCAAAATTCTGGTAACTAGAGGAATGTTGCGTAACCAAGGCGCTTTCAAGCGAAGAGCGTTTTTGTGAAAGGAATTTCACCAGCACTACTGCTCGCGACGAGAATGGTAGCTTCTATGTCTCCATTCCGCTAAAGGAAACATCGAATAAATTAGGCGATTCAAAATTATTAGCTGTTAAGAGATTTTACGCCCTTGAACGAAAATTGGAGAGAAATCCTAAACTTAAGGAATTATATGTCAAATTCATGAGTGAATACGAGATGATGGGTCACATGAGCAAGATAGAAAATGTAGAAAATAGTGTCGTTTCGTATTACTTGCCCCATCATGGCGTGATAAAAGAAGAAAGCCTAACAACCCAGTTAAGGGTCGTGTTTAATGGGTCCGCGAAATCAACCACAGGCATCTCTTTGAACGATCTTCAAGCTGTAGGTCCGGTCATTCAGGATGATCTTTTTTCCATTTTAATCAGATTTCGCAAATATAGATATGCTCTATCGGCTGACATAGCAAAAATGTACAGGCAAGTGTTTATTCAGCCCGAACAAAGAGACTTGCAACGCATTGTATGGCGATCAAGCCCTACTGACCCATTGGCGGACTACTGTTTGAACACGGTTACGTACGGCACTGCCGCGGCTTTATTCTTGGCAATTAGGTGTCTTAAAGAGTTAGGACATAAAAGCATAAGCGAATTTCCTTGAGCATCTAACATAATTTTAAATGATTTCTATGTCGATGATCTGCTTACGGGTGCAGATTCCATCGAAGAAACAATTGCTATTCGAAATGAAATCATTTTGATACTCCAACGTGGTTGTTTCGATCTCAGAAAATGGATATCAAACGAACCCTCAGTTTTACATGATATACCTGCCTCTAATGCTGGAGATTCTAGCGCCTTGAAGTTGTGTCCCGATCAAAACACAAAAACTTTAGGTTTATTATGGCTACCGCAATCAGACACATTAAATTATAGCATCAAGGCAAATGACTTGCAAACTTCCGTGACCAAAAGGTATATTTTATCCGCTACAGCTAAAATATTTGATCCTTTAGGGCTCCTAGGTCCTGCTGTCATAATACCAAAAATTTTGCTGCAAAACTTATGGCAATATAATTTATCATGAGACGAATCTGTTCCTATGGATTTGCATTCTCAGTGGCTACAGTTTCAAGATGAACTAATAGCTTTGCAGCAAATAGAGATACCGCGTCAAGTAATCAGCCACGACGCAACGAGCATTGAGATTCGTTGTTTTTCAGATGCGTCTGAGGTCGCTTATGGCGCTTGTATTTATGTTCGGAGTATGGACGCGTTAGGAAACGTACATGTTAAATTAGCTTGTGCTAAATCTAGAGTAGCACCGTTAAAAACCATTTCCATACCGCGCTTAGAACTGTGCGGAGCTCTTTTATTTGCTAGGCTTGTTGATAAGTTCAAGGCAGCCATAAAAATGCAGTTTGACACTACGGTGTATTGGTGCGATTCGACAGTTACGCTAGCATGGATTAAGTCAGCTCCAAATACCCTAAAAACCTTCGTGGCCAATCGGGTTTCGGAAATCCAAAATTTGGTACGCCAGTCTGACTGGCGGCATATTAGCTCTGGTGACAATCCTGCTGACCTCCTATCACTCGGTATTAGACCAAATAAATTAATTGGCTCAAAACTTTGGTGGCACGGCCCAGGTTGGCTAAGGCAGTTACCTAGCTGCTGGCCCGGTGGGGCAATTGAAAATTATCAGACTTCTACTGAGTATTTGTCTGAATGCCGCGTTGCAACTACAATTGAATTGATGGCACGAATTGAAAACGATTTATTTGCGCGTTTTTCTTCTCTAAGGCGGTTGCAGCGATGTATAGCAGATTGTGTGAGATTTAAAAACAATTCATTAAAGCTAAAACGTGATAGAACCATCGGTTGCCTTACAGTGACTGAATTAAACCATGCTTTGGAAATTCTGATAAAAATTGCCCAGCACGACGAATTTAAGCAAGAAATCAAGGAACTGTCGAAATCAAGGGATATTAACTCCAAAAGTAATTTACTCGCCCTACATCCTTTCCTTGATGAAAGAGGAATTTTGCGGGTAGGCGGTAGATTACAAAATTCCAATTTTTCTGAAAATAAGAAGCACCCCATTATTCTCCCGTCCAAGCATCGGCTTACATTGCTAATTGCGCAAGACCTGCACGAACGTACGCTACATTCGGGTCCACAATTACTTTTGTCAGTTCTTAGGGACACATATTGGCCAATTTCGGGACGCAACTTAGTGCGAAAAATTCTTCATAACTGCGTAAGATGTTTTCGTGCAAATCCCAATCGTGCTAAATATTTAATGGGATCTTTGCTTAAAAAGCGAGTAACAGCTGCCTTTCCCTTTCAAACATGTGGCGTAGATTATTGTTGCCCTATTTTAACAAAAAACCGCAAGGGGCGAGGTTGCAAGACGATCAAAACATATGTATATGCATTTTCATTTGTTTTTCGACAAAGGCAATTCATGTGGAAGTTGTATCGGAACTTACCACAGAAGCCTTCTTAGCTACCTTAAGACGATTTGTTGGAAGGAGGGGTAAGCCTTCTAAAATATATTCTGATAATGGCAGCAATTTCGTTGGGGCAAATGCTTGTTTAAAATCATTTTTAAGAGATTTAGATTCTGAATGCACTAGTAAGGATTTTGATAATGCAATAGCCTCAGAGGGTATTTCCTGGTCCTTTATACCACTACGCTCTCCGCATTTTGGAGGTCTCTGGGAAGCAGGTGTAAAAACAATAAAATATTACTTGAAACGCGTTATTGGTACTGCGCTACTAACGTATGAAGAATTAAATACAGTTTTAATTCAAATTGAGCAGTGGTAAATTCTAGACCTCTCTCCCCATTGTCAAATGACCCTTCTGACCTAAATCCTCTCACTCCAGCTCACTTTCTGATAGGGAGAAGCTTATTCAGCGTTCCAGATCAAAATGTTGTTGACAGTAAGCCAGCAAGACTATCTCACTTTCAGAGGGTGCAGCAGATAGCTCAGCACTTTTGGGCTAGGTGGTCCAAGGAGTATATTAGCCAACTACAGGTGCGAACTAAATGGCGATCCAACAGCGCAAATTTAATTACGCCCAACGCAATGGTCGTCATTCGCGAGGACAATGTGCCTCCTCTGAAATGGCATCTTGGCAGAATTGTGGAGGTGCATCCCGGTTCTGATGGCATAATCCTAGTGGTAACTGTGAAAAGTGTTGGTGGCGTACAAAAACTTACGGTAACTAAACTGTGTGTGTTACCCATTAATGACAATTGACTGATTTTTAAAGACTTTATTCTATGTTGTGTTATTAAAGTTTCTCGATTTTTGTATATATGTATGATTGATTAATCATTATTGTAACTGTACAGCGTTTTGAAGTTTAGTTCTTCAAGGTGGGGGGTATGTTTAGACTAGTTAATGTAACATATTTCTATTTCTTTGTATAATATTAAGTTTGTGTATTTTCGTTGCCAGTTTTGTATTTCGGGCGCACTCGCTCATTTTCGGAGGGTTGCTGGTGCGTCATTTTAAAATGTTCGGTGGTCAGTTCAACCACTGACACGCAAATGATGAGTTGAAATAAAGTGGTTACTCAGAAAAGTTTTTATTTATTAACAGTGCGTTCAATGATTGCTTGTTTCTTCGGAAAAACGAGTCATATTGCAACTGTTGCATTAGAGGATCGCAGGACAGTTAATGCTGGCTGGTATATTTCAATTTGTTTGCCGGGAGTTATCGCTGCAATCAGAAGAAACAACGTAAACCGGCGAATCATAGTAGTTCATCATGACTATACAAGCACTCACACAGCACGACGAATTGTCGAGTTTTTGACTAGTAACAACATTCAATTAATGACTCATTGCCCGTATTCGCTTGAATTAGCGCCCAAATGACTTCTTATTCGGATACATCAAAAATAAAATGCGTGGCGAGCGTTTTTCATTGTCTGAAGAGGCCGTTGAAGCATTTAAATCACTTGTTTTGGAGGTATCACGCTCAGAGTGGAAAAAGTGTTTTGCAGATTGGTTTCATCGGATGCAAAAGTGTATAGATTTTAAAGGGGAATATTTTGAGAAGCAATAAAGCGATTTACATAACGTAATTTGTGTTTTGTTTTACATTTTCCGCATACTTTAGCAGTGCCCCTCGTACTATCAAAAATGCGCCAACGTTAAGCTTAAAAATCATCTTTTGGCAAATCTACTATGAACTTTCCGATTGCAGATTTGTTGAAAATTAAGACTGTCTTGTTTTATTGACTATAGTATTTTGTTGCTACTGTATTTTTCTGTAAATGACTATTTCTGTAAATGCATTGTATTTTTTATATTTTATATTTTTATATTTTAACGAGAATTGTGACATATATCTAAGTACCCCGGTGTATATTATGATGAATAAAATACTACTGCTACTACTACTACTACTACTACTTTCTTCTTCACATGTTTCTTTCACCTAGTTTGGCATCTAATGTTATGGCATTGTTCGCGTAGGGCACGATGGTACCATTTATATCTAAAGATGGTGGATCGTTCAATCTTATATTTGTAAACTTAATGTGAGATAAAATTTACGAAAAAATTCTAAACGCTAGGTTAAGAAAATAAATACAACGTAAACACAGGAGAGCTAGAATTTCTACAAGATAGAAGCACTTCCTTTTCGCCACCAGAAATATGACTAAATAATTTTAAACGATTTTTAAAATAAATAATTAAATTGCACTATTTGCGCGTGTTGTAAACCCTATGATTCTCTGTTTAATCGCAACTCATCGTGATATTGAGGACAGTGAATTATACCTGCAAGGATATTCGATTGTGAGCTGCGGTCTTTCAAGTAGCTATATCGGCAGAGTTTTAGTCTATATCAAGAACAAATTCGATCAATTATTCAAAATAACTGTCGATAAAGAATTCTGAATAATACCTAAGTACTAAAATGTTTGTGATAAATGCAAAATGTTTTTTACTGATGATTTTTAATGATACTGATGCAACAATTAACATAACTGAGGATTTTAACAAAAACTAGAACAATAAGCGAATGCAATGAATTAATAAATATGGGCTAAACGCGAAAGCAATTAGTAACTGAGTTCACTAGAATTACGTCGAATACTAGTACCATAATAAAATTGACTTAGTATTATCGAATAATCATAAGCTGCCTCATCAGCTATAAACTTTTAACTGTTTCAAAAATGACATACCACAACACAACAGCATTAGAATTACAATTCCACATATCTGCATTCAATGATAAAGTTAAATTAGTTAGGAAAACAATCGATTAAGGTACAATAGAACTTGCACTTGCCGAACTGAATTACATGTATGAAACAACCAATTAACTGTTTTGAGGAAATATGTTCAACAATGAAGTCAACGACGCACATGTGAGAAATTTAGCGGACTTATGCAAATTTTATACTTAGCAGAAATATACCTACAAACATACGAGAAATCTAGCTTATTCCGCTGTAAGAAATGCTAAAGTTCGTAATTATGAATCGAAGATGGTCTTTTACAATAATGCTATGATGTGGAAAACAATAAAAACATTAACAAATGTGAATACCTACTGAATTATTTAGAGATAAATGTTCCTTATTGTGAGCAAGCAATTATTTGCGAAATATTAAATACTTATTTTGTTGAAAGCGTAAAGTCTATAAGTAATTCATTAAATATAAACTATGTAAGTGTAAATCTAAATGCTAATATAGTAAATGTAGATACGATCATAAATTGTAAACTTGTTGAATTTAATGCAACTTCAATATAAGTCTTTACTCAAACTAAACTAAGTAGTGTAGATGAAGTAAATAACAAATTATTAAAAAGTTGCTTTCATGTAATTGGTTACCCCATGCTGCATCTAATTGATACTAGAAGAATGCCTCAAAAGTAACAAATCATAATACTAGTAGCAAAAATGCTAATACAAGGAAGTAGGAATGTAGGAAAGGTGGTGATGTGATGAATTTCAACCCATCAACATGCTTCCCGCTAAAGAAAAACAATCTGGTTGATACTCGCACACAACACTTCCTTTGATAGTGATCTTATACACTGCTCAAAACCGTACAGGGATATCAGTTCTTCCACCAATGCTTATTCCAGCCCAAACCATCAGTGATCCACCTCCATAAGATTGAACCTCCTGTACCGCGTGGAGTCGATTTTGTAATCCTGGCTCTCTCCACACACGTACTCTTCTCGAATCAGGATGAATCCTAGATCTTGACTCATCTGAGAAAACTACAAATGACCACTGCTCATTTTGCCAATTTTGAAATTCTCGTCCTCACATATACCGCTCTCTCTGACTTTGTCTACTTCTGACGGGAACTCTTAATGGTCTCCGGGATCTCAAATGCACCTCATGTAATCTATTGCGCACGGTTTGGTCACTGATTAAGATACCGTGAGTTCTCTGTAATTCACTTTGGAGTTGACGTGCGGTGTAAGTTTTATTACGACGAGTATTAATTTGCATAAGTCGATCTTGCACTGGAGTTGTAAGACGTGCATTACCACTGTCTCGATTGCGTACATCTAACAATTTTACGTCGAAACTATGCGTCTAGTAGTTGTTTTCTATATTCTACAAGCATTTTTAGAAATATGCCTGTACGGTTTTGAGCAGTGTAATTGTCAAACATTTGATTTTAGCTTCCCTACTACATTATAAATAAAAAACAAAAAAGATAAACCTATTTTAGAGGTATTTAACTAGAAAATCGACTACTTCATAAACAGAGCTGGGCAGTAATTAATTACCGGTCCGGTTATGCGATGTTCTTCTAAAGCTTACTGTCGCAGCTAGATAGTACACTAAACTTATATATGAAGTTTCAATGTCATATATCTTTTTGTTTTTGAGATATTCTGTTCACACACAGACAGACAGACACACACCAATGAACAGAAACATGTTTTTTGCGTTCAGGGGACTCTAAAACGTGAAGTTGGGGTGAATCCAATACTTCCTTTATTGTAAAAGGAAGTAAAAATCAAATTTAGTTGTCTGTTACTATAGAAATTGCGTGGTTTAAAATATTCAATTAAAAAGGAAAAACACGATCTTCCGCACGCCTGACCTCTGGTTGTGACGGTATCTCTAGAGGAACATCTCACTCAATTCCGGATGCGAGAGTGCTTAAGGAAGGGAGGTTTTAGGTCAGGTTAGAGTTCTCAGACAGTTCAACTTCTCTGGAAAGAGTTAGAAGTAGAACTTTTCTTACATAAACGCGGTTCGCGGAATGAAACAATAATGCGATTTCCCCAGATGCTAGTTATTGGATGCTGATCTTCTCGGTTCTGAACTGGCGGTTTTTTTGCTTTTCACGATTAAGCAAAGGTGCTGGCAATTGGTGGAGGTTTTGGGCCCCCTAGTGCACAAGGTGACTCCCGGCTCAAGTTCTGATTCTGGACTCGAGTCTGAAAGCAACGGGTTAAGTATGAATGGCCAAGATTGACCGGGCATCGTTCCCTTATACTGGTTTGAGGCATTCTGCCACGTTACTTATCTAGGGGAATCTAAGTGGGACCAACAGGAGGTTTGGGAAGCCTACGTGTTGCTGGCCTCCATCTAAAATACTTGATGCAATCGGCTTCATCCTGACGTGCCGATCTGGCTTTATGTAACCTTTTGTGAGGGCCATATGTCTTCGTGTCGCATTTTGTCACAATTTATTGGTTATTGTGGTGGAGGTAGCGGTGGTTAATACGTTTTCAAACAATTTGTAGGAACGCGAAACGTCATATGGAGGTATGAAGTAAGAAACTAGAGACCAGTATATTCCAGTAAACGTCAGCAAAGCAATGCAGGTGTATCAGAAGGTGAATGAAAAATTAAATTTGAGAGATAGAGCTAAGAATATAAAGCAAGTGATAATATACGAAGAGAGTGCCAGTGACAACATGAAATACCCAATCCATAGCTTTTAATACAATCGAAAAAAAATCTTCATAAATAAAGCGAACAGTAATGAGTAGAGAGTACTATTATAGTTATTAATGTGTTTGTACGATATAGTTAAAAATATTTAAAATTGATCAAGAATGTTCGAATATGTATTTTAGGGTCTGCGTAATGAAGTTCTCCTCTCCTACTATGTATGTATATATTTTAACTACTTTATTAAAAATCTGGTGTGATACACTCACACAACTTCCTTTTACAGTGATCTTATAATTAGTCAAAAATTTCATTTTTAATTTTTAACCATTTGTTAAAAATTTTCAAAAATTACAAATTCTACAAAAACGGTACAAAATCGAGTGTTAGTTGAAAAGACAAATTTTCTCTAGAATTTTAAGGTGAATTCAAAAATGTAATAATATACCGGGTGTTTTATTTAAAATAGGAGTTAATAAAAAAAATAGAAAAAAAAAACAAAAGAAATCCACTTTAGAAGTATTCAACTGGAAAATAATTTATCTCACATCAATACACATTAAAAATGTAAGAAAAATGTAAAGTTTAAAAAAAATCTTTAGAGCCGTTTTTGAAAAAATCGAAAAAAACTGAAAAATCACAAGAGTAAACACCTACTTCCGGTTATGCGATTTTCTTCAAAAGCTTGCTGTCTCATCTACATAGTACACAAAACGTATATATGAAGTTTCAACGCCATACCTCTTTTCGTTTTTGAGATATTCTGTTCACAGACAGACACACAGACAGACACACAGACCAATGAAAAAAAATATGTTTTTTGGGATCAGGGGACTCTAAAACGTGAAGATCCGTTGAAAACTCAATTTCGAATTTTTGGGGTGAATCCAATACTTCCTTTATAGTAAAAGGAAGTAAAAAAGGGCAAAACACTTATAGGTACTGTTGGAAAAAGTAAATAGCATGTCATTTGAAAGCAATGTGCTGATAAGACCACCACTATGAAATCTCAGACTATATCCCAACCTTGGTTTACATAAATGTGCCCTCTAATGTTATCGCCACAAAAAAGTGAGGTATTAATTCTATTCCAGATTGTTAGAGCAAGAAGCCTTGTTGGATATTCCAATCTTGTAATTGCATCGTACAATATTAAATTGAATTGAACCAAAAAATGAAAACTGCTTTGGTACAATGACGTCAAGCAGTCATTCTGCATACAGAAAGGACTTACGAGGAGGCAGCTTAGCTAGAGCCTGGCGCAACTATCTCAATACTTAATTAAATTTCCGTTGGTAATAGTAAAGTTTCCTTTGGTTACGTCCAGCACGGAAAAGCGTATGTGTAATGGATGCCTGAAACCGCAAATGTGACTCTCCCATTCAAGCTTTTAGCCGCCTGGAGTATAAAACAACCGCCTTTTAGAGGTGCGATTTATTAAATTTGTGGACTTTGAGTGCAAGTGCAAAGTAGCGAATTATTCGCGTACAGGAAAGGCGAATTAACAAAGATGGCAAGCTGCGTGTTTTGACATTAAAATGTCGGGAGCGCCTCTGTTAAGAACTAGAATGTGAAACGAACTTTTGTTTCCTCTCAACCTCTACTTAATAATTACATTTTATTTTCGTGTATTATTTTTGGGCTAACGTCGGCTTAGCAGCATCGTGCATTTACAAGTATTATGGCGTCGTCGTTTCATCATTATATTTTAATGGCCAGTTTCTACATAAAACTTTATAGGACATATAAAGGATTTTTTATTGGCGGTAGAATAACTTCAAGCACAGTCCGCTTTTATATAGACAGTTTTCCTTGCTTAATTTAATCAGTAGGGAGAAAAATCCATCCAGCATTTTTATATCTGAAACTAGGATGATTTCGCCTGCAAGTCTACTTTCATTCATTTCGGTCTTGCGCTTCTCTCTTTACTCCTTTCCACTGACCTGCTCTTGCCGTGGGTTCTGTTCGAAATTCCTCCTGCCATGTTCTGATAAACTTAATTTTAATATTTAGATTTTTCCTATATGTTATGTTCTTTATTTTATCTCCTCTAGTTTAATTCTCTATTTTTCTTAAAAATTACTTTTATTTTTTCTTGTTAATTATTGGGATTGCTATGTTTTCGAACACTTCCACCTTTGTTTATTTTTGGTTTCTGTTTCTTCTAGCGATTATCATTGTTTTGATTTTATTGTATGTTAATCTTCACATTTATAATTTTTAGTTCAGCATTGAATGTTTTTAGATTATATTTCAACTAATTGGCGGTGTTAGTTTTACTTGATTTAGTTTCCACTTTTTTTTGAGGACCCGGGTACCCGACTAGTAAATTATGTAATTTTTGGTAAGTCAGCCTTTTCCGGAGAAAATGATAAAAACTTAAAAACAATAGGAATAAGCTCTAGAAAAACATAACCATGCAGTAATAACCAGAATCACCCCATCCCATACCACATAATGTTTCTTGTTTCACATAATAAATCCCCTTCACAAAAATATTCAACCCGTCAATAGTACCATTAAATCGCGTCAGCATAGGATAAAGTAACATAAACATCCTCTGTGTGATTTTGATGGGAGAGTAGGTACTATTTCAATTTAGTTCAGTTTAAAACTCGCGACGTAAAGAATGCTCCGATGTACGCTAACATTTTTGTTATATATTTCGGGTACCCTCGGGTACCCGGATACTGTTTTCGGGTACCCAGGTTTGATTTTAGACCGGGTACGACATCCCTATTATTTACTAACGTTAGCCCTAGTGATATAAATCACCTAAGTTTTCAATAAAAGCTACTTATTGGTTATAAATTCAAAGGATATAAGTGTTTTTGTGTCAAGAGGTTACGTTGAGAATTGCAGGTGTACGTTATAGTTAGAGTCTTGCATTTTTTATCCTCCTGTTATATGTTATATTTCCTGGTTTTGTTAAGCCCCTTCTGGAAGTTACGTGGGTTAATTAGCTCTGGTAGCTCGATATTTACCTGACAAATTTGTATCTGTAGCTCTTATTAGAATAGCCCCTCCCAATAGGCTGCCTGTGATTCCGCTGGATAGATAGGAGTGGTGGCGGATGGTTTTCCAAGTAATGTCCTTTAGGTGCTGCTGGAATTCCAACTGCGAAGTTTGTAGATCCTCGAAGTGGTCTTGAAACGGTACTAGCCCTCTGCTAATTAGGGCTAATGAATTTAATTAATCACCATCGGGTAGCTTATCAGTCGGAGATAATTTGGTTCAGCCAGATATAGACTTTGAGAGAAGCAAACAAGTACCAGGATAACTTTAGACAGTTTAATTATAAGGTTCACTACTTACAAACATAGGTATTGTTCTTAAGAAATCAAATAAAATGTATTTTACAATGTATTTAATTAATTATGATGGGCACCCAGTTGCCAGTTCCTTGCGCGTCGGCAACCCGTTTTGCATCTGTGTGTGGAAGGTCCGAATGGCCGCCTTCTGTAGGAATTGACGGGACGCCACTGGCCAGGGAGACGTTTTGCCCAAAGTGATTTGCAGTGGAGCCAACCTTCGCGCTCGAATGTCACGTCCGACGTTGAAAACCGCGTGCAGCTGCAAGTTTAGGTTATTTCTTATATATATTACGTTTTTCGCCTTACGACACCGGGCTAGCGTTATGAATCTCGGGGATACTGTGAAGTGGCAGTGCGAATTGCGGCCGGAGGAGAAGTTATCGGCGACGTCTTCCACCTGGGGGACCGCTTTGTGTCTTCGGCCCAAGATAGGTTAAGATCGTTGCGGCGCTGTCGCTCTCCGGTGTTACGATAGGAAGATATTTGAAAGGTGAGTACAAACCTGTAGTCAAACAGAAATTAAGTGCAATCTTACAGGGGCCTTCTAGGCCGAGCAAATATTGTGTTAGACGCTGGATTTATTTAGTGAAACCAAATTGACATATGAAACGGCCTGGTTGGTTAACCCTCGTTTCGAATACGTCTTCCAGGAAATTTTGGTATAATTATTTACTAGCGTCCTCCAGGAGATGTTTCAACATTTATTAGTTCGGGATATTCACAAGTGTTAAATTAAACAGCGAAACGGTTTCCCACTCGTGGGCATCGTTTCTTAAAGCTGTTTATTCGGGAAACGGGTTCAATTAAACCTTAGCTAGGAACACGGTCTCCAAGACTGGAGGCTTCGGGTTCGATCGTAGCTACGGGAAAATACTAATGACAGGACGGGTAAAATTCTCTGTTATTAATCGGACGGGACGGACAGGACCAGGATTGGGGATGATTTGGGGCTGGAAGGATACTGGAATGAATGCGAATGAATGTATGAATGAAGTCTGCCCCTTGGAACGGACGAGAAGCGGCTTTTATAGCTCCTCTTCGTGTTTCGTGCATCAAGCCACCACCTCGGGCCTTCTAAGTGAGGGAGCAGCGTAATACGTGGAGCAGGGATCTCTTGATGAAGTAGCCGGCTGCGCGTGCGAAAAATTCAAACGTGTAACGTAGAAATCGCTAGGCTGGAACGCGCGAATTGATTTTAATTCACAAAAACGCGTTTCGACTGGGCGAATCGTTACAGTCTGACTGTTTTAGTACTGGCTCCTCTGCAATTTCTGAAAAGGAGTTGGGTGTTATTGTGTTGGTAAAATTGATGCTGACGGCCTTGGAATATCCTGCTAGGATCTTGAATTTCTTGTTATGCCTGGGGGTTAACGTATTCTTTGTAGTTTGGATGATGCAGTCTGACGAGATTTGAATTACACCTGTAGTGTTGACAGTGATTTCTTCCCTATTGCCACTACAAGTGATAGCTATTTGGGTTGGCTTGTTGACTACGAACATCCAGGTGTTTTCCATGTATAGTTGTTTCAAAATAATGGACTGGATCTGATGTCTTCGTGGGCTGCATTGACTAACTTCTGTTCCATGATATATATCATCAATGATGCAATTTAGGTTATTTTCAATTCCTTTCACGACTGTTGGACTGCAGATATACGTGTTTGGAGTAATTTGGAGATTTTCTTTGAATTCCTCATCTGTCTCTTGAAAGTACATTTGTAGGTTGTAATCCACAGCGAAGATCCCTTTTGGTACGTCGATCACCCAGTAGGGCCCATTGTTAATTTGGAGAGGAATTGGTGTCACCTTGATTAAGGTATATTCGGTTTTTTCTACTATGATGAAGTATCCTTGGACGTTGATGTAGATGTCATCATGTCCGATGTCGACCTTTAGGATTGGGGTCGGTAAAATTTCTAAGTTTGGCGAGAGTTTACTGGTTGCATTTGCGAGGATTTGCTTGATTTGGGCAGGTGTGATTAACTCGTAAAAATTACCTTGTTGGAAATGAACGTTCAAAATGTTTGTGTGGTAATTGCACAGTTCGCTAATAACATTTGTGGCGACTTGATAGACACTGATGATGTGGATATTTAATCGGTTGGAGTCGGTTGCCTTATACCATTTGTCCATGTTGTTGATTGCCCTGATTCCTAGGTTCAGCTTCTCTTGAAAATGTTCCAGTTTCTGATCGATTCGTTTTTCGGTTTCATTAAATCTTGAAAGTGCTGACAGCAAGAATTTGGATTGTTGACTGTCCATTTTTATTAATTCCTGTTGATTTTTGTCGAGTCTATCAATATCTTGATAGACTTCGCCATTTACTCCGAAAATTGACGTAAGTACAGTCCCAAGCACTCCTCGTTTCTCTCGTCTTGTTATGATATCTTCCATGCCAGTTTTAATCCATTCCATATGCCTTTTTTGTTCCAGAAGATGATGCACCAATGTCTTGCATAACGTATCTTCGGACAGTTCTTTCGCAGAGTTGCAGAGGTCGTCGAATTTGTCCACCATGTCGGTAACTGTTTCGAAGTCTTCTTCGATCTTCCCCCTCTCGAACTGGATTTCGATCCTGGATGTTCCGCGTTCAATCTTCCCGTGTCCAATATGCTCTACATAGTACCCGCTGTCTGGTTTTTGTATGTTGAATTCTGCCTTACTCAATGTATTTGTAGTAAGGAGAGTAAATATGAGTAGAAGCATTTTCCAATTGAACGTGACAGTTTTCTTTGGTACTGGGAATGATTGTGTGTGGGTGCTGTTGGCCGAAATTTTCTCTTCAGGCTCTGGTTCCTGCGATTCTTCGTTAGTTGGTAATGGAATGATACTGCCTATGGAACGTTTTAATTGATGTCCTCCTGATTTCTGGATGGTTACTACTCGTACGGATCCATCGGTTGCAGGATGAATGTCGGTAACTCTCGCTAAGGGCCATTTCTAGGATTGATGTTTTCTTCTTTGATTAACACTAGGTCACCAACTTTTATATTCTCCACGGTTTCTTCCATTTGTTTCTTTGCTGTAATCCATGAAGGTAGTCTGAGCTCCATGATTTCCAAAAATCTTGCTTGATTTTTTGGATCAATCTCCAGCGATTTGACAAATTTGTTGATATTGGTGTGCCGATTGGGTCCGGTGGTGAGATTATCTCTCTTCCTATCAGGAAATGGCCTGGTTTCAATGCAGTGGTGTCTTCAATATTGTTGCCTTGTGGGCACAGAGGACGTGAGTTTAAGCAGGCTTCGATTTGGCAAAGCAGAGTTGTTAATTCTTCAAATGTTAGAGTAGCGTTGCCAATGGTTCTCTTCAGATGATGCTTCATTGATTTTACTCCTGCTTCCCATATCCCTCCGAAGTGTGGGGCTACTGGGGGGATGAAGTGCCATTGGGTACCAATGGCTGATAAATTTTCTTGGATAACTGGGCCTTCCATTGCTTGACGGATTTCCTTGTCCAAGACCTTTCTTTATCCAACGAAATTCGTTCCGTTGTCGCTATAAAGATGTGCACAGCGTCCTCTTCGGGCGATAAACTCCTGAAGACTGCTAGGAAGCTGTTAGTTGTCATGTCGCTGACGGCTTCTAAGTGTATTGCCTTGGTTGATAGACAGACAAAAACAGCAATGTACCCCTTGGATTAAGAATGCCCTCTTCCTTTGGATGATCGGATTTGTATTGGACCGGCATAGTCCACTCCTGAATGGAAGAATGGCGGGGTTGAATTTACTCTGGTTGGTGGAAGATTTCCCATTAATTGCTGGGCTGCCTCTGCCTTGAATCGGATGCATCGAAAGCATTTCTTGATGCTGGAGCTGACGGCTTTCTTTGCGTTAATAATCCAATATTTTCTTTGGACATAGGACAGTGTGAGTTGAGTGCCACCGTGTAAGATGCGTAAATGTGCCTAATGGATTATTAATTTGGTAATATGATTGGAATAAGGAAGGATAATTGGGTGTTTTTCGTGGTAGGATAAGGTTGAATTTTCTAGTCTTCCTCCAACACGGATAATTCCATGTTGATCGATAAATGGATTGAGATTTGCGAGTTTGTTGTTGGAGTCCACACATTTTCTCTTTTGGAGTTGAGATCCTGTTATAACACTCTGAACTTACTAATTATTTACTTATTTTCGTGCAATAAATAATTACCATTGTAAAGGAAATTTTCAACATATAATTTTACAGCCAGATAGCCAGATGCCAGGGTTCAGTCTGATCAACTCAAATCTACAATCAAGTACACATCAAACAAAGCGGTTTATTTTATATACCTATTTACAGTTTCAAATAATAACTAAAATATTCCATGTATTTTCAAATAAAAGATCTGGATTTTAATGTTAATATTTTAGCGCCTATGGGTTAGGCAAGCCACGATACTTCCTCGGTCGGGCAATCTCGTGCGTGGAACGGGCGGGCTCGTAGTTAGTGGAGCGTCCTCTACTCGGCTAAACTGGAAACAGAAACTAAATTAAGTTTATTTACTTTTATCGTAGGCATGAAATAAAGTTATATTTGTTTTTATTTCGGGGGTGTTGAGATTGAACTTGATGTAAGGCGTAATCCCCTTTACGTCGAAGCTATTCTACAGTGCCCGCAAAACCTCGTGTGATGCAAAAACCTAGTGTGACCAGTGAAAATACGGTAGAATTAAAAAACATGTGTCAACTAATGACTTTTAGCCAAATTTGCGTTTAAAGCTGTTACTGAAATTCCAGGGGTGTCTAGGTGATAACTAGGGGTTTTCTAATTACGTTATTCAAGGTGAGTGAAACCTCCTTTAAGCTACATGAATTATTTCTAGCCTGAAGCTAACCTCACAATTTTTTGGTTTAGATTTCGGGAAGATTATGTACTCTGAATTGGGGCACTGCGGAAAGCATGGGAAATCTGTGGGACAAGTTTCCTCTAGGTGAGTGAAACTCTTAATCTTTAAGGGTACGTTAATTACGGGAGTTTCGCTGCGTTCACTTAACCTCGCAATTTTTGTTCAAGTTTATGCACAGACCTGGGGGACCTCGCTTTTAAAATGCTTTCTAACTGAATTACATGAATGTTGTCGGGAAGCGATTTCGAGGAGGTCTAAGACCCTTATCAGGCGTATATACAACGAACCACGTACGAGTTTTAGACCACACCGGTTTCGAAGAGTAAACGTATCCAAATTCCAGACAGGCATATAATTATAAACAATGATCCACGTCTGAATTTTAGACAAGATAACTCCGGAATAGGCTCGACGGAGATCACAGGCATTGAAAATCAATGGGCCACTTTGATCTTTCGGGGATTTCTGGGAAAGATTGGTTCTAGGACTAAAAGTCAAAAGGTTCTTCGGACGGGACCAGGATTTGGGCCCCAGAGGGCCCCAGGCAGGAAGCTGGTTCGGATCGCTGGATGCAAGTCAAGTCCTCTTCACAACGTACGATACCTCTTATTTATACATTACCATACGCCGTAATTTGTGCAAGATTTTAGGCAGGGATGCGCTAAACGACGACGGCTCGTGACCTCTGCGCACCTCGATTGTTTCTTCGTGCCTCGGCGATGTTTTCGGACAATTTGTGACGAAGTTTTGGCGGCGGTCAAATTCGAACGTATTCCAATACGTAAAAATACGATTTCGGCCGGCGCTAACGTCACACAGTTGCCTTCAAAATAGGATCACTTCCTTGGACGACCTTGATGAGTGTGAGGATGGTGTCTTCCATTTCTTTAACTGATAGACATCCTGGTTGAATGGGAAGACGCCTACACTTGTTGATGAATCTTCGGCAGTAGGACACGACTCGTATCATTCTTGTCAGAGACGAGAAGCGATGAATAATCTCGTTCTCGTCTTGATGAACTGTAGCTTGATGCACAGTGTAACCCTTTGCTTCTTCATTGGTTGTGGCGGTGTCTGGTTGACACGGCCATAACTCTTTGTTAATTAACCAGCTTGGTCCATCTCACCATAGTGTATGTTCTTTTAATTTCCCTGGACTAGTACCGCTGGAGATGACGTCTGCAGGATTTTCTTCTGACTTGACGTGGTTCCAATGTTGGGCCGGAATCAGGTGGTTGATTTCGGCTACGCGGTTTGCGACGAATGTCTTCCATCTTACTGGATCTCCCTTTATCCATCCTAGTGTGACCACGGAGTCGGTCCAGGCAAAGGTAGATCCCTTAGGAATGTCCGTAATTACCCGTTGTAATAGATTAGAAAGTAGTACTGCTGCGCAGAGTTCCAGTCTGGGTAGGGTTGTCTTTGCTCGAGCTGGTGCCACCTTGGATTTGGCTATTAATAATGATACCTTGGATTGGCCTGATGACGTGATGACTCTGGTGTAGACCACGGCTCCAATAGCTCTTTCGGAGGCGTCACAGAATCCATGCAGTTCCATTTGGGCTTCCTTTTTGGTAAAAAGCCACCTTGGTAATGTAATTTCTTCTACTGATTTGAGTTGAGATTTAAACGTTTCCCATTTGCCTTGGATACTTTCTGAAACTGGGTCGTCCTACTTGATATTTTCGAGCCATAGTTCTTGGATGAACAGTTTAGCTGTGATGATGATGGGTGCTAACCAACCCAATTGGTCGAAAATTTTAGCGACTTCGGATAATATGGTGCGTTTTGTGGATCCCTTTTGCTTCACATCCACCTTGAAGCAAAATACGTCTTCATATGGAGACCAATGGACGCCCAATGACTTCCTTACGCCGTCCTCACTTATTTCGAGGTAGGTTTGCTCCTTCAATTCTTCGGGTAGTTCTTGTATGATGGCTAATTCATTACTGCACCATTTGTGTAGGGTAAAACCTCCACGTTTTAATAAGGAAATTAACTGACCTTGCTGCTTGATTGCTTCTTCTAAAGTGTCGGCCCCGGAGAGTACATCGTCCACATAGAAATCTCTCTTCACGACTTCCGCTGCTAATGGAAAGGAAGATTTCTCGTCCTCTGCTAATTGGTGCAAGGTTCGGATGGCCAGATAGGGAGCTGATGCGGTTCCATAAGTGACGGTGCATAACCTGTATTCCCTGATTGGCTGTGATTGATCGAATCTCCATAAAATTCTTTGATACTCCTGGTCTTGGCTGTCCATCTTGATTTGTCGGTACATTTTCTCAATGTCCGCAGAGAAGACGACCTTGTGAGTCCTCCATCGGAATAGAATGTTGACCAGCTCTTGCTGAAGTTTCGGTCCAGCATATATGACTTCGTTAAGGATTTTCCATAAGATGCTTTGTTCGAAGCGTCGAAGACGACACGGAGCTTCGTTGATGAACTTGCTTCCCGATTTACGCCGTGGTGTGGGATGTAATACTTGCCATTGTTTTCCTGTTTCTTTTCTACTCTTTCATATGTCCTAGATCCAAATATTCTTGCATGAATCTCTTGTATTGGATTTCTAGATCTTGGTCTTGTCTCAGCTTCTTTTCCAGATGTAGTAGTCTCGCCAATGCCGAGGGTTTGGACTTTTCCATGCTCACTGAAGTTTGCTTAAATGGAATCTTTACTATGTATCTTCCATCCTGGTCTCGCTGCACTGTGTCTGTGAATTTATTCTCACATACCTGGTCGTCTGGGGAAATTTTTCGTTGAGTGGGAACTTCTTCTATGTTCCAGAATTTTTGTAACTGCTCGTCTTCTTCAATTTTGGCAACCATGGTGTTGACTTTAATGCTGTCGTTATGTTGTCTTCCAAAGGTTCCAGATAAAATCCAGCCCAGCTCGGTATTTTGTCCTAAGATGCCATCCTTTGTTTTAGTGATTCCTTCTAGAATTATTTTTGAATATTCTTCGGCGCCTAGAATTATCTCTATGGGGCCAGGTTGGTTGAAGGTTGGATCGGCGATGAAAACATTGCTCCAGGAATTGATATTTATATTTGGGATGGGATATGAAGGCATGGCTTTGGTAAGTTTAGGAAGTATTAGTAAATTGACAGGTAGGGAAAAGTTACTTGAAAATCTAGGTGTGATCAAACCTGGGATTTTCCATTTGGCAATTTTTGGCTCGCTGTTCCCGATTCCTGTGATTTCAGCTCGAACTTTGGTCCTGGATAACGCCAATAATTCGGCTGATGCTTCAGTGATAAATGACCCCTGAGACCCGGGATCTATTAATACTCGTAATAGATGAGTCATCCCGGATGCTGCCTTTACTTGAACCATTGCTGTGGCAAGTAGAACTTGGCTCTCCTGTGCGCCTAAATTGGCGGTGATGATGTCCGACTTCGGCTTCTTTTCTGGAGCGTTGGAAGTCTTCATAGCTGCTGCATGAGCTGACGTTCTCATCTTTTGGGCAGGGAGCGGCCTTGATGGTGGCTGCGCCTTATGAAGCAGTATATGATGCGGGAAGCGACAGATCCTACAATTAAAATAGGCACGGCATGGTATATTTGAATCGTGCCGCATGCATCAATAGCACAATCGATTGGTCTTTACTGCTTCTTGTTTTTCATGGATAGGTAGCCTCTGGAATTGACTACAGTTGTCGATGTAATGATCTCCCTGGCACAGCTTGCAATTTAGGGATGCGGAAGCGTAATTCTTCTGTGGTCTTTCCTGCGTGGGCTTTCGAGCTCCATCGATGGATTCCAGGGATTGGAACCGCACTTGCAGGAAAGCCACTAAATTTTGGTGATCCTGAACTTCGTTTGGACATTGGAGCGACTGCTCATATAATTTGTTGGTTTCAGGATCCCATTTTCTAGCGATAGCTCTGTTAATCCCCGGACCCCAACTGTCCGTGGAGATGACTAAATTTTTGATTGCCTCCACACATTCCTTGATGGAGTCGTGCAATCTTTTTAACCCTTGGGCTGACTCTTTGGAGAGGACCGGCAGATCGAATATGGTATCTAGCAATTTAGTTAAAATAAGGCGATTATTTTGATACCTTTGTTGCAGCAGATTCCAGGCGGTGTTGTAATTTGCTTGGGTAACAGCTAGATGCTGGATCAGTCGGCTTGGCTCTCCCTTAACATGCGTCTTTAAATATTGCATCTTGATGACATCGTCCATATTCTGGTTGTCATCTACTAATTTGGTGAACAGGTCCTTGAAAGTGGCCCATTCCTCATAATTTCCCTCGTATATGGGAATTTTGACTTGAGGAAGCGAGATGGCTGCTGCTTGCTCGTTCCTTGTCGGCGCTTGCAATAAAATAATTAAATTTCTATACCTGTCTTCCAACGTATTATATTCAGGACTGAAGCCGTGTCGTTTGACATAACTTCTTTGTCCATCTCGACCACACGACCCCATTTCTCTCTTAATTCCCTTGTCGTGATAGCGGGCCTCCCTAATTCTTGTGTTAGTTCGGCGTCGTCCATCGCTTGCTTAAAATTCTGAATCCGAATCTGCAGTTTTCGGATACGAACCTTTTGCTCGGGGTTGGCCACCATTTCCTCTTGAGTTCTGCTTACGGAGGGGTTGGAAATTTCCGTTGATTTTGAACAGCTCTGCAAGTAACCTTTTGCTTCGCCGTATATGGCTTTAATTTGGTCGTAATATCCTGTTTTAAAATAATTATGAGTTGGAATACTTAGCTGCCCCATTTCTGCATGATTTTTAGTTGCAGTGTTCCAAAGTTCGTCCAGCGTTTTGTTGCGACTGGCGATGTAGGCTTCGTTTTTTCGGCTGGCAGGGTCCTGTTTGCTGTTAGATAATATTTGCTTTATCTTCTGCGCGAGCTCTTCTTGGGCGATAGCTAAGTTGTTGAATTCCTCCATGTTGTTAGCCATTTTCTGGGAAGTGGGTGGTTGGCAGATGTTGTCTTCTTCTCGGGATGTGTTTTTTCATTAGTTGGAGACAGATCCGGCTCGAAGGACCATGAACAGAAATGCCTGGAGACTGAATCAGGATTCCGTTACTTTGCGCTAGTTCTATCCTTCAAGCACGTAAACAAGACTGTGTTTACGTTTTAAACCAATGTAGTCAATGGTACTTGAAAGGACGACAGTAAACTACCCCTGGGATACAGCCTCATGCCCCATAAATATTATGGCTTGGAAGAGGTAGTAACGAGTGAATCAAACATTAAATGCAGATTGATTTTATTATGAAAATAAACGTGTATTTATATAAAACAATAATGCTTAACTAAGTAACAATTCAAAGTTCATAATAGTGGAGTGTAATAGAATGCGTTTAAAGGTCCGAAGACCGCAACTCAGCACGATAAGCCTTTTATAGTTCCGCATGGGTTTGCAGACTGAAGCGTTGAACTTGGCTTTCTAGGTCGCTTATTAAGCGAAATGCCGAGTTGCATTTTTACTGCGGCATTTAAACTCAATGTTGGCGAAACAATATTCGTTTGTTAAGGTTTCGTAAATGGGAACTGAATTTTGCCTGTTTTAATTCAAGATTAAAACAGATATAAATTAAATATAAACTTGCGAAATTATGAAGTAAAACTGGAGGTTAAAACTGTTTGTTTATGAAATCAGAATTACATTTAGAACTTCTGACTGGTTTCGTAAATGTTGTTATTAAAATTTATGTGTGTTTAAATCAAGTTTAAACAGAGGGTGTAAATGCAAAGGAAATTTTTGATCGCTTATCGAAAGTGTACAGATCGGATGCGCCTTCGTATGCTACGGTCACTAGATGGTCTAAAGAATTCAAACACGGCCGTCAGAGCATTGAAGATGATCCAAAATGCTGAGGACCAAAAACTGCAACCGATGATGAACATGTGTCTCGGGTTGAGTCACTGGTACTCGCAAATAGGCGTATAAAGGTATCAGAAATTGCCCAAGAGATTGGTGTTTCACAAGGGAGTGTTGACAACATCATCCATGCCACTCTGCACATGTCGAAAGTGTCAGCCAGGTGGGTGCCCAGAAATGTTTCTATTCAGGATAAGCACTGCAGAATGGAAGCATCACGCGAGCTCCTCGACCTCTTTAATTCCAATCCAGATGACTTTATGGCTCGACTTGTGACTGGAGATGAAACATGGCTTCACCACTGGGACCCCGAAACAAAGCAAGAGTCGATGCAATGGAAGCATGCGGAATCTCCAGCTCCGAAAAAATTCAAGACACAGGCCTCTGCTGGGAAGATCATGGCGTCTGTTTTTTGGGATTGCCAAGGGCTGCTTAATCGATTATAAGCCACACAAAACTACAATTAATGCAGAATATTATGCACAACTTTTGAAAAAATTGCGCAGCGTAATTAAAGAAAAGAGACGTGGAAAACTGTCCAAAGGGATCTTTCTACTGCATGACAATGCTCCAGTCCAAAAGGCCAGAGTTGCACAGGCTGCCCTGAAGGACTGCGGGTTCGAACAACTTAACCACCCACCTTACAGTCCGGACCTGGCTCCTAGCGACTTTTACTTATTCCGAAACCTCAAGAAATATCTTTGGGGGCGCCGGTTTTCGGACGACGAAAGCCTTAAAGAGGAGACGGAAGCGTGGTTTGCAGGACAAGAGGAAACTTTTTTTTTCGAGGGATTGCGTCGCTAAAGGAGAAGTGGGGCAAATGTATTGAACTTAGAGGGAACTACATTGAGACGTAATAAATGAATTTAATTGCTATTAGTCGTTTCAATGCCCGAATTGCAATACACTTTGAACGCCCCTCGTAGAAGATAGCATAAAGAACTTTGTTGTTTGATGGCACTTGCTTGAATTTTCTTGGTGGGGAAGAATCTGAGTGTTTCCACTGTTTTGGTTGGCGTTTCGTTTCAGGATTGTAATACGGTATCCAGGTTTCATCCATGGTCATCACATTATTTTAAAAAGTATCCTGACTTGCTCGATTTCTTGTTAATAAGGTTTGACAAACGTCCATTCGAGCCTGCTTTTTCTCGTCAGAAAGCATGCGAGGAAGCCAGCGTGCACTTCCCTGGCTAACCTTTAAATGATCTGTTAAAATTCGCGGAATAGTACCGTGAGAGAAGCCTGTACGTTCAGTCAATTCATCAATAGTCAGCCGTCGATCTTCCATTATCAAATTTTCGATTCTGTCAATGTTTCCAAGCGACACTGCTGAAATTGGCCTTCCAGATCGCTGCTCGTCTTTGGTGGACCTTCTGCCTGTTTTAAATTCTTTTACTCACTTACGAACGGTGTTGTCACCGAGAGCAGTGTCCCCACAAATATCTTTGAGCTGCTGATGAATCTCGCTCGCTTTTTCGCCACGTGTTGATAACAATTTTATCACCGCTCTTTGCTCATCTTCACTAAAATTAATTTTTTAGATCACACTCAAAAGCTCTTCAAGTTGAACACGCTGTAACTTTCGTAATATTACAGTAATAGTGACGCGCTTTGGCATATCCAAAGACAACATGTATAGGTTACATTTGTTATGACATTTGCGCATTACCCCAGCCTACTTTCTGAAATACAAGCAAACGACAGGCAGTTCTGGTACGTACCTCGTACATATCAATACGATAAAAACCTAACAGTGAAGGTAACGGCTAAAGGCAAACAATCAAAAATGCGTAGATAAGCTTTCTGTTCTTCCTTGTATGCCCATATGCGAGTTTTAATTTAAAATAGCATCAAAAATAAAATGTTACTTAACGGCTACTATCGTTAATCGAAATACCAAAAACCAAATTGATTAAACATGGTGATGATATCATTTAACCCTCTGATTGTTCAAGCTGTAACATTCGTTTGAGTTTAATTTTCAAAGAGATGAGAGATGTGGTCCCAATATCACAAAGTCTACTGTTCCATTCCCTTGCCAAATTGTATGAAAAATACCTCTCAAATAAAGCAGATTCATGAACAGAAATAGTAAATAAATCCTTGTATCTAAGATTTAAGTTATGTGCTGAATTTTTATAGTATGATATATTTTTAGTAATTATTTTATATTAGTGACATGCAGAATGCAAACCACGGCTATTGTACATATTTAACTGATTAGTTTCCACAAACCTGCAAGATACAGACTGTTTTCTTTTGCTTCCGTGAATAAAACGAACGCATGCATTTTGTACTCTTTATATGCTGTTGATATCCGTTTTAGCCAACCAGTTATTATAGCAGAGTTTATTTATTTATTTGGTAAACATAGGAATACAATGGGTAACAGCCCAATAGAGTATCCGCAAAATTAGAAAGTATTACTTTACAATATATAAAAATAGATTAAAATTACAGAATTAAACTACCATATCTGAAAAATGAAAAATGCATAATACAAACATATTAAAAAAGGTAGTTATTTTATAATTTTCTTTATTGTCGCAGGGGACAAAATAAAAATATCAATTAGATCGTAATATAAATTAGTACAATTTGTTATTCCGCATAATGGAGGATTTTGCGGACAGTTTGTATTTCTAAATGGAATATTAAATACTAATTCATTATAACGAAGATAAACCTAGGGACATTTATGCTTATTAGAGATAACACTTCAGAATTCTTATACAAATGTTTAATGACTATACAAAAAACGATATCTATTTTTCTTTTTTTCTTAACGACTACCGTTGCCCCTCGAAACCGCTTAAGCATTACTTCAGGGGGCGCGAGCGTCACTTAAACCTAAATCAGCGTACATAAATCAAACAAATAGAGACACTAACTGTCGGTTCCTTTGATGTCAAACTACCGATTTTGATGACCTTGAACGGCTCCTGGGGGTACTTTCCGATGATACTAACAGATGGCGCGTTATCACATATGATTGGTAGCAGAGCCAGTAACTGATTCTGATTGGTGGAACTTTGCGCTGCCATCTGATAGTCAAGCTTAGAAATACCCTGCGAGTTACTGTCCCAGGCACTCAAGACAGGTTTCAACATTTGGCATAAGTGTCTCTACTTGTTTGATGTATGTACGCTGCCTAAACCTTAATTAAGTGAAAATCTAGATCGCCCGTGCAGAAAGTTGAACTCTCAACCGCTCCGGCTCGAACGTTCCATGATTTTCACGGTGACCCCGGCTGCAGCGACGATTGCTACTCGCCTACCGAGGTCCCAAAAAAAAGATATCTGTAATAGTTCTTTTAACAGTTAGAGACAATATATTAAAGTGGTTTCGAGCCATTATAAGATTCTCTTTAGGATTATGGCATCAAGCTTTAAAAGAAATAAATTTAATAAATTTGTTTTGTATGTGTTGCAGTCTATTTATATACACATCATATCTCGGATTCCAAATCCCACTACCAACACTCAACCGACCCAGAACAAAAGAATTGTACAAGCAAATAATAGCTCTGATATTATAAAATGTTGCACATCTTCGCATTACGTATGCCAACATTCTCGATGCTTGAGCAGCAATTCTATATGCATACCAAAAATTAATTTAAAATCCATCATAATTCCCAAATCTCGAACGTGATCGACCTGATGGAGCGTGGAATTGCCAATTTTGTAATTAAAATTACGACCAATATGATTTCTAAAAAATGTGATAGTTTGACACTTGCTTAAATTTACTAATAAGGAATTAAGGTTACAAAATTGAACTAATTTATCCAGATCACTTTGAATAAGTTGGCAATCCTTAATGCTGTCTACAGTTTAAAACATTTTTAGGTCATCTGCATAAAGCAAAAACCTACAGTTCTGAAAATATGACCCAATTTTGTTTAAATATATAATAAAGAACAGCGGTCCCAAATGCGATCCCTGTGGGACGTCTGAAATTAATGTGTGAAAACACCAGTAAATCACATAAAGTAATGTTTAAATCCTTACTTAAAATAGCTCTATTTGCAGAAAGAACTTAAGACTACCATAGGTATCTTGCACAAGTGTAATAACATGCACCGTAGTTTGTATTTATGAAAATCCTCAAATTTATAGCTTACTCAACACATACCTATTGAACTGCGTCAATCTGAATATTGAGTTCGGTCTTCATTTGCGGTTGCCAGATACCAACACGTTAGATTTACCGTCTTTAATTTTTAAACAATGGTCTTGTGATAACGATATAAAATTTGAGAGACCTTCATTCATATGATTTGAAGCATAGGTTCAAACGAATAATTAACTTGGCTATCCTCAGCATAGAAATGGAACGTACAATTCTTGACTGAATAACAAAAATTAGATGTATAAATAGCATAAAGTGTAAGACCGAAGATTGGGTCTTGCGGAACCCCACTAATTACATTAGGGCTGTTAGAAATATCACGATTAATTCTTACTGTTTGCGAGTTATATTATGAATAGACAATAGGCCCCTTGTGTAAAACTGCAAGCTTGCAACCTTGAACAATAATAGCTTCTTTATATGAACTGCAAGTCTGCAACCTTGAACGCACGTGGCTTCCTGTCTCACGCCCCCTTTTAGAGATAACGCTTATCTTAGCTGATTAGGCATAGTATATATACAAGTAGCTTGCGCCTCTAAGTTAAGCTCCAGTCAGTCGATAAGTTCCATTGTGTTCGTATCATAGCTAGATGTAAGAAATTGTCCGGCGGCTAGCTGTGTGCTTCCAATGTTATATTTCATTGTAAAATAAAAATAAACGTTTTTTAAAAAGTCGTTTCGGCGGCCTTTTAATAAAACTGGCGCAGTCGGTAGGATTTGTGGAGGAAAACCTGGAAAACTACAAACATCGAGTCGACCAGCAACTTTCCTTGAGGTTCAGCTCTTTGCCGCAAATCGAAACCTACCACCCAGCGGATCTTCGGACATCTCCAACAGGGACAAACATCGCCCGATCGTGAGAAGCGCCCGTCGACCCAGCTCCTGCTCCTCCGTGGTTATTGGAACCATCTGGTCATTGGGACCACTCTTGATCATTGGGATCAGTCTCTGGTTTGGCAACGTCAACAACGACGACCCCAGGACAACTTTTGGATAACGCTCTAGCGCAAAGCAGACTATCCAAAGTCGGACTTCAGGACCTAGCTGTTTGCAGGCCAGCCGACATCAATAGGATCGACGCATCCTTTTTTTGAAGACAACAGGACGTAGCAGATCGCACGCCGTTCGTCAATTTTAACGCACAATGTAAGTGCATATTTTTATAATAATTTTCAAGCTTTAGAGAAAAAGCAAAGGTATATTTTAAAAATAATAATTTTCAAGCTTTAGAGAAAAAGCAAAGGTATATTTTAAAAATAATAATTTTCAAGTTTTAAAAAAAAAGCAAAATAAAAAATTTTCAAAGGCAACAAAGTAACGTAATATAATTTTCAAAAGTAATAATTATTAAAGCGTTCGCCTAAACAACAAAGTAAAAATTTCAAAGGCAACAAAGTAACGTAATATAATTTTCAAAAGTAATAATTATTAAAGCGTTCGCCTGATCTATAAAGCTAATTAATCTCAAACAAACTTTAACTTATACTAACATAGTTCTAATATTTATTTATAATATTAGGCAGAACGTAGTAAGCCAGACCAATTGCTGCACATACTAGGTGTGCTTAATTTGCATTTGTGCTTGCGTTCTTGCGCGTAGGCCTCCTACCCCTTTTTTTAGGAATCCCCTAGTCATATAAATTGTTTACTAACATAAAACAAAATTAAAAATCAAGTGAAATAAATAAAGTAAAATTAATTTTTGTCAACAAAATTTTTATGTTAAAGGAAATCTTGAATCATTAGGTAAAACACTTATAATTATATTTTGAAACAATTGTAAAAATTTTATGTCACGAGATAGATCACGCTCACCAAGGAATTCAATCCCTAGAATTTTATTTTTAAATAATTGTAACAACCCAAATATGGTTGAACAAAACGCATCATTGTTTCCCCCACATTTTAATGTAGCTTTACTAAATGAAATTCCCACATATGATGGTAATCAAGCCACTCTTTCGGAATTTATCAGATCCGCAGAAATCATTGCAACTAAATTTTGCACAGAACATTTAAACGATTATATTAACCAAGTAATTTTAAATTCGATAAGGAATAAATTAAAAGGTCAAGCGTTAGAAGTAATTACAGGTTACGAGTATGATACTTGGAAAGACTTAAAAAATGTCTTAATTGAAAATTTTGGCGACCAAAGGTCAGAATTGAATCTTTTAATTGATTTAACTAAATTAAAACAGAATAAAGACTCTCCCATAGAATTTTTCAATAAAGTAAGAACCCATTTGGCTATTTATAATTCAAAAGTGTCTCTGAGTCAAGAATCAAAAGACATTATCACTTATAAATTAAAGGCTAACAAAGATTTAGCACTTCGCACTTTTACAAGTGGACTAAATGAAAATTTAGGAAGCTTCGTAAGAAGTAGAAACCCAACTTCACTAGAACAAGCCTTAAGCATAGTAAAAGAAGAAATCGATATCAGATATTCTCAAAATCAAAATAATTTTCAAAGTCAGAAATTAAATAAATCAAATTTAACTTCCAATATTCAAACACGAAATTCGTATCAACCTAAATTTAATAACCCAAATTTCATGCAAAGACCATTCCAACAAAATCGAAGTAATTTTAACCAAAATCCTAAAAGTAATTTTAATCAAAATCCCAACTATTTTAAAAGTCCAACGAATATTAACAATCCTAATAATTCTAGAATAACTCAAAATTCAAGCTTTAATGCATTTGCACCTAAACCAAATTTTTCACCAACAAATAAACCAGAACCTATGGACTTTAGCACTATAAAAAGACCAGCTACTCAACAATCAAATTTCCCCAATAAATGTCGAGCAAATTCTCAAAACGTTAATAGAAATTTTAATCATTTAAATTATCATCAAGAAAAACCTCCGGATGAATATGAAGACTTAACCGAAAATTTATTTGAAAATGGAGAATTTTCAACTCCAGAAAATTTTAACGAAAACCTTCAGGAATATTCTGACCCTGATAATTCACAAGACTTAGATCACACCCCAGATTATTTCGAATATCCAGATCCAGACGATACTGTAAATTTTTATTAAGAGCCTCGGAAAAGAATATTTTAACTTTTACTATAAATCCAAAATCAAACCTTCCTTATATTATAATTCCCGCCACCGGCGATAAACTTTTAATAGATACAGGTAGCTCACAAACAATAATTTCCCCAGAATTTGTACAACAACATTTTCCAAATTATATTTATCAAACAGAATTCGAGATAGTTACATCTCATGGAATTTCTCAACATAACTTAATTGCAGATTTACCAATCCCCAGTCTTTTTTATGAAAACGGAACACATACATGTTATTTATATAATTTTAACCAAGACTATATAGGACTTATTGGATCCGATTTATTTTCAAAATTATCCGCACGAATAGATTATAAATGGATGCATATTCAGACAGAAAGAGCTACGATACCATTTTATTACAACCCGTAAAAATTAAACAAAAAAAGTGAAACTAATGTAATTTTTCCAAACCTAAAAATTAAGATTTTTATTTTTCTCAACAAAATCTACATTTAACCCTGTGTACAGAACTTTTCATAAAATTTATCAGCATAAAAAAAAATGTAACTAAAATAACTCCAAAATTAAAATTTAATGAAAAATTAGTCATGCCTTCAGCAATTGAAACCATACAATAATCAATTTAAAACAAGCGTAATTAATACTTTAAACGAAATACAAGAAATTAATATTTATAATCTTTAATCTTATAAAAATAAAAATTATGAACTCAACAAAAATCAGTCTATCAGATTTAACAACTTTAATATAAAAACTTCAAACATTAAAAGTATTTTAGGTAATTAATTTAAATAACAATTTAAAAAAACAATTTAAGACTAGACCATTTAAACGAAAAAAAAAACTCTTTTGATTAATTTATGTTTTCAATACAGAGATGTATTTTACTCTCCCGAAATATCTTTATCCGTTACAAAACTGACAATAAAAGTCAACTCATAAGATTTAGTAATTCAAACATAAATTTGTAAAATATTTAGATTAGTAGCTATATAATACTATATTAATACTTTAGAAGGAATAAAATCAGATTCATCTAAAAATTCAATAATCAAAATTTCCCAGCACTTAAAAATCGAAATAAAATCATTTTTAACCAAATAGTCTATTAAAGAACATTTATCAAAAATTTTTGCCAAAATAACTAAATTTTTAACCGTGTGTTTAAAGAAAGAAATAAGATTGTACACACCCCTGAATTTTTGAAAAACTTTAAGTATTGCAAATAAATTTTAATATATAAACCAGTAACTTCAAGTATCAAAAGTATTTTTAAAAAATAATATCTTAAGAAAAAACTTAAGACTAAAATCATTTAAATCCGAAAAAACTCAAATAAAAATTACACTTAACAAACTAACAAGACCAGCATAATATGGTATTTACAATTTTAATAATCACAATATTTCTCGCGTTAAAACTAAATGTTCACAGCAACATACCTTTATAATTGATATTGCTAAAGGAAAACAAAGAAAAACCTTTACAACAATTTAAAATTAAATTCAAATTCAGAAAAATCAAACATTTCAATTAAATGAAAAAGTATTTGTTAAAACAAATCTCAGACGTAAAGATTAAATTTAAAATTAAAACCAATTCGGAAAAATCAAACATTCCAATTAAATGAAAAATATTTGTTAAAACAATTCAGAAGTAAAGTTGAAATTCAAAATTAAATCTAATTTAAAAAAAATGGAAATATAAAACACCCTGACTAAAAGGAATTATTGCTCTCCCTTTTTTCAGGATTACTACCCTCTTCATCGCCTGTACCCTGCTGACTCAATCACCAGTTATACAGAGCGATATTATTATTAAGAATTTAAAAGATAATCCCGGATTATATCCCTTAAACTTAGGAAACGCAGTGCTTAAACAAAGCGAATGGACGCTTATTAGAAATGTAGACTATACCCCTATATTTGTTAATTATGACACACTTAGAACTAATTTAATGAAAGTAATACCTTTACTCGAAAATAAAAGTTATGTTATTGAATATAGAAATTTGAGAAAATTGACATTATTATCAACCGTAATAATTAACTTATAATATTAAAACAATACGTAGAAAAAGCTGATAAACTTCTGAATCAATTATTTCACAATATTAAACATAAAATTAATAAAAGTCCTCTCAATTAACTTTTCGACGGACTTGGATCCGCCTTCAAATTTTTAACCGGCAACCTAGACGCCAACGATGGAGTCAGATATGAATCTATGATTACTAAATTACAAGAAAGCAATAAAATTCAAAATGACGTTATATTAGAACAAACTAAAATTTTAAACGATACCATCTCAGTAATCAATGATATAGCAAAGAGTCAAGAATTATTAGACAGAAATATAAATAAGATAATTTTACAAAATGAGGAATTAGGCAAAAATCTCGCTACATACTCCTTAAAAACAGTCTTGCTAGAAGCAATTCAATTTTTACAACTACTTATTAACACTTGTTTAGAACTAGAAAATGCATTAACTTTTGCCCAAAATCAGCAGATGCATATGTCATTAATTGATAATGACGATTTAATTGAAAATCTAAATGAAATTTCGACGTATCTCAATAGCATATCAGAAAAAGCTTTAACTATTCCATATCCTGCAGAGTTACAGTATTTACATTTATACGAGTCAATTATCATTACAAAAGTTTACCAAGTTAAAAACAGAATTACATTCATATTCGAAATACCTCTTACTTCCAAAACTAACGATTATCAAATGATACAATTAATACCATTTCCGATTTTTATCCAAAATTATCAATTTCGTATGATTATACCTACTTTAGTACTTTATTATTCAACGTTAAAAACAGCATTCCCGTTGAAATAAGTCATTGTAAACTTATAACTTTAGACACCTACTTTTGTAATCAAAATAACTACTTTGAAATCCCTAACGACAAATTGTGCGAAACACAACTTCTGTCATTTAATAAAAATAAAACATGTATCCCTTATTTATTCAATTTAACAGAGATCAAAATATCACAAATAAATCCTGCGTGGTTAATATCTTCCCCATCTGAAGCAATATTGGACGTCAAATGTAAAAATCAGAATTTTAGAAAAGGAATATCTGGCACTAACCTCTTACACCTCAGTTCAGACTGTCTTGTTTCAATAAATCAAAAACACATGTTATTCACCGCAAAAAGAACCTCAAATGAAATTGTTAATTTAAAAATTTCAAACATTGACCGCTTAATAATTCCTGAATCAAACCACATAAATGTTTCAAAGATTGACTTGATACCTGTTGACACCCAGAAATTGGTTGAGGACCGAATTAAGCTTAATAAATATGAAAATTTGTTAAAACCTGTTAATTATATTAAATCTGATAATTTAAGTGTGTCTGCAATTATATTTACTCTGTGTACTATTCTTATGTTAATAATTTTTATATTGTATTTGTATTATAATAGAAACACAATGAAGATTAAACTTATTAGATTTTTAAATAAAGATTTTGAACCAGTTAACGTAAATGTATAAGTTTAATTTTCTTTTCTTTTTTGTAAGTTCAATAGAGGCATATTTGAATACCGCTATTGAACATTTTATCGGCGGACGAGTTATATTATGAATAGACAATAGGCCCCTTGTGTAAAACTGCAAGCTTGCAACCTTGAACAATAATAGCTTCTTTATATGAACTGCAAGTCTGCAACCTTGAACGCACGTGGCTTCCTGTCTCACGCTCCCTTTTAGAGATAACGCTTATCTTAGCTGATTAGGCATAGTATATATACAAGTAGCTTGCACTTCTAAGTTAAGCTCCAGTCAGTCGATAAGTTCCATTGTGTTCGTATCATAGCTAGATGTAAGAAATTGTCCGGCGGCTAGCTGTGTGCTTCCAATGTTATATTTCATTGTAAAATAAAAATAAACGTTTTTTAAAAAGTCGTTTCGGCGGCCTTTTAATAAAACTTGCGTTCGTTGAGTAAGATAATTTTGAAAAAAACAGTTGTGCATTATTATCTAAGCCACTGTTATGAAGAATGGCTATTAAAAGTTCAGGATTAAGCATATACAATGCTTTCGAGTAATCAAGCAATATTAACGTAACCATATTATAGTCATCTAGAAATCTAATTATGCCATTCGTGACATTAAGTAAAATCGTAGCGCAACTGTGGTTAGTACTTAAACCAGACTGAAGTGAAGGCAGCACGTTGTAAATTCGTTGATGACGACGGCAGATTATCCTTCAAAAGGTTCGATATTTAATATTTTTTATTTTGCGGGGTGGCGAAATTCCCAAAAAAAGAACATGAATTATATCACGCCACAAAAACGTTTGAGAGGTTATGAGTAATATGTAGTAAAATCACTGGACAATAAATATCAAGTAAGTCGCTCAAATTCCATCAGATCGAATAGATTTAGTTACTGTCTTCAGTGTTAATAAACTAGTAACACTTTGAAGAATATTCGACTTATAGACATTTTTAGGATCTTCAAAATTATTGTTTTTAACTAATTGTAAAGAGCTCACAAGATAATCATTATTTTCGTTTAAATTTTGTAGATTGTAAGGTAGTAGTGGTGATTTAATTTTACCAATATCGAACAGTTTACAGTCTACAACGGATTGATTTAAGATCAGCATCACATATTTAAATTGCAAAATCGTTCTTTTTACTTCCTTTTACTATAAAGGAAGTATTGGATTCACCCCAAAAATTCGAAATTGAGTTTTCAACGGATCTTCACGTTTTAGAGTCCCCTGATCCCAAAAAACATATTTTTTTTCATTGGTCTGTGTGTCTGTCTGTGTGTCTGTGTGTCTGTCTGTCTGTGTGTCTGTCTGTCTGTGAACAGAATATCTCAAAAACGAAAAGAGGTATGGCGTTGAAACTTCATATATAAGTTTTGTGTACTATGTAGATGAGACAGCAAGCTTTTGAAGAAAATCGCATAACCGGAAGTAGGTGTTTACTCTTGTGATTTTTCAGTTTTTTTCGATTTTTTCAAAAACGGCTCTAACGATTTTTTTTAAACTTTACATTTTTCTTACATTTTTAATGTGTATTGATGTGAGATAGGTGATTTTCCAGTTGAATACTTCTAAAGTGGGTTTCTTTTGTTTTTTTTTCTATTTTTTTTATTAACTCCTATTTTAAATAAAACACCCGGTATATTATTACATTTTTGAATTCACCTTAAAATTCTAGAGAAAATTTGTCTCTTCAACTAACACTCGATTTTGTACCGTTTTTGTAGAATTTGTAATTTTTTAAAATTTTTAACAAATGGTTAAAAATTAAAAATGAAATTTTTGACTAATTATAAGATCACTGTAAAAAGAACTTGTGTGAGTGTATCACACCAGATTTTTTCTCTTTTAATTGCAGAATTGGTGTAGTTATGCAGTGCCGTGTAGTAGTTCCAATAAGATACACGTGTTGTTCCTTTTATAAGCTTTATCATTTAGAGATATCGTAATTCCTTCTTAGCTTGTACTGTCACTTTTTTTACTTCCACTATGCGAATACTTGGCTCAGCATTTCCTTTCAGCGAATGCTCTTCTGAATCAAGTCTTTCGTCATCAAATAGTTCGTATTGCTCCAGAGCTTTAGTTTGTCCTTAAGTTCAAACAGGATGTTGTCTTCATCCATAAGTAGATGTTTGTCCTTATTGTTATTTTTATTTAATCGTCTAGCTTCCTTGTTCTTTTTATGTATATTGAAACTATCATATTTGGATTTAAATCTCTCTATTCCCTCACTACTCTCTCACACTTTGCTTTAGCCTCTTTCATTAACACTATATTTGTTTATAAACTTTCTGGTATCCCACTGCATTCGTACCTTTCCATTTTCTTCTTACGTGAAAGAGTTCTAAAATTTCATCGGTTATCCATTCTCTACGTTTCTGTCTTCCATTTGGCGTTAAAAGTTTTTGCGAGGTTTCTAGAACCTTCCATTTTATATCTTTCAATCGTAAATGCTATGTCGTTATACTTATTTATTGTGCTCATATTTACGTTGATCTGTAAGTTGACTTTATTTTTAATTTTCGGATTCTTTAACTCCCTAGTATATAATTTTGTTTTTTATTGTTATTTAACTATTTAACTTCTTAAGTTTAATAATCCTTGAGCCCAAGCAGGAGAAGTGCACGGTCCTGTGTGTTTAAAATAGTCAAATCTTCTCTTGAACAAAATTCTATCAGCCTGTCTCCTCTGACATTTCTGGTTCCGAGTCCATAGTTACCAACTATGCCGTCAACAACCCCAGCTCTAATTATTGCATTCAGATCTCTCATTATTATATTAAACTTATGCTTTCATATGTAATCTAACGTCGATTTCAGCGAGTCGTGGAAGATTTTTAAAATATTCTCGTTTGAATGCGCTCGTGGGGCATACTCTCTCTCTCCACTGGCGCTACGGTCCATGCAGGTCCTTAGCCTTCTCTATGACTCTCTTCCATTCCTCTCTATCCTGCGCTTTCATCCTCCATCTTCTCACTCCCATCTCTTTAAGGTCTTCTTCCACATCATCTCTCCATCTTTTCCTAGGTCTTCCTCTCCTTCTCTTTCCCTCTGGCTTTTTAATGTATGCAACCCTAGGGCCCCTGTTTTCTTGCATCCTGATCATATGTCCCAACCATTTTAGCCGCTGGGTCTTTACTGTGGAGACTATATCCGTGTCTTCGTATAACTCTTTTATTTCGTTGTTCATTCTAGTTCGCCACTGCTCTCCTTCTTGGACTGAACCATATATTCTTCTTAATACTTTTCTTTCGAAGCTGTTTAGGTTCTTCTCATCTTCTTTCTTCAGCACCCACGTTTCACTTGAGTATGTTACTACTGGATTCTTGAGATGTTTTTTTATTGAAATACCTTTTTTAGCGCGTAGTAGCTCCTATTTCCTGCTGCAATTCTTGTTTTTATTTCATCACTTATTTCATTTTCACTCGTTAATGTGCTTCCTAGATATTTGAATTTTTGCGTTTCCTCAAAAAAGTGGTTGTTTATTTGTATGCTCGTCCTGTCTCTCCTGATGCCTCTGGTCATGAGCATATACTTTGTTTTTTCTTTATTTACTTTTAGTCCTGCTTTCCTGGTTTCTCCTTCTAGCTCATTGTACGCTGTTCGTAAGGCTTGCTCTGTTTTTGCTAGAATAACCACGTCGTCTGCAAACGCCATGTACTGACAGGATCTGTTATAAATGGTACCTCCAGGGTTTATATCTATTTTTCTTATGCATCTTTCAAGTACTAGGTTGAATAGTAAGGTGGAAAGTGGATCTCCTTGTCTAAGTCCTCTTTTAACTACAAATTGCTGTGAGTTTCCCTTGACTCTTTACTTTATTTTTTGTTTGTGAAATGGTAATTTTTGTTAGCTGAACTAGTTTTTTTGGAACGTGGGGCATACACCTAGACTATATTAATGGTTACTGGATATGATTTTATTTCTATTATAATTATTCGATCGGAAAATGGAATGAACGATTCTACATGTTTGTTGAGACTACCAATTGTAATGATTCCGAGGCCATTAAAGTGGTCTCTGTCTGAAGAGTCTTCAGAGGAGTTTCGCCTCTGGCGTGGTTTACACGTTGAGTTACCGTGCTCTTTTGTTTGTCCTTCTGGTGAAAGGCCTTACGAAAGTGAGCGAAACGTTGAGTTCTTCGACCTCAATGATGATACGGTCCAATCCCGGAAGTCATTTGTTACTCAAAAAAGTTTTGGTCATATGTAAAGTTAAATCAATCTACTTAAGCAATTCCAGTTATGAAAAATACAGTCTTTGTTGACACTGAAAGTAAAATTTTAGGAGATAGTTTACATTTCTTACTATTTAGTCAAAAGGACGTCCGCTATTTATAAGAACTTGTGCCCACCTGCTCCCTTAAGCTTAATATTCAATAAATCTTTAAGGTCAGGTATCTCTCCCAGCAGTTGGAAGCTTGCTTATGTAAACCATGATTATAAATCTGGAGAGAAATGTGTAGTCGCTAATTACAGACCCATTTCCAAACTTTCAATGTTTGGCAAATGTTTAGAGCCGCTTGTAAATAAACAGTTAATTGAGCATACGAATATAAATCTACTAATATCCGAACAACAGAACATATTCTTACCTGGGAGATCTACAACCACAAATTAATTATCTTACGAATCGTTTTGTAAATAGAAAGGAAGCCAAGCGGTGTAGTAGTATTAATTTTGTCTTCTCCAATAAATAATTATTAATACTTGAATAAATACCCTTTTCCCAATTCACTGTGTTTGTAATTAACTCTATATCCTTCGGGTTCGCTGTAGGGGGTTGAATTAATTCGTAGCACCTCTGCAGAGGTTTATAAAAAGTGTTTAATTTGTGCAACGAGTGGTAGCTGGTTTTTCGGAGGCTGTGTACGAGGTTCGAACAGTATAATTGGAGCCCTGTAAGCTAGAGGTAGGCAGCAACCTTTGTGGGAAGCAGCTGGAGTTCTAGGTGTGAGACAACAGCTGAATTGGGGGCGTTTTCGGAGCGGTCGGGCTGCAGGAGTCGTTCTGCAAGTTATCAGCTGCTTGTATCTGCAGGCCAAAGGAGAAACAGAGACTCAGATATCGTGGGACTTGCCAAGGGCTCGAGTTAAACCCTAGTTTTCATACCAACAGCAACAGAAAGGTCAGGAAAATTTATCCTAAAACATTGAATTTAGTGATTTAACGAATGTCACTAGAAGGTAAACTGCTTTTATACAAAACCATGATAAAACCGATCTGGACTTACGGAATAGAATTATGGGGGACAGCCAGCAATTCTAACTTAGAAATCGTCTAGAGATTTCAAAATAAGGTACTTCGAGTAATAGTTAATGCTTCGTGGTACGTGCCGAATGTATAAATTTACAAAGACTTTAAAGTTCCACTAGGTGATACCAGACGCTTAAAAAGATTTAAACCATCGAATCTTTCAACCAGATTTGACTAACACTATAACATTTCGAAACTATTACTTATAGAGCTCTCACTGAAAGGCTCTCTACTTGTCATTGTCATCAGATTACTTTATCGCTAAAATATTTAGTCATAAGATGTACCTATTATCCTTATCAAGGATACAGTGAATTTATTTTAATGGTTAACATAGCAGTTTCGTTTCTATGCCTGCATTTAATCATACAGGTCACTTCCATAGTTACCAATGAAATCAATAGATTAGAGCGTTTATTTTACGAGTTAACATACGAATTTGAATTAGATACTTGCTAATAAGAAACTTTAATTTTGTTAGCGGAATGTAGGTATGCAACTAAAAAGTAGATACGTAGGAACGAACAACTTGTGTGTTGCATCTTTCCTTCAGTGGTATACATTAGGATAACTTTTAATTGTTTTTTTGACAAGTAATAATTCCTATGTTAACTCGTAAAATACACGCTCTAATGTATTGGTCTAATTTGTAACTATGGAAAAGACCTGTATGATTAAATGGTGGCATAGAAACGAAACGCTTATATTAACTATTAAAATAAATTCTATAATAAAGTCTATAATAAAAACAAGTTATTTCTAAGTGGCGTCGGTTGTTTGTGCACTTCTAGCAGACGCATCATCTGAGTGTTTTTGTTTGTGACGTGTATTTACTTACTGCAATTGTTATCACATAGGCAACGCTTTAATTACATAATTATAAATTTTTTTTTTGCGAAATTGTGAGGTTGGATCGCCAAACACGAATTTGGTTCCCAATAGTTGAAATATCAAGTACTGTAGCGATCCCACTGGTTAAATAAGCATTGATCAAAGCGTTTACAATTTTAAATTATTAGAAATATATCATGATAATTAAGTTGATAGCAAATCTATTTCCAATAATTTATACAAATGAAGATAATATTTGCTAGGATATAGAAACCCAACCCTTGGAGATGATAGTCATATTATTTAAATAGACAATCTACAACAAGAACTACCATAATAATACAGACTTCTCGAAGGCTTTCGACAAACTAAATCGCGAAATACTTGCACAAAGGTTAAAGTGTTATAGCATTCGTTACTTTCCTGGTTTCTGCCATATATCAATAATATAGTGCAACAGGTTGTAATTTGTGGGCAATCAAGAAATTACTACTTCGAGAGTTCCTCAGGGATCACATCTAAGGCCGACATTGTTTCTAATTTATATAAACGACTTATGTAGTCAATTAGAGAGTAATTACTTACTTTATGCTGACGATCTCAAAATTGATCGAGAGATCGTGTCTGTCTCAGATGTCAGATGTTGAGTGTCTTCAGAGGAATTTGGTTACCCTGAGTGATTGGTGTGCAAAAAACAGACTCTCTTTAAATATTAACAAGTGCTCATATATACATTTTTCAAATAATAATAGTAATTTTTGTATTAAGTGCGCGAAATGAGTGTTTTTTTTATGGCGCGTGAGAATGTCAATTTTCGCCGAGACCGTCAGATCGAGGCAGAAAAGTAATTCAAACGCCCCATAAAAACACGAATTTTGCCACAAAATACAAACAACGTTTTTTCTACAGCCGTCAAAAAAAGAATAAAAGATTCTCTGCAACGAAATCATACGTATATAGCAAATAAGTAGAGTAATATTATTATGTACGTAACGTTTTATATGTGTTGTAACTAAGGAAATGGTGTTCCAAAACCGTTTTTTTTACTGCTAGCCGTGAAGAAATATTATTTTTGCACTTGCGGGACTAAAGTTGGCACTTTAGTCACTTATTTCAGGGACTAAAGTAGCTCATTTAATCTCTAGGGACAGAAGTAATTACTTTAGCCCCTAGGGACTAAAGTAAAAATGTTACCGTATCTATGGTAATCTATGGTAAATTCGGGGTTATCAGGTTAGGTTTCGCGTCAGTTTTGACACAAACTGACGTAAAAACTAACCTGCTAATCTCGAATTTGACATAATTGTGAGCTCTTGTCATAATGACTTACAGTGCCACCAACTTTAAAATTTATCAAAGGCTACTAATTTTAAAATAATTGTAACTAAAATGTCAATAAATGACGTTTAAAAAAAACGGGTTTTCGTTTTAAATCTTCCTGCAACGTGAAAAAAATAGTATATGCAACTCGGAGAGAATGCTATTTTGCTTCAGTGCAATTTCTGACTCTCGGGCTTCGCCCTCGAGTCAGAAATTGTACCTCAGCAAAATAACGCATTTCTCTCCCTCATTGCATAATCTACTATTTTTCACGTGTTAAAAAAAGTTAAACTTCGCGTATCTATAGCGATGCATAAATGTCACGTTTTTTTGACGGCTGTAGAAAAAAATATTTTGTCTTATAATTATAACATTATGATATAGTAGTGAGTCTACTTTGCAAGCCAATACTTATACCGTGTGTCCACAGGAGGACGCACCATAGGGATAACCAAATAGAATTGAAAGATCGGCTAATGCTGTGATCACCGGCACGCTAAAACGTTGTTTTCTGGCTTCTGACTTGCCACTGTATGAAACAATATTGTTATAAATGGTACAAGAAAAAGGACGGTGGTCACAGCACTAGTTGATATTTATATTCTATTAGCATTATCTTATCTCTATGGTGCGTACTCCTGTGGACACACGGTATAATAGTTACTAGATTGCTAAACTATTCCAAGTTATTCAATTCAAAACACTTTAAATAAAATATTTGCCCTAATTCAAATTTATTTAATCAAATTATTTATTTCTTTTAATAGGTCAGGTAATAGGACAATCTCTCTTATCTCAGGTAGGTTCTTGTGTTGGAAAAATTATCAAAATGCTTGTAAAAATGGTTTGGTTGATGAAAAGTTATTTCAGAATTATTTGAGAACTCTCAATTGTCACTGTCAGACTATTAATATGACATATAAGCTGAATTCATATTGAATCAAGATATGTTAGCTCAAATATGTTAACAAGCGTAAGTATTTATGTACGTAACTTACTATTTCACTATTGAAATTGATTAATGTTTATTTTCACATATACCTGGTCATCTTCCCTTAATTAAATTGATCCAATTCTCCTGTCGAAAAAGTACAAACGCAAACAGCTGTAACCATGGATAGAACACTATTACAATCTCCTACACCAATCTCAACAACCAACCAGCTCTTCCAGATGGTAGATATTTTGCATCTCATCCAACAGCAATTCTAAGATATCTTCCCTTTTATAGCAACTCGCATGGAATCCAACCAATTAACTCCATTCCATATGCATTTACTTCAATAATGACTTTGCAACAGCGTACCCAATTCAAATCCATTTTACAGATTTCTTCACCTTAACTGCGACTTGTATGGAATCTAACTAGCAATCCCAGGTCCAGGTTTTATTTATTCCAATAACTTTATGACAGCATACCCATTTAAATCAGTTACAGATATCTGCGTCTTGACAGTAACTAAAATCGCAGCTCTTCCAATCACTCCAGCTCGAACGAACTCACCTCACCAATTTCAATATCCTTAATTCTTTCTTAATTAATTAAATGGTCTGCTTCTTCATGTTAAACTTTGTTTCATTTTAAATTTCTTACTTATTCCTTTTATTTTTAATTAATTTTGCACCCTTGTATATCACTCCATTAATAAATTATTGATTATAAAAGGGTTTATTTCGTTAATTTTATCGATACAAATTAATTATGTCTACATTTTAGAAATCAAAAATAAGTTGTTATCTTCTATTTACAATTCGCTATAGTAGTAGTCAATTTATACAAAATTTTTAAAACTAACATCCTGGATTATTTTTAGTTAAATACAGTATATTTTTGTTCTGGCAATCTTATATGTAACTTATTCAAATATGAACTCTTCATACATACTTATAGTTTGTAGTAATTATTAATTCCTTTTTAATTATAAATTGCTTGTTGTTAATATCAATAACCCTTCATATAACTCTAAAGATGATAATTCTAATTTATATTTTAGAACCTTATTCTCGAATATTAAATGTATTTCCTGATTTGAATTTTACATATAGTAATTTCTTAATAATTTTTGAATAGTTAGTCTGTTATTTTCTGCTTAACTTCACCCTTATATTTTTAAATAATTAGATATTTTTCCATCCATAAATACTTTTTATCTATAAATTAACTTTTAACAATAAATTAGCAGTCTTGATCTACAACCATCACAATTAATAATACTTCTTTGAACAGGGTCCATACGGAGAAAATTTTTGGCGTAATGCTTGATGCGAAACTAACTTTCGTTCCACATATAGATTCAATAGTTAGAAGAGCATATAGAATGTTGGGTTTTGTTTTGAGAATAACCAAAGATTTTTCAGATATATACTCCTTAAAACTATAGCCCCTCTATTTACAAATAGTAGCGACAACCTTTGATGTTGCCGCTGGGGCAAAATCACGTTGGTATCCCTTAAGTCCCTAGCTTATTTAAAAATTGCCAAGGAAGTTGCATAATTAATTAAAATGTGACATTGACATTTGTCGTGTTTTTATTCATTTTTCTCTTCGGGGGCTAATTCGAAGTCGAGGACGTGGAAATGCCACGGTGTTGTGTCATTAAGTGTAAAAATAGTGTCAGAAAAGGATTTCAGGTACTCAGATCTGTTATTTTTTCACTGTTTACACTGAAATTTACCGTTTAGTAACTTTTTGTATTTTCATGTTTGCATCAGGTTTGCCCCGCGATATCGCTACTATTTGTAAATAGAGGGGCTATACTTAAAACTATTATTTTGCACTTAGGTGAGATCTATTCTGGAGTATGCCAGTGTGATATGGTCACTATGTTATGCTATTCATATACATAATACTATATTATTATACTAGTTTAACAAGTGGGCCTATTGCCTATTGGGTCCCGAGTGGTGTAGCTTGAACAAGCGCCCACGTTCGATCAGCAGAGTTAAGCAACGCTGTCTCTGGTCAGAACTTGGATAGGAGTTCCACGGCTGCATCTCTCGGCGCCCCGTGGTACGGCTATCACGGAAAAAAGTTGGTCCCGGCGGTCATACAACATCATGACAGTCGTTAGTGGGGTTGGAAGTCCTCATAACTGCACAGCGACGCCTATAATTGGCCTAACGGCTGTTGGCTGAGTGCGAATTAAATTAAATTAAATTAAATTGCAGCACGAGTGAATTTGGGGCACGACGAGCGTAGCGATGAGTGCTCCAATGGAACGAGTGCTACATGGCTCTTATTAAACGAGTATAATATACTATTTTATCTACTTTGCATAAAAATATTATCAAAAACTTTTAATTTTGACATTTCATAAAGGTGACAATCTGTCAGTTATTTGAAACAAGTAGGCTGTGTCAATGTTTTTCACAAGTAAATAACAATGCAAAAACAGTGTTATAGTGAACTCCATTGTAGCACTGTTTTCGGTGTTATAATAACCATATTGTGACATCAAAGTAGATAAAATAGTATTAAAACACGCCACCAATGGCAACGTGCAAACAAGACGTAATTTGGGCGCTAATATTAAGAGTGCTACAATCGTCACTTTTGACACTAGAAACTGCAAAAAGTTGTCATTTTGACAACACGATTGTAGGAAAAATAAATTATAATAGGGATTGCAGTTTTTATTCAATGAAACAGTATGGCGCCTAATTATCTAGATCTAGATTACGAAAAATTACATTATAAAATACGACTTTTTGAAATCTAATCGTCTCTGGATACGCCTCTGACCACAGCTGCGAGAGCGGGCGAAGCGAACGCAGTGCAACGCCTAGTATTCGGCAAGTGCAAAATCAGAACGATTACATAATAATTGGAATCCTGTGTCGGGCAGCGGGACGCGTTCCCCGCCACAGCTCACGCATCTCATGCACATGCAACGAATACGCCGTACCTAAGTGCGTTTATTAAATGCCGTGGGTGTATTTGCTTATTAAACCTTCGCCCCTCCGGAGGGGAGCTACTATCCGTAGCGAGAACGTCGCCTTGCACTTCGGCCCTTCCTTTCACACGCCGTTCGCTGGTTCGCACAGATTTTGGCGACGTCCCGACGCGCGGAAATTCGGAACCGCTCCTAATTAATTGTTAGCTACTTTTGCCCGCCTGTCGGGGTTAAGGGGTTAATTAGCGTGTCCCAACAGCACCAACTCAAAGTTCCCGTTTTGCAACTTTCGCCGCGCGGAAGAAGACGTCATTTTGGGCGCTAATTGTCGCTTCTGCATCGCTATTTGGGGGCCCACCCTCGGTTTGTTATGAAATCCGCCGCGCGAAGCGTGCATCATTTTTGCCTATTCATACCCGGTAATCGCGTTTCGTTAGATTTTTCATTATCCCGCCAAGCTGTCGACAAGTTCCAGAAAAGAGAAACGTCGAGGCTCAAATCCTGAAAAATAGATATCCTCCGTTTGAAGGCTAGACCTAAATACATCGATTTTTAGTGTCCGAACCTTGACACAAAGATGAATAATAAACGAACGCCCACGCGATAATGTACATTTTTAATTGCATCATTGAAGATCAATATTCCGGCTATTCGGAGAATACTTCAACCTAAAATGTTCTACGTAATAACATCTCTAGCCAGGCTTTAAATGCTATGCATCACGTTATGCTGATTTGCACGCCCGTTAATTATCTCGGTTGTGGGATAAACGATAAACGCGCAAATTAATTATGACATTATGCTATTTACTATTTAGTTTATAGAACCGACGTTATAAACTGTAATTGGCGCAAACTGTTTGATGCATAATTGTGAATTTTCATAGCTTAATTACAAGTTATATCTTAAATTTGACGGCCGAAGTATTATTTATTATAATTAAATGACAAGAATGTAAAATAGGACGTGGATCAAGTGTGGGAAATAATAAATACAGAGAAAATGCATAGAAAAAAGACAAAAGAAGCTGAGAATAAATGGTTCGATGAAGAATGATTAAATCTTGCAACAAAGGAGTGAAGCTAAATTGAAATATTTAAGAGAAAAAACAGGAAAGTAAAAATAACGCAAAATATCGAGAAAGGAAGCAAAGAAATTGATTAAAAATAAGAAGCAGACCTTTCATATAGAGTTTATTATTATTCAAAGGAAGGTAGGCATCTGAAAGCCGATATAAATTTTATCAAGTTGTACAATGTACAATATACGAAACTATTGCTACGGATGGAGACCAACATGAGCACTTGGATTTGATTTCCGATAACTTATATGCTTATTTAAAATTTCACTGATAATTTAGCACATAAAAGTGATAACAAGTGAGGTTATGTGACTTCAATTAACCATTATCAAAGACAGTATTTGTCAGTAATATTAAGATTTGTACGTAATTAGAATAATTTAGCTGTGAGATGTTAGTTTTGTTAGTAAGTAGCAATCGTTCCACCTTACAATGTAATTTTTTATACAAATGCCAATCCGTTCCTGTTGCGTTTACGATTTAAGACTTCTCAACCTGATCACAACGTGTTTGAGGTCTTCTCAATCATAGTAGTTTTTAGAAAGTAATTCAAAAACTGTAGATTGTTGATTGAGAGCACCAGGTTTGGTAATTATGGATTGTGAGCAAGAAAGCCAGGCCTAATCCTCTTGTACTAGCAACTCACACATTGAAACAAACATAGCCGTTATTAAAACTGTATTCAAATTAAACAACTTACAAGTCTGCATATTGGCATGTGTGCACACCAATTTAAGCACTACAAAGATGAATTTGGTAAAAGTTTTGTGCAATACAAAAAATGCTATAAGAGCCTACAAAATAAACACACTTTTTAGATACAAAGAGCTTTTATATTTAACAACAGTAGCACACACACAATTAGTACAAAGCAACTCCTAAAACTATTACAATAAAGCAACATTTTGTATTTTTAAAACTATCCAATCTTGGGTATGCTTTCCGAGAGCCCTGTTTCAGAGTTTTTAAGTTTGTCAAATGCCAGGAAACTTTACACCGTAAGCAACCTTACTAGGGGGGGGGGGGTGTATAGCAACTGATGTGTTTGATTAAGAGGGGGGGTGTATAGCAACTGATGTGTTTGATTAAGAGCATAAAGGAAATCATCTTACTTTAAACGACATCAATAATAATGTGAGGTTGTGTCAATAACAAATAGTAAAAATTACAATTGAGCAAGTGATAACGCAAAGAATTACATTTGGATAATAAAGTGAGTTTATAATATGGTAATGGTTATATGTTAAAGTCTAGAAAATCTAGAAATATGTAAATATTGTGTTAAAATGTCAAAACGTTCTCCGATTTAATTACATTTGTTTGTACTGTTGAATTGATTCCTATTGGGCTGAAAATTTGGATAATTGTAGTTTTCTAGACAGCAATGATATTCCTTGGGATAGCTGAGTTTTGGAACTGTTTTCTGTTGGCTGCATCAGCTGATGTTGGCGAAAATACCTAAAATATAGTTTTCTTTTGAAAAGCTGTATTAGATCACAGAGACGATGTTGGTAAACTCTATTCACTATAGTCCCGTATTGTCAAAAATGACGTTTTATGGTAGCACTGTTGAATTTGTATTGGTTTTTTTGTTACTACTAGGTTGGACAACGCAAAAGCGTAATTTTAAAAATTTGCGTTTTTGTTAACTGGCAACTTTTATTTATTTTTGCTTAAGCCAGTTCGAAATAAAGAATATTTTGATTCCTCCATAACCTATAATTTATAGTTTTGACACACTTATAGCTTGACTTAAAAGTATTAACCATGATATAAAGGATTGTTTTTAATTGGATATTGACATTGGCAATCCGGGACTATAGTGAATAGAGTTTAGTTGCAAATACAGGCGTAGAAATCGATTTTAATGTTTATTTAGACCTAGGAAGTATCCAAATGTGATTAAATTGAAGATTTGTATTGTTGTTATCTGTCAATTAAAAAAGGGCTTATTACTATTTGAGTAACTCATACTAGAATTGCATAACACTTAGGTCAGATATCTAAAAGATAGTGTATATTGGGATATGGAAATGTGATTATTAAAATAGGAGCTAATAATCGAATAAAAACCAATGAGGGAATAAGGTATCAATGATCGGAATTGAGTCGTATAAGATATTGAAACGATTCTTACGAAATTACAAAGCCATTAGTATGGGTTTTAATGTTATTAGAGTTAAGTGTGTTCAGTTAAATTAGGAAATACGTTTTTCCTGTACAGTTTAAAATAAATTTTAGTAGTAGGGGTACATTTATTATCCAATGAAAGTTTGTTTATGTCTAATTGAATGTACTATATAAGCATATGTCTCCTAACCTATTTCATTGATACCAGGTAAAGTTTTAATTTTTGTATTCGAAAAACAAAAAAGGGTTGTTATGAACAATCACCACCTTTTAATATCAACAAAATTGGCTTATAAAGCGGAATTTTAAATAAAAATTTGGATAAATTCTTACCTATGTTTGATTGGTATGAGAGGTATCGGTAAAAGAGAAGCAGGGTGAAATCCATAACTGCAGCAAGCTGGGACAGTCTGAGAGGTGAACCAATATTTGTTGTTTATCTGCAACATACCAACAATTAGTGGCAACGAGAGAATTTGGCGAGCTACAATTTTACGAACTTGGTGTCCGACGAAGAAGATAAAGGGCCCATAAGCAGTTACCAGCGAAGAATTAGGATTCCAGGTAAGCGAGCAAGAGGTTTTTATGCTGAGATTCTGTAACGTCAAACTCTATGCCGCCAATATTGCCTTGGAGGGCAAAGCTTCGTGAGTCTTAAATAGTAGCAAAAGTGATGCAAACGGGATAATAAGGTAAGTATTTTGAGTTACCTAACAATTTGTCTTTTTTGAGTTAATCGACTTTACAGTATTAAACTTTCAAACCCTAAAATAAGTTTGGATTCAGATTGAGTGTTTTTGTATTAGTGCAAGAGTGACTTTGTGTTAACTAGTGTATTGTTATAATAGTTTGAACAATAGTATCAAAAATATACATATTTAGTTCGATACACCCAACGGTAAATTATGTAGTTAAATATATTTCGACCTATCATTACATCTTTCTTGTATTTCAGCTAACATGGGTTGTACATAAAGATAAAATTATTGTTTTATTATCGACACACCATATTAATATCTACAATTTTAAAGTTCAGTGTCACAAAGTTGTTGCCTGTTTCTGATTATTTTTTCATGTAGGTTTCTTCGTTGATTCTGCACTCATCGTGACAAATTGCTTTGAACTATCCAATTAATGCAATTGCTTCATCGAAGTCTTCGTTAAAATAACTGTAATTTAATTTGTTGCCTTCCAAGTGTGTCTTCTTGTTCGGTGAAATACTTTGATTCTACGATGAAACTTTCGTGGTTGGTATTAGTGGTTAAATTTAGTTTTTCTTGCCAGTTGTGTATGTGATTTGCAGCTGTTTTGTATCTTTTTTCCACTAGAATGAAGAATTCTGGTTTCTGGTAGTTATGCTAATGAGGAAGTTGTGCTATCGTTGCTTTGAAGTATTCTTCTAATGCTGCTTGCTGTTTGGCGAAATACTATAGGTTTTTCGTGGTTACGAGTTCTTTCTTTCTGTTACTATACAACTGGCGGATATCGCCTGCCAGCTCATACTGGTGTTTAACATGGTTTCCTTGTCGTCGCAGTTGTTGTTTTGTAGTTTTCCCTCGCGTTGGATTTTTAAGTTGGGCCGGTGCCATTGTTAACCTGTTTTGGTTTGGTTTTAGGTTTAATAGTTGAACGTATGCTGCTGGTGCGCGTTGGAAGTTGTAGTTGACCCAGATCACCCAAAGCTTGGATCCGGTCTGAGTTCCTCAGGAATATTGTATTGTAGCAGTAATAGATCCTGCTTGAATCCGCTTTGGTAGTATTGCAAATTCAAATTGCCCAAAACTTAAATCCGGCTCGAAGGACCAATGTCTGAAGTCTTTCTAATTAGTGTAGTAATTCAGAGAACGTAAATTGTTGATTGCGAGGCAGATTAATATATATAGTAATTATTGAATACTGGAAACTTATTGAGGAGATGAAAAGGTAGACAAATTCGTGTAAGCAAGAAGACCAGGCTTAACCCTCTTGTACTAGCAATTGTAGCCTACGCTATCTCACACATTGAAATGAACATTGCGTTAGCAGAACTGTATTAACATTAAATCACTTACAGCTTTGTATATATAAAATTTTTCGAGTTCAATCTTTACAATATTTTATGGGGTTTGCTAATTCAGCGACCTACTTAACTGGTCTGTCATTGCGAAAGGTGCGTACACACAAGGCTATATTTAATTACAAATGTTGACAAGCGCTTGCAGTTCGATAAAAAACTTGAATTAAGAAATGAGATGTATTCACTTAAGCAAGTGGCAATATTACAAATAGTAAACTAAATCTTACATATTATTATTTCCTTATTCCCAAATCAGTTATGGTCAAGCGTAGTTTGAACACATCGGAATGGTGAAAAATTTCATTTGGATGTCTTACTTAAATGCTACGTCATGTCACATAGCTTAGCTCTGGTTTTGAAACACGTTTTGTGTGTTGAAATCGCTTAAGCACAAGAATACCACCTGAAATTGGCACAAGCCGAATTTATCATTAGTTCGACCTTATAAAAGATTTTTATAGGAAAAATTATGATATACTACTGTCAGATAGATTAGCTGTTGGAATTTATGAAATTTTAATTGCAACTCCAATACAAAACTGCCCAGAGCTTGTAAATCAAGTATATTCTATGTTACTATAGTTTAAATTATTAAATTAATAAATCTATGGTCATTGCCCTTTTCTTCTTCCTTCTCGTATGGTAGGATTGGTAGCCCAGTGGCCTGTTTAGCTCTACAGAGTTGTGATTCTATGAGTACTCTTTTCTCGTAAGCCGGGTAGGTGGCTAGCCTTGCCCGCCGAAATCGAAGAAGAGTCCTCTTGTTAGGAGTTAAGGACTAACACAGGTGTTGGAAGCCAGAAAGCTCACGATTCTTAAAATCATTCTATAGTCAGCCTCATGAGTGTCGAACATTTTCTCGCTGTGGTAAGTATGAGTGTTTAATTCACATTTTCTTACATATGTATTCCTAGTAAGGTATCCAAACGTTCATAATTTTTCACACAATATGATGCTCTAGCTTCGGTATTTGTTTTACTATCGTCTTCATGCACGGTCATTGCTATAAACAAAACACTGACTCAAGCTTAACTTCGACATTAAATTTGTAAAACAGTCGTGAAATTACTCTTGCTAAGTTAGCTGCACCAGTGTGTGCTCCAAAATAACATTCGAAAGTTGTATAACAGCTGCCTTTCAAGAAAATAATTTGTGATTTGTTTAACCTACCTGTTGTTATGATCCAAGTTACAGCTCTTCGAAATAGAAAAAAAGATGTACGTCCCTTAAAGTTATTGAATGTTCCATTCCTCATAAGAATTTCTTCGCGGACATTAAATGGAAAAATAAAACGTGGAAGTAATTGCTCTACGATAACCTACAAACACAATAAGCAAGTAAGAAAATTGAAATCACGACTCCAAAATCATATCTGAACCTGGTCCAGAGAATAAAAATCTGGTGTGATACAAGCACACAACTTCCTTTTACAGTGATATTATAATTAGCCAAAAATTTGATTTTAAATTTTTAAGCATTTGTCAAAATTTTTCAAAAATTACAAATTTTACAAACGCGGTACAAAATAGAGTGTCAGTTCAAGGGACAAATTTTCTCTAGAATTTTAAGCTGAATTCAAAAATTTAATAATATACCGGATGTTCTATTTAAAATAGGAGTTAATAAAAAAAATAGAAAAAAAATCAAAAGAAACCCATTTTAGAAGTATTCAACTGGAAAATCACCTATCTCACATCAATACACATTAAAAATGTAATAAAAATGTAAAGTTTAAAACAAATCGTTAGAGCTGTTTTTGAAAAAATCGAAAAAAACTGAAAAATCACAAGAGTAAACACCTACTTCCGGTTATGCGATTTTCTTCAAAAGCTTGCTGTCTCATCTACATAGTACACAAAACTTATATATGAAGTTTCAACGCCATGCCTCTTTACGTTTTTGAGATATACAGACCAATGAAAAAAATATGTTTTTTGGTATCAGGGGACTCTAAAACGTGAATATCTGTTGAAAACTCAATTTCGAATTTTTGGGGTGAATCCAATACTTCCTTTATTATAAAAGGAAGTAGAAAACCAGATATTTTGGGCGTTCCAAGTCTGTCTAAAGCGGAAATAATTCTCCTGTCGCAAGGATCCTATGGGAATCTTGAGAAAAAATCCTGAGTTCATTTATTTTTTTTTAGTGAAGGAGCATCCGTCTGCATTCATTTTTGTTTAAATTTCAATAGTCTCATAATATTTATGCTTCTTGAATGGGTTTCTCATAAAATGAACTTCATGAATTTTTTATTTAGGTACACAAGGCACTATTTAACAATTATGTAGAAAAAAACAAAAAAAAACATGTAAGTTTACATAAAAATATTAAAAATTAGGAAAAATAGAACTATGCGTACTTATACGTGAAATTATGTAGCATTAAGTATGTTTTTAAATGTGCTCAAACTGGGTACCGAAACTTCATTTTTCCGGAAGGCTGTTCCATTGTCGCATTACACAGTTGAAAAGGTAATTTTCGAGAACTAATTTAAAGAATCTTCCACATGAAAGCTTAAGATGGTGACCGTGTAGACCTATCGTATCACTAAACTACATGGTGTTGATTACTGGACAGTTGTAATAGTGGTTAATTATTTTATATGTTTCTGTGAGATCCCCTCCGATTCGCCTTGATTGTAGGGTTGGTAATCGAAGTGTTGCTATTTTGTTTTGATTTGGCACTCGACGTAAGTTGATTGGAATTTTCGTGACTCGTCTTTGTGTTTTTTCTATGAGATAGACGTCCATTAATCAATAAGGGTTCCAAACTCCAACCTGAAATAATTCTAACAAAATTATGTATTCCGATAACGTCTCTTTCTTTTGTTAAGAAAATACGAACATACTAACTAACTGTACTGTGCATTTGGTTATCGTCACAGTTCCACTTTTTACAATAACTCAAAGTGCTTAGTCCAATGAGCCTTCTCTCTAGTTCATGGTTATCAATCAACTGGAGTGCTTGAATATTTTTGTGACTGTGGAGCCTTTATTTATGTTTCATATTAGATATAAAATAGTAGCTGAGTTGTTTCAGGCTATTTTCTCGTTTTTGTTTTTTACTGAAAAATTACATGGAGAACATAATAAGAAAAAACAAACAAGACCACAGATCGTTACAGAACAATTAATAATTAAAGTAACAAACGTAAATTTCGAAGGCATGCCCAAAGTCAGTGAAGAAGGGTTATTGAGCAATATAAAACCAATCCACATCCAATAGAAAACATTGATTTACAGAAAGTCCCAGAAATTGATGTAGAAGAAATAAAAAACCCTTTATATATAAAACATGAAAAATAGAAGATTTTCTGTTGAAGATCGGGTATCATGTGAGAAACTGAAAATGGGAGGCAAGAATCTTTTAGATGATATTAGGCTACTGTTAAACAAATGCCTGGAGGAGGTAAAACTTCATTTGTTTGGCAAAATGCTAAGACGTTTTGTTATTAAAAAAGGAGACAGTACCAACATGGAGAATTATCGTCCCATCAGTTTCTTATCACACATTTGCAAGCGTTTGACGAAGATAATAATACACCACTTAACACAAAAGTTTATCTCATACCACCCATTAGAACAAGGGGGTTTTCAGCATTATCGATCACCTGCAAACGTTCAGAAATTTAGTTGAGAAAAGAGTAGAATATAAATTTCCTCTTCACTTAGCATTTACAGATTTCCGTAAGGCCTTCAATTCTATAGACATATGGGCATCAGAGCATCAGATAGAACAAGAATTGATTCAAGATACACTAACCTTATAAAATACAGTTGCAGGACGGTAACGAACGACTGTTGATAAAACAATGTAATAAGTAATTGAGATTCGTTCTTCAAGGCAGCATTTCAAAAGAAAACTATTTTTATCCAACCCAATATTTCGTAAAGCTTTATTTCTTTCTCAAGGCAACTAGTTATAGAGAAATCGATAAATAAATTGTTTTACTTACAGATAAAGTGAGGTTTAGTCCTTGATGAATGGCAATACAAAACAAAAGAAACATATCTAATTGGTTACACCAGGTTAAGAGGTTAAAAAACAATACTTGGAGTCCGATTAAATAACAGTTAATTACTTCATACATTTTCAGCAGATTGACAAGTTTGCATATTTATGAATAATGATACTAGATATCAGTGTTGATACCAATTTATTGTCATTTTGTAATTTATTTAGTAATTTCACGGGTGAAAGCGCCTAGCGTGTAGGCAACACTACTAACATGTCGAAGTAAGTTTCCGCCGAGCGGCAGAGTTCTGTTTAAATACAATTTTCTATGCAATCTGCAATTCTTTCCGCCGAGGGCATTAATTGTCGCTAGATGGCGATACAGTTTAGCGTTGTTTCGGCTTTCAAAAATATGTCACAAAGGTGAAACACTGTTCTATTTGTCAGTACAAAAATCTCGAATCATCGTGCCCTGTGAACATGGCAGAAATTATCCGTTGCTTCAGGCGTATGTAGCATAAGCGATTTGGCCACATTTTCGGCCCTAAGCCATGAAAATCAGAAATTGTTGGCCCAGCACATTGTCGGTGTAGGATAGGCAGAAATTATCTGGTAAGCCATCTCATTCTTGTTTATTCAAATTGCTCATTTAGCCTTCAAGTTACGGACTAAAACTGCCCCGAAAAAAAGCAGAGACCTATTGCATGGCCGAGGGACGTGCCGTTTAGTACGATGGCCCCAGGACCTTTCATGCAGCCCCAAATGAGCCTGCTGTGCTGCCAGTAACCGCTGGGAGCTACATCACCTTCACCTTTGTGCTGGATTTGGTTTGAACTTAACGGCTATTTTGTTATGATGTTCGACGTGCTATTAAATTCCTAACGGCCTCGTCGCCTTTTGTTGTCTTACTTTAGTAATTCATATCTGCATTAAACGTTAAAGTTAGCGGCTCCACCTTTGTTGTAGTAGACTGTAATTCAGGTGTGTTAAATGAACCGTTAGTTTTAAGCGGAGTTAGTTCAGTTATATTTAACGTAGCTTTGCATGCTAATACATTAGCTACGTGAAGGGTGAAATCACGTAAGTTTGTTCCATAACTATCGCATAGTAATTAAGTTCGCTGGAGGAAAAGTTTACCCCAGCAGATTATTGGTATACCACTACGACATACAGATATCTGCATGTGTGAGTACACGCGAGATGCTAATTTAATACATTAAAGGTGGGATGCAGTGCAGCTGTGTCGTTCACTAAGTATTCGGGCTAGAATACTTGTTTTGGCCAACTTACAGCTGAAAGTAAATCATTTTACAAATTAGCTTTACACGCCCTCAGCCAAGGCTGCGTTTTCGAATGCCCCCTGTTCAAATTTTGATTAATTAAGATTGTGATATTTTCCTATGTGATATATTTATTTTGTGCTAGTATTGTGATTGTCCGTTAATTCCAGTAATTACAAGTCGATTTTATTCCCCCTATTATTAATCTATGATCTAGTTGAGAAATTATACGATTTATCAAACTGTGGGTTTTCATTGTTTATGTTGTATTGTTACCTTGAGCGATTTTAATGGTTTGTTCGCTTAAATGAACGCGAGAATATGGGCTTGAAACCATTTGGCGCCCCTATGATTTTGACCGTTTAGTTTTGAAGGTAAGTCACCCACGCCCTTCTTCTGAGCTAGTGCGAGTGCATCTTCCGATTTACTATCGGCAATTATTAATGTAACAGTGTTTTATCTGTTGCAATATACGGATTGGAAACGGTCATGCTAACCCAAGCACCTGCAAAAAAATGAATGCTTCTTAATGAGCAATGGAGAGTATAATGCTCAAAATAATTATAAGGGATAACATTAAAAACAAAGACATTCGTAGAAGAAGTCAAATCACAGATATAATTCAACGTACAATGTGTCTTAAAAGGAGCTGTGTCGGTCATACAGTAAGACAGGGTCCCACCAGGTAGACATGCAAGCTAGTTCACTGACGACCCAAAACCCCTTATTGGGAGAGTGAGAAGACTTCAAAAGCGATGGTTGGACTATATTAAGAAAACTGCTAGAAAACATTTAACCTTTCGCCGTACCGTTAAAAACGGCACTTCTTGGAAGTAAATTTCCCTTTTCTTGACTGCGTAAATTAGCGTCCTGCAATGGACGCTTTGAATGTGCCTTGGAATATAGAAGAAACGGTGTACTTACGTGTACACGCTGAATAATGCGTTCACTTCAAATGTAATCGCTGAAGGAGACGTCTGCTCTAGTACACGGCTATTGAAACCGCTTCTATTTACTTCGCTCTTTGTATGGCCAAATTCACATCGTCGTTAGCACCCGCACCAGAAGATGAGCACGTTTGCACTTGGGCACAAAGCACAAATCCGCAGCACTCAGCCTTGGGCGGCTCATGACTGCTGTCTTCTTGGTTAAATCTGCTCGAGTTAAAAATTTCCGCATCCCTCGCACTAGCGATGTGTCGATCCGGTCGGATTCGATACAAAGGATCGAATCCGGGGCAGGATCGATTTGTATCGAGTCCAAGTTTCGGTCCGGATTCGTTCCGAGGAACGAAAAGGTGGCGAGGCGTCAATCCTCGCGGGCATTCATTCCTTTGGCATTCCGTTATTCAATTCATTTCAATACAGAATACAATACAATGTGTTGATGGGGAACAGCAAAGGATGATGGTGTTCGTTTTAGAGGCTCGACGTCGACAGGCGACACATGATACGACCGAAGTTGCATGCTTTTTTATCAGTTATCAGTGATTTGTGGCTTTTGGCGGCTTTGTATGTGTCCAATTGATGTAAATAAACATACTGAATTACCGACTGCGTGACCACTCACCAAAACAAAGATACGCGCGTTGTTCGTTCTGGGTCCGGAATGACCGAGGACCCCGGGTGTCTGAAATGCACATTCAATTTCGATGTCGATCCGAGGATCGAATCCGATGGACTCGATCCACTTGCGGAATGGGATTGGAATGAACGAGTCCGCAAAAGTATCGAAACTTCCCATCACTACCTCGCACATCGCGTATTTCTCGCTGCACCGACACAAATTTGAATTCGCAACGCTTTCATTATACAGGGCTGTCTTTGTCAATATTTTTTTATATAAAATATAATAAGTTTAAGTTTAACCCATAAGAAAAACCATATAAAAGATACAAGTTGGCTTTCAACTTTGAATACAACTTAAACATTATAAGTGAATGATGTAGATACCCCGCTACACTCAACAAGGAGATTCCTTGAGCCCACATCTTTATAAAATGGCATTAACATTAATATAAAGAGGGTTAATTAATTAAGGTAGGTACGCTGGTGATTTGATTTATAAATAATGTTAGAAAAGCTGAAAACAGAATCAGAAACAGTTGTCTTTAAATTGAAAACAATGGCAAATGAAGATAATGACAAATCAAAAACAATACAAAAGCATTATAATTAATAACCTTCATATAGAGTACGTCAGGTAGTATATATCTGTTTATGACAAATAATAAAATGCTAGAAATTTTTGATAAGCAAAATAAAATACTAAAGAATATAAAAATACCTTCAACGCCCAAGAGATCTCCCAATGTTTACATGTAATGCTTAGGCATGAACCTTAACCAACTATATAATGGAAATATTGATCAAAACACAGAAGGCAATGGAAAGATACATGTTAATTGTTAATATAAAAGACAGAATAAGAACTAAGTTATCATGCGAAAAACAGAACTAAATAATGAGTTGAAGAAGAAGAAGAAGTTTAAGTTAAAATAAGAACACTAATTGGTCTTAAGATTAGGTTTGCTTAATAATAATAAATACTAGGGCAAGTTCAGAAAACTTAATTCAACCACTCTTCTATTCACTATAGTTTTCAAGGTCCTTGTATATGTTGGCAAAAACTCGTCCTGTAAATGTAAAACCAAAATCCGTTCACAGAACAGTTGTCAAATGAAACAAATAAATTAGGAGTAATTTTATTGGACCATTTATTTATTTGTAAATTACCACTCAATGCAAGGCCGACGTTTCGGCAATTTTTGATTTTCTTTCTTCCGGGATATGGGGTTATTGATGTTATTTATGTGGTGATTGTCGTTTGTCATGAGATCATAGGTACGTACAGTCGTGTGCAAATAAATCTGGGACAGTGTTTTTTTCACATGCAGATTCAGTTAAGAATTTGAAGAATATTTCCATGGATTTCCTCTTATCAGAGAGAGTTACGGGTTTCAGTACCTGTTAAAGTTTAATGTAACTCTTTCTGATAGCAGGAAATCCATAGAGATGTTCTTCAATTCTTAACTGAATCTGCATGTGAAAAACACACTGTCCCAGATTTATTTGCACACGACTGTACATAGCTACACTTGAAATTCAATTACTGGACCATCTATTTATTCATGCAAATTCTTTGTAATTTATTTGTTTCAAACTGTAAATGTATTATTTGTATGAATTTTCGTTGTTGTAGTCTCCACATAAGCTTTTCTGCAGCAACAGTGGACAAATTGTCAACACTCCAAGCCGAAGTGCATTCGGCATTTCATCGTGGGCAATAAAAAATTAATAACGCTATAACTGGAGAGCACTTCAGCGGACAGAAATAGAGAAATGTATCATTAAAGTCCGGCTTCCTCGCGTCTTATTGATTTTATGCCAGTTGCCCTCATTGTAGTTCTTTATATTAAAGCTTATTCGTTTTGGAGCGTTTATCAATAATATGTGTCGATTTAGCAGACTTAGATGTCACGGCTGCCACCGAAGTAAAAAAACGGCAGTGACATCTTATTGGAACCGACTCGCTATTAAAGTTTGTCGTTTTTAATTTAGTTCTGCAGATCGCTTAGAAGGCGACGAAGTGAAGCCCGGATCGGAAGAGATCCCGGTTGCAGGATGTATCGTCATTTGCAGTTTCGTAACTAAATTAACTCCGGCGTAGGTTTCCACTATAATGAATATGCACTTGGACGAGAGTTGATAAGCTCATTGTCTTCGTTTAATTGAGTTGTTTGCGTTATCATCGCATTGCTCTAGTTGCAATCCAGTTTCTGTTTTATTTAAACATTAGGCAAGCGTGTAACTTTATTTGGCCTGATTAATGTAGTATGTCACAGAGTAAATACTGTTAGCACTGTCTGTCTCTTCGGATTATTGTTTCTTTGCTTATACTTAATGTATGGCACTGTTTTATAATAATTAAACAATACCAATATTGCAACGATTTGGTTTTCCGTATAATTTGAAATCTGCAATCTACCGATTTTTCGTGCTTGCTGGCACTACTCTCTGCACTATGTAGCTTTTTTTGCTTGTTGTGAAAACATTTGTGAGAACTAGCTTCCTTATCCAGTTTAGTTTGTGATTAAGTGATTTCATCGAGCTTTGGGCGACGAATCAAGTAAATTTGGTGCTTTCAGTACGTTTGTAGCGATTGCAATCTTCGATGTTACCTTTCAGTTCCACCGGGTAAAAATCTTACAGTAAGTCAGGCCGCAATTTATCCCTGAGTCTATATTTGTTCCTCTGTTTAAAATTACCTGCAGTAATTGTGACTTGGCTTTTGTTTGCTGCATTGATCGTGAATTCGACTTGGTCGGATATGTTATCATTGAGAGTCGACTATCCACTATACTTGTGGGCTGTATTTTCGAGTTGGAGCTGTGGGGCGTTGTATTTGATGACAAGACGAAGTAATCGAGCCGTTTCTATTGTGTGTTAGCGCTGTGCTGATAAGCTCAGGCACCTCAGTATGTATTTGGTTTATGCTACATTGCATTGTAACCCTATCATGCAATCATAACTTGAATTAGAATTTTGTGCTTAATCCACACAGGAAATAATTCTTGAAATTTAAAGCTTTTGCACTGGTAAAAAGCTGTATGTGCCACCACTTGATGAACCGTGCACAGTTTCATTCGATTTTCAATAAAACATTTTGCTCTAAAACATCGTAATTAATAATTGTTTATATAACATTGCTTATTGCAACTATAAGTGTCAAACTTAAAGTAACTGAGTCACTTTTAAAGTGCTTTTAGATTGGTAAGAAGTTATCTGTTTTAGTATTAAATTGAATATTTTATGAGCACACGTTTGGTTCAAGTCTCATTTTTTGTTTAGCACTTTTAATCTTACGAACTTTATTATACAAATCGGTGACCAAAAATCTCCTCTTCTGATTGCTATGGACTATGTTATCGTATAATTTATTGTACTAATTAATTACTTAGCATTATCTGTAATCTACTGGACTACACTATAGCACCCTCTCACTGCCTATAATAGGATAATCTCGAAAGCCTGTAAATAATCTATAAATCCCAGCCAAGGTGATAGTGGGAAATTGTATTTTTTGGGTTTCTCTGTTAGCGTTCTTACGGTAAGTAGATGGTCTGATGTAATGTATCACTGGCGGAAACCTGCTTGCTTTAGGGGTTGGTAATATTCCACTTTGTTGTTAAATCTGTAGGCATCACAAACAACTCACGAAATACCTAGAAAAATATTAACATTTGTGAGTTTTTATTGTAAGATGGAACAGACAATCGGTAGTACTATATAAAAAGGTTTGCGAAGTTGGGTTTTCTCTTACTACATCGGCCGTCACGTTAGCGACTATGGTTGTTTATTCCAATTTGTATTTGTATGTGTTTGGAATATTAAATTAGTTTTATACACTTTAATGTCATAATGTGGTTATTATAACACCGCAAACAGTGTTACAGTAAAGTCTATTATAGTACTGTTTTTGTATTGTTATTTTCATATAAAAAACGGTGAAACAGCCTACCTTGTTTCAGACAACTGACTATAGTACACATACGGTAACCAAATCTCTTTGTACAGCGTTAAAGGCTCTGGATTGATATTTTCAGAAAATACTTAGCTAGATTTAATACTTCTCGAGTATTTTTATTGCGGTTACCGGGAAGAAATAGTTTATCATGAAAGAATTTTTCAAAGCAGAGCGGAAACCTAAAAGTATATTAACACCATACGATCAGAGACTAACACATCTATACAGATTATATCTGTTAAGAGTACTAACAAAAGCCTTGAAACGGAACAATGGCCAAAATAATGTGGTTCTGGTAAAATTATGGTAAAAATAATTAAAAATTAAACAAACCAGTGCATAAAAATTATAATAACAATGTTTGTACGTGGAAATGGTTCCGGAAGTTCGGAAAGTAGAATGCCTATATTTATGTCATATGTATCTACATAAAATTACCGAGGCATAACAATAACGTCCACTCTAAGTCAATTAGGTGATATAATCTTGAAAGATATGATTGAAGAAGAATATCAAGCCATATAAGACGAGGAACAAAGTGGATTCCGTGCAGATAGATCTTGGCTGGATATCAAATCTAGTTTTCATAGATTTAACTAAAGCATACAATATCATACCTATAGCAAACTGTAGGAAGTTCCACAGAAAATCAAGACATTATTAATGCAGTACAAAAGCTAAGTAAGGAAATAAAGTAATCATTAGATGTTAAAACCAAATCTCTCAGAGCTTCGCCGTAAATAAAGGACTCAACGAATTTGTTGCACCTATCCAGCATTGTTACAATATATCGATGGGGCCATAACTATATACAGATTGGTGGAGGCTAGTGCGAACATAGGGGCATGCAAAACAATTGCTCTTTTACACTATAATGCACCCTTTCTATAATGTAGAATACTTCTGTATAGTAACAGAACGAAGTAATTTATCTAGTTGATTAGGTTAGGTTGGATTGCCGGTCTCTGTCCTTATTCGTGCCAAAAATAGGCATTTTTTCTGTACTAATAAATCAAAAAGCTTTTTCACGCGTTTGCCTTTTTTACAAAAAAAGTATATTCAATATATCGATGGAGCTATAATTATACCAGGTGATCGGCTTCATACCGAACATAGCAAGTTGTTAATTTTTAGTAAACAAATGATATGTCTAACATAATTATGTCCAAGGGGCTTTCAGTCTCTCCCCCCTTATAATTTAAGGTTCTGATCTAAACAAACCTTGTTTTTTAAATTAAGTTAAACGTTTCTAGTAACCTTGTGGTATACCATGGTTTTGCTATGTTCGGTTTTAAAACCGGTCACCTGGTACAATTATAGCTCCATCGATATATTGAATATACCTTACATGAGAAAATACAGAGGCATGGAACTAGAAATCAACGATAGTATATACTCCACAGTTTGCATACTCTTTGCTTATATACAGCAAATCTTGAATACATCGCCCGAAACAATTTGTAAAATGAGAATTATTAAGAATCTATCAAATAGAAGATCACAACGAAAACGCATTATACACGTACAATGAGTATGAATAACTATAGGTAAAAATATATAAAAATATGGACGACTCGGTGGAAATAAGATCAAGAATAAGTCAAAGACGAAAAGCAGTAAATAAACACTAAATGGAGTATGGTAACAGAAAGGTATATAAAGATAAGTAAATCACAATTCAAAGGTCTGGGGAAAATTTGAATACTCGAAATGAATAATTGGGACATTCAAATTGAAAGAAGTGGAAGAACAGTATTTTTGGACAGTGACCTTACCTATACGTACTTACCGATACAATCGCAAATAAGAGAAAAGGCAGCAGAAAAAAAGGATGGGTAAAAGGTGATAACGGGGTATCAGAAATTAATAACAAATGATAAGGTAACGCGCTAGAATAAAGAGTGAGGGCAAATTCAAGGAGATTCAATAAACCAAAAAGCATACGTACCAACTGAAACGAGGCTTGAAACTCTCACCTATAATATTTGTTTTTACATTTAAAGGTATAAGGTAACTTGTATTTTCTTGTGCGTTGCAGTGTATTTGATGTAATCGAAAGTGCGTAAAATCTACCCTCTATAGTGAACGTATTGTGAAAGTTCATTTGCGTACGAAAGGTTAACGCCAACCTAGAGCCTGCCCGCGAAATGTGGGGAGTTTCAACTCATGCAGATTCACAAGGAAGAATTAGTCGCACGCAGTCTCAACTGAGGGCTGCACGTGTTGGCGTATCCCAAGTTGATAAAAATCTCTAGAAATTTATAAAATAAATAATTGCTACATGGAAGTGAAAACTACAGCGAGTGTGAATACGCAAACGCCTTTTCCAGGTGTATCGGTGAGTACACCAATTTTGTGCCAAATTCAAAAGAGCATTAGAGCCGTCCATTTTGGGAACAGACGCTTTCTTGTACGCGTGTACGAAAAAGGTACGCGAATTACGACATCCAAAGGGTGTATTTACGACGTGCAAGTAACATCAACCAAACGAGAGTGGCACTAATCAACGCTCGGCTTCATGTGTATGGGAATTTAGATACATCGATCACTCAGTGGATGACGCAATACAGGTCCAATGGAATGTGCAATTTTGCGATTTCCAAGCTTGGAAGGTCTGCAGCTGCGTCATAGAAGGCATAATTGTGTATTGCACGCGAATATAAACAAGGCCGGGCTCAAATAAGCATCGTCTTTAAGAAGTTTTAATGTTGCACTTTTAAAGACATTAATTTCGATTGCGTTGCAAAGACAATTATTTCTACGCTATATTTGATAGTTAAGTTGTAACGTTTCGCTTTTGATTAGGCGCTACTGAACTTTAATTTGAAATTAAAAGCGCTTAATCTTCGCATTTTTGGAGTTACGAAAAATCCTAGTACGCTCGAGCATGCAGGACAGCCGCGATGCGCCAGCGGAACGAAGAAGTGTTCACCCCGCATCCCAACCGCCACGCGCTGTGATGCCCGTTGAGCGACTGCAACATATAAAACAAAATTTCTCACCGGCCGCAGCACGAGATTATTCCGAGAAATCATCAAGGGCCTCTAGCCGATTTCCGCGGCCTCCGCCGCGGAGAGCTCCGCTTCCGCCCCGGAGCACCAAAAAATTCCAGGCAATCTCGAACGAGTCCCTCCAGGTACCTCGCTTAAATTCAAAGTATCATATAACTGTGAAACGGAATATGGTAGTTTGAATTATTTAATTTCAAATTCAAGCAGTTTATGACTGGGAAATCGGAATAAACTGACTTGAATAATTTACATTTCTCGAGGCCCCTCCTGACCGTTTAGATTCAATTAATTTATGACTGAATAACGGAATAAATTAACTTGAATTATTTACCATACTGGAGGCGCCCAGAGACTCGTGAAATTCAATTAGCGAATGGCTAGACATCGGAGTTCGCTATTTTGAATTACTTCATGTTAACAAAATCTGCTTAAATATCTCGCACACCTGAATATCGAAGTGCGATATTTAAAATTCGTTAGCGCTAAAGCTCATATAAAGCCTTAATTAAGCTTACGTACAGTCGTGTGCAAATAAATCTGGGACAGTGTGTTTTTCACATGCAGATTCAGTTAAGAATTGAAGAATATCTCCATGGATTTCCTGCTATCAGAGAGAGTTACATTAAACTTTAACAGGTACTGAAACCCGTAACTCTCTTTGATAAGAGGAAATCCATGGAAATATTCTTCAAATTCTTAACTGAATCTGCATGTGAAAAAAATACTGTCCCAGATTTATTTGCACACGACTGTACATCTGAGTGAGTTATTGTCGAATCTCTCTGAATTTGGTATTTCGGCCAAAAACTCGGCCAGAAATTTTATTGCAAAATAGACGGTTTCACCAGACGTAAGAAAACCACGTACTTACACTGCGGAAATCTATTTGCCCATATTGGAGGATAATCTTGGCACGCGCTCGACACCTGCGAAGATCGCACAAGAATTCGACCCCCTGCACTAGGTCAAGCTATAAACGGAGTTTATCGCAAGGACACCCACGTGCACGGATAACACACGTATGGTAACGAGATTATAGCCCCAATCAATTCCTTTTTAATTAAAACAAACCAAAATTATTTCGTTTATTTACATTAGTTCGAGCTGCCATTAATTTGTTTATCGTGTTCCAGTTCTACCAACACCCACTCGAGTTCACCGTTTGCACATAGTAAGGACCCCATGTTACGGTGCAAATTTTCCAACTTTACAGTGATGCATTTTGGTTGCAGCCCTTTTGCCTGGTCAGTTTAAATTTCAAAATTAAATTTGATATCTCGCGCGCCGAGCTCCGGCTGTCCTCGGGCGTTATCTGTTATGTTATTCCGCCTCGACAAATTTTTCAGTACGCCCCTGTGCTCCTAATTATATTTAAATGCGTTTGAACCAACTTACAATGCTCGCGGCCTACGGAATTCTCTCCGTCAGCACTTCGGTGTAGTGCGCTAATTGCTTTATTTATCCCGACATACTGGTGCCAACGCCAAAGAATTGGTGGTAAAAGAAACACGTATCGTCTTGGATAATGAATGGCTTTGTGCCATAACCCTGGCAGCGATAAGCCAAGAATTCCTGGAACCTATACGCATTACCCTGTATGATATATAAGAAGGAAATAAATTCTGAATAATCCCCTTGTCCCACCCAACAATGGAACTAGGTTTTAAGTTTTAATCGTGTTTTTCTTTCAATAACTCAACGCTGCCCTTCGGAGAGGCCACCTTGGTAATTCAATCCTCTGGGACTCGCTGCGACATAGAAAATTCATTCCAGAATGTTCGAAGCCCCTTTCGTTTGTTGATAGCACTCACAATAACGCTTCTTTGTTTCACAACAGTTCAAAAGTGAGATGGACTCTTCTTTAGCGCGGGGGCAATTATCAAGCTCCGCGAGTTTAAAATTAATTAGTAGCGAGCCACCGGCGAGTTGACATGTGAAAATTCGCGGGCCCCGACTGCGGCAAATCCCGTTGCAGTCGGGGACCCTGTTATTAGAACTAGCTGTGTAATCTTTTACGAACCTTTGTGGGCGCTTTGCGCCGAGTAAATTGTGCGAGAGTTTCACTTCAGCCCTAAATAGCAGCGAATTGTGATAGTTTGAGGAGTTTGGCGACAGCCTTCATAGCCGCAGGTGCAGAAAGAACTCCGGGGCGGTCGTGAAGTTAAGGGAAAGGCCCGCGAAACGTTTTATTGGGGAAAACGTCGTTTACCGTGTCGTTTTGTTGTCCGCTCTCTAATTACAGAGGGACGCATAATTTGCCATTAGTGCACATATAGTTCTAACGTCGTTTGATCATCCCCGCTTGTGTACTCGTGTTGTTCGAGGATTATTGCAGTTGCAAATTCCGATTACGTTCGCTGGGCCACCCCGGAAACTAAAGTCATCTTCGCCAGCCCCGTCGCCGACTCGCTCTCTTTCTCCCCCAAGTTGGATCCCCTTGCAGCAGCCCGGCCAAGCTTCCGCCGAGGACGTCATCGCTACCCCAACATGCTTACAGCTCCAGGTATTTATTGTATGTGCAATATGTTTTGTGTGTCGAGATAAGTGGCGTCCGTAACTTTTACTGTGCAACCCCAGTGATCAAAACGTTGCGCACGCTCGCCGAATTTTAAAATTTGATTTGCTTGTTGACATCCGGCGCTTTACCCTGGAGATCTTGTCTTGTACTTTGTAATAACATAGTTAGACATTAAGGTAACTTTGCTTGGGAACCCCTTTCATGTTCAAGTAGGGTGTGCCTTTCTTTTTATTAAATTTAAACTCGCCTCCGGGCGATTATTTCAGTGTAAACTTGTTTGTAAATTTAACTCATTCAATAATAAATCTGTTAAAGTCAGCCGGTTTATTTGTCGAGTTCTGAACCCCTTCTGGGTTCCTAAGTAATTTAGTTTGGGCAAAGGCCAGGTGTAACTGCAGTTGTAAAGCTAAAGCATGTCTTATGAGTAAGCAAGCCCCAGAATTTGGGCCAGTATTAGTGTTCTTTTGTTACTCTTTAGCAAGGGTGGGCCTTAAGGTAAGTCATTTGTTTATGGCCACTCTTGGTGTTCTATCTGAAGACTCGGTGGAGGCTTGGACAGCGCGGCGAGGACAACCGTGGACTTAGAGGACCTCCCCATAGGCTACGTGTGTGTTCTTGTTTCTAACACGTTTGCCATTCCCTATCTAGAAACAAGTGGCGCTCTAGGCATCTATCTTAAGCAATCCATCAGGGTAAGTGCCGCCGGTTTTTCTTTGTACTCTCGAACCCCGCCTTCCCGACTGAGCTCAGTGCGAGTAACCGGAGCAACAAAATCTGTTCCAACACATTAAGATCTGTGATTTTTAGGGAAAGCCGGCGAACCCTGTAGTTTGTACCCGAGTTTGGACAATAAATACGACCTATGTCGATCTGATGAATAAATACCGTAACATATCTTAGACCAGAATTGTGGAATTCACGAACCGTTGGCACTTTAAGTTTTCACGCTAGCAGGTGGTGATCGATTAATATTACAGCCATTATTTACGGTTGTCAATTTTTGGATTTGTGAATCGATGCCGCAATTAAGATCTATGTGAATTATACTAAATAGATTTTACCCATATGGGGATTTTTGGCGTAAAAATACAGCGCGATAACACCAAGGTATGAACTGTTTTATTATGACCTCTTTTTCATTACTGCATTTAATGCGTTTTCTTTCCAATTCTTATTCCTTTCGTATTTTGTAGCGCTTTTAGTAAGGGGCTCATACGCCCTAATAAACTTCCTTAGCCGCTATATTCGAAGAAGTACAGACTGGTTAGTTATGGGAGGAAACGAAAACTACATACCGCTGTTAGGAACCTTGTAACCACATGGCAAATCAGTTCCTTGTTCCTGTTAAATCTCACTGTTGCACCCTTAAAAAGGAAGTTGTTGGAAATCCGTGCACTACAGGGCGATGCAGTTCTTCGTCCCATAACATTCCATCGATGCAGAATTGTTAATGGTGCTATTGGACTGAATGCTGATATTCTGCGATATTAAGGTCGTGCACTAAATTTATAATATGCTTATTTATGAATCTCCTAAATCTAATTATATTTGATGAAGAATAAATCCTTAACGGAAAGTTTTCTACTGACTTAATTAAAAGCAGGATACTTGGCCTACAGGTAGCTTCATGTATCAAATCGTGTTTGAATTGCTTTGCCGATTCGTCTTCTTCAGCAGAAAGCTTTCTCGCCCCTGTGCAATTTTGCACCGGTTATTGTTGTGTGCCCCGATGTCACATATTTAAATTAATTGCACATTCCACGGCATTGACATCACTTGAGGTACGTTGTTTAATCAAACAGAGTTTAATTTCTACTAAAGACTACGTTAACTATGTGTTTCTTTTTATTAGGAAATATACGTACTCTTTTATAGAACTGTAATCGAGCTAGAAAACAAGATCTTGTGTTCTTTAGTTAGAGAAACGTCGTACTGTTTTCATGCAACTGGTAATACACCATAGATAAGTGTTATTTCCATTATCACAGTGCGATCGTGCACCTGACGTTCTCTGGCTACCCTGCTCTAGGTGTTATTTAATACTATTTTCCCAAATGTGTTGTTAGTACTAAATATAATTTTGAAACTAGATTGATTTGACAATTCATAGTTTGTGTATTTGGAAATTGGAAGTGAACTTAGTCACAGAAGGGCATACATTTCACACAAAAAGAAATAAACAACGAATGGATGTTTAATTTTAAATTATTGTTTTGCGAGAACACTTAGTTTTTTTATTAATTTGTTTGGAATTGTTACGTTTAGATACTTGATACTTGTAGCATATAACGTTGATATTTTTAAGCTTTTAGTGCTGCGACGTTTAGAAACATTTTGTGCCAAATAAGGTACTAGTTCGCGAGTTGAACGTTAGGTATTTGACCTTAGTAAGTTATCTTTTTCTTTATTTAAGATAAACTCGAAGCTTGCTTACTTGAATATTTGGATACTTATTATTACATTGTATATAATATATTGGGTTTATTGTATTTTGATGCTTCTGCAAATATAGTTGTACTATTTTCTTGAATTCTAATAGAGCCTTGTTACTTAAGCTTATGTCTATTTGGTTTTTAATGGTTTTACCGTTCTTTTGGTATCACGATTCCTACGACGCACAAATCTATGTTATTGCCTTTCTAATTTGGGGCATACTAGGAAAAGGTGTCGACGTATTAGGCAGTCAGCAACAAATTAGTGGCGCTCATTTTCAATCTTGGCATTCGAGCGAGGACTGTACACGGCACCTCCACTGACCCTAGCCTGGGTAACCGCCTACGACACTGTATCCTGAAGAATCAGAGGGCAATGCTAACAAATGGTTGCGTTTATCACCTGGCAAGCCCAGCCGTTCATTTTAAGCTGACACCCGGCCGTACTTCCCAACTCGAGGATTGGCGTCAGAAATAATAAATTGTCGTTGTACATAATTATGCATAAGATTTATATTATTATTTTATTAAATGTATACTACTATTCAAATGCATTCTCTGTCACTTGTTGTTTTTTAAATCAGTCAAAGTATAAATAAATCGACTCTAGGCCCAGTGCGATAAACTCCGTTGATAACTTGACCTAGTGCATGGGGTTGAATTCTTGTGCGATCCTATCAGGTGTCGAGCGCGTGCCAAGGTTATCCTTCAAGATGGGCAGATAGATTTCCGCAGTGTAAATACGTGGTTTTCTTACGTCTGGGGAAACCGCCTATTTTGCCATGAAATTTCTGGCCGAGTTTTGGCCGAAATACCAAATTCAGAGAGATTCGACAATAACTCACTCAGATGTACGTAAACTGAATTAAGGCTTTATATGAGATTTAGCGCTTTGAACGAATTTGAAATATCGCACTTATATGATATTCAGGTGTGCGGGATATTTAAGCAGATTTTGTTAACATGAAGTAATTCAAAATAGTGAACTCCGATGTCCAGCCATTCGCTAATTGAATTTCACGAGTCTCTGGGGGCCTCCAATATGGTAAATAATTCAAGTTAATTTATTCTGTTATCCAGTCATAAATTAATTGAATCTAAACGGTCAGGAGGGGCCTCAAGAAATGTAAATTATTCAAGTCAGTTTATTCAGATTTCCCAGTCATAAACTGCTTGAATTTGAACGGTTATTTGCATGCCAGGGAAATTAAATAATTTAAACCACCATATTCCGTTTCACAGTTATACGATAATTTTTATTTAAGCGGGGTATCTGGAGGGACTGGTTCGAAATTGTCTTGAATTTTCTGGTGCTCCGGGGAGTAAGCGGAGCTCTCCTCGGCGGAGGCCGCGAAAATCGGCTAGAGGCCCGAGATTATTTTTCGGAATAATCTCGTGCTGCGGCCGGCGAGAAATTTTATTTTATATGTTGCAGTCGCTCCGCCGGGCATCACAGCGGGTGGCTGTGGGGATGCGCGGTGAACACCTCTCCGTTCCGCTGGCGCATCGCGGCTGTCCCGCATGCTCGAGCGTACTAGGAATTTTCGTAACGCCAAAAAACGTGAAGATTAAGCGCTTTTAGTTTAAAATTAAAGTTCAGTAGCGACTAATCAAGAGCGAAACGTTACAAAGTACGTTGTATAGTTACATACGAATAGCCCCAGTTATCTCGCACGTGGATGTTTCTATGAGCTTGTCCTAGTTTTATCTGATTTTCTATTATTTGATTTGTTTTAAAGTCAATAGATTGTGTAAACAAATTGACTTTTCTCGTGCATTGTTGGAAGGTAGTTTAATCTAAGAACGCTATAAAAGGAAAGCAGCTTGCTGTTGTGGCAAACATTAACACTTCACAACCACGAGTGGCGTATTAAGGGGGTCTCATGTGATACTCATACACATACCGATATAGGTAATCGGTAATAGAGGGCACATAATTATTTAAATATTAAGATATACAAGACGTCTTGTTCAAATGCAAAGTACCACGAGGGAAGCTAAATATCACGGACTGTTTCACAGCAAACGACAGAATAAAAAAGAACGCACAATAAGTGACACTACCCACTGGTAAGAAGCATCATGGACGAGTAAATCCAAAAAGCCTTCGAGAACAAACTGAAAACTAACCTAAAAGAAGTGTATAGCGATGACGACAATCGCGATGTAATATAAATAAGCGAAACAAAAACAAATAAGGAAGAATAAATAATTAAAGTAGGAAAGAATAAAAGCGATAACAGAAAATGCACTGTAGGCAATTGAAATATAAGAAGCATAATAATAAACGGAATAATAATTGATAGAAAAATTTTACAAAACTAATCTGAGAATATTAGCACTAATGGAAACTAAGAAAAAGACGCAGGAATGTACGGAACTAGATGAAGGACATATATTAACTTACTGTGGTGTTAATGGTTAATGGGACTGAGTTAGCCAAATCGGTTGTCATCTGCCTCAGATGATTGGAAATAACAGTCACAGTCTCTTTAATTATATAATTCATTTTCTCTTTACCAGCTTCAGATCTTCGCTATTGCCACTCTCTCCGGAGTTTTCGTTTATCCATGTTCTTAAAAGTATTGGTATATCGAGTTTAAATCATACACGCGGCGATTCCTGTGTTGCGTTGCAAGGAACAATTATTTGATTTTGTTAGTTTTGTTACTGCTCCTTTTATGTTATCTGATCTGTTGAACGAAATTTCAAGGTCTGTCAGTGGTTCATCAACCCTTTCTGGAAATGGGCATCAGTCTGCCAGTTTATTATCGAGTTCTGCTTGTGTTTGAGTACACGGTCGATAGTATTCTGGTGTGATTGAAGTGCCAACTCGATTCTATTTTCACTTTTATTGCATACATTTCTTCTATATTTGATTATTGGATATAAAAGTTGTATAAGGTCTTTGTCTCCCCAATGTTATCGGCACCTTTACGATAGTTTTTATACCGAGTGCTGATACTGTTGGTACAGTTGGAGGAAGTAAACGAAGTAGCTTGCAAAGCGGACCTCTATCAGAGAAGGTTTCTTGGAAAGAATGTGTGAATATATGAAAATGTACATCATGAAGCAACGGAAGAGACCTTAGGTATAAAAAATTAACAACACAAATACAAAGAAAAGTTTAGTGATGACCTGAAAAATGTGATCAAAAAAAAAAAAGGATGCATACATTAAGCGAATGCCGGACACACACATAGAATCTTAAGAAAAATAGCTACAGCTAAAACAAATAGTAACAGGAAAAGGAAAAAGATGAACGCAGAGAGAGATTGATTGTGTAGAGATGTCGATAGCCAGATCAAGCATGGAAAACAGTCACAAATGCGTACCAAGACATCATCTTAAGGAAAAAGATTTATACGAGTAATAACACCAACCCAATGGCTGGAACCATATTTACCCTTGCGACAGGAAAATGGACCAGAATCAGATATCGAAACAGAGGATGTAAAAACGCACTTAGAACAGAAAAGAATAATATAGCCTTAGAACCAAGTAATATACGAATTGAATAACTAAAATATGGAAGATATAAACTTTAAAACTTTCTAACCAAAATCTTTAATAGAATAGAACTATGTGAAAAATTACCGAAGGAATGGAATCAATATTTCATGTTGTTCATATATAAAAAAGACTATAAAATCATATCAGAATTACAAAGGAATAATTTGTCATATCACCTATTGTACGAATGTTTACCACAATCGTAAAAAATTAAAAACAAAAGAACATGCTACTATTGAGGGAAGAGCAAAGTGGGTTTATAAAAAGTAGGTTGCACCAGCAAAAGTCAGCACTCCCGCACATTCCAACGTTATTTATACTATCTGACACGGAGGGCGCATAGTACAGCGACCAATCAGAATTCAATTCCAACAGACCGTAAAGATTAGACTGGGGGATGGGATTTCCATCTTTGTTCAAAATTTTATTATTTTCATTCTTAAAAATGGTCAAACTTCCAAAAGAATTTAGCTACTTTGTTGAAGTTAACGCCTTTACAATTTTTAGGTCAGTTTCCGCAATGCTATGGTTTCGTAAAGATGTTGAGTAATACTACTACTACTTAATCATAATATAGTGGAAATATATTCTTTTATGAAGCGGATATATGACAAACTTCTGGGGTGAATATGAAACCATTTGTCGGGCCACTTAATTGTTTTCTCCATTTACCCAGTTATTTCTGGTTTTGACCTGTATATTTAATTCAAGTAGTAATCAGTTTGCATTTCGAATTGTTAATTTCCCAGTTTCGTCCATTTGTATACCTGCCTGAATCCTCGCTCACTATCGGCTGAGTGCAGCGCTTTTGTTATCTTCTCTTTCTCAGCGTCTTGCAATTTTGCCTAAGCACATTCTTTTTCTGGCAACTCGGCCTTGCGGCTCGCTGAACAAGAAAGAGTGTGCTTAATTAAGCATTATATTTTGAGAGCTGAGAATAAATCAGGTATGATGGACTTTCAAGTTTTATAATTCCCATATTAATTAGTCACTTTTATCTTTCTTAAAGTAGCCTTTGGAACAGACGTTATTTTTCTCGACGATTACCATACGAGGAAATATCAAGCTGTTTTCCACATTCCAATTCCGGCAGCTTAATTGAAGGCGCCACGTGTAGCTAGCCGTCGACGTCGGAATTCCTGTGAATGGCAGCTCGCAGCTCACGCCGCTTTTTGATTATTCACCAAGCGCTAATTCGCGAAAAGTTACGCGCGCTATTAATATGTTAATATTTCCTTAAAATTCTTAATTACTATCATAACATTACATGTTCAAATTTATTGTAAAAGGCGCACTCACGCTTGGGTTATCGGTGACCTGGGATTAAGGTTTCTTTACTGACAGCGATGTGCACATCTCTCGATGAATCCGACTAGTTTAAATGTTTTAAAAAACCCACGAAGGGGTTCTTAAAATTATGCGTGTGGAAACCTTCAATAAAACTTTGGAGACATTATTGAGTAATCTAGATAATCTGATAAACTATCAACTTATACCGTTTTTTGTTTAATAAATTCTAGTCAACCGTTGTTGGTTTATTTTTTACGGAATCACTCTGATTCCTGGCGCCCTATTGCGTTTTGTAGCTGCTTGCAGGTTGCACCGCTGAGCTCCAAATGCACGAGCTAAAAAGCGCCGAATAGAGCCAGTTCGCCCCACGCGGTAAGTGGGGTTAGCTCAAAAAATCAGTCAATCTGCGTTCTGGCGGTTTCAGTTTTTTTTACCCTAGCTAAACAGCAGGTTGACTCTTTTTTTTGTGACAAATATGCCGAAGAAGAAAAAACCACTCTTTTTGCGTATCTTGACTCCAATCATTTTATTCTATAATAAGATTCATTGACATCTCTATTTGTGCGATTAGTTGTTGCATCATAATTTCTTCTGATTTTGAATAGGAGACGTTGCTATTTTTATTTTGACTGAGTTCTTATGAGTAAAGGATTGTACCATTAATATATCAGTGGTGACTGGGTTTTCGCCTTGTTTAACATTTCTTTTTCGTGTACAATAACTCTGATATCTGGTGCATTCTGAAATGATTTTCTTTTACTAGAAGGACATCAACATTTACAGTGTTGTTCATAAATAATTTTATTACGTAAATGTACACGCTTTTATTTTTCCGATCAATATGTTATGGAACCCATTGGAATATTACCAAATTCGCAGTAAAGTGAAATCCATACATCATTAACATCCGTTGAGTTCAACACGAATAAGATGCTTGAAGTTTTGCAATATCTGAATATTGAATCCAGCGCAGACTCAGATTAAATACCAGCAACATTATTTCTAAAATTGTCAACTAGATTGGTCGAAAATATAAAAAACAAATAATTGAAAAGTAGCTCAGAACTGGCTATATTCCAGCGTAATAAAAAACGCCATTCTGGTACCAATATTCAAAAACGTCAATGCAACTGGTAAACAAAACTATCGTCCTATAAGTTTGATATCTGTCATATGAAAAAGATTAATAGCTAACAGTCTAACAAACTTCCTTCTCACAAATGACGTAATTCCGAATCTGACCTCAGCAAAGTGTTCTCCAGCGTTCGTCTTCTCCGTCTATTCTTTGGCGTGAGTGGAAATTTATTGGAATGAATTCAAAGTTTTTTAGTGACCATTATTTTCAAATTCGCATAAGTGGTCTACTCTCCGACTTAATCCTGTTAACTAGGGATGAGATCGTGACGTGAAAACAATTGGGTCATGCTGCGTCACGAAGGGTCCCGTCGTGAACGTGAGTAACCAAAATTTGAAATGATTGAAACATTTTGATAACATACTGTTCGTACAAATAAAAAAAAGTCGGGTCATCGTTGCTTTTGACGTTTCTCGTTTCAAAAGCATTGCGACAACTGCATCCATAGGCTACCAAGTAAACTCCTACTAAAAGTAGGTCCTTTACAAATATATTGTCAAACTGAAAATGACATACACATCAGCGTGCTAAAAGTAACTAGCTGGTTTTGAATTTCCGTATTTTAAACTATAAGTGAGAGTTATAAAGTTTGTAAAAGATGGTAGCCAAAATTAATTGGAACTTAGCACCTTTTATGTTTGTTGTAAAACCAGTTTAGTTTTTTGACAGGAGATGTGGAGCTTAGGTTGTTGTTAAGAGACAAAGTGAGAAGGCCAGGCCATGCCAACTCTTTACGAACATTTGAAGCCTGTGTTCGTCCCCATCAATGAATATACAATCGTGGTTAAATGTATATTGAATTCTTAAGACGTATCACAGAGCTATATATACAATAAATGTATGCCGTGTTTACGACCTATTATTAAAAATTACAATCATATATGTTTAAACTAACGTAATTTTGAATGCTTGAGTTGTTATGTTGACCCACTAGCATTGCAGAATTGCATCGTTGTACTTTTGACATACGATATACTACACATCTAAAAAGTGCAACGTCTGTTTGTAAATACGGAACTGGCGCTTGATTGCATGTGTCGCTTACATTTAATTGTTATCACTACACAGAAACTTGACACATATCTTATCTGGCGCAAGTTATGCAGTTTTTGTGGACTAATTGCGTGAACTTTTATGTTTACTTGATTACAGTTTATTTCACACTATATACTTAAAACCCATGATCAGACGTAGTTTGAACATTCTGGCCGGCTCGCTTGCTGACAGCCGGGGCTGGTGCGGTCAGGCGTCTATTGCAGGGGTTGCTTCGTGGACGTTTCCCTTGGCGTGAGGTGTTGCGTATAAGGGTTCTAAACTGAAGTCGTCTTGGCTGGCGCTGAGTTTTTGCTTCTGTTGTCCCTTGGTCCGGCAGTTGTGTTTCCATACACAATAGCTTATGCCGCACAGTAGGCCAATGACCAGTATTGTTACTATACTGCTGATAGACCCTGTCGTGATGGATAGGTGTCTGCAGCGTGTATTGGATAGGTCATGTATTGTCTGCTGCTGTCGGGTTAGTAGCACGCTTAAGTGACCTGATGTTTCCAGGCTTGGTTCTTCGGCTAAGCTTGGATACTCGCTTCCCATTGATTCTGCCTGTGATGTAATGTTGACTTGCAGAATTTTATTAAACGTTGCAACGACCGGGATCGTACTAAATGATCGTGCGTGCAGAATGTGTTGTCCTGTGTGGATGTAGCACTCTGGAGCGATCCAGCCATCCATGTATTCGCCTTGTACAGCTCTTTCCATCTTATTGTGGTGACGTTGTAGCGTTGTGTGCTACATGGCACCTTTTCCAAGCGTTGATACATCTCGTCGATGATGCAGTTGGGGTTTTTCTCGACACTATTTATGACAGTAGGTGTACATAAATAGGTGTGCTCCTTTATTAGAATGCTGACCTCGAACTTGGATGGCGGTATGCTGAAGTACTGCTGATGGTTGTAGTCCACAGCTAAGAAGTGCGGGTTGACTGCTATTGTTGCATACTCTCCGCTTTTGATTTTCCTAGGGATGGCGGTGACCTTGATGACTTCATATTCGGTTACTTCAGTGATATGGAAGTATCCAAATATCTTAATGGCTTCCTTGGTTTGTCCCACCTCCATCTTGTACACTGGCGATGGAAATATTCGTAAGTTTGGTGGTAGCGTCAAAGACAGCTGACTTATTATTGTTGCTATTTGAGCTGGTGATACAAACTCAAATGAATGGCTCCGCTTAAACACTGCGTCAAGCAACTTCCTGTATTTTTCTGCCACTTCTTGCAAATAGTTGCTGGCCACTTGATATGCTGATAACACGTGAACATTTAGTTTATTGGCGTCGATGGATCTGTACCAGGCCTTCATTTCGTTAATAAGGTGAATTCCTTGGTTGAATTTTATCAGGAAGTTTTCTAACTTTGTTGTGATCCTGCTCTCTGTTTCGTTCACCGTAGTTATTGCCGCTAACATCAACTTTGCTTGGTGACCGGAAGCGTCGATTAATACCTGCTGATTCTTGTCTAGATCAGCGATGTCCTTATACACTTCTTCGTTTACTCCAAACACTGATGTCAGGAACTTCCCTAGTAGTCCTCTTTGTGTTCGGTGTGTAGCTATTGTCCGGATGCTCCTCATGTCCCACAGAATATTGTTTTGTTGTTCCATTAGGTGGTGCATGAGTTCTTCGCAAAACTGGTCTTCCGTCATCTCGTTGCTGTTGTCGCATAATTGTTTGAATTGTTTAGCGGTAGCGTTAATCCCATGCTCGTCCGTGATGAAGGCAGATATCGAATATTCTACCCCTATTCGAATTGTCCCTCTATCGAGCTTCAAATTACCCACGTGTTCCACATATATACCAGGTTGTAACCTTTGCAGCGTATAGTTCGCTATAATGCCGGGAATTATGTGGCACATCATGAGCATGCATATAAATACTGCTGCATGTGTTTTCATATCTTGTTTCCGTGCTGACCTTGTGGTAGGTCTGGAACTGCTGATCCTTGTTTGCACTGGATTGCCTTCGTAGCCGACAAATCTTTGTTATGGGCCGTTTGAATTGACTTCTATCTTTGCCCTGGATTGTCACTACTCTTTTCAATCCATCCTTCCCTGGATGTGTATTAATTATTCGTGCTAACGGCCACTTGTTTGCCGGTATATTGTCTTCCTTGAGGAGTACCAAATCCCCTATTTCTATGTTCTATCTCGGAGTCTTCCATTTTCCACGTTGCTGTAACCTGGATAGGTATTCTGTTGACCATGTTTTCCAGAAATCTCTTTTCATTTTCTGTAGCAGTTTCCATCTGCTTAAATGATTGTTAGTGACTAAGATGTCGTCTGGTTCGGCTGGTGTGATGAGTGTTTGTCCGATCAGGAAGTGTCCTGGGGTGATTGCTGACATGTCGTTTGGATCGTTATTCATTGTTGTCAGTGGTCTTGAGTTCAGACAAGCCTCAATTTGATACAACAGGGTTGTCATCTCTTTGAAGGTGAGTGTATTGTCTCCGATGACCCGTTTGATGCGGTACTTGATTGACTTCACCCCTGCTTCCCAGATTCCACCCATGTGGGGGCCTGCCGGGGGATGAAATGCCACTGGACTGCTTCGGTGCCCAATTTGTCCTGTATTTGGGTGTCCAATAGCTTACTTGCTCCCACAAAGTTGGTACCGTTGTCACTGTAAATGTGGGCGCACTTTCCTCTCCTTGCAGTGAACCTTCTGAATGTTGCTATGAAGGCATTCGCAGTCATGTCGCTCACTGCTTCAATGTGTATGGCCTTTGTGGCCAAACAAATAAAAATGGCGATGTATCCTTTGTAGGACTTGTTGCCTCTTCCTTTGGATACTCGAATTTGGATTGGTCCAGCGTAGTCCAGTCCAGTGTGTGTAAATGGAATGGACGGTGTCACTCGTGCAGGGAGTAGTTGTTCCATTAGCTGATGCATAGGTGCTGCCTTAACTCTTGCACACGTCATGCATCTGTTGATGATTTTGGAAATAGCCTGCTTGGTTTGTACTATCGAGTACTTTCTTCTTATGAAGGCTGACGTGGCTTGATTACCTCCTTGTAACGTTTGGTGATGCGCTTCCTTGAAGATCAGCTTGGCTATATGACCGTTGTTGGCTATGATGATGGGGTGTTTCTCATCGTAAGGTAACAGCGAGTGCTGTATCCTTCCTCCCACTCGAAGAATTCTATCTCCATCTAGGAATGGGTACACGTTGAATAATGTACTTTTACTGTCTACCATTCTGCCTTGCTGTATCAGATGATGTTCTCTTGGGAAGTCATGCTTTTGTGCTGATTTGACGATGCATTTTAGGATACGCGATAGCTCGGTGGTGGATAGTTGCTGGAGCGCTACGTCTCCCTTCCTACATTTCTTCAGGAACCGCTTACAGTAAGCGATTACTCTTATCATTTTGCTGAATGATGAAGATCTTTCCATTTCATCAGTTGCCTCACTGATTGCTGCATGCACTGCTACCTGCCGAGGTTTTCTTCTTTCTTCTTCTGTAGCACTCACCACTGTTGTTTGGGCCTTTATTCGTTCCTGAGTATCTTCCTTTGATAACCATTCAGGGCCGTGGAACCATAACGCGTGGTCACCTAATCTGGACGGTTGTACTCCTCTTGTGACCAGGTCTGCGGGGTTGTCTTCCGACTTGACGTGATTCCAGCACTGCTTGCCGACGCACTCGTGAATTGTAGCAACCCGATTTGCTACAAAATTCTTCCATTTCTCTGGACTTCCTTTTATCCATGCTAGAGTTATCATTAAATCTGTCCAGGCATAAATTTCAATGTTGTCTAACTCCATGGTTAAAATGGCCTTCTTTACTAGTTTGGCTAATAATTCAGTCGAACATAATTCTAGCTTTGGCAGTGTCTTCTTCATCTTGAGGTGTGCCACTTTTGACTTGGCTGGGAGTAACGTCACTGTCGTGGTCCCTAATGGTGAAGACTTTTTATGTAGATCGCCGCCCCAAAAGCTCGCTCTGAGGAATCACAGAAACCATGCATCACTGTGTGGCCATCCTCTTCATAATTTATCCATCTTGGGATATGCCCTTCTTCTACCTTCGGTAGTTCTTGCCTGAATCTTGACCATCTGTCTTGTATATCCTTGGGTAATTCTTCATCACATGAACAGTGTCCAACCCATAATTCTTGTATTAATAACTTAGCAGTTATGATAACTGGTGCTAGCAGTCCTAATGGGTCAAAAATTTGTGCTATCTCTGATAGGATCTTCCTTTTCGTTACTTCGCCTTCTGGTTGCTGCTTGACTTTGTATTGCAGTACGTCACGTGTTGGTGACCAATGTACTCCCAGTGTCTTCCTAGTAGCATCCTCCTTGTCCCCTATTATGATGTTGGTACTTTCTTCAGGTTCTGGTAGGTTACTACTCCATTTGCTGAGATAGAACCCTCCAGTTTTCAACATCTTGGTTAGTTCGTCTTGGATGCTCCTTGCGTCTTCTTTGGAACTGGCTCCTGTTAGAAGATCGTCTACATAGAAGTCCCTCATGGCAATCTGAGAACCTCTTCGGAATCGGTGTTGTTGATCTTTGGCCAACTGCTGCAAGGTCCGAACTGCCAGGTAAGAAGTTGCGGTTGTGCCATAACTCACTGTGGTTAGCTGATACTCTTGGAGTGGTTCTGTTTCCGAGAACCTCCACACAATTTTCTGAAAGTGCTGATCATCCTCAGCTATCTGTATTTGTCTATACATCTTCTCAATGTCTGCGGTTAGTGCAAACTCGTATTTCCTCCATCTCAGAAGGATATCTGTTAAATCTTGCTGTAGCCTTGACCAAGTGTGCATCATTTGGTTCAGGCTTTTCCCATTTGATGACTTGGATGAAGCGTCAAAGACTACTCTTAACTTGGTTGTATCACTGTCCTCTTTTATGACAGCTTGGTGAGGAATGTAGTATCCTTTTCTCGGATCATCATCTTGATCCATTTTCCTCATGTGACCTAAGGAAATGTATTCCCTCATGAACTCTTCATATTCGGACTCCAATTTTCTGTTAGTCTCAAATCGTCTCTCCATTTGCAGCATTCTGGCAACTGCTCTCCTCCTTGACTCGCCCAAATGACTTGGATCCTCCTTGAATGGTATTTTTACCACATCTTGCTTCGGAAAATGGGATTCCTCGAACTGATGTTCACAGTCTTGATCTTCCTGAGAGACAGGTTTCTCCCTTGAGACCTCTTCTATCTCCCAGAATTTCCTGAGTTGGTGATCTTCTTCCAGGTTAGATACCATGCTTACCACTCTCATGTTGGGTTGTTTTGTTGCTTCTACTGCCCCAGATAAGATCCATCCTAATTCTGTTCTTTGCGCCATCATCCCTTGTCTTGTCTTCTTAACCCCTTCTAGGAGTATATCAGGATATCTACTGGACCTGGCATGTTGTAGGTAGGATCGGCCAGTAGGCAATGTTCCTATGCGTCCTTCTCCTTTTCCACGATTGTATTTCTTGGCAACGTCCCTGTCAATCTTGCCATTATAAGCAGATCCCCATACATTCGGAAGTTGCTGGAAAATCGTGGTCTCACTTCTATTCAATCTTTCCTTTGGATTTCCCCGCTTCGCTTTTTCCTAGCCCTCTGATGTCTGCTTGGATTTTTGTTCTTGGTATTGCCAATAATTGCGCTGCTTCTTCGGTTATAAATGATGCCTGTGATTCTGGATCGACCAAAGCTCTCAATAGTTCATAATGTCCTCCGAGTGCCTTGATTTTTAAAAATGCCGTGGCTAGCAGAACTTCCTTCTGGTTGGGATTTTTAGATTTTCTGCTAACTAGGCTGCTTACTTCTTCCACTGTTTGTCCGGAGGTGGAGGCCACTTGAGATTTCCTATTTGGCTCCTGCTGAGGTTTTGCTATTACCTGTTGAGGACATCTTACCGGAGTTTTGCTCCATTCCTTATGCAGCATAGTATAGTGCCATTTGTCGCAGTTTTGGAGTTTGTTCAAATTATAGCATTTTTCATTCTCCTTGTGGACTACACATCTCACACACAGCCGATGGCGCCTGATGGTTTGGTATCGATCGTCACTGTTCATGGAAATGAATTTTGGGCACTGTGTGATCTTGTGGCTGTTGTTGCAAATTCGACATCTACTGATGCTTGCTTGATAACTCCTTACTGGCCATGGTTTCCTTGTTGATTGTGACATTTTAATTCGTTTTGCGATTTCCAGCTTCCTTTTGGAATCTTGAATTGTCTCAAGTGATTGGAATGTTTTTTCCAAAACTTCAACATGTTTGCTAGCTCCTGGATCTCTCAAGAATTGGTCAGCGACTGTTCATATAACTTCTTTGTGTCCTTGTCTAGCTTCTTGACCAGCATATGTGCTATCATTGGTCCCCACGACTCAGTATTCACGCCCAAGCACGTAAACTTTCCAATGTGGTATCATGCAGCTGTTTCAGGCCAGCTGCTGATTCACAGTTCAAATTGGGCAGTTCTAACACGTTGTCTAAAAATTTGGAAAACAAAATTCTTTTGTTATTATACCTGATTTTTAGTAGGTCACATGCGGTTTCATAGTTAGGGTCCGATGCGTTGAGATGTTTTATTAATTTACTCGCCTCGCCTCTGAGATAAGTTTTGAGGTACTGCATTTTCTCTGTCTTGCCTAATGTGGCATTGTTGTGGATGAGTCGCCCAAAAATGTCGTGGAACTTCCTTCGAACATTGGCATTGTGATTTTGGGCAGTGGGATGGCCAATTCTTCTGGTGATCGTGGCTGTTCACTTCTCGGGATGCTACTTATTTTGTTAAATATTTGAGCTATTACCTGGTTATAACGCTCTTCCATCTGATTGTAAATTTCGTGCGTGAAGTAATCCTCTGCAAATTCCTGCTCCCCTCCGAGAATCTCCTCATGAAGACTCGTGGTGTTTTCCCACTGCTCACATATTTTGCTCGCCTTATGTTCGTAGACCATTTTTGCCTGGGGTTGTTCTAATGCTGACACTGCTTCATTAAATACTTCGCTAAATAACCGCATTTTAATTTCTTGCTTCTTAAGTCTGCCTCCTTGTTCGATGGGGTTTTCCAATTTCTCGGTTTCTAAGCCGTTACTCTCCTCACTGGCTGGATTTAGTTTTTTCTGCCATTCGTGTATGGAATCTGCAATTACCTGAAATCTTTCTTTCACCTGGCTGTAGAAATCCTTTTTAATGTATTCATGATCTGCTGGAAGTCGCTTTCGTAGGTCCATATCACCGCTCTCGAATGCCTTCCACAATCCTTCTAATTTATCCTCTTTCTTGGCTAGGTACATCTGATTCTTTCTGCTTCCGGAATCCTTCTTCATATTTGTGAGCAGTTGGCACATTTTGTCCGCCAGTTGCTTCTGCTCCTTTATAATTGACTCCATGTTGATGCGGCCTTTTTATTGGATTTGGAACTAAAACTGGCTTAATAAGTAGTATCTTACCACTTTACGTACTTTCCAAGTTCTTAGCGGGTTGATTGCCGCTGAAGATTCTTCTCGCTGCACGGCGGAAGCCCTTGGAAATTATTAGCAGGACTTATGCTGCTATCACTAATTCTCGCCTTTTCCTGTGGCGGAATTCCTTTGATTGAGTCGTAGGACGTTTTCTCCTTGGCCACGGCTGAATTTGAACTTCTCCCCAATCTTTACACAGAAAAGTACATACCAATCTTGTTGCGCGTCTTGCAAAATTTTCCTACGGATATGGCAGATCCGGTCCAGTTGCTTACTTGCCCAGAGTTTGGAATCTGTTCCGCGTGTTCAGGACTCTTGATTGTTGCACTAACTTCTTTTCAGCCTCCAAAAAATCCAGTTTCCTCTTGACCGGGGAGTTGTTGGCTTGTAGGACCAATGTCTTCTCCAAATTCCGGCTTCTTCGTGATCGGGAAGCTGTTGGCTCGAAGGACCAATGTAAAAGATGGTAGCCAAAATTAATTGGAATTTAGCACCTTTTATGTTTGTTGTAAAACCAGTTTAGTTTTTGACAGGAGATGTGGAGCTTAGGTTGTTGTTAAGAGACAGGGTGAGAAGGCCAGGCCATGTCAACTCTTTAGGAACATTTTAAGCCTGTGTTCGTCCCCATCAATGAATATACGATCGTGGTTAAAGGTATATTGAATTCTTAAGACGTATCACAGAGCTATATATACAATAAATGTATGCCGTGTTTACGACCTATTATTAAAAATTACAATCATATATGTTTAACCTAACATAATTCTGAATGCTTGAGTTATTATGTCGACCCACTAGCATTGCAGAATCGCAGCGTTGTGCTTTTGACATACGATATACTACACATGTAAAAAGTGCAACGTCTGTTTGTAAATACGGTACTGGCGCTTATTGCATGTGTCGCTTACATTTAATTGTTATCACGACACAGAAACTTGACACATATCTTATCTGGCGCAAGTTATGCAGTTTTTGTGGACTAATTGCGTGAACTTTTGTGTTTACTTATATTACAGTTTATTTCACACTGTTTTCTTAAAACCCATGATCAAACATAGTTTGAACAAAGTTATTCTACGTTTTTCGTTAGAGGAGATAAAATGTTTTAAGTAATTAAATCATCAGGCAATAAATAAATTAAAAATTTTACTAATTGGGTTTGACAACTACCGGCTGCAGACATAATCACTGTTACCGGCTACCTATCTACTGCCATTTTTATTACGACATAACTGCCAGAAATGTAATATTTTGTAAAATCGGTATTTATGGATCAATAACGGTCAATTTCAGGTCGTAGAAAAAAAATTTATGCAAGCACGTGGTAGTGTTAGCGCACTTGACATTATATGAAACTCGTTTCGTAATTTTCATGTCTCGTCACTTTTAGCACTTGCATCATAACTAGCTGTTAAATCTAGGAACTAAAAGTGTTGCCTAGCAACACAATACATTTTTGTATCAACAAGAGATACGTCAACTCAAGGGCATATTTTGATACTTTAAATGTAAAGACGTTTAAGACGGTTGTAGAAAAAGTTCTGCGCCAGAAATCGGTATTTATCTCTTGTTGTAAGTTGTTCTACACACTATTGAGTTTTGACTTCTTTCTATGTTCATCATTATGGCTACGAAACATAGGTAATTAAATGATATCTCGTGTAAAGTGTATTTTATTTTATAACTCTTTAGTTCTGTTTCGGTTCGTTTATTGGTTTAAAATCTTAATCTGGATTTTCAAATAAAAGTCACAGATCACGTCGTAAGTGGAGGGTCACGCCGTGAACGTGAGTGAACGTGTGCGTAAGCGTGAGTGAATTTGACTGTTTAAAGCAAGCGTGAAACGTGCGTGACCATGAGTGAATCTCACTCACGCGCCCATCTCTACTGTTAATAGCGGTGTTCCCCAGGGATCCGTTTTGGGCCCCATTCTTTTCCTGATCTATGTCAATGACTTGTTGAAGAATGTTCTATATCCCGCAAGTGTGTTTGCTGATGATGTAAAATTGTACAATCACTCCTTGGACTGTCACGACATTCTTCAAGAAGACTTAAATAGAATTAATAGTCTCGAACTTGGTTACTGACCTTCAATCTTGAAAAGTGCAATGTACCTACACCAAAGCCAACGTATCGTCTTGAATCTGGGCGTGTGTTACTTTCTATTGCGAAATATTTAAAATGGTCGGCTTACATCGCTTCAATAACAAAGAGAGCCAACTAAATTCACATGATATCTATCTCCTTACCTACGTTAGACATGTTCTGGAATATTGTGATTAGATCTTCTTATTGCTATATCACTATATCCACGCTAATGTCAGGTCGCTATGATATACCATGGCGTGCTTATTCTTTATTCTAAAAACATCTCTCTTCTCTGTTCCATTCGATTAAGCATTTTTTGGTCTTAAGGTTTTACTTCGATATATTTTCCTACAGGTTTCTATCCATCCATATCTCACCTTGAATATTTTTCTTTTGTAAGGCGCACTCAATCCATTTATACCATTCCCTTCTTAGTAGATCTTTTGTTCTTTTATGTGGCGGTATTCAATTCATTACTCTCTCTGGAAACGTGTTGTTTCTCATCCTCCGAAGGTCACGTGATGAGTTGTCTTTTCTTTACTTCGTCGATTATATTCTATTTTACTTCAATTTCTGTTTTTATTCATGTGTTGGTATTTAAGTGGTCTTTATCCGGTAGGCAATTTTTAAATCTTTAAGTTGTTGTTTGTATATTTCCGCTAATTGCCTTTTTCGAAATGCTGAATGTATTGTTTGATACAAACACACAGCTGCATATCATGCATACAAGCTAGTTTCACTACTATTGGAATTCCATTGTGGTACTCTAAAGCCATTGGCTATTATTTACTCATCAAAAGAGCGCCTTCAATGCTATTTCAAGTTTTGTGGACCTTCTTACTATTTCTCTGTTCCTGTTCTGTTTGGTCAATTTTTCTTAATATTGTAGTATTTGCTTACCTGCTTGCAGTCTGCGTATCTTTTTCTATTGTGTCAATTATCGTATGTGTTTCTTTCATGAAATATTCTTTCAGTAATATTTTAAGTTCTTTTACCATACCATCCACATATCCAAATACAGGGTTTTCCTGTGTGTCCGCCAAAAGTACTTGTCGCTTTTTAAATTTAATTTTTGATGTTAGGGTCCGTTATTAGTTGAAACCGACAATCTGGCATCTCTTGCCTGTTATGCTTCTTTTCATACTTAAAAGATAAACAGTTTTGTTTTTTTATTATACACTATATTCAAGTAGTGCATTCTCAATTAGCAAAAGATCATAAAGCCGACCCTGCGCTGTAATGGTATTATGAAATTAAATTCGCGTGTGTAGCATTAAACGGGAATCTAAAGCCTGTGCGCTGAATGAGGGGAGTTTTAGCTAAAGATTATTTCACAAAAAAGTGACTATTAGCGTGCGGGCTTAGCCCGAATGCGTACGTGCCCGTCTTCTGGTGCGGGGCGTCGGCGAAATAAATTTTGCCATACGAAAAGCGAAGTAAGTACAAGCGGCTCCGACAGCCTCACAGTAAGTAATTTGCTGTATCAGTTCTTGTTGGTTTACAAGGCATAGTTTGCTGGAACACACGTCTTCTTGAGCGTGTAAAAATGAACTATGCGAATTATGAAACCCAAAGGGTGCATTTGCGATGTTCGAATACTTTGTGACGTAATTCGGACGGGCGGTGCTAGTCGACGCTCTGCTTCCTGTACGAAGTGACTGAAATACCAATCATCCAGTTGATGACGCCAACCATGGCCAATATATATACAAGCTGGCGATTCACAGGCTTCAAGGTCTGCAGCTGAGTCGTGGAAATCATGTCAGTTAAGGAACGTATTTATTTATTTATTTATTTTGGTACTCAGCCAACAGCCGTTAGGCCAGTTATAGGCGTCGCTGTACATTTTATGGGGACTTCCAACTCCAGTAACGACTGTCATGATGTTATTATGACATCCGGAACCAACTATTTACGTGACAGCCGTATCACGAGGCGCCGAAAGAAGCAGCCATAGAACTCCCATCTAAGTTCTGACCAGAAAGAGCGTTGCTTAACTCTACTGATCGAACGTGAACGTTTGTTCAAACTACACCACCCAGGACCGAGAATACGTGTACGAACGCAATTTCTGCGGGATTATTGCAAGCAAATCTAAATAGGGCCTAACTTAAATAGCATCGGCTTCAGGCGATTTTGATGTTGCGTTTTGTAAGGAAATTTATTATGATTGCGTTGTAAAGACAATTATTTCAATGCTATATTTGAGGCTTTATATACGTTGTGTAATACTTGCGAGTGGCCGTAGCTATCTAGCACGTAAGTTGTTATAGGAGTTGACCCCATTTTCCTTCATTTCTTTTGTGTTGTTTCACGTGTTTTTACATGTGGTTTATAATCAATAGATTTGTGCAAACAAATTGGATTTTCTTGTGCATTGTTTAAGTTAGTTTGAGCCGAGAACCCTGCAGGGGAAAGCAGTTTCCTGTTTTGGCAAATACTAATTTTAGAATTTTGTGTTCACTGAGCTAGCGAGGTAAATACAAAAGGCAAATAACAATTCAAATTTTAAGGCTTGCGAGACGTTTTATTAATATTTAAGATACCACGAGAGGGATTTAAACTTCATGTACTGTTAGGGTAAATGTGGTGATGATGGCACCCTTTTTTTAAACCATTTTTTTAAATTGGTTATTAGACATACAGGTTCGGTGCTTGGTGGGATTAATAGAGAAAGACAAGTACTATAATGGAGCAACCTCATTTTACAAATTTGTGTTATAATATGTGACTTATTTATTTATTTTAAATTGATAAAGTGTGCCATCATTGCAACACCAGTATTTGTATGATGGCATATATTATGATAGGTTCAGGTCCAAATAACTCAAAATAACTCGTTTTATTGAAAGAAAGGTACATATAAAAAATACAGAGTTTATTTAAATACAGACTTCACAAGTGAATTGTTTAATACGCCGGTCGACGCCAGCACAATCAACGTGGCACCAAGATAGGCACTTATCGCACCTAATCCAGAACTCATTTTTACATGATTCTAAATAAAGCCCGTTACAATAAAGGCAAGCCAAATCATCGGATTCGTCACCATTATTTTGAAATTGTGTCTCCTCGCACTCATCATCTAACGCGGTGATTTTTCTTTTAGCTTGTCTAGATAATTTTGCTCTTTGTTGTATTGCTTTCTGTTCCTCTTGTTCTCTAGCTTCTTTAATATCTGGTGTTGTGTTAACTATTCCACATTTTCCACGTTTCCTTCCTCTGCGATTGCTACTGCAGGCCGCTGGAGCAACTGGTATAGATGACAGTTCTTCAATACTAATCGACAAACCTTCTTTAATATTGCTACCACTTGAAGAACTTTCTGCTGTGGCGCGACCACTTGAAGAACTTTCTCCTGTGGCGAGATCTTCTCTGCATGGGGTTTTGTATGCAGATGTTTGTGTTTCAGATGAACCATTTTCACAGTTCTTAGTGTTATTCATATTATCAGTAGGTTCTTCGGTCGTCTGAGATGATGCAAATAACCAATCATCGAAGATATTCGCATTTAGAGGGTTGATGCCTGTTTTTTTAAATGCTTGAACGGCATTTCCAATAGTTGCCGCTTTTAACCCTTATGTGGCTGAAGGTGGTACCCGGGTACTTTTAGGGTATAAAATATAGAATATTTTGGTTTTGGGAAGACGAATCAACTTGAGCTTCTAGGACATCTCTAAATATATAATTGTAAGTATATTTTGAAAATTTCTTGTATTGGGAGCTATGGAATATCGGGTTTATTTGGCCTTGATAAAAAATCAACACATTCTGGCGGACGGTGGTACCTGGGTACCACGGTTCCTGGACAAGATTTGAATTATTAGGAGCTTCCACAGAAATTCCTACAACACTTTCAATGGTCTTTTCATAAACCGATTTTGCAATACCATGGGATTTTCGCTTCGTTGGTTCACAGCTAGCAAGCACAGATCACGAGCTAAATCTTTTAAGAAATGTATCCTCTAATTTATGTTCTGATGCTTTTCGTGTTTTTTTTTAGTGTAGGTAATGTAGGCAGCCAGAGTTACTACATCTAATATATTGAAAAAAAGGCCACTGACCGCTCGCCACATGTATATTTTATCGATAACGTCAGCATCTGACTTAGTTTCATTATAAAACGAGATTACTTCAGGCTTTGGCTTCAGGGTATCATCAGTTGCATAGAGCGTATTGTTGATAACGAAACTAAGGCTTACCTTAAATAAAGAACGACTTCCGGGATTGGACCGCGTCATTATTGGGTCGAAAAACTCAAAGTTTCGCCCACTTTCGTAAGGGGCTTCATCAAGAGGAAAAAGCAAAAATAGCACAGTAACTGAACGTGTTAACCACTCCAGAGGCGAAATTCGATCTGAGTTTCGTCTCTGGCGTGGTTAACATGTTGAGTTACTGTGCTATTTTTGCTTTTTCCTCCTGATGAAGCTCCTTACGAAAGTGGGTGAAACGTTGAGTTCTTCGATCTCAATAATGACATGGTCCAATCCCGGAAGTTGTTTTTTACTTAATGAAAATGGCCGTGAAAGCCTTCGAAATCATCTAAGACTTACTTTACCTTTGGGACATACGAGCACAACATGGCATCTGTGTTGAAAGCAAAGTTCGTTGAAAAGGCGGTTGTTCCATTTCAGCTAAAAGGTCTTTGGGAGTATAGGATTTGCTTTTCATAAGCGTACCAACCAGAATGAGTCCATATGAAACTTTGTAATACCAACATAATTGCATTACAGTTGTTTCGTCAATGTTAAAGCCCCTTGCTTGATTCTCGAATGATATACAACCGGATTTGAGACTAGGGTAATGGGGTCTTATTTCAGATGGTCGAATTACTTCTACGATAAACGGTAGAGTTGCAGTAGTCCCCGTCTCTGTAATAAATTCCTCATTGTCGTCGCTGTTCAGCTTCACTGTCCAGTGTAAACATCTTCTACGTCTGATTCTGTATCATATACTGGTGGCTCATAATCCTCGTCGTTACTATCTTCAAATGAACCACTAAATTATTTATCTTACATTTCATACAACCTTGCGACTTCTTCAGCCATCACTCTATATCCATTGACTATAACAAACACAAAAATAAAGCAACATGCTTATATGGCCGGGCTCCATAGCTCAGTGGTTAAGCATTCTGGCTACTGATCTAAGGGTCGAGAGTTCGATCCCCGATCTTGGAAGCTCTACAGAATGCCATCATTCAGAAGTGATGTAAAGCCGTGGATCCCATATAGCTACAAAGTGTAGCATGTAAAAGATCTCTTGCTAAGGTTGAAACTCCTTAGTCTCGGCAAAATTCTAAGTAGGACTTTGATCATGTGATCAAAGCAGTCGGTGTCTAAAGTACCTGGTACTCCGCACGCTTAGACCTTGTCCATTACAAACAAACAAACAAATATATTTATCTAAGTCCAGATATCATTTGGAATTATATGGTGCAGCAACACTATTAGCACGAGTAGAAGGCATTCTTTTTTCCCATTTGAACAAAACTGATCATAATTCAACGGGATCACAACGTCGACTGCACCATACATGAGAGATGACTAAGCACAAAAAACAGTCAACGTTACCGTTAGGTTCGCACAGGCAGACAAACATACAACAATCCGCGCAACACCATTCAAAATACACAGTGGTACCCAGGTACCACTTCCCGCCATGTACGTTGTATTATTTTTGCCGCCACATAAGGGTTAAATAGGCATCTGAAAACAAACCAGCAATTTGATACTGTGTTACTGCTCTTCCGGGATTAGCACAAAGCCACTGTTGAATAGCTTGATCATAATAAACTTGGAGGGGCCCAAAAAACCCAACATCTAATGGCTGTACCCGGTGGGTACAGTGGGCTGGGAAACAAAATAATATTATGTTGTTCTCTTTAGCTAATTCCAATACATTCAAGTGCTTATGGCTGGTGTGCCCGTCTAGTAAGAGCAATACTGGTTGATCTTCGCTTGGTTTGGCATAGTGAATAAAGTGCTTCAACCATCTGACGAATACTTCACCAGACATCCATCCGTTTTCCTGACAAAATCCTACCGACCCTGGGGGTGCATGATCTAACAACTCGTTCTTCAAATTCTTCCTTGCGAATATAAATGCGGGCGGAATATATGTGCCAACTGCATTCATAGCACATACTGCAGTAACATGTTGGCCTCTTTCGGCACTTGAAACAGTTCCCACCTGTTTTCGGCCTTTTGTGGCAAGTATTTTAGAAGGTTTCTTCTGTACTGTGAACAAGCCAGATTCGCCCATGTTGAAGATATTCTCGGGAGAAAATTGGTACGAATCTAGTACAGAGGTCAGTGCTTTGAAATAATTACCAATATTTACTTTATTAAAAGCCTGGGCTCTAGCTAAGGATGCATTTTCCGGTGTTCGTAAGGATATCGATGGATTTATTTAAAAAAAAGAGCGCAGCCAAGCCCAGCCAGCTTTTTTATGATGTTTGTTGAAACGGTGATTAATATTGTTTTTCTCTGCTATTTCAAAGGCTAACGTCCGTAAATCAGCAGTTGTAAGCCCATAAAATCGTTCTTCAAGCTTCTTTATATGTGAGACTAATTGTTCCTCTACTTCTTTGATAAATGTGGGCTGGCAACCTCCAAGATTCCCTTTTGTACTTCCAAGTTTGCTTTTGCACCTACGCCGTAAAGTAGTTGCAGGTACGTCATATGTCTTTGCTGCTAGTTTCCATCCCATTTTCCCGTCCTTTAAATCTTTTATGGCATTACTCATATTCACTTCTTCCCACACTTGCCTTGTCTTTTGGTTTTCCATTATATCTGAAATTGTAAAAATCGTGTCTAGGCACATTAATGAACAAAAATCGAAGTATTTCTATGATGGCATACTATGCCGTCATAGAAACATGTTAGGTATGCTATCATTGCGACAAACGCACACTTAACTTTAGGCGGCAACAAATTACAACAAATGAAACATAACCTTAAATAAAGCAACGGCATTGTAATCACAACACATCCCCCAACACAACAGAAAATAAATCGTTGTTAATTAATTTCTGAAGATTACAGTAAGAACACAAGTATAAAAACTTTGGCCCTTACCTAAATTATTAACACTTGGCATTCGTCAGACGATCGTACTATGAGACAACCGCTCACATTGTAACGTTCACAAAGTCGTTCTGTAACGTACACAAAGGCGCCAAATTTAAAATTCGTTTCGGTAACTGAGATTTACACAATATGCCATCATAACAAGGGTGCCGCCATCGCCACATTTCCCCTACATAGTGTATGCAATTTCCCAACTTATTTAATAGTTTCTTTAGATTACCTACCCTAAACTAATCTAGTTACCTTTTTATTTTCACCTAACGACTACCGTTGCCCCCCGGAACCGCTTACGCATTACTTTAAAGGGCTCGAGTGTCACTAAACCTTAACTAAGTGAAAATCCAAACCACCAGTGTTGGGAATCGAACTATACTCGCTCCGGCTCGATCGAAACCTAGCTAACCTAACCTAACTTATCATAACTTAAGCCAACACAATCTAACCAAAGTGAATAACCTATATGGAGCAAATAAAATGTACTTGACAATCAGCCACCGTGCTAGTTTTTACCATTACAGCCATGCCAAGTTACAGATGCAACCGGCGATCATTGTGACCACCATAATGTTATATTGCTTTGGTTACTTCACGTAAGTTTCATATCGTTGGAGTCTAAACTAATTAACACTTTGGCATATACTTGAACTAATAGCTTTGGACGATAATGTCAACTACAGAGTAAAACATACTGGAAAAATAGTGACCACATCTCCTTTCTAAAAGAAGAGAAACGAGGTTGCTCCATGTTTCAATTTCTGTTTAGTATTGCCTTGCATTAGATCAAAAATACTACAAAGTACTACACTGGCTGGAGATCAAATGAGATAATAATAACCACTTATATAAACTAAACTATGCAGATTACATATGTTCATTGGCACATAAGTGCAATAACATATTACAGTCAAAGTTATGCCATCTTCAACAACAGGTTAAACTAATAGACGTTGAAATAAAAACAAAATCGTCGAGAAGTGACACAAATAGTCACTAACGCATCAATAATGAACAGATAGATCAACGTTGAAAAATATGACTACTTAGGCAGTACAATAACTATAAGTGGGGGGACATAGAATACCGAATAACAAAAACAAGAATAACATTTAGAAAGCCAAAATGTATACCTGGTGTCCACTAGCAAAGTCGAGTATGGGTAATTAACATTGTGCATTCGATTTCTAGGTATTTTGCCATTATTTCTATACTAAATCAGTAATTATTGTTATTAGTAGTATCACTCGATGCCCAATAATTTTATCTTTCTACTGATGCTATTACTTTTCCTGTAAGTTCAATTAGTGAGCAGGAATCAGCAAAAGCGTTTAGCACAATGTTAAATTCGCACTGTAAAATATACCAAAATGTAAAAAAAAAAACAAAAGAAACCAAGCAAGCGATTCAAGGTTACTTTCGTAAGTTGAATGAGTTTTTTTGAAATAATCTGTTATTTTGATTCTGAGTTGTTAACTTTGTTAACCTTGTTAACTTCATTTCTCACCAACATCAAACCTCGTTTTAACTAAATCTCTAACTGCACTCTCACAAAAATGTATAGTCATGGGCCGCTCTGAATAATGTTGAAAAACCATAGACTGTACAGTTATTCATTATAAGATCTTTTTATACTCAAAATGTATGCCTATTTTGTCGGTTCCGCATAGTAATTATAGTTTCTCATATATCAATAACTGTATAGGATTTACGTGCGAAAATGCGATGGCAGCCGAATCGGCAATATAACGAAAACTCACGATTTTTGAGCCACCGCCGCAGACCCGCAGTCTTATCGTAATATTTACAAATATGAGGCTCTTGAAAATATTATGCAAGCTTTGACATTGAAAATGAATGCAATTGTATCCTGGTAAATCATCTTTAGCGTGATTATTTAACTTGGGTGACTTCGGTTGTTTCGTGCAGTTTTCTTCAAAATGACGGAGAATAGCATAACTAATATTCTCAACACCTATTGTTAGTTGAAAAGGTTAAAATAACAAAAACTAGTACAGCCTACACCGGTAATAAATTTCAACCAGCAAGGTAAGGTTGAAACTTTTAATTCTACAAGACATTTTTCTATGTATATTTACAAGGAAACACATGGATTTGTGGATGTGATGCATTAAATGTTTTTTTAACTCCTATGTATATATTGTGTTGTGTTTGAATACCTTTTGTTCAGTGCATATGAATGTAGGTGAGTCATTAATTATTATTTCTTGGTTAGATATTATTAAAAAATTAGAGCTTTTCAAATACAATTATCACAATTCTCTACCGCTGTAAAGTTTGTCTTTTTTTTATGTACAATACCTATACGTGTAGTTTACATATTATAATAATTATTTGTTTCTTATTCTTAGTGCCACCCAGACATTTTCAAAAGTCGGCGACTGTGGAACAACAGACAACAAGGATAAGCAAATAGATTCAAACGATAGATACAGAGAAGAAAACTGAAAGCCATAATTTCATTATTCTTAATAATCCTTAAAGACTTCGTTATGTTTGAAGGAAGCGCGATCTTTGGAATTGCAATTCGCGGAATTATTCGTTAGCGTTCACCCCTTTATTGCCCCAAATGATCGTAGTTAGCTGTGTTACATTTCTAACGAAGAGATAATCCGGGCAAATTAGAACGCCACTGCTTAACCCAATCCGATCTTAATTCTAAGGCCCATATTCATTTCCAAGTGTCACTTCATTCCATCTGCTGTGCACCCATCGCAGGCGGCCGAGCTGCAGCAAAAAACTGCTAATTGCATGCAAGCAAAGCGTGGCAAATCAAACGTGACCGTCAATATGTCACCTATAAAATGCATCAGCAGACACGGATTTGGCGTGGACTGTACGCATACGGTATTGATCGGCAGGACCCTCCAGCAGCAACCTTGCAGAGACATGCACCGACATAACCCTGTCAAAGCCCTTTGTCTGGCTCGTGCGCAAACCTGTATCCCATATCATCCGTGCATAATACGTGCTCGATTTGTCCAGGTGCAATCGTTTTTGTAGATGTATTCGACACCTTTGATCCCGGAAGCACTACATTCAGGGAATTGCTGCGTTGCATCAACGGTAGCCCTGTAATAGCTATTAATCGGCGGCTCGTTTTTGTTTGCCGTGTCGTTTTGATCCTCATTACAAAATGGAGGATTCTCTGAAAAATCCTTCAAAGCTTCACGGTGCTGAATAAATGAGAGGATAATGGAACTCCTCAACGGTATTTACCAATGGCGTATTTGGACACCACGAAATATTTTGTTCGCAATATTCCCGAAACAAATGAGATTAGTTTGAATAAGCGAATTAAATAATTATACTTGAAAACACGTTATCAGCATTTTGTTCGTTTTAACTATATCCGTTCCAGGTTTCATTGTGGCATTTATTCAAGGTCCAACTGTACCTACATCACTTTTTATGGTCCCCAATCGCAGTTTCTAGCAAAGAATAAAGAAATTCGTGTAGATTTTTAATTATATATTACAGAAACATAAAATACACTCACAGTTATAAGTATACAGTTACAACTTCAACAGCACATCAGCAAAACCAGCAGCTATCAAATATAGGTATCGCACACTCTGAAAGATGTCGTTCTTCTTTTTCTTCTTCTCGCTTATAAAGTACTATGTTATGAACTGTCTTGGGATGACCATCTCTAGTTCGCGGTCCATCTCTTTATTGGTCCACTCGGTTGTTAATATGTCGTCTTTAAGAATATATGTAAGTTTCCAACCAAGCCACTGAATGGGTTTTAAAAGCGTTGCCTACCAAAGGTCACTGATACTGAAACCCAAAATCAGTACAGCTTCAAAGTTGAATTAATAAGGGGCGGGTTTCTGTAAGTTCTTGGCTTCTCCATAAAGTGTAAAATCTGTGTATATTATTTTCGGGCTCGACCATTTTTACCAATTTGCAATTTTTGCGGCAACCCCTCAATCAGTTGCAACCAAAATGAAATTATACGAAACATCTCATGAAACTGCATAACTTTTGTGAAGACTGCAATCACTTTGATGTTAAAGTGGATGTGGAAGTGTCTCGTCGGATGAATGTAAACATTGTATCTTGAGCATGTCCTAGCCTATTTTGATGGCTTTTGGGCCAGCTTGTGTGGAATATTAAAGCAAAGAACCGAGAAGCTTTTTGAATGCATCTATCGTGTTTCTTTGTAGGCCTTTGTGGATTTGTTTCCTCGTTACCAGTAATAGACGTTAAGCGGTAACGTAACTAAGCCGTCGCGTCGGTATAGTCTAGTGAAACGAATACTCGACTGCTAAGTTTGGCTGGTAGCGTGTTCGAATCTGGACTTCTTTTAAATTATCGGAAGATGCGGATGTAAATGTCTATCCTTTCTCACATTTAAATCAGAAATGCCGCATTATCGGCGCTCTCTGCTCCATTTGCATTCTCCCCTAACGATATATATTAATAAATCGCTAACTCGGTTTTTAACCAATTTTCCGAAGTAATCGCACATATGGCGGAATCACTTCTATAACACAATGTGATAACAATCATACCACACTGAAAACACCGTGTTACCAGAATACGAAGACTAAATTAATGGGTCTTAAGGAGGTGGCGTCCTAAACCTCTGCGGATGCTAGCTTGTACTTGATTCATACTTGTTGTCTGGCTTGGCTCGAAATTCCAATTTAAAAAATCTGCTTTATAGATATTTCTTTGAAAGTGGAGGTTTTGAAACTAAAGATGTTCACCATGCATATGTGGTTCACCCGCTATCTATAGTAGTGGTGCCGCTCGGGATCGAGGATTCTCGATCTCGTCTCGAAATTCGACGAGAGTTATCTAAAAGACCTCAAAATAAATGTACATTGCATAGTGGCATATAAAAACTCTAATGCGGAGAAAGTTTACATATTAAATTAAATGTGCGTTAAAGATTCAGTGCTACATAACTTACTTACAGATTTAAACTTGAAGGCATTTTCACCAGCAAAATACCGTTTTAGCTTTTAGATAACTTTATAGCTCATATTACAATGTAAAAAGGTTTTGAGATGCGAGAATTTAATAATTCTCAGCTCAAGAACGAGATCCCGTCGAGAACTGATCTTCGAGATTGAGGGTGAGGTTCAATTCTCGTCCCTTCTTGTCTCCCGGCATCACTAATCTATTGGATAAAAAAATGTACCAATTGTCATCAACTTTAAGTTATATGCAAAATATTTATTTTATATAACCAATAGTACTGAAGTTAAAGCAGAAAAAGATAATTAATTTTCTTTAAGATGTTCGCCCTGTATGTGTGGGTCCAAAATATGCTTATTTTCATTAAGAGTCAAAACCGAAGCTATGTGCAAAATATTATTTTCATCTAACTTATAATTCTTGCACAATTCGTTGAAAACCCCTAACCACACAAATATTTAACAACCGCTAAATACGAATTTCGACAAATAAACTGCCATCTTCAGTAGCATTGAAAAGAGGGGGACCTCTGTCTTTCTTTAAATTTTATTATCTTGCTTCTTAAAAGTGGTCAAACTTTCAAAAGAATTTAGCTGCTTTATTGAAATTAACGCCTTTACAACTTTTAAGTCCATTTCCGAAATACTATGACCCGTTTCGTAAATTGCCAAAAATTTGCTGGAAATAAATTCACAACTTCTTAAAAACAAATCAAAACACAGTAAATATCTGTAGGAAATTATTGTGAAGTGCAATTATACTGATATTCTAATGTGATCCCTCAAGTTTTAAAGAAGAGAACCAGCATAACTAACGAACTTTCTCCGCATGCAAAGAAAAAACCACTCTCATCTGTTTATACATATATTAAGTGCAGGGAAAACTAGAGCGGGAAGTAATAAATTTGAAAAGAGAAAGGTAGAATATGAGCAAAATACAACTGCTATAAACGAACAATACAAATATCTGTTCGAAAAAGAACACACGATAATAGAAATGAGAGAGAAACTTAAGAAATTACTTCAAAAATCCATGCAAAAGTTTGGATACAATGTATGTGATACGATTTCTGCATTTACTATAAATAATAACGGGTATAATAATTATAGGAAATATCCATATGTCCGAATACTCTGAGTAACAATTTGTAACAACTTTCCAATACAATTTCTAATGCACTTCAAATTACACTAAAACACTTTGGAAAATTTTCAAATATTTTGCAATTGAAATAATGTAAACTATTGTCAAGCCTTGAAGGTGTACTTATATGACTAAAAAACATTTATAATGGCGTATCTAACTTTATAGATATTTAATCATAGTAAAAAGATATCAATTAAATCAATAACACGCTCTATATAATTAACTTATTAACTTCATTCATTCAAAAACCGATCGTCTAAGATATATTTATTAAAAAAAATTGAAAATAGGTGGCCATATAACATAGAAAAAGCAACCTTTGAAACCAACAAGTCTCCCTAGCTCAGTGGTACATCTTGGGGACTAACGATACATAAGTAACAATTTTAAGACACTTTACATTTATTTAGGTTTTAAAAGTGTTTTAATATATTCAATAAAACGATATTGGTATTAAAGTTACCTTGAGATAAACTAAAAGTTCTTAAAGACCACTTATTCTTATGCAAAGAATTTAATGCACTCTTAAAAATAAAGTAAAAAACTATTCATCTTATACTGGTTTTATAATACTCTTGACATTGGCTATTTTAAAACTAATTTGCTATTTTAAAGGATTAGCAAGTTGGTTTTGAAAGAATCCATTTTGGAACATATAGTTTTAATGTAGTTTTATGGAGCACCCTTGATGTATTCATTAAAAGAGTACATTAAGAATATTTTAAAACTTAAAGGTTTTAATTTAGTCAATTTGTTTAAAATAAATGCCTTTTGGATTCGGAGTGGGCGCATTTGTTTTAAATGCGATTAATGTAACAAAATGTAACAGTAATATGCAGAACTTACCTGTTTTTTAATTAAATTAGGCACATAAAGATGAAAATACACTAAATGCAGCAATCACAAAACCGACAGAATTTGTGAGGTTAGGATTTCATTCGTGCGCAAGAGCCCTTTAAATCAATAAGGCCACGAGTTTGAACATATTAAAGCAACTTGGTTTTAAAATGAAATGTAAACAGACGTCTGCGAGAGTAATTGTACTTAAAGTGGTAAATAAAACGCTGTTTTAAGTCTTGTAAGATTTAAAATGTTCTATAAATTTGCAATTAGTTTTAATCTAGATCACGCCATGTTTTATATAAAACACAGACTCCAATTTAATGTTTCAATGCAAAATAAAATTTGAGGATATTTTTTAAATAATACAAAAACACATTAAATTGATGGCGCTCGAGTTATGTAGAGGTATTTTATAATATATTTTTCATCCTACATGATTAGAAAATCGAATTTTATCATCTCTATAGAGACGAGAAAGTGTGCGTTTCTAAGGCTAGCCCTGCAAAACAAACCCCAATGGCTAGGCAAGAAAAAAAAATTCGACGTTTTCCAGTAGGGGACGCTGCAATAATCTGTCAAACCAAATTTAGAAGAAAATCACGTTTATAATTAACTTGTTTGCTTTAAATAATAGCTATTCCCCTTTTACACAAATATTTGCTCAATAAAACTTAATTTTAGCAATGTATTCGTTATATTTTTAATATACAATAAACATCAGATAGATTTCTGTAGAAGCTTATGTCTAACTACGGGTAGATGGCGCTGCAGTTACAAACGCTATTCGATATGCCGAGATTTGCAAATTGTTTTATTATTGTTGACAGCTCTGTCAATTTCAAAATAATAACCTGGATGAAAGCTATGTTGAAAAAATTATTGCGGGATGGTGTTGTCGGATGAAAAATAATGTGTAAACCATGGGCGATAAAGTGATTTTTCAGGCTTCAAGAAGTGTCCAGGCTCGCTAAAGCTCGCCTGTCCATTTCTTCTTTCAGCCTGGAAAATAATCACTATTACCACTCTGACATTATAGAGACTTACAAAAGGTGTCCGACTTAATAAAAGTCTTTTAGGATTAATTATAATTCTCAAGGTAATTTAGTCTGCCGCAAGTATATTTTAAATGCAAAACGTCAGTTAATAAGTTTTAATACATAAATTTAAAGTTGCCGTGAAGAACTCTTTAGGAATATAAGATTAAAACTAAATGGTTTTAATATAGTTTTAAAATCTAGTCTTGAAGGCCCTTTTAGGATGGGCCCTTTTTGGATAGAAGCTGCTTTATGGTTGTCTTGAAGATCATTTGGTTTTATTCGAAATTATATTGTATAGTTTTAAAGCGACCTTGACGATTGCAATAAGAGCATTAGTGTTACTTTGGTACGAAGGCAGCCGGTTCGAGCCCGAGCAGGTACAAAGATTTTTTTAAATTAAATAAATTTTGACATTTGTAGCGGGAGAAAACGAGATGTCATGCGCTCGCAACAAAGACAGAGCACCACGTAACGCAATCAAATTCAAAATGACCGGCGCGAAATTCCGGGAATTAAATTGATTAACATGTGTGATAAAATCAGCGACATACGTCAACAACACGAGCCACCAAAGAGCTTAGCCATGACGTGGATTCTTGTTGGAGTTCACAAGGTGCAAGGCACATTAATCCAGAGAATGTTGGGTGTTTATCCACAAATACTACGCGGCCTAAGCCGAAATTCTATATTAACAAGAATAGTCTGTTGTAAGTAATCATTAAAATTGGAAATTATAATTTTTGTATTTCACAAATTCAGGCAAATAAACATAAAAACTAACAAAGCTGCTCAAAATGATCACAGTTTTCTTGAAGATACAAATTTACTCGTCTTTTCATACTATTAAAAACATTTTCATAATAGTTACATATCACTGTACTATATCAATACTGTCTGCTTGATCGAAATGTCACCAATAACAGCTACGGCTGTTAAAATTTAACAGCCACGGCCGTTATAACTGTTCCTACACTACCAAATTACATGGGGGACTCAGGTTTCTAAGTAAGTTTGATTAATATTAAAATCACATATCTTAAAATTGGCCACTTTCAGCAGATATTACGAAAACTGTTAAACAAAATACGGCCAATATTACATATAACTGACTCGGATAATTGATTAGCCTCAGCCACAAAATGTATCCTCAACCGCTACATGCTCAATATTGTGCTAATACCTTTACAGTATATTACGTTACAAAATCGGTAAGTGCCTTAGAACCGGCCGAAATAAAGTTAGAAGAATGAGGCCCGCGAACGACAGAATTTTGAAAATCACACTCACATTCGACAATAAACCTCTCCATATAATAGCAGTATAGGTCCCCAGGGCCGTAACTAGGTATAGGCCGAGTAGACTCCCGCCTACAGGCGCAAGCGGCAAGGGGCGCCAAAATGGCACTGAAATATTACCGATTTTAGCCCAAATAATGCGAATTGCACCCAATCTGTTCGATACATTTCCTTGTGGAATTTTCAAATGGAATGTTAGATATCTACCAGTTTGTAACGGCGTTTGTATTATAACTCTTACCTATATCAATTAAAACATTAGAATTACTAGATTTTTAGCCTGCCTCGTCTAATTATAAAAAAATTTTCATATTACACATACATTTACTGCTTTTGGCTCATCGCTGGTACAGTGGCCCATTGCAAATTGCAGAACGCAGAATACCACAGACCGATTTTGAGAGCTTATAGTCCGGTCATATGGTAGAAAATGAAGGAAAGTTTTGGTGGAGTTTTGATATTTGGTTCCTATATTTGTTTTTTGGATCGCTGTACACGAATATCACGTTTACCAACACGAATTTTAACCGGTAACACGTTTTTAAGCAAAAACAGTGTAAAAACCGTTTTTCTAAAATTATTCGAAAACTATCCATTTTTCGTAAATATTGAACCTACATGAAATGAAAGAGGATAAAATTTCCTACATTTTATGTACCTGAGGTTTTTTCTCCGATCAATACTATAGCATTTTTCGCTAGAATTTGTCTAATTTAAGACACTTCTGCGACCCTACACGGTGGCAGCGTTTTATTAAAAAAAGAATAATCGAACTCGGCCTAATGCAAGACTTATACTAGGTGCCGACAGAAAGCTTCGCGTTTTAAATATATTGATTACTACAAGATGGGGTGACAGTGTGGCTGCGAGTATAGAACTTTAATCTATTTTGACGTTACTACACATGATGTAATTATTTGTTGTATTACTTTAACATATTGACATGTCTTTACTAGCTTTCGAGGACACCACACAGATGGTCTTATTCTAATTAAAATATTTTTTGCATTTTAAAAATTGAATTGTACTATGCAAGCAAAAAAATGGGACAACTCTTGATAAAGACTTTAGCATAATTTCATTAGCTTAAACGAGGCATTAAACAATTACATTTGTTATAACAATGTTGATTTATAGCAACGTCTAAACAAGTTGAGGGTTAAGTTAGGAATAGCAACTGTACATATTAAGGCAGACACATTCACAACAGGCCATACTAACTGTCCCAGTTTTTTTTGTCTTGCATAGTACATAAAAGTTACAAAGGAAAATGTTTTCAACGTCTTTAATACAGAAAGCGTGCTGCAAGAAAACCAACTTTTGCTAGATCGAATTATGGTAAGAGTCTTCCCAATCTAGAAAATACCTATTTATACGAATTACTTGAATTTGGGAATTAAAAAAACATTGCAGCCAGTGAGATTCGAACTTGCGTTCACTGATAAATGCGTATACTTATCGTTGCGTTATAAATGACGCAGAGGCGTTCCGATTGTGGGCGAAATGTGCTCAATCGGTGCCGATGAAAAGATATAGAGACGCATTTACACCACACGTTTATATATAGGGATTTATAAAAGGTTCTAATGACTACATAATAATACATATTTATATTTTTATTATTAGAATTGTGTTTTATAATCTTGTTTTCTGTTCTTATTTAATTTTGTTTTTTTTATATTTAGTTGTTTCTTTTTAAAACGTTTGAATTAAAAATATTGGATTTTTTTTTGAATACCTAGCTGTCTGTTTTGAATACACTACATCATATATTCGTAGATAATAAATGTAGAAATCATACAGTAACATTAGTATTGTGTCTCATATATCGTTAGTGTACTGAAGGGCGCAAAAATGTTGGCTTGCCTATAATAAAAGTTTGCTTAGTTACGGCCCTGTAGGTCCCCGACAGAAGCAAACGCAACGAAGAAGCCGAGGGTGTCTAAGACCAAATACAGTTGCAGATAGACAAAACAGCTCACACCGAAAAATTAGTTATAATGGGAGACCTAAATGCTTGCATCGGAGTTGACATAATAGAAGGGGTTAAACAGAGGTACAACAAAGCAACAAGTAATGCGCGTGGAGACATGATAGTAGAACTGTGCACACACAATGAGCTAAGAATCGACTACATCTTCCCTCACAAACAACAATACAAAATAACATTCACCGACAACCGGAATAATAGCACTGTTATAGACTACATAATTACAAACAGAACCATTCTGCCAACTCAAATTGTGGACACGAGAAGCCTATCGTCGGAAAACATTGGGTCCGATCATAATCTGGTCATCTGTAAATTGCGGATTAAGGCTACGCCAGCGAAGAGGCATCCGTCACTCCTCAGCGAGAAGTTTAATATGGACACAAGATCAGAACGAATATCCACAAAACAGCTAGAGAAGTCGTTCGAACTCGAACAGTAAACATAAACGCCAAACCCTGGTTTAACTAAGAGATAAAGCTACTATAACAGACTAAGAAAAAAACCTACCTGCAGTATAAAAAAAACAAACGGCAGACGAACACGAACACTACAAAGAAATAAGAAACCAAGTTAACAATAGAATAAGAAAAAATTAAGAAAGAGTACTGGGATAGATTCAGCAGCGAAATCGAACACGACATGTATGGAATGGAAAAACGATCTTAGGAGACGTGAAAAAGACGGTGAACGAAAACATCCAGAAAATCACCATAAAAGAAAGCGAATGGGTTGAATATTTCGAACAGTTCTACGCACAGAAAGCGCCCAAAAAATCAAGAACTCAACGAGGAATTTACAGGAGAGGAAATATGAAACAATACGCCAGAGGAGAAACAAGCAGAAAGAAATATTTACTAAAAACAAGTGAAGGCAGCCATACGAAGGTTAAAAAAGAGAAAAACATATCAGGCATAGACGATATACCTAACGAATTCATTAAATACGGAAACAAACCCCTAACAGGAGAACTAACAAAATTCTTTAATAACATTTTGAAACAAAACACCGTACCGCTGGAATGGAAGCAAAGCATCGCCATACCAATATTTAAAAAAGGGAGCAAGGAACGGCCCTCAAACTGTAGAGGAATAACACTGCTAAGATGGACAATGAAGTTATTTACCAGCATACTGGCAGACGAAATAAGAAACCGCATAACAGTGAAAGAAGAACAACAAGGCTTCAGAAAAAATAGGTCAACTATCGATGCTATATTTGCGCTTCGAAAAATAACAGAGAAGGCCTTGGAATATAACATACCCGCGTAGATATGCTTCATCAACCTCACAAAGGTATTCGACCGAGTACACCTACCCGACATCCTAGAAATACTCAGAGAAAAATCAGTACCATCTGAATATATAAAGACCATACAAAATCTAAATTCAGATAATACTACCAAAATAAAAGTAATGAATAAACTCACAAAGAATGTACAAACAACTACCGGGAACTACCAAGGAAATAACCTCAGCCCCCTTCTCTTTAACCTGATAATGGATAAAATCGTGGATGCAGTCAAAATTAAAGCCATTGGATACAAATTAGGACATCATCATATAAAAATTCTTTGCTACGCCGATGACGCTGCACTCATTGCAGAGCCCGAAGACGATCTTCAACGACTTATATACGCCTTATATAGGCCCACAAATACAAGATAATATCAACAGACAAAACTAAGTGCATGGCGATAGCCAAAGAGTCTCTCAGATGTAAAGTAGCTGTTGATAACGCAGTGATAGAGCAAATCATGTCGTTCAACTACCTGGGAGTACAAATCTGGAGCTATGAAGACCTAGCCTGGTAAAACAAGAAGTTACCAAGGCAGCAGCGATATCCGAACACACCGTATGGAAAAACAGTAACATATCATTAGAATGTAAGACGAGAATATACAAAACATGTATCAGACCTACGCAGGAAAAGTCAGAGCGGACACAGCAGCTACGAAGAGACTCTTGAGAACCAACGAAATGAAAACTTTGAGACCGATAGCGGGCTACACGTTATTAGACAAAAAAAGAAACATCTACATACGACAACTGTGCAAAGTGGTTTATATAGTGCGGTGGGTGATAGAGGCAAAAACAGTGGAGCCAACATGTTAACAGGATGACCGACGATAGAATAATCAAAATCTCACGTAACGGGATACCCGGTGGGAAAAGACCCCCTGGAAGACCTAGCAAAACATGGTGTGACAAGCATTATGCTTTAAAAAAGCAGAAGAAGAACTAATAAAAATTAAAATGCCGTTGAATGTGGCAAATATTGTTTGTCTAAATAAAGTGCGTGATTGTTGTTTCTGTAGTAACTGTTTCCGCGACGCTCGTTGAATTTGTGCAAGCCTTCGATATACGTAGTACCGGGAATTATCTTGCACTCGTCCAATTCGCACCTTAAAACATAAAATTTATAATATTGTAGAACCGGGTTATGTTTGACAGGAGATGAGATTCGTGGTTGCAATAAGATGTGACGGGGAATGGTCAGGCCTAACCACCCCTTTAAAGACAATTGTGACCTACGTCTCGTCACAAATGAACATACTCCGTAGTTATAAGTATATTGAATTAATTAACGAATACAAATCCTTATACAGGGTTAGCCATGAGTGGGTTACTTCTGACGAAAAGTTGAATACAACCCAAAATACAAAGAACGACTATCACTTGATACAACATTTAATATGATTAATAAATTGAATCAAAGACCCCAACTTTCTGTTTACATATCATTGGTGGCACTGTAAATCTATGTCATATTCGAGATAAGCAGGTTAGTTTTTGCGTCAGTTTTGACACAAACTGATACAAAATTCACTTACAATATTCCGGTATTCCTGAGCGATAACTGTTTGTGGAAAAATATAGGTTCGATAATACGTCTTCGAGATACATTGATCCAAACACCAACTTTTAACGGGTGAAGAGGAGTTTGTCGAAAAGTATGGGAATTTTCAGCACTGCATAAACTCATATTTTGTAAATTCATATACCCCGAAACGGTGAACTAAACCTCTTCAGCAAAAAACGTTAAATTTAACAATTCGTCATTATTGGTTAAATTTTGGTCGGAACTACTGGTAATACAAAATTCGGCTATTGTGATCTACTGCAGCAACTAGCAAGTAGTATTTTATATGGGAATAGCTTTAAATCTTTTTTGACAATAGTGTGGCAAGTTTCTAATGATAAACCAGTGTATTGCGAAAGCCTACACCGCTAGGTGTAGTGGGTTGCTTGTTGATACGTTCGAATTTTCAATAGAAACTTACGGCAACAACAGTAAATACAGTTAATGAATTCTAAAGCTTGCTGTTGATATTACTTTTATTACAAGGCCAACTCTCATGCAATTTATTTTTGAACACAGTATAATTTATCATATCAATATTTTACTTGAGATATTTGCTACTTGTTAAAAGCCTATTGTATTAGCGTTATTAGTTTACGTTATATATAGCCATGAATAGACGATCGATTGGGAAAACTCACTCGAAGCGTATAAAAGTTAATATCAGAGTAGCAAGGGCTTTTAAAAAATAAAAGAGGGTAAGAAAATAATAACAGGTTTTTGTTATCGAATCGGTGACATGAGAAAAACATAGCTCTGCATTAAGAGTTTCGTGGTAGAAAATGTGGTGAACTCGAGATTTCTCGTATTTCATAAATGGTCGTTGATACTAGGAAAGATTGCTAGAAGCAGATTTAGAGAGCGGGTACCATTTTCCAAAGAAATTAGTTCCAAGTCATGTTGACTGATTAAGAACCACGGGAATCGTTGCATGGTTTTTGCCTGTTGTTACAGGGTATGTATAATTGTTTCGGAACTATTTGATTCTATGTTCGTTATTGGAAATTATAGAGTCAAGTTTGGGCCGACGTAATCGCATTAGTTTGAAAATATCTTCCAACACTACGGATAGAGAGTCGTGCGGTTGATTGCTGTCAGCTGACAGGTGAGTTACCTGGCTGTCAGAGTAAGGGTTTAGGAGAGCAGATCATCCTCTTGGTCAGTATTGCAGGCTGGTTATGCTTTTGAGAGGCTAGTCTTCAACTCCGCAAGCGTAACGAATTTAGATAAGTGAATTAAAGTTAAAACCGTGATATTTCGCATATTATCAAAAGTAAAAAACAGTATTATAACCCCATAATTGTGCACTAGCTACTAAATACTGTGTGTTAGTTATTAGTGTCAGGCAAAGTGGTAAAAGGTTAATTGGCGTAATTTTAAATGGGGTGCATTCTTTTGATTATTGGAATATGATTAGATATGAAATTGAAGCTGACAATTGTTCCCTTTTATGCAACAATAATAACCAAAACAAGAAGTATTAATAAATCTATATAAAACATTGCTTCTTTCATTTTATCGTTAAAGTTCAAAGAGTATATTGTGATATACTGAGATGGTTTAGTGCTCGTAATTTAATTCTGTATGCATAGAGAAATATTTAACGAAGTCAATTAAAGCACGGAATTGAAATATTGTATTTAATTGCAATCTAGACAGTAGTTGAGTTATTAAATGCATTGAAAATGAGATGCAAGAAGCATAATTAGAGGGATAAAGGCTAGCATAAGAAAACCAGGTTTCAGAAGGATTGAATTTGAAGTTTGAGTAAAAGAAAGATGTAAGATGGCTAATATAAAATAAGTAATATGATAGGTTTGAGCATATTTGAAGCCGGACCAAATGTAAGTAAATACTGCAAAATGTTGGTTATGTGAATAAGGAATATGAGCGTAGAGTTATTAATAAACGTACAGGCTAGTAAAAAGCTAACAAGCTGAAAGGTAGATGGAAATCAAAGCAAGATAAGATAGAATTTGCAAAGAGCAATGCAGAAGGAGGGCAACTGAAATGAAGAATAATTAGTGACGTAGTTAAAATTGAACTCAAGTGCCAGTGCAATTTAAAACTAAGCGTTCATAGCAAAGCAGTGATAAATAACAGTTTATGTGACAAGAAAGGACAATTTTTATGTATAATAAATAAAGACAATTTCTAGTTTAGCAACAAACATGTTAATCAAATTTTATTCTTTTATGTGAAATTGTAACTAAAACTTATTTGCTTTAAACAATATTAGATCGCGGTTACTAGATAGCGCGATGCTCTTTTGTTAAAGAAATATAGAAAAATAATTCTTGTAATGTCAACTTTTGGGCAAATGATGCTCCTGATTTTTGGTGTTTTTATATCGAGAGATCCAAAAAAAACTGTTCCTCAGCGGGCTGTGGAAATTCAACGTATGAATAATATGTTGGTGACACTGTACGTCAATGTCAAATTCGAGGTTATCAGGTTAGGTTTTCCCTCAGTTATGACACAAAATGGCGCAAATTCTAACCTGCTAACCTCGAATTTGACATTGACGTACAGTGTCACCAACATATTATTCATACATTGAATTTCCACAGCCCGCTGAGGAACAGTTTTTTTTGGATCTCTCGATATAATAAAAGTTATTTGCAAAGTCTAAAAAGTGTACAAAGTTATTCCACAAGTCACTGGGCATAATTGGAAGTGTTATTAAAAGTTTCTTCACCGGAAAGTTTCTAAAATTGTGTAAGCCAAGATCGGCGTGGGTTCAGCTCCGACAACCTGAAAATTTCAAACTGCGATACCAGTCCATTCCAACATCAGAAGCCAAGGATCTCAAATCCTACAGTTCGGGAAGTGGTGTAACAACATCCTAGAAGAAGATTTGGTGCCAAGGAAGCGACTTCCAGCAAATAAGGGCGTTGGCGTCAGCCGCAGCAGATCCAGAAGCGAAGTCGGCGATATTTTAAAAGGTACGATTTGGCAGGTTTTTATGTGGTTGGAGTCCGGAAAGCTAGTAGACTTCGAGAAGACACCTTGCTGAAGAGATTTATCGTGTTTTCGATGATGCAGATACTTCCAAATTTCAGAAAATCGCGTGGCGTTACTAGAAAATGCGATTTATGCCAGGATTTGCAGTTTTTACGGGAAGCCAAGACAAAAGACAGTAGCGCGTCGTTTTTACGTCACAACCTGAAACAAAACCAAGTTAGATGTTGCTAGGCAGAAGATTCGATTCGGTTTACCTGTGGTTTAATTGCAAATTTCGCTTTTGAATATCAAAATAAAACGCTGTATGCACCCGCGAACCTTTTATGGTGTGAGTCAATTTTATGAGGTTATAAATTATTGAAGTGAGTAGAGCAGTTGTACTAAAATGTTGAGTATTTGAGCTACTCTGAGTTATATTCTACATAATTCTTTTAATATAAAATTCAAATTTGAACCTAACCTGAGATATCAGTTTTGTGTTTTGCCGGAGCAAGCCCATAGGATTATTGCAATATGATAAAATATAGAACGGGGCAACTAATCATTTTATTGGAGAGTAATAAATACGTTTCATTTTAGTTGGCCTAAGATACTGACAGGCAAGTTTTGCATTTTTTAAATTTAATATAAGTGCCCTGAGTATGGGGGTGTTTGCCTAATAGTACATTGACTTGGCAATTGTCTAACATTACATAACAATAAATATTATGTAGAGAAGTTTGTAAGTTTTCTTTCACCTATATAAGTGTACTTGGGAGTGATAAAACTTGTTGGAGCCCAGATAATTAGAACTTTCCATCACTAAATATACACGCCGTCTTCGCTAAAGCTAGTGACGGGCCCCCAAGCACACTTTTATAGTGTATGATTTTTGAAGTAAAATATAGAAGGTTGATCTAAAGGTAAAAGAAAAGCTAACATATTTTACTACCATGGACTGTCGATTGATTCACCTTGATCATCATCATCACCCAGGTTTTAAAGTATACTGCTGAACATAAGCCTCCCATGAAAGAGGGTTGCTTAAATACAGTTTTACTTTTACTAGCAGGAAAGAAGTTTTCAGACCAGGTTATGATTCTCAGGCAGTTCAACTTCGGAATAGACTTTTCTTACATGAACGCGGTTCGCGGAAATGAAGAAATAACGCGATCGCTTCCAGGTGTAAGATGCTGGTGTTTTCAAGTACTGGACTGGCGGTTTCTTGCTTATCCGGACTAAGCGAAGACGACAGTGCCTGGTGGAGCTCCCGGTAGCTTCTGGCTGAAGCTCAGGTTCTGGAATGGAGTCTAAAAAGAACGGATTAGATCTCAGTATCTACTTGTTGGACAGGGGGTTTATAAGTACACCCGTGTTACGACCATCTCGTTTTATGTAACCCCTGGTTGGGCCTAAATATTTTCATATCGACATGGGTGGCTTCTTCATTAGGATTATCAATAGTAGGTACCAACTGAGTCGACAAAAATAATACTGACTATTCAACACTATAACATATAAGCCAATCACATTGCAGACATTTGCTTTTTTTAACCAATAACAGCCGTATATCACTGAATATTGGGCACCATGCAAAATATTCACAAAACAATGTACGTACTCAAAAAATAAATAGCCTTGTTGCGAAGTATCGCTTAGCAACGATGTTCTGTCCTTAGTGATATCGCTAGGTTACGTAACACTAAACCCCAACGAACTGTGTGGCTTGCTTTAAAAATTTTAGAATGCTGTGTTTTGGAAGTATTCCGCTGAATTTAATTGAGAATGAATAATTATATTAATTGTTGGATTATTTTCAATAAAGTTAATCGTTATGTATTAATATTGTTAAATAGTCGTCCCAAATACCACTCGAAGTGGATATATTATTTTTATATATTTTGCCATTTCCATAGAAATTATTGCAAATTTCACTCAACAAAATCACATTTAAATGTCACTCGCCTTCGGCTCGTGACATTTTTGATGTGATTTTGTATCGTGAAATTTAAACGCAATCATTTACATGGAAACGACAAAATATTTGTCAAAAATATATCCACTGCTTGTGGTATTACCCTTGACTATTCAATTCACCTGTCATCTGTCAAAAAGTGACCAATGAAAATCCAGAATTCTGACGTTTCTTTACCAATCAAAAAAATATCAGCGGATATATCTTTCTAGAAGGTATTCAAGTGACTATTTTAAACAAATGTGATTTTTATTAGAAAAATTCAATATTAGCGTTCTGTTACTATAGAAATTGCGTAGTTTTTTGCTAGATTTACTGAAAACTAATTTGAAAAAGTAGTTTGGTTCATTAAATAGTTTCTCGAATACCATTCTTAGTCAAAGTTAAGTAGATTATTTTTGCGGTGGTATCACTACTCATGTCCATTGCGCTTGGGATTAGGACTCGTGCTATCGCACTCGTCCTAATCGTACCAAAGCGCAATGGACATTCGTGACACCACCGCAAAAATAGTCGACATAACTTTGACTACTCATGGTATTATAAGTGATTAAATTATCATAACTTAAGTAATTCGAAATGTCATGTTTATTTTTAAAATACAACTGAAGATAGGCAAATTGAAAATTTAAATAAACTCTTTTTGATTTAGTATAGCTGCAGTAGCAAGATTACCTTCATACATTTTTGTAGTAGTTCTAGTGTACCACGTTATCAGACTTCTTAAAGCGCCAGAAACGCAGCATCTTTCAGATTCACCATAAATCCTATCTTTTCTTCTAGCATGATGAGTTAGTTTTACCGAAGATAGAAGTTTTTAAAGCACTAAATGTATCTAAAAGAGCTAAATAGTAAATTATGCAATGAGGGAGTGAAATGCGTTATTTTGCTGAGGTGCAATTGCAATTTTAAAGTTGGTGGCATTGTAAGTCATTATGACAAGAGCTCCCAATTATTTCAAATTCGAGGTTAGCAGGTAAGGTTTTGTGTCAGTTTGTGTCAAAACTGACGCAAAACCTAACCTGATAACCTCGAATTTGACATAATTGTTGTGTCAGTCATAATAAAAATTCCATAGGGAAATTTTTGTCTTATTTAGTCTCTAGAGAGTAAATGTTTTACTTCTGTCACAATTTTGATGCTATAGAAACCGACTTCTACTCCCGGTCGTGGAAAAATATTATTATTTACATAATCAATTTTATCATTTATATCTCCTTCTTTTCGTTCAGAAAAAGGAAATATTCATAGACCTCCGATAACTCTTTCCGGGAAGTATTGGATTTGTCGCTTTTTAAGAGGAGACCTACCAACTAAAATTCCCCCCTTGTTGATCTCTATATCAGCTATTACAGAACTAGTCCCATTATTTCGTGATAGTTGTAATTTCTCTGTTATTTCTTGTTCCAACTTTTGTTTTAATATCTTTCCGGTGTGATTATTGTTCATGTTCTTGTGTTTGCTTCGTTTCTCTATTTCTCCCATTCCTCAAAGAAAAAAAATCGTGTTCTTTACAATACATGCCTTCTTCTGTTTCTCTTATTCCTATTCTCTTCTTAAATTGCATGTGGCTGCCGTGTTCACTCAGCATTTGGCCTAAGAAGTGACTGACTTCTAAGTGCTCCTAGTTTATCCAATTATCTAGTCTCTTGGCCCATCTGGCTTTACCCGTTTCCTGTCTCTAGCTCCCACGCCATTTTTTTTAGACTCTTTTTTGATTACTTTTTCATTCTTTATTTACCCTATAGTTATTCTCTCTTCCTTGCACCATTAGATCTTCGGCAGCATTGAACCCAAGACTTGTAATGCTTCTGATGATACAGTTATGTACGCCCCCGTTGCCATTATGGTGAGTCTTCGTTGCTGCCTTAACAGCTTTTCCTCATGCCTTCCTCCCAGATCTTAGCACTTAGCTGCGTATCGTATAATTGAATATGCCCCTGGGCAGATTATCTCTTTCGTTGCCAGACTTCCTAGAACAATAAGAGTCTTTTGTGCTGCTCCTTATATATTCATTTTGCAGTTTCTTTGGAATGTAACTCCGAGATACTTAAGATGGTCTTGACTTGCGATAATTTTGTCATCTAGGTTGATTTAATTTTTATGTGCATTCCCTGCGTATAAGAGTATCAGATTGGTTTTTAAATCGCTATCTGTAAATGGTTTCCTCTAGTTTGTCTTTAATTCTGTCAGGTCAGCATTTAGATCGAGAAGTTTATCTGATTTTGCAGCAATTAGTATCGCAGTGTCATCTGCGCAGCAGAGTACCGGAATTCCTTCTACAATGATAGTCCCAGTATGGACCCTTGCGGAACTTCGCAGCTTACCGTGTATTCTCCATGTTCCTCTATTTGCATTGTCCTTTTATGTAGGTAAGTGCTTATGATTCTAATCAGATATCCGCTTATGTTTCTTTTAGTGAGGTCTTCTATAACCATAACCCCCTGCCTTCTTGTGCGTTTCTTATATCCAGCGTTATTAATAAGTACAATTTTATATTTTGACTGACTTTCATTTTCTCCTTCACTATGTCCATTATTACTTTCATCGGGTTTAAGGTGGAGTTGCCTTTTATGAATCATCATTTAATCTTTTGATTATTAGTTTTGCAAAGATCTTCCCATTGCATCGATTTGGCATATTGGTCTGTACTTAGGTTTCCCGCATACTATCCTTTCTTTTTAAATTTGGCACAACTTTACTTTATTCCACTTCTCCATTTTATTTAGGATCGCAATCGCCTTGTGTTTATTCGCAGTGATGGCTATTTACAATTTCGTTTGTAGGTTCATCAGGGCCTGAAGTTTTTTTGTGTTTTAGGTCTTTGAGTACTTGTTCTAAATTTTCTATTATAAAGTTTCTAACGTCATTTACCTCTAATTCCTGGCGAAAAGTCTCTTCGCATTTGGGGAATAGTTCTTCAAACTATGTGGTCCATGTCTTATTTGCTTAATAATATTTTTTGTGTTATATTCAGCTTTCTTGCTGCGATTTTATAGCCATCTCCCCATGGCTTTCCATCTATCTCTTTGTTTAGTTTTTTCCATTTATCTCCTTAGACTTGCTTATTGCCCGTTTGTAGTTTTTCCTTGCATCGAAGTACTGTTCTTTTTTTATATTAGATTAGATTAGGTTTCACGGATGCCTTTTGCTGGCACTCGTATGTCAGCCCTTTGGACTTTTTGTACTATCTGGAGATTTTAACTTAGCAGGCCGACATCCGTATCTTTTACTAGACTTTCAATGTTGCCTACTAGCTTGCGGTTGTCAATAGAGTTGAGGCTCCAATCGAGTTGGTGTCTTTTACGCTATAATGCTGGGAATTCAAAGAGGATATGATAGGCTGTTTCATCATCCTCTTGGTATAGTCTGCAAACGAGTTCATCTCTATAGATATTCCCCTGTGTATAAATTCTCTGAATGCTCAAGTGCCTGTTAGTAGACTGACTACAGTTTGTTTGTATTGGTTCGATGTATTCTGTTGATGTTATTTTGTTCTGTATCTTCTCTAGTTTTCTTGTGATCTCGTCCTTTAGAACTTCAAGTTTTCCTCTTTCATTTTCCACTTCCATTTTACTGGTCCGGTTCATGTGCCTTTTTCTGTATTTCTTGTCTATATGCTTATATGTATAGACTAAAGTTTTCCTCATCTGATACTTTTGGTCGTCTCTTTCAAATGTTGGATCGCTTCTGCTCTTTAATAGTATGAAATCTTTCTTCAGTATCCACTCCAGTATAATGCTTCCTCGCTTGTCTCTTCTTGATGCTCCCCAAGGTGTTGTCGTCGCGTTTCGGTCCCCCTAATTACTATGTCTTCCATTTTTATGTTAGGAGCGATGCAGCAGATATTGAGATAGTATTAGGCCCACAACTTGGCTCTGTTTGCAGTGCAGGATAATTGATCAATTCAATAAGCATAGAGTTTTATGCAATTGCAATGTTAAACTAAAGTAAAATATTGAATGCATTGACAATGAGATGCGGGAGACAGTAAAGTAGTCGAGAAAGGAATGCAAATGCAAAGCTTATTTTCACAGTGTTCGAAATTAACTTTTAAATAAATTAAAATAATAAAAGAATAGGTTTGTGCATAATGTAAAGCCAGACCGAATGAAATTAATAGACACAAAAGGTTTCTTATGTGCAGTTTAAAAAGAGCGTAGTTTTCAATAAAGCCAAGCATAGTGAAAATTGTGAGGAATCTGAAAGGTGAATTAAGTAAGATGAAGGATAACAGAACATTGCAAAGAGCAATTCGAGAAGCAGGCAACAGGAAAGGAAGCAAACGAAGGAAAACGGCGGAACTCTAATATGCCAGTGCCTTAATAATTAATAAAAATAATGCAAAGCAGTGCAGTGACCAAATAATAATAAACATTTGTGTGTGTGACGCAATATAACAATTTTAGTTATAAGAGAAAGACAATAAGTTGGATGTTAAGAAAAATGTTAATTCTAATTTATGTACTCAAATGTATTTCCTTTAATGTCCATTAATTATCAAACCTGATTTCCATTAGCATATGCATAATACCATATCCTAGAAACTAGATGCGATATTGTTTAAAATCAAATACGAACAAATAAATTAAAATTATTACAAGTTTGTCAGTTTTGTGCTCCACCTTGAAATACATTTTTTGACTATTAAACAAGCATTTTACCAGTTAAAAAGTATTGCCTTTTATTGTGCCCATGGCAGTGTTTATGCGGTATCGTTGGTGGAAGTTTCCGCCATATAAAAATAAAAAATTCTCCGCTTCTATCTACGACTACATCGGGAGCGAGCACTTCAAAATTTTGAGGCACATCTAAGAGCAAATAAGGCAGTGGAAACCAGAGGACAGCAGCCCTGGGGATAGTACGAGTTTGCAAGAACGTTTTAACCACCTTCTGCAGCCAGACGAGCATCTCCAGCAGAAAACCCGAGCAACATTGCCGCAAGCAGCTCCAAAGCCAGTGAACGAGGTAGGGTTATGCCTGCGATTTAAGTGTTAAAGTTTGGGGAAAAGCAGCAAAATACGAGATCAAACCTTGCCGACGTGGATTAGCTCGTTTACAAGGCTCCAGCTACGCCGTAGTTTGCGTAATAAGCAAGGCGTCATCAAATTTTGCAAATTTTGCGAAAATCCCAAGTGACCAGAACAATTGAGCAGACGGCGTCTGTCCTACGTCATTACTAAAACAAAACAGTGTTAATTGTTGCCAAGCTCAAAAATTTAAATGTTTACCTGATGTTTTCTCACATTTTCACAAGTTTAAACGTTCAAAGGATCGCTGTTGCACTGGGCGAACATTTTGTGTAATTTGACAGATTGCGAATATTTGAACTAACGTCGCGTATTTAAACTACTGATTTAGAATTGCTAGCTATAGTAAAATTCAGATCATTTATATAGTCAACTTCGGAACCTAACCTGAGAAAGAGCTTATGTTTTCCCGTTAAGCTAGCCGCAGGGGTCATCAATTAGTTTTATTAGGGGTCCGTTTAAAAAATGTATAAAACTGCCGCGGTTCTGGTAGGTATACGATGACCCACAGCCAAGCTTTAAATTAAAATATCAAGCTATAACTAAAAAACTAAAACAAGTTAAATTAAATGCTTATTGAGTAATTGACAAAAAATGCGATATCATTGGAAATATAATGAGAAATTAAATTATTTAGACCTAGCTGTGTGAAGTCTGGAGTTAAGTTGGTGCAAGTAATTGCCAAGTCCTGGAGATGGTCGTCTGTGAGTTGAAATCAAAATTTATTTTTAATGACGTTTATCTTGGAATTCTTGGAAAACACTGCTTCACATACATATGTTGATCGAAACATTGTACAACGTTTTAAAGCAAAATTTCTGAGTTCTGAGTATTTATTAAGACAAATTTTATCCAGAATTCTTGACAAGGAACTGCGGTATTTCTATTTTCTTGGAAATATATCTTTTACATCTGTAGAGCAGCTTTATTCTTTCTGGAAACATTTGCAGCGTCACTGCTCTATTCACCATTTTAGGGCCAGGTAAAAATCCTGCGTTTCCATTGCGAATTCAGACCGCTTCTTCATGTAGAGTGCATTTCAAATCCTGTACCTGCTTGCAACCGCTTTCCCGTGCGAAATAGTCCATTTCTGATCCTACGGTAATCCGTAGCTTTGCGCAAAGGTGCTGCTGGAATGCGGCGTTAGAATCAATCTGTTGTTTGAGTGGAAGAGAGAGCTCAAACGTAGTTGCCCCACACCTCTGCCGTTAGCCAGACAGTTGGCCACATGTTCGTGCAGCTGTACATTTTAACATTTTAACATTTTAACATTTTAACAAAAGAGTTTATAATTTTTACTGATTCGTTAAGATCCGCACAAAACATGTCGGAGGTCCGCATCCGGACCGCGGTCCGCCATTTGGTGACCCCTGTCAGCTAGCGTAATAAATAATTGCAATTGAATAAAATAGAAAGAGGGGCATCCAACCATTTATTTGAGTCATTGAGGGTTACATTTCAATTTTAACCAGCCTAAATTTACCCACAGATAAAACTTTGAGCAGGGCATAAAATTTAACTTATTAAATATTATATTTATTGGCATCCGAAACGTAGAGCTTAGAGAGCTTCGTTTGCAATATATATAGCTCCCATATTTGCTAGAATCTAATAAACAGCCCCTTCTCTCTTGCCATATATAGGAATGTTTTTGTTTATCATTCTGATTGTCGTATCTTTATTTTTATTCTATATCCATATTAAGCTGTTTACGTTTTTTTTTAGTTCCGCTATAATTAAAATATCTATTTTTTGTGTAGTCGCCGTAATTATTATTGCGTAGGGCGCATTTCTTGCCCTTGTTAAGAAGGTTTGAAGGATTTTACGTTATCTTCCTTCTTATTCCGTATCTTCTTAATAATGCTTTTGAACAGCGAACATTTTATTTCGTCTGTCCTGTGTTCGTTTTTATATATGTAGAAGTAATAATTGCATCAGAGTTGTTTAATTGTACATAATATTGAAAACCATTATCAAAACGAGAAAAATCTCTAAAGGTGTATAGTTTGAGTTTCAATATTGCCAAGAGCGCATAAAAACTGCAATAAGCAAGTTGGTAGGTACTCAAAAAGATCTTGCAAATTGGCAGGATCCGATGTTATTATAATATCAGTATTAGCAGCTATTCTAGTGGGTTCATTAATTAAATGTTTGAGGTCAAATATATCTATCATCTTTAAATAATGCACTAATTCGATACCGTGTTGCATTAAGAGATCAATGTTAACGTCATCTACGTATACAAACAACGTATCGTAGAGTGGTAGCTAACTTCTGAAAGTTTCTTCAAATTTATTTATAGATGTTCGGTATCTGCTCCGGTGAGGTTCTTTTTTTCAAGAACTAAGTGAATCCATAATTTCTCATATTTTACAGTATCTCTTACTGCAACATTACGATCTTTAAGTAACAACTTGTAGTTAGGAATTACATAATTATCCATATTAGAATTGAGGTTACGGTAACTACAACAATATGATAATTATTGGATTGCAACGTAATTTAAAGAAATATTGAAATCATCAGTTAATATCTTCAAAATTCAGATGATACATCATTTAACTTAAGTTGGTAGTTAATTTAAAAACAAATAGTGTAAAAAGCAAGCTAACAATGTAGTAGATAGGTACTTTGAAAATTATTTGAAGACAAAGTAATTATTATTACACGCTGATGATGATTATCGAAACTTACAATTATGTGCCTATAGTATAATTGTGGGTTATTAGAAACAATTAAATTTTTAAAATTGAATTTTGACGTAGGTACGTTCACTGATTTATATAAAACTTGTTTTACGTGTAAATCGCTTTTAATGAAAATTGTATTTTAAAATTCGTATTCAAATGGTTTGATCATATTTTACATAAATAAAACTACAAGTTTGTTCACATAACTTGAACGTTCTAGAATACATTTAATTTTGTACTAATATGTTTAGCCATATTTAGTTTTACATTTTTAACATGTAAAATCAAATAAGTAACAAGACTGAAACTAATACAAAATTGCTCTGCAATATTAGTAACGTATTAATTACGAATATTGCGAACCAAACCGCACACCTTTAATTTGATCGTTGAAAAATTATATCATAGTTTTAACGTTAGTCTGAAAAAGAGTTATTCGTTGACTACTTCTTGATCCACTTATAACACTAAGCAAACTAGCAATCATCGTAAATGCTTTCCACTATATTCCGGTAATTCCGTATCGGTCTGATCTGTTATATATTGCATTCACTCAGCTAGTACGTACTTTTGTAATTGGTACTTGAATATAATAACACTATTTGACGTTAAATTAAGTACCACACAGGTTCTGTTGCTAAGCACTGGAAATGTCAACGACCCTCGGCACCACTGCCCAGGCGGCTTTTTACTCAAAGCAAAATTCAGGACCGTGCAGCATGGGGGAACGAAACCGAGTCACTATTTGCTGTTGATAACACTGCTGTAATAAAAATTGGATAAGAAGTAAGAAATTACTAAGTTTACTAGTAACAACATCATTCCCAGGCAACTCAACTGCAGTTAAACGCGAGCTGTTCAAAAAAATGAATTTGTTAATGTATTCAAAAGTTAAAAATTTCGATTGTTGAGTCTATATTAAAACAATGACGATGTAAAAGTCGATTTTTAACCGGTTATATTTTCAGGTGTACATAATAAACATTACAGAATTATATTTAAGCAACAAGGTTCTGACCTTGCATTCTAGATAAATTAATTTACAGTTCGAAATGTTTGGTTTTACTAAAAATATTGAATTTTGCAAGTTTTTTAGTTCACTTATTTCAATTTTAAAGTAAAATTCTATTGAAGATTTCCGTTTGCCAATAATCTAAATTGTTCAAATTTATGCCGACCGCCCAGGGTAATAAATAAGAAGATATTTAATACGTTCATATAATTAGTAATTGTTTGTGGAAAGGGTATGTATACATTCAAGTTAAGTAAAATTATAGGATTTTTATTTTCCTACCTTTTATATTAGTATGTAAGTAGGTATGTCTTATTTTGACATTATCGCTAAGAAAAAGCACTGTTTCCCAAACAATAAACGAAAGTTGAAATAATAGGTTTATTCGTAAACCTAATATAACAATATAAAAATAGAGTAACAGGCATGATAGAAAAAAACACTTGTTCATATAAGGGCAAAGTAGTATGGCGGCATCTAAATTGGAGCAATCCGCGAATTAAATCCGCGGTTTGACCTAATTAATTTCGCGGATTGATCTAATTAATCACATATGAAGTTTGATATGTAATTTACATATGTGCTACTGATTAAATTACGCATTAGATTTTTTAATTTGCTTCTGGAATTACGCGTCGGACTTCGGCGGCTATCTTGGATTTCTGGCGGGAATATTTGAAATTTGAATTTTTTCCAATTTTTTTCTAAGTTCCATTATTTGAATTTTAAACTTCCCGGGCGTCGGCCATCTTGGTGCGCGCGCACTTCTCACGGCTGTCGTTTTTAATTTTGAATTTTCGCGGAAATATTTGAATTTCAAACTGGTAGATCTCTCTCTCTCTCTCTCTCTCATGCACGGAGGCCATTTTAATTTCTCACATTTATTTTAATTTAAAAAAAGCTTCCTGCGATGTCCCATGGCTGGAGTCGAACCAGCGCTCACAGCATTACGAGTACGAAGCCTTAACCAACTGGGCTATCGAAGCGATCGAGGTTAAAGGAATTAAACATAGCCACTTACGTGTCACGAGCCCAGCTTTAAACAAACTATTTTTTCGAATATATAAAATATAAGAACGGAATTGTGTCGTCTAGGGCCTTAGAAACTTGTTAATAATTTTAAAAAAATGACTTTGTAACTAGTTTTGCTGTAATTAATTTGTTTAATTTTATAATATGAGTGACGCTATCTCACTCAGCCCCATTGATTTTCTACAGCGTTCTCTTTTCCATCCCGTTTGCTACCTATGCGTAATTACAAAAGACGTTATCGCCTCAGTATTTAACGTGCCTAAACAGGATTGTTTATTTCGAGCGAGACCTGGGCTGACGTCATGGCTAGATTTCTCTTTTGGCAATGCATTGGAAAGCCCTTTCACTGCTGTTACGTCACGAGCCCCAGCTTTAAACAAACTATTTTTCAAAAATTTAGATTATAAGAATAGGGGATGTGTAGCTTATTGTGTTTGAAGGTTGATACATTTTTAAAAAAATTAGATTTGTAACAGCTTATTAATTATTTTATAATTTGTGCCTGCTATATGGCTGGATTAACGAGATCCTCATTCTCCCTACCTACTATAGGAAGTTTCCGTCTAAGTTCCCTATTTAAAACAGGCCGGTTCCTGTGTATTGTTTGGTTTTAAAGGTTTGAACATTGTACCACTTAGCTGTTCTGACATTATACTTCCATATACATATTATAAATAAATTTTAAATGTTATTTTCGACTGAGTTTTAGCTTCTTATAAATTACAACAGTGCCCTCGCCCATATAAAATAAGACATACGCATTAAATAAATGTTTTTATTGTATAAGAATGGTTATCCCCCATAAATTTGAATAAAAACAGACAATTTCGTTGAAAAAAAAATAGCTTTTCAATATCGTTTGCAAATAAGACAAGGGATACTTGTAAAAATATAAGTCAAACCATTTTTTTCTTGTAAAAAATTTACGAAAAGACGTAAGTGTTGGCGACAAATGAAAATAATTTTGAATAAAAACACGCAAAAAATTACGAAAAGACGTATGTGTTGGCGACAAATTAAAATAAATTTGAATAAAAACGCACAATTTCGTTGAAAATCTTTACAAAGCGACTTTATAGCACCGAAAAAATGATGTAAAAAAGTTTTAAGAGTTATTTCTAAGCATAATTTTGCAAACGTTTAACAAATAAACCGTAATTTTTTAAATTATGAAATCGTAGTTCAATTTATATGAATTTTCGATACTTTGTATGTGAAAAAATAGCTTCAATTACTAATATTTGAATAAAAACATGCGATTTCCAAAGCATTTCGTTTAAAATTTTAGAAAATCGATAGCATCTCCCATGAAAATTTATAAAAATCGGCATCTTGTCATATTAAATTCTGTAAAAACGACAAAAACAATATTTTTTTCACAACTTTCATTGAAAAATAGTAAAATTTTACGAAAATACGTCTGTGCTGACGACAAATGAAAATAAATTTGAATAGAAACACGCAAAAATTACGAAAAGACGTATGTGTTGACCCCCAAAGTAACAAAAATTTGAATAAAATCACACAATCATACAGCATCTCACATAAATTTTCGCAAATATCGACATCATGTCACATAAATTATACAAAAACTGTCATCACGTCACTTGAAATTATACAAAAAACGATATTTTATTCAACACACGATGAAAATTGAACAAAAATCACGCAATTACAAGCCATCTCACATAAATTTTCGTATATAATCTAATGAGTGCGTGATTTGATTTCCGGAAATTAGTTCGACATGTCGAGTTCTTTTTTGCGTAAAGATTGCCACGAGTCGTAGACGAGTGGCTATTTAGCAAAAAAGAACGAGCCATGGAGAACTATTAATTTCCCGGAAATCAAATAACGCACGAATTAGATTCAACTAGAAAATCGCATGAATAAATTAATTAGATTAGAAAAACCTTTTTAATCATATTGCCACGGGCCCTGGTTATCATGAAAACAGAAAATAAACAAACAAATTCAACTGTCACAAATTTAAAGCAAATATCTGTAACTGGTTAAAATGATGAATTCGTCGGTTCCTGGGGCTAGATTCTCGACCAAATCTATCGGAGAAATAGAAGAATAAATTAAGAAGGCAACACCAGTGAATACAATTCGTTCAAAAACGTATGTTATGAAACAGTTTGATAGTGTTTGCAAGGAAAGAAGATACACCTTAAATGAATTCACTTCTGTTGAAGAAATTGCGTCTGTTTTAACAGATTGGGCCTACAATATGAAGAAAAACGACGGTACTGATTATAAAGAAACAGTTATCAAGGTCTTGTAGAACAGTGTAGCAAAGCAGCTGGTTGGCAGATATTTTGAGAATTATGGTATTACATTTGATCCTTTTACTGACGTAAGATTTACTCATGCACGACAAGCGCGAGATGCCAAAAGAAAAGAACTTCAAACCAATCTAGAGAAAAGAAAGCGCAGCTCTTCTTCGCTACCAGATAAAGAGTATAAAAAAATACAGTTCCTTTACAACAAAGATTCTCCTTCGGGTCTTCAAAAAAAGTTCTATTGTATAGCAGCCTATGAACTCTGCTGGCGTGGAGGAGAGGGTGCGGCCTGCCGTTTACACTATTTTAAAGAAGAAATTGATAACTCAGGACAATCCACAGGGCGTTATGAATACAATCCTTTGTTTTCAAAGACGGAGCAAGGAGGTGCAAAGAAGATTAGCCAGAGCAAATTTTTGGCAACAAATATTGCAAATCCGGATGTTTGTCCCGTCCGGTAAGAAATTAGGATGTTAAGTAAAACTTTTAAACAATTTTGTATTTCAGTTTGCTTAGAAAACTTATATTAAAGAGACCAGCCCATATAATGACAGACAGATTATTTCTCACTGCAAATCCTAGTTGGAACAATGAAAATTCGAAAGGATGGTACAAAAACTCTCCAGTCGGAGTGAATGAGATGGCAAAATGGGTCAAACATGCAGCCGAAGAAATAGGGCTTAATACGAAAACAAATAAGATCTCAAATCATTCATTGCGATCGACTGCCATTTCGCACTTGGCGAAAAGGGGCGTGGGTGAAACGCAACTAATTAAAACCAGCGGTCATTCAAGTATCACATCAATTAAACCATACGTTCAACTTGATATTGAACATCATGCAAAACTGATTCAAAGACTTCCGAACTGAAGAACCGGCTGAGAGCAGCAATGTACAACAAGAAAAGGACAAAGCCTCCGAGAAAGTTATTTACCAAAATTGTATTTTTTACCATTCTGTTCACAATTAAAGAATTTGAAGTTGTGTTTATCCGTGTAGTATCTATATAGGTATAAATGATTTCCACCAAATTTACACGTGGTGATTTCTGGAAATCACCACGTGTAGCAGAATTTCCGCATAATCAAATTCTAATTGGTCACTAAGTTAAAAATATTAAAACATGATTGGTCTAATAATATGAAGTGCGATTTTCACAAAAATCGACATCATGTTACATAAACTATGCATAATTTTGCAAATGTTTTACACTTTTTATAAAATGCATCGCTCAAAATTAAAAGAAATAGCAATTTCGTTGAAAAAATCTACTACCACAATCATTTCGATAAACAAAATTCAAAAAATCTTATACTTTTGACGGAAATATATGTATGTTGACCACAAATTAACATAATTTTTAAATAAAAACGCGCAATTCGTTGAAAAAAATATTCTGACACCACCAAAACACGCAATTTCATTGCAAAATATATATATGTTGTCCACAAATTAACATAAAGTTGAATAAAAACACGTAATTTTGTTGAAAAAATGTTCTGGCCCCTTCATTTCACTTAAAATTTTACAAAACTGCCATCATAACACTTGAAATTATACAAAATATATGTATGTTGATCACAAATTAACATAAACCTGAATAAAACACACAATTTCGTTGAAAAATTTGCAAATGTTTTACACTTTTTTATAAAATGTATCGCACAAAATTAAAAGAAATCACAATTTTCTAAATTATATCACGCTATTATGAAATCGTAGATTGATTTTTTGAAATTTTACACTTTGTAACTGTAAAATAACTACAAATACTAATATTTTAGCTTTAGACTTTGTAATTATTGCAGATTCGAGAAAAAAAAACAAAGCAGAGTAGAAATAAAAAACACAAACACTTTGTAATAAACAAATATATTGTTCTTATTTCGTATAATACTTAATAATATAAATATAAATGTACAGCAGAATGTCTTATTTCTAAAAATTCGCTAGCAATTTACAAAACTGTAGTTTGAGGTGCACGACATTTCAAATTAAAAAGACTGCAAGTAATAAAATCAGAAATTCATTGTGTAATTTTAAAGTTTAAGATGCACCCAATCTAGAATTCCCTTCGTTTTTGGTGTTGATGACATCTGCCTTAGAGGCGTTTTTCTAACGGCCCTTTTTTGGAGGCGTTTCCTTATCGGCGTTCTTCTGACTGAACCTTTTTGATGTGGACTTGGATGAGTAGTTGGTGTTTTTAATTTATATTCTAAATCGGACTCGCAGTTATCAGTTTCCATTTCGGTTTTTCCTGTAGTATCAGTCGGGGTTGGCTTCTTTTGCTGTTTAGGTTTAGCTAGCAGCACATTAGCAACGTTAAGGTCTTTGATGTACTCAGCAAACTGTAGGCGTCCGGGTGGATTAATAGTTTTTCGAGGCCGCAGAGTGTCATGAATTAAATCGACTATGTTAGACGCCGGTAAAATTTCACCCTTTATAGTAACGGTGCCCTTGTGATCCCAGCTCACATCGCTTGAGGTACTCAAAATGCGTAGGAAAACTTCAGCTTTTTTCTTAAAAGTTTTGGGAAGTGTAGATAAAATAACGGCATTTGATAGGCTGTCACTGGTTGTTTCAATAGGTATTTTGATTGGCTGCCGCGCCTGGTTTGTGAAATGAAGGAATCGTTGTAAAACCTGATTGTACTGGATCCATTTATCGTGATCAGTTAATTTGGACTTTAAAACTTTTTGCATTTCGTCATCAAGCTGTGATAATATATTTTTCTCCGCATCATCGCCAGACTTAAGACGTTGGACAAATTCCGGCGATACAATCAACATCTTCCGCTCTTTGTCCATTTTAGTCGAAAAGGAGCTCAGTCGTTTGTTCTAGTAGAGCCGTCGTGAATAAACTAGCTTAAAATCAAGACTTTCATAATAAATATATAAAAAAAAATATGACAGGTACGGGAATCGAACCCGTATTCTCTCTCGAGATCAGAACTTGAATCTGACGCCTTAACCATTCGGCCAACCTGCCTCCCTATATAAACGACCACTCTCTGCATAATTAAGAAAACATATAGTTTAAAAAGCCTTCTGCATGCAATTTCAAACAATATTTCATATAAATTAAGCCATGTACAAATTTCTTAATCAGGTTTTGATACATATTTTATCGAAAGACTTGACCCTCAGCTGCCTTTTATTATTTGTCGTGATGCGTCATCGTTGAATTTACAAGAGCCAACCTGTCTGCTGTGTGACGTACGTAATGTCTCCATCCCTTTTTATTTTAAAATTCTATAAAACCAGAGGCCCGACTGATGCCGCACTAACACGTTTTAAACCATTGTACTCTGTTACCTGATGCGGCAGCAGTTTGGACCTCTGATTTTATAGAATTTTAAAATAAAAAGGTATGGAGACATTACCTACGTCACACAGCAGACAGGATGGCACTTGTAAATTCAACGATGACGCATCACGACAAATAGTAATAAAACGGTAGCTGAGGGTCAAGTCTTTCGATAAAATATATATCAAAACCTAATTAAGAAATTTGTACATGGCTTAATTTATATGAAATATTGTTTGAAATTGCATGCAGAAGGCTTTTTAAACTATATGTTTTCTTAATTATGCAGAGAGTGCTCGTTTATATAGGGAGGCAGGTTGGCCGAATGGTTAAGGCGTCAGATTCAAGTTCTGATCTCGAGAGAGAATACGGGTTCGATTCCCGTACCTGTCATATTTTTTTTTATATATTTATTATGAAAGTCTTGATTTTAAGCTAGTTTATTCACGACGGCTCTACTAGAACAAACGACTGAGCTCCTTTTCGACTAAAATGGACAAAGAGCGGAAGATGTTGATTGTATCGCCGGAATTTGTCCAACGTCTTAAGTCTGGCGATGATGCGGAGAAAAATATATTATCACAGCTTGATGACGAAATGCAAAAAGTTTTAAAGTCCAAATTAACTGATCACGATAAATGGATCCAGTACAATCAGGTTTTACAACGATTCCTTCATTTCACAAACCAGGCGCGGCAGCCAATCAAAATACCTATTGAAACAACCAGTGACAGCCTATCAAATGCCGTTATTTTATCTACACTTCCCAAAACTTTTAAGAAAAAAGCTGAAGTTTTCCTACGCATTTTGAGTACCTCAAGCGATGTGAGCTGGGATCACAAGGGCACCGTTACTATAAAGGGTGAAATTTTACCGGCGTCTAACATAGTCGATTTAATTCATGACACTCTGCGGCCTCGAAAAACTATTAATCCACCCGGACGCCTACAGTTTGCTGAGTACATCAAAGACCTTAACGTTGCTAATGTGCTGCTAGCTAAACCTAAACAGCAAAAGAAGCCAACCCCGACTGATACTACAGGAAAAACCGAAATGGAAACTGATAACTGCGAGTCCGATTTAGAATATAAATTAAAAACACCAGCTACTCATCCAAGTCCACATCAAAAAGGTTCAGTCAGAAGAACGCCGATAAGGAAACGCCTCCAAAAAAGGGCCGTTAGAAAAACGCCTCTAAGGCAGATGTCATCAACACCAAAAACGAAGGGAATTCTAGATTGGGTGCATCTTAAACTTTAAAATTACACAATGAATTTCTGATTTTATTACTTGCAGTCTTTTTAATTTGAAAGGTCGTGCACCTCAAACTACAGTTTTGTAAATTGCTAGCGAATTTTTAGAAATAAGACATTCTGCTGTACATTTATATTTATATTATTAAGTATTATACGAAATAAGAACAATATATTTGTTTATTACAAAGTGTTTGTGTTTTTTATTTCTACTCTGCTTTGTTTTTTTTCTCGAATCTGCAATAATTACAAAGTCTAAAGCTAAAATATTAGTATTTGTAGTTATTTTACAGTTACAAAGTGTAAATTTCAAAAAATCAATCTACGATTTCATAATAGCGTGATATAATTTAGAAAATTGTGATTTCTTTTAATTTTGTGCGATACATTTTATAAAAAAGTGTAAAACATTTGCAAATTTTTCAACGAAATTGTGTGTTTTATTCAGGTTTATGTTAATTTGTGATCAACATACATATATTTTGTATAATTTCAAGTGTTATGATGGCAGTTTTGTAAAATTTTAAGTGAAATGAAGGGGCCAGAACATTTTTTCAACAAAATTACGTGTTTTTATTCAACTTTATGTTAATTTGTGGACAACATATATATATTTTGCAATGAAATTGCGTGTTTTGGTGGTGTCAGAATATTTTTTTCAACGAATTGCGCGTTTTTATTTAAAAATTATGTTAATTTGTGGTCAACATACATATATTTCCGTCAAAAGTATAAGATTTTTTGAATTTTGTTTATCGAAATGATTGTGGTAGTAGATTTTTTCAACGAAATTGCTATTTCTTTTAATTTTGAGCGATGCATTTTATAAAAAGTGTAAAACATTTGCAAAATTATGCATAGTTTATGTAACATGATGTCGATTTTTGTGAAAATCGCACTTCATATTATTAGACCAATCATGTTTTAATATTTTTAACTTAGTGACCAATTAGAATTTGATTATGCGGAAATTCTGCTACACGTGGTGATTTCCAGAAATCACCACGTGTAAATTTGGTGGAAATCATTTATACCTATATAGATACTACACGGATAAACACAACTTCAAATTCTTTAATTGTGAACAGAATGGTAAAAAATACAATTTTGGTAAATAACTTTCTCGGAGGCTTTGTCCTTTTCTTGTTGTACATTGCTGCTCTCAGCCGGTTCTTCAGTTCGGAAGTCTTTGAATCAGTTTTGCATGATGTTCAATATCAAGTTGAACGTATGGTTTAATTGATGTGATACTTGAATGACCGCTGGTTTTAATTAGTTGCGTTTCACCCACGCCCCTTTTCGCCAAGTGCGAAATGGCAGTCGATCGCAATGAATGATTTGAGATCTTATTTGTTTTCGTATTAAGCCCTATTTCTTCGGCTGCATGTTTGACCCATTTTGCCATCTCATTCACTCCGACTGGAGAGTTTTTGTACCATCCTTTCGAATTTTCATTGTTCCAACTAGGATTTGCAGTGAGAAATAATCTGTCTGTCATTATATGGGCTGGTCTCTTTAATATAAGTTTTCTAAGCAAACTGAAATACAAAATTGTTTAAAAGTTTTACTTAACATCCTAATTTCTTACCGGACGGGACAAACATCCGGATTTGCAATATTTGTTGCCAAAAATTTGCTCTGGCTAATCTTCTTTGCACCTCCTTGCTCCGTCTTTGAAAACAAAGGATTGTATTCATAACGCCCTGTGGATTGTCCTGAGTTATCAATTTCTTCTTTAAAATAGTGTAAACGGCAGGCCGCACCCTCTCCTCCACGCCAGCAGAGTTCATAGGCTGCTATACAATAGAACTTTTTTTGAAGACCCGAAGGAGAATCTTTGTTGTAAAGGAACTGTATTTTTTTATACTCTTTATCTGGTAGCGAAGAAGAGCTGCGCTTTCTTTTCTCTAGATTGGTTTGAAGTTCTTTTCTTTTGGCATCTCGCGCTTGTCGTGCATGAGTAAATCTTACGTCAGTAAAAGGATCAAATGTAATACCATAATTCTCAAAATATCTGCCAACCAGCTGCTTTGCTACACTGTTCTACAAGACCTTGATAACTGTTTCTTTATAATCAGTACCGTCGTTTTTCTTCATATTGTAGGCCCAATCTGTTAAAACAGACGCAATTTCTTCAACAGAAGTGAATTCATTTAAGGTGTATCTTCTTTCCTTGCAAACACTATCAAACTGTTTCATAACATACGTTTTTGAACGAATTGTATTCACTGGTGTTGCCTTCTTAATTTATTCTTCTATTTCTCCGATAGATTTGGTCGAGAATCTAGCCCCAGGAACCGACGAATTCATCATTTTAACCAGTTACAGATATTTGCTTTAAATTTGTGACAGTTGAATTTGTTTGTTTATTTTCTGTTTTCATGATAACCAGGGCCCGTGGCAATATGATTAAAAAGGTTTTTCTAATCTAATTAATTTATTCATGCGATTTTCTAGTTGAATCTAATTCGTGCGTTATTTGATTTCCGGGAAATTAATAGTTCTCCATGGCTCGTTCTTTTTTGCTAAATAGCCACTCGTCTACGACTCGTGGCAATCTTTACGCAAAAAAGAACTCGACATGTCGAACTAATTTCCGGAAATCAAATCACGCACTCATTAGATTATATACGAAAATTTATGTGAGATGGCTTGTAATTGCGTGATTTTTGTTCAATTTTCATCGTGTGTTGAATAAAATATCGTTTTTTGTATAATTTCAAGTGACGTGATGACAGTTTTTGTATAATTTATGTGACATGATGTCGATATTTGCGAAAATTTATGTGAGATGCTGTATGATTGTGTGATTTTATTCAAATTTTTGTTACTTTGGGGGTCAACACATACGTCTTTTCGTAATTTTTGCGTGTTTCTATTCAAATTTATTTTCATTTGTCGTCAGCACAGACGTATTTTCGTAAAATTTTACTATTTTTCAATGAAAGTTGTGAAAAAAATATTGTTTTTGTCGTTTTTACAGAATTTAATATGACAAGATGCCGATTTTTATAAATTTTCATGGGAGATGCTATCGATTTTCTAAAATTTTAAACGAAATGCTTTGGAAATCGCATGTTTTTATTCAAATATTAGTAATTGAAGCTATTTTTTCACATACAAAGTATCGAAAATTCATATAAATTGAACTACGATTTCATAATTTAAAAAATTACGGTTTATTTGTTAAACGTTTGCAAAATTATGCTTAGAAATAACTCTTAAAACTTTTTTACATCATTTTTTCGGTGCTATAAAGTCGCTTTGTAAAGATTTTCAACGAAATTGTGCGTTTTTATTCAAATTTATTTTAATTTGTCGCCAACACATACGTCTTTTCGTAATTTTTTGCGTGTTTTTATTCAAAATTATTTTCATTTGTCGCCAACACTTACGTCTTTTCGTAAATTTTTTACAAGAAAAAAATGGTTTGACTTATATTTTTACAAGTATCCCTTGTCTTATTTGCAAACGATATTGAAAAGCTATTTTTTTTTCAACGAAATTGTCTGTTTTTATTCAAATTTATGGGGGATAACCATTCTTATACAATAAAAACATTTATTTAATGCGTATGTCTTATTTTATATGGGCGAGGGCACTGTTGTAATTTATAAGAAGCTAAAACTCAGTCGAAAATAACATTTAAAATTTATTTATAATATGTATATGGAAGTATAATGTCAGAACAGCTAAGTGGTACAATGTTCAAACCTTTAAAACCAAACAATACACAGGAACCGGCCTGTTTTAAATAGGGAACTTAGACGGAAACTTCCTATAGTAGGTAGGGAGAATGAGGATCTCGTTAATCCAGCCATATAGCAGGCACAAATTATAAAATAATTAATAAGCTGTTATAAATCTAATTTTTTTAAAAATGTATCAACCTTCAAACACAATAAGCTACACATCCCCTATTCTTATAATCTAAATTTTTGAAAAATAGTTTGTTTAAAGCTGGGGCTCGTGACGTAAAAGCAGTGAAAGGGCTTTCCAATGCATTGCCAAAAGAGAAATCTAGCCATGACGTCAGCCCAGGTCTCGCTCGAAATAAACAATCCTGTTTAGGCACGTTAAATACTGAGGCGATAACGTCTTTTGTAATTACGCATAGGTAGCAAACGGGATGGAAAAGAGAACGCTGTAGAAAATCAATGGGGCTGAGTGAGATAGCGTCACTCATATTATAAAATTAAACAAATTAATTACAGCAAAACTAGTTACAAAGTCATTTTTTTAAAATTATTAACAAGTTTCTAAGGCCCTAGACGACACAATTCCGTTCTTATATTTTATATATTCGAAAAAATAGTTTGTTTAAAGCTGGGCTCGTGACACGTAAGTGGCTATGTTTAATTCCTTTAACCTCGATCGCTTCGATAGCCCAGTTGGTTAAGGCTTCGTACTCGTAATGCTGTGAGCGCTGGTTCGACTCCAGCCATGGGACATCGCAGGAAGCTTTTTTTAAATTAAAATAAATGTGAGAAATTAAAATGGCCTCCGTGCATGAGAGAGAGAGAGAGAGAGATCTACCAGTTTGAAATTCAAATATTTCCGCGAAAATTCAAAATTAAAAACGACAGCCGTGAGAAGTGCGCGCGCACCAAGATGGCCGACGCCCGGGAAGTTTAAAATTCAAATAATGGAACTTAGAAAAAAATCGGAAAAAATTCAAATTTCAAATATTCCCGCCAGAAATCCAAGATGGCCGCCGAAGTCCGACGCGTAATTCCAGAAGCAAATTAAAAAATCTAATGCGTAATTTAATCAGTAGCACATATGTAAATTACATATCAAACTTCATATGTGATTAATTAGATCAATCCGCGAAATTAATTAGGTCAAACCGCGGATTTAATTCGCGGAATTCGCGGATTTAATTCGCGGTTTAATTCGCGGATTGCTCCAATTTAGATGCCGCCATACTACTGGGCAATGTTATTTTTATCTATAAAATATCTATACTGGGACATAGGCAAATACACTTAGAAGCAAATGTATAAGTTCATAGCACAATTTTCTGTTAAAGAACTCGGGTTCATTTGTTTTACCTCAAACAATTATCAGTTAAATCTGGTTAAAGTGGTTTTGACACACAAATTTGTCTAAAGGAAAAAAATAAAGTTGAAAATATTTTATCATCACCCCCTGCTATAAATATATAGGATGTTGCAAAAATTGCGAATTATTTCCCTGTTACGTTATTGAAAGAGAATTACTAAGTAGAAAAAAATAATAAAGAAAGTCTTGATGTTATATTTTTGAAGATATAGCGGCGGCTTATTAACGTCAAAACAAGTGGAACTAGGGATATTTGTTGAATTACTGAGTACAGAAACAACCTAAGCCCTATTTTTCAAGACTTAATAAAACCAGCAAAAACTGTACATCTGCGTAGTAATTACGACAATAGAATTCAAAACTGACACCCTTGTTCAGTTAAGTCTACATTAGCTGTTTCAGTCGTCAAAATTCACATAGGCATTATTATCTTTCTAGTAATTTTTTTATGTTGGCTACTGTGCGACCGAGGAAAAGGAGGCCTATGTTTGATGACCAAACTATAGATGATGCTTTATAAAATTCAGAATTACACTTTAAAGTCACTTTTTTTAATTAGGCACCGCCATAACTAAATTACAGCTTACAGAATCTAGATTGAAACGAGGTGAAAATCGGAGCTAATGTTAGAATCTGGTAATTTCCAAGTTTTGTATTGGTAACATTTTTGACATCTATCATATTGACATTAAATTGTTAACCTTATTTAAACTAAATAACACAATAAATCCGAGGCGTACTCAAAACAGAATTAGCAACACACACAAAAATAGCAACAATAACAATAGCAATAACCAAATAACAGAATTAACGAAATTTAAAACACAAAGAATCGGCCATATGACGTCACTGCGCAAACGAAATCCCTCTACCCACAGCTACTGATTACTTGTCATTTAAAATATAACCAAACTTTGTATGTTTGACAATTACTTCTTTCCACATATTGCCAATTCAGTGAAATCAAATATTATCACAGGGCCTTTCATGGCCTACCTTGAGAGTCAATCTAGATTCTGTAAGCTGTAGATGAAAGATTCGAATTGCTAAGCGATCACGACAGTTGTTTCTCTTTTTTACACAGCAAACTTAGATTTCGAGGATAAACTAAAATACTGAGCGCATTTGCAAAACAAATTGACAGATTTTGGAACTAATCATTCGGACATAAATGCAGTCGATTTACTAAATGAAATAGAGATTGTTCCGACGTATCTAAAATCTACCACAGCTTCAGTAGATGTTTTGATATATATTTATTTTAAAATAACCGAATTAGCACGTTCCTAAATTTATCGATTGCTTTACGCATTTATTTAATATTACCTGTCACTGTTGCTGGGGGTAAACTATCATTTTCTAAGTTAAAAAGGTTATCAGATCTAGCTATAATAAGTATTGGAAAAGATATTAACAATGACATTGTGAAAGAATTTACTATAAGAAAATTAAGAAAAGTTCAATTTGATTGTTGAGTAATATTATACTCGTATATCAGTTTTAATATTGTAATCGATATTTTAATGTTATAAAATTGTGAAAGTAGTGATAAATAAATGTTTGGTTTATATTAGGAATGATTCTCTATTTAGCTTCACATCACATGCCTTTTCTAACCACCTAATTCACAACCCAGAAGGGACGGCACTTAAGACTATGAGCACGGGCGGCAGCAAGTTAGAGACGCCTTTGAGTTGAACAATATTATAAAGAGGTATTTGCTTCAAGAATAAAGAATATAGAAAAAAAATCCCAAAAAGTAAAAGTGAATTTAGGAGATATGATAAAATCGACTTTAACGAAATAAAGAATGCTTTAAGGAAAAAAAGAACAGAAAATCACCAAGCAAAGACCAAAATCTAACGGAAATGATAAAAAAGTGATCTGCTTCTTAAGAACTTAAAAATATCATTTAATAAGAACAGGCTGGAATATTGCTATATTACGAGGAAATCGAGAAAAAATTTACCTTATTCAAAGGTGAACTGGTTTTCTATTTTACAAATTTTTACAATTTTAACGTTGTCTACGTAGTTTCCATGTAAATGCAGACATTTCTACCAACGATGTTTCAACTATAATATCCCGTCTTTATAGAAGTCTGTATTTTGCTCCTCCAACCACTGGGTAACTGCAATATTTACACTTTCAACATCTTTAAAATGCGTTTCACGTAAATGACTCTTTAGATTCCTAAATAAATGGTAATCAGAGAGTGCTAAATCATGTGAATATGCTGGACGTGGCAATATTTGGAAACCCAATTCGAAAGCTTTTGAAGTTGCTGCAACGCAAGTGTGGGATGAGGCATTGTCATGCTGCAGCAAAACACCGTGGTTAAGCATTCCTCTGTGTTTCGGTTTAATATTTTCCTTCAATTTCGTTAAAAGTACGTATAATAATCTCCAGTATTCGTGTGTCTTTTTTTAAATATATGAGTATAACACCCCTTGAATCCCAAAAAAAAAACTGAAAGCATCAACTTTCCAGCCGATAACTTGACTCGAAACCTTTTTGGGAGCATCGAATTACTGTGTCACCACTTCATAATAGATTTTTTTGTTTCAGGATCACAATAATGAACCCAGCTTTCGTCAAGCGTAAAGATTTTGTAAAAAAAAGTATCAGGGTCAGCTTCAAAATAATTTAAAAGTTGACGACAAATGTTGTGCTTTTCAAAATGTGTCAACATGCGTGGCACCCACCTGGCGGATAACTTATTCAGGTGTAATTGATTGCGTAACATAGATCTTACTGACCAATCGCTAATCTTTGTGCTTCATAACAGGTGGCGCAAAAGTAATCACCCTATTGGAAGATGCTCTCATTTTTGCAAATGGCGTCTTATGTCATTGCGACTTTGACATTTGTGAAGTAAAGAGAAGCAGAATACACGTAGACAAACCATGGATCGCTATATTCCTCAAGAACGCGGAATAATTGTGTCAATGTTTTTGACAAATAATTTTTCAGTAGTTTTAGCTCAACGTGAATTTCGTCGTCGATTTCTTGGTCGTGTGGGATCAATTGGGCAAAGACTGTGGCGGTTAACCGCTTGCCTCGAGGAGACTGGCTCAACATGGGACAGTTGCAGACGTGGCCGATTCTAGAGTATCCGTTCAGTCGAGAATATCGCTGCTGTGGCTGCAGATGTCCAAGAGGACCCTCAAACATCAACCAGACGACGGGCCACGCAATTGGGCATCAGTACACGATCTTTACAGTGAGTTTTGGTGAAAGATGTTCCCGTACAAAGTGCAACCGCACACATAGCACGAGCGACAGTGGATATTCTGAAGCAAGTTTTTCCCTGCCGCTTAATCTCTCGTTTTGGATATTTGAACTGTCCCTCAAGATCGCCTAATTTGACCGTTCCATACTCCTTTCTTTGGGGTATTCTGAAGTCACGGGTATATACGAACAAGCCACAGATCTTAGCGGCCCTAAAGGAGAACATCTGACTGGAAGTGAAGAATTTGTCACCAAAAATTTTGAGAAAAGTCGTAGAAAATGCTGTGAGACGAGCCGGAATGTGCATCAACTCTGGCGATATTATCTTAGCGACTTATTGGATAAAAAAATAAACGTCTAAATAAATATAATCAACAAACAGAGCCAATTATTTTTATTTACAAACGAAGTTACTGCCTTAGGAAATCGGGTGAGGACTTTTGCTCCACCTGTTACTATCTCGTCCACCTTAATTTGTCTGTCCTTCATAACTAATTTTTCCGATTTAGCCACCATTTCTTCATTTTGTGCAGTTGCACGGCGCCCACTTCTTTCATCATCTTCAAAGTTTATTCTTCGATATTTAAATTCTATTGACCAACGTTTAACTGTAGATTTTGAAGATGCATATTCTCCATACACAGTTTTTAAACGTTACAAAATTTCCGTGAATCCCCTCTTTTGTGAGAAAGTGTATTACAGCGCGGTCCTCGATTTTTTTCATTTTCGATTACCCTGTTATATTCTGTATTATCAATCAGAAGTTAATAAGCAAAACTTTGTAAAATTTTCAGGCATAAGCTTTAACAATTATGACAATCAAAATGTTTTTTTCCATGTTCTAATGAGATTGGCAGAACTGCTCTCGGTTCCCTCCTAATATTATGCTACAAAGAAGGGGACAAGTTAAATTTGAGAAACTGTAACTAATTAGCCTCCTATAACAATTTTAAAAACTTCGTAACAAGATAATTACAAATTACATTACCAATAAATTAGATGATTATCAACCCAAGAAACAGGTTGGATTTAGAAAAGTATTTCGGGCTATAGAAGGCTCTCAGACAATAGTATTTAATCGAGTCGAGTGGCGAATCTCGAATTATCTTATGGCAAACGTTAATTGGATATGAAAAGGCCTTTGATAGCATAGAAACATGGACTATCACCAAACCATAAAAAACGAGATTATAAGGTACGAACCTAACATAACAAGTAACTTCCACAATTGGGAAAATGTCTACAAGAAGCCAGCACACTCTCAAAATAGCATAACCTTTCTACACCGTTGTTGAAATAATTTTATTATTCCAAAAAGGTTTAGACTCAAGGTACAGTATGTTAGTGTTCATTCTAATAATATTATCACGAAAACTGAAACGGACTAGTGAAGCATTAATCACAGATAAAATACAAACCGCATAGACATAATAGAATTATATTATTCTCTGACATAAACAGATTGGAACAAGTGATGCAAAGGGATGTGCGGGAAAACGATTTCAATCACATATGTACAATTTATTGTATTCATAATATTATCATCAGAATATACACAGCACAAATTCTCATATTTAAAAAATAAAACACCTCACACAATAAAAACACACAGCTGAACTAAATATGCTAATCAATGACACTGTTTTAAAGTAAAACTGTACTTAATCTGTCTTCTAAAGAACTAAACGCCACTGATAAACTAGTTTTCGGCAAAGATCTTAATTACGCAGTGGTGACAGGAACTATTAGAAGAAATCAAACAAAAATACAAAATTATGAACCAACTTATACTAAAATGATCTTACACGATCAAATGAAACATATTCAAACAATAAAAAACTGTCACTGTGCATATTGAGAACCCATAACACAATTAAAATTTCATCCGAAGATAAAAGCAATGTCATTGTAGTACTTGACATAGAAACTTACAATAAAAAACCTAATACTAATTCGTGTAACGGACCCTGGATCCTTCTCCAGTAATGTTTATTTTTCACAGTCAAAGTTAAAAGCCAATTGTATTTTTTATATGTATTTTCTTATGTGTTACAATTAAAGATATGATGGCTGTTTAATTAAGATAACAGATAACATGTTTTACAAGTAGGATTTGCAAAATTTAATTTAAAATTGAAGTGGTCAAAAAAATCCTATCGAACTTTTTCAATTTGTGGACACCCTGTCCAATCGATGTCAAATGTGAACAGCTGAATATTATTGTTTTCGACAGAAAAGATTTTTATAAAGAATTACTTTTTTTCGTAAAACTTATAATAACAAAGTTTTCCATGTGGCGCCAACTTAAGTAGACGGTTCTAGGTAAATTGCTCGAATGCAATTGCTCGAAAACGAATTGCTCGAAATCAGTTGCTTGAAAGTGAATTGCTCGAATTGCAAGTTTCTCGAACAGCAATTTGTCGATTATCTGTTGTTCGAAAAAATAAAGTTGTGAAATAGCCTTAACTCGAATTAGTCAAATATAGAAAAAACACAAATTACAAATTATAACCTTTATTAATAAAAAATAGGTATTGGTATGTATTACATTCCGACGATAATCACTTTCGTGAAAGTTTAACATTATTTGTAATAACCACAAACCCATTATCCTGATTATGAATACCCGTAATTACATTCCAATGATAATCACTTTCCTGTTACAAGGACATAATACTGTCTTTGACCACTTACTACAAAAGATTTAGAAGATTTTAGTATTGACGCATTATTTAAGACCTCATAAATTCGAGAAAAACATTTTCGAGAAATTGCGGTTCGAGGAACTTGTATTTCGAGAAAAGTTACATTCGCGCAATTTGATTTTTGAGCAATTGATTTCGAGCAATTGATTTCGAGCAATTGCATTCGAGGAATTTGCCGGAGACGTAAGTGGACACACTGTATATATTAAAATAAATGTCACTGTAGTTGCATCTAATTTATGTCTTGTTCTTGCTGTGATAGGTTATGTAGCTTATCAAGAATTCTGTGTATAATAAAAGTACATTTTTAAGAGCTCATCTTTGAAATTTCTCTACCTTGTAAGTTTTGATACTCCGATGATAACATCGGAGAATTTTCAAATTTTTGCGAATTGTTAGTTATTAAATTGGTAGTCCATGTATTTAGTTATATTCAGTTTTGTGCGGTTTCGTGTTAACCCACTCCCTTCTTCCGGAGTTTAGTTGGCGGTCCCGTTAAACTTAATGGTCACTGGACCATTGTTGTGTAGCCTGACGGGCTAGTTTAATTTAATTTAAATGCTACAATCACCAGCCTGAAAACTGGCTGCCCAAGGTTAGCTCAAAAAGCCAAGATCCAAATAATAAACTCAGATAGTAACGTGGAATAGAAACACAGGATAACTTCTTATTATTATATAATAATATTTAACTGGATACATTAAATTAAACTGTATTAAAACAACACGAAATAATAGAATGTAATGACATAAAAATAAAATAACTCTTCTAACGGGGCGTTCGTTCATCGGCAGTCGAGCAGTGGCACACTATTGCGGGACAGCCTGTACATCAGTCCTCTCGTCACGTTGGCAACACGCCGGCCCTGAACAGGTATTATGACAGATTAGTAGGCCGCCAGTGATGGCGGACGACAACAATACATTTGGTCTTGAAATCGTTAAATAAACAAAACTGTGGTCAATGTTAAATTAAATTGTGTGCATACCTAGGGCGTCTGGAGCTCTGACAGTGAAATTCCCAACGTTCGAGTGATGGGCGCCGTATTTAATTTGGTTTACTCGTCAGCTGTCACGCCGCAAAAGGTGAGTGGACTTTGATTGGTTAAACGCCGTTTCCTGTTGGCGGAGGTGGCCGCCGAGCTACCCTAACTCCAGGGGTGCGTGCCTATGGGCGGCGACCTCGGACTTACTCCGCAGAAACCCCCGGTGCACGCTCCTCGGCCTCTGAGATGCAAAAGTCGCCCCGGACGCAATTATCGGGCCTAATTACGTCTGCGTCGCCGTCCTGGTGCCGGGAAATTTGCTTCGCGGACGGCGTCGTCACCGGCGAGCACGACTTGGCCTCCCGTGTGCCTAAACTTTGGAGGGCGTCGTCAGCGAGTTCGGAAATACTCTGCTTATGTCCAGGTGTCTGACATCGTCGCCGTTGGACCTGGGGCGGTTCTCTAGGTCGCTAGGTGCTCGGGAAATGACGCTGGAAAGTATAACAACAATCCAAACGTGCAGGAGTTCAAGAGAATAACGTTGGAGAGTAACGTAACAATCCAAGCAGGAGTTCAAAAGAATAACGTCGGAAAGTAAGATAACAATCCAAACGTGCAGGAATTCGAGGAAATAACGTTGGAAAGTAACGTAACAATCCAAACGTTCAGGGGTTCAGGTAGCTGGTCGGGATACCCTCGAAGAGTCCTGGGGGACACTCCTGAGAGTACAGGTGAGACTAGAGGAGTGGGAAGATCTAGGAAATTCTAGGAAATTCTGCTTTTATACCTGGTGCGAGCGTAATCGGAGGTCGTTGAAGAGGGGATTCGTGGTCTATGTGCGCAGTGGTGTTAGGGCGATCGCTTGCGGTGACGTCACGTCGTCCTCTCGGCGCGGAGTTTCGGTCTCTAACGTGGTGCACGACAAGGGGGAACGCGCTAATTAATTTTTAATTTACAGAATCGCGTTCGCGCTGGGCGTAACGTTACAGTTGGGTATTTACAATTCACTATCTGGTTTGCTTTGAAGAGCGTTATGATAGTCGTTGTCGGGCTCCATAGCTCAGTGGTTAAGCATTCTGGCTACTGATCTAAAGGTCGAGAGTTCGATCCCCGATCTCGGTAAGGTTTTAAAAAAATTAAAAAATGCGGATGAAAACCTCTACAGAATGCCATCATTCGGAAGTGATGTAAAGCCGTTGGTCCCATGTTACTACGATGTGTAGCATGTAAATGATCCCTTGCTAGGGTTGGAACTGCTTAGTCTCGGCAAAATTCTATGTAGGACTAAGGTACCTGGTACTGTCATGTATATAGGTACTATACTTTTTTAACACTAAGAGTGGAAAGACAAGAAGCGAGTATTTCCATAAATAAATAAAACATTACAGTAAGTCGGAATTAAACCACTTCCTACCACCAAGATTTTAATGGTATAATAATATTTTAACTTCTATGCCAGTCTTTCGAGATAATTTGTAAGAAAAATCCTTATTTTGCCGAGCTGTATTGAAATTATGAGCAACCCAATAGCGCTAAGAGGCTCCTGTTACACGAAACTTTTAGCAGAAAAAATGTGGGTTGCCGCTCTAAGAACATGAAAAATCAATCTTGTTATTATATCTAATAACTGCAAACCTTTCAGGTATAAATGCTAACGTATTATTTTGACGTATTTGAAATTACCTTCTGCGTCGTTTTCTGTAGGAAGTTGCTTTATTATAAGTTTTTTTACTAGCATATCGTCATATAAAACATTACACTGCAATTATTGAAACATGCATCACAAAGTATTCTTAATGAACAAACACACCTTGCTAAGAGAAAAGTATGATTACTAATTAATTTTACTTTAGCCGCCAGTGGCAATCCATTTAAGTGCATCTTGAATGAATCCATAACATTACAATGACTATCTTCAATGCCAATTTTAAATAAGTTTAAATGTTCAATAATAGAGAAATCTATTCTCATCAGAGGCTATGTAAAACGTATAACTTATATATTTACATATGACATTAGTCAATAATTATATTCATTTCCATTATTTATATCTTGATTTATGTTGCTAGCGCGTTTAATGAGTGCTATTTTTAAATATTATCAAAGCTTGTAATAGTGGAGCGTCCAGAATAACCTGAACTACATTTTGCTGCAATTCCAGTCTAATTAAAAGCCGCAACACCAATTGTGAACTAGTTTTTAGCAAAATAAATATCAGTTATGAAACTTAGTAACAGACCTTGATTAAATCATATTGATATAAATCGGAAAGATATATAAAGCTTATTAAAGGCAGTAACAATTTAAATTCGTGCTATTTCTAATAGCAAGTTATTACTGTATCTATATAGTTCGCCGAATAATTAAATTAATCTCTTTTCACGTAGTTGTAAGAAATTGTGGACTACATCGATTGCGCAATTTCTTGAAAAATAAAGCTGACTGTTGTCACTTACAATAGTGCAGGCTGTAAATTATTTCGAGCATACAAATAGAAAATGTGTGTATCTAATAAATAAGAAACTACCCGAAAGTAAATCTAATTTAATTGCAGTATTTATCGATATCACAGTATGAGAAAGTAAAAACTGTTGGTCTCTGTAACAAAAGATTTATGTTTAATATAATTATCTATGTATAAAAGAATTCGAATAAAGGCTACTGTTTTTATTCTCGAAATAATATTAAAACAGCACGTCGGCAGCAGGTACGTAATTTGCACATTTGGAGTTTAAAATAAAGTTGAAGCAAATCTATTTAACAGTTTTAGTCGAATGTTTCGAATTTGTACCCAAAATTTAAATTTTATGGCTACTTGTGTTAATTTAAATTTTACGTAGTGTAAAGCCACTCGATAAGTGACAATACAAATCCATTCTTTTAAAGGAGCGTATCTGAAAAACTGACAGCTGCGTTTAATATACTTCAGTTTAAAGCAATTGTAATTACAGGTTAAAGATAGCAACGTTTATTTAACCTACATTGCAGCCAGGATTCATATAATATCAAGTGACGAAAAAAAACTGTTAACTTTTATACTCAACTATTATTATTATTAATATTTTATTGTCACCCACTGGATGCAATAAAAATAATATTTTTTTAAAATGTAGTTCCTTTACTTTAACGAATTATTTAAATGCAATCCCCAATTGACGCAAAAAGACATTAACGTCATCAATGACACTTTGGGATAATTAATAATCTACCTACCATTAGTACGAAAAACGAAACGGAAATAGATAATATAAAAATTACTAGCTTGCATTTAATCCTTCAAGTTTAATATTGGTAAACGACAGGTATATTTTAGTTGTCGGTATAACACATCCGCTGTTTTGCAAATTGCATTTAATAACAAGCCTTGGTTATCTTCCGCAATCTAATATTATACCTATGTAAGGCGTCATACGTGAGGAGAACCGTCATTATTCACTCATTTTGAGTAATTAATTATAGATACGGCAATTTTTAATTACTTCCAGAGATAATTTACATTAATTCATATATAGACTTGTTAAACTTAGATACAGATACAGCTGCAAAAATTTCTACAAATTAACTACGTTCTTAATTATATGATTTCTATAACGTCGTTTATTTTCAATAGTTGAACTAACTACAGGCTTATTCTACTGATATACTTTCTTTTATGGTGCCCAAGTATTTTTACGTTCGTATTGTCAACAGTCAGTTATATGAAATAAAGTCATAACAGCACTGAAATTGACAAATAATATCGAACAACCGTCAAAGTCAGCAGTAACTAATTCTGATATTCTAAAATTCCACATTTGCTGTGGGTTGATTACGTCCTTGTTTGTTCTTCCTTAGTTTTGAGAACTTATTTTCAGGATTTTCTTTTGTTCTGTAAGTTGGGTTGGATTTTGCTTCTGGTGGGATGTGTTGATTGCTTTCTTCTAGTTCAATTTTCAGATGTTTTGAGAATCTTGAGTATATAATTGTGGTTACATTAGATTTGCAATTAGTGTCTTTTTTCTGAAAATTGTCGGTTTGAAGGGGATATATTTTCTGTTTCCAGTTTGGAAAATCGATTCTTGAGATTGCGTCTCATGCTGTAAGACGATTTTTTGGTGTAGGCTTTAAAATAGCTATTTATGCAACAAGTGCTAAAAGTCGACGTTTATGCATGAGACATGAAAATTATGAAACGAAGCCGAAGGCTGAGTTTCATAACATGTCTCGTGCATAAACCACTTTTAGCACGCGTTGCATACAATATTTTATCTACGACCTTAATTTTACTGTTATTAATCCATAAATATCGGTTTAACAAAGGTTTGCATCTGCGACACATTTAATTTATGTCATAATAAACAGTAGGCCATGCGCGGGCGAATGTTTGCCAAGCCAGTGCTGTCAAGGTCAGTTACGAAATGTAATTATTAATACTCCACATCTGAGTGTATTCATTACATAACGCTTTAATTATTTCAAAAACACTTTACCTGTAACGCAAGAAGCAACTAGAATAACTTTACAACTTCACTCCCAGTTCGAAATTTTAGTTTTATAACCTCACTTCACTTTTAACACTAGAGCTAAAAGTAAACAGCTGATTTCTTTAACCACGGTAAACTATAAAACGTCACTTTTAGTGAAACAAGCTAGCGCTAAAAGGCCTACTTTTAGTAGTGGTCGTAGATAAACATATTTTATTATCTATCCAAAATCGTCCGTAATCGAAATTGGCGTTTATGTAATGGTTTTGTAGTTTACTGTAATGTGACTGCTTAAATCAGGATCTCAGGGTATTTAAGGAGCAAATAACTTTTTGTAAGCGCCTTGCGTCTCAGGTATGAAACCATTTTATCGCTCCTTACAAGTTGTTTGGTGTGTTTCTAGGTTTATTTTGGGCCTTCTCAGTCACAGTCAAGCGATTCTTTACGTCATCGTCTAGTATAGTAAATCTACCACTTATTTTGTCAGTTACCGTGAAGTGATTCTTCAAGTTACCTGCAAGTGATTTCTCAAGTTACTTTCAGTTACGAGTAACAGTTGGGTGGTTTTTATTCATCCCTTCATTGTGAATTTACCAAACTACTAGTGGAGCTATTCTAACACCGTTTGCCGGTCCGAGCCTGCACTGTATCGCGCCGAACCTATTTTGCAGGCGGAAAACGGGTGCTTCAGTGTCCTAAACTCCTAGAGTATAGTACAGTTTAGAAATATTTGTACTGCTTCCCGTGTGTAAGTGATATTTCAGTTAGCTGAAACAGATGCTACCCTGTCGTTCGCCGAACTTTTGCTGAGATTCATTATTGTTTGGAAAATGTCAAAGTTTTGTTTCATTTGATTGGGTTAATTTGGTAACAATAGCAGCTTCAAACACTTTGACGTTGTAAAATAGTAGCTGTATTTTTATTGAGTAGTAATAAATAGTAAACGGATTTTATGTATCGTCATCTCTCTATGGCGAAGCCTTTGGTAACAATTTCTTATGTCTTTTTATTTGTAGCACATTTATGCGCAGAAGCATTTCCGCGTGATGTGGTATTTTAATATATTAATTCGTAGATTTGAAAATGATTTCTTAACCGCTTCCGCGCGCTTTTCAATAATTAAATATTTTATCTGTACCATAAAATCTCCGTATGCTATTCCAGCATTTGAATCCTTCAAATTACTATTTGGTTGAATACTTAGTGTTATATGTTTTTAAAGATTTAGATTTATTGCATAAGAATAAATATTCTGGATTTGAGCAACATTTGCTTGTTTTCATTTTTGAGATTTTATGTAAATAGTTTGGGATTTTCGTTTTTACCCGCAGATATTCTGGTTTGAACAGCCTCGAACCAGTGACGCTTTCGAACTACTGTATGATTTTTGGAATAGTTTATTGTTATCTATATATTTAAAACGTGAAGCGTTTTTTTTCGGGCCGATTTCGATAATTTATTTTTTAAATGAAAGCCGTTACCGTGCAGATGTGCACAAAAGTCCTAAATTAAAAGTAAATTAATAATTTTTAGAGAAAAACATTCATATTGTAGCTCTCAAGTGGTTACAGCCGGCCATGCAGTAGCAGTAAACCAGGTTACCAGGTATATTCTCACAGTTATCCTGCGGCGTTCTGCCGATTATTGCAATGGACTACTGTCACTACTAAATGTTTATTTCAAATCAACGATCTGCTGATTCGTAAGACAAACGTCAAAATGCATGTAAAGTGACAGCTAAAGTAAATCGGTATTGCTCAGATGCTTATTTACACACTGGTTCATTGCTTTTCCTGTTGGTACAAGCATACGTATATTGTTAAAATGTCTTTCGACGTTGTCCGTGTGGAACCCTTCCTATTTTCTCTGCGCGCCTAGCATGTGCGATGTCAATTAATAAATCACAAAGACAAACTATGAATAAAGTAGGAATATATAATATTCGTCACAACCAGTATTTAGCTATGGTCAAGTGTATGTAGCAATGTCACGTGCGAGTAGTTTTGAAAACTTAAAAATTCAAATTTTACCTGATGGATAATGCCATACGTTAAACATTGTCTACAAAGAAGTTTTATAAATTGCAAAATATTTTTCAACGGGTCCCATTAGTGGTTTTTTATTTACTGTGGTTTTATCAGCTCGACGATGATATTTTAAATGGCAGTTGCTCTCAAGACAAATACGTGTTATAATAGTGATTTTAAAAAATGCAGTATCAGTACAATAAGGACATATTGTCTTGAATTTACATAAGGGTTCACCTGAGAGGATATTCCAAGGCCGAATAGTTTTCCAAATTTAACTTGAAACTCGGCAACGAAAACCTATGTCAAGTCGTGACACATATCGCCAGCCCCACTAACATAATATATTCCGACATCAAGAACATAACAGCAAAACCTGTGTCCTGGTTTCGAAGAAGGGCGAGTATCACTCTGAAGAATGATAAAAATCAACAACACACACCTCGGAGCCTTTCATTCGGAGGAATAGATCTTACAATCGATTAACACTGTGGTGGAGGCAGATGATACAGTGCACTATTACGTTGAGTTTCTCCACCCTCTCTACCCTCCCGGACTTCTTCCAAACCGCCTGCCTTTAAAAGTTAGAGCACTTATACTACTGAGAAACTCACAAATTCGACTGCAGTGAAAGCTCCGCATCGTAACGTCACTGGGGAAAAATGTTCATAGGTTTTGGAGAAGGGGAGCCACTCTTCATTCCTCGAATAACCTTTATTCTTTTAGACTATTCTTTCCAATTTAAGAGACTGCAATTTCCCGTAAAAACCTGCTTTTCCATGACGATCAATAAGGTGCAGGGACAGTCACTGAATCAGGCTAGGGTCGACTTGGAGGAAAGACTGTTTTTTCTCGATCAACTTTATCTAGACTGTTTAGAAATCAGTTCTCCAAACAACTTAGTGGTGCTCAAACCAGAAGGGAAAACGTCCAATATCGTCTACAAAGAAGTGCTTTTACCATCTATTCGACGGGATTGACTTCTACTTCGCAGATAGTTATATAATAGAATCTGAGGAAGGTAAGAAGTTGAAATTCCACATATTAGTTCGTTTTGTCAAGGTTTTGCAGAATTCATCCCCGAAAGGGGTTAAATGGGACAAATACGTTTTTCTAAATATCGTTCCAAGGAAACTACTACAAGTATAGGAAGTTAAAATTGGGCATATTAGAACATTTTTTAAATCTGGTCAAATTAGTTTTAGGTTTTTGGAGAATTCATCCCCGAAAGAGGTTAAATGAAACAAATCTGTTTGTTAAAATATCGCCACGGGAAAACTACTACAGTAAGTTGAAATTCGGAATTTTAAAGGATTAAATGGGGTAGATGTGTTTTTCTAAACATGGCCATAATACGGTGACTGCTGCAAGTAGAAAATTGATTCGGCACAGTAGTTCGTTTTACACATCGAGTCAAGCCAGTTCGTTTTACACATCGAGTCAAGCAATTTTTAGAGTTTTTTGAAATGTATCCTCTCAAAGGGATTAAATGGGGTAGATGTGTTTTTCTAAAGATCGTCACATGACAGATACAGGTAGGAAGTCAACATTCGGCATATTAGTTCGTTTTACAAATCATGTTAAATCATTTTCAGGGTTTTGCAGAATGCATCTTCTCAAAAGAGTTAAATGAGATAGATCTGTTTTTTAAAGATTACCTTAACGAGCGAACTACTACAAATAGGAAGTTAAAATTTTGCATATTAGATCGTCTTACAAATAGACCAAATCATTTCCAGAGATTTTTGGAATTCACCCCCAAAGAGTGCTACGGTGTAAATGATCTCTTAGCGGTTGATGCTGTGTGAACAAACCTTTAGCGCCGATATTCGGTTCACGCCCATCGAAATTTGTTGGGTTGGCGATTATTTTTTTTTTTGGCGGTGCTTGGATTTTGCAAACTCATGGCACTTCGGCCTTCGTCTCATTTTTACAGCGTAGCTAGCAGCTTGCACGGTTTTTCGCATTCTATAATGCGATGGGGAGTTAGTCTGCTTTTGATTCTTTGTGTGCCCCATGCCGTTTGGCGGAGTTTTGGTGTACAAACGAATATATGGACATTTAAGTTCGCGCCGATTGGCGAACTAAGTTGCAAACAAGCTTCTGAAAAAAAAATCGTGCACATGGCCCATATTTTTGGGGCGAGTTAATTTGGAGTTTTGTCCGCTCTCGCGTGAAGCGCAACAAAATTATATCTCTCTTGCCTGAATATGAAAAGCAATATTTGAGTGTAAATAGAATTATTGTATCAATAATGACACTTTATAATTTTCTATGAAATTAATAGATTCGTTAAATTTCAGTGGAATATATCCACATTGCTTAACACTAAAAATAGGATCAACAGATATTCATTTGAAAAGTTTAAATGTGTCTACTGGTTTAATAGATAAGATAAGATTAATTGTACGCAATTTATTTATAACTGCTTAGATTTGGTATTAAATGGACAATCCACAAACTAGGCAGAAGGGTATTATTACTGTGTATAGATCAACACATTCTAATATTGCACTACCTTTTTGCCTTCGGAAAAGAAATTGTTCTGTACGCCTATCATTTGCGATAACAATGAATAAATCACAAGAATAAAGTATAGATACAGTGGGAATATATCGTATTTGCCACAACCAGTATTTAGCCATGGTCAAGTATATGTAGCAATATCACGTGTAAGTAGTTTTAAAAACTTAACAATTTAAATTTTACTTAATGAAACCTCCCACACTTTATAAAGAAGTTTTCTAACTTGCAAAATATTTTGCAACAGGTCCACTAGTTATTTTTTAAATATTGTATGTTGCATTCCAGGTATAGCAACGTATTTCTTATTAATTGAAAAAGATGACACAATGTGATTATATGATCGAATACTATTCCATTCATTTCGCGTATTCATATACTTTCCCTCTTTTTTTTGAGCAAAATGGTGTTGCTTTTACTTCCAAATATACTGAGGCAGTGTTGTTATAATTATTATTACTAAACCTCCAACAAACATAGGCATAAATAACCTATTGTAACGACCTTCGAGAGCCGGGTCGCGTGAGTCAGCCTTTCGGATCGATCGAGAGCGGCCTCGGTGATTAGGCGCGCGACACGTCAGCGTTTGCTGGAGTGGTCGAGAGGGTCTTGACGCTTCCGGGATGAGTCACCCGGATATATATAAGCCGGCGCGGCGGGAGTTCAGACAGTTCCGAATTCAGCTTTGAAGTATGCGGAAGCTGCCATATAAATAAACTGCTCAAGGACAGGTCTAACGAGTAGCTTCAGAATGTGTAGTTCAAAACGTGACCACCGAGCTTCTGTAGATGGCGCCAAGTGGACAAACCGCCACTGTGCTACAATGCTTGGAAATTTTGCAAAGTGGAAAGCCAAAACCAAATAGCGCATGAAGGTGCTCGGGACCTTAGCAACAACTTTGCCCCCTTTCAAAATTTCGATATCTGTAGCCGTTCGAAAGTTACAGGCGATCCGGACGGACGGACGGACGGACGGACGGACAAAACGTTTGCATAAGTACGCTGAAGCTACTAATAACGCGCGTGTGTAAATAAATCTAACGATATAAATCATTTATATTAAGTCGTGTAAATAAATAAATTGTATCTGTTGTTAGAAATAGTTCGTGATTAGTTTATAAATAATTGTGTTCCGACTTAATAATCTTGTGTTTTGTAAATAGTAAAGATAAATTGCTGTAAATAAATACTTAAAACAAGAATTGGCGTATAATTTTTAATAGCCCCAGAACGTAAAACGTAACACTATCTTAGAACACACTTTGTACCAGGGCTGTTGAGACAGATTCGGAGTCGCGACTCGGAGAGTCGGAAGTTTTTGGGTGGAGTCGGAGTCGGAGTCAAAATCCGATATAAATCATTGGACATACATTAAATAAACTAATTGACTAACAAGTGCCGATAAACGACAGACAGATAATAAATTTAAGTGTGTATTGTGGATGCCTGTGACGAGATTCCAGAGCAGCAAGATGGAGGCCCAATTAAGCCAACTTTTCCAGCTGATGCAAGTTGGCCAGGAAGAATTGAAAGCCGGCCAAAAGAAGGCAGAAAAAGCACAAGAAAAGGCGCAAGAGGATATTAAGGAAGAATTGAAAGCCGACCAATAGCGGGCAGAAAAAGCACAAGAGGATTTTAAGGAAGTGCTGAAAGCTGGGCAGGAAGTACTTAAGAAAGAGCTGAAAGCCGCGCAAGAAAAAGTAGTCCAAAAACTTGAGGAAGAACTGAAAGCGAGCCATGACGAGTTGGCAGAGGAGATCAGAGATATTCAGGAGGAAATGGAGAGAAAGATAACCAGATTTCAAGGTAACGTACTGGAGCTGCAGCAACAAGTTACCAAGTTACTAAGTGGCCAAGGCCAACCAACTCCTTCTGAGTCTGCTGGCTTCCCTCCTCTTGCAGTAAATTAGCCTACCTTATAGCGAGTTGCTACTCCCCAGGTTGCTCCTGCCCAAGATACTGCCTCAGTGAGGCCCGCAACATATAAAACCTGTGTTTTAGGCAATCACACTCGTCCTTCGGACTCGCGTAATTGCCAAACAATATATCTCGTGTAAACAGAAATGATTATTTGATAATCAAGAACCCACTAGTTGCATTATATATGATAATCTTTAATTGTATGCACCTTGACACATTTCGGGCATCATACAGGTATTTCAGTTAACGATTACCACACTGTAGATCACTTTTATTTATAGTAACTAATGACTAACGTTTTTGAGGGACTGATGGTTCATTCATTAATTTCTTACAGTCTTTCTGCTATAGAGAACGAATATCATCCTTGCCATATGAATATTGTCGATAGCTACTTGTAACATATCGATACTACTACAGCCAAACCAATCCCGCAGATTTTTTAGCTAAGATACTTTACGTCTACCAATATTTCTTTTTCTATCATTTTCCTCTGAATTGTGATTTGGGCAATGCATACTTGAAACTTTCATTATATGGCTCAAATACTCAAGCTCTATCCTTTTTTTTTATAAATACTTGCTCATTATATTCGTCCTCTCAGGAACCTCTATATGTGACCCTATCGGTAAAAGCTATACGCCACACTCTTGCTAACAGAACTGTATCATCTCCATAGCTAGATTTATTAAGAGTCTCGCAATTTATGTCCCGTCAATTCTTCATTCAGAAAATTACTTTTTTGTAAATAGTGAGCAAAAGTGGATAGTTACTAATGATCCCCACATCTCTCAAGTCGATGTTATTCCTAAGGAAGATTAGTTGTAGTTTCTAGTATCTCACTTTATCAAACGCGTTCGCGGAATTAATGATACTGGCGATCACATATATTGAAGTGGTATTAAGCCCGCGAATTGGCTCTGACTGCAGTGCAGGATAATCGACTGATACAAATAAGCACCGAGTTGAGATATTTTAAATAACTGCAATATTAAACAAAAGTAAAATAGTAAATGCATTGATAATGAGATGCAAGAACCAATAATTAGTAGAGAAAGGCACGCTAAGACAAGGCATGTTCGGGGGGTTTTGAAATGGCTGGTGAATTAATAATTTAAAATAAAAGGTTTGTGCACATGCAAAGTCAAACCGCATAAAATTTATTTAACAGAAATGGTTTGTTGACTGCAATTTTAACAGAGCGTAAGTTTATTAAGTCAAAGCATAAGATGGTGAACATTGTGAGCATAGCAGAAAGGTAAACCGATATGAAGCAGAATAGAAAGAATTTGCAAGAGAACAACTGCTAAATATTGGCAACAGATTGTGGCGAGAGACATGAAAGTGCGGAACTCAATAAATAGTGCATTTAAAAAAACAAAGTGAAACAGAGCAGAGCAGTGACTTTTAAAATAACGTTTGTGTGTGCAATTGCAAAGAGACAATTTTAACTATAAGGGTAAACACAATAATTTAGATTTAATAAATGTTAATTTTAATTTTATGTATCAAACTTTATTCCTTTTGTAACCTTTTTGTATCAAAATTTATTTCTGTAACTTAGCAACCTGATGCTAGTTTGTTTAAAACGAAATAGAACAATTGAAATTAATTTGACTTGAAGTTCGTAAGAAATTTTGTTCCACTTTTAGTTAAAACTACTGCATTTTATTGCCAACGTGTCAGTGTTCATGTGAGAGTGTTTGAGAAGCTGCACACCACAAATAAATTTGAAAATTCTACGATCCTATTCCAAGGCCTTCAGCAGCCGATTCAACCTTTGTTCCCGGAAAAAGGAAGCATCCCGAGCTAGAGCCCTGCACTCCAAGACGTCTGCAGAGTCTGAAAGAGGGCCACCATTAACATTAGCAGCGAGAGGACCGCCTTCAGCAGAAAATCCGTGCAGCATCACCTTCGAGCTTTTACGTTGCAGAGCGACCCGAAGTTTAAAAAGGTAGGGTGCCTGAAATTTATGCATCAGAGCCGGGATACGTAGTATAATGCGAGAACAAACCTTGGCGAATAAGTTTAGCGCGTTCTCAGGGCTCCAGCGGCGTTCTAAATATTGAAAAATCGAGTGGCGTCACCAAAATTTGCTAATCCAGCGAGAAGCCAAGCGCCTTAAAAAAAATTGCTAGAAGTAGCGTCGTTTCCGCTTCTAAACAATGAAGAAGCAGTCTTGCCGTCATCCTAAAACAAAAACGAGTTTAGTGGCCAAGCGGGAAAAATTTAAATGACTTACCTGATGCATTTTTCACAATATTTTCATGAGATTTAAAACGTTCAGATACGCACTCTTGCACCATCAACAAATTTGTGTCATATGTCAGTTGGACAATTATTTGACCTACCTACTAAGTACCGCATAATTGAACTACCGACTTTGAATTGAGATACTTAAATTCAGATCAAACTTTAAAATATAGTACAATTCTGATTCCACCTGAGCGAGTTTCATGTTTTACCGATGAGTTAGTGCATTGAATTTTGCAGTTGAATGAAATATAAAAAAGGGCATACAACCATTTATTTGTGCATTAAAATATTCCATCTCATTTTAAAAAGCCGTAATTCATTAAAAGACGATACTTGATTAAGAGGCGAATTAAATTAAATTTTATATCATTTTCAAATAACAAAACAGCCAGGAGTTGATTTATTTCATCACAATATATTCATATCCAAACAAACTAGGTATCGATATCTCATTCCAGTTTCTTGTAAATTCCGCTGTGGATCATATTTAAGACTAGTTTTAACGTGTGTCGCATGAGTGCAATGTTCGATAGTCTGGATATTTCTTTGTGTTAACTCTCCTGGGGCTTAATGCAAAGGCAGATGACAACCATTTAGAGATTACTCAATATCATAAATGATGTTGAAGATGCCTAAGATCTAAGATCAATTACTTATTACCCCATTTAATAAGATCTGTAGATATGTGGTAGGAACCGATAGCTTTTCTCTGCTTAACGTTCTCTGGAACATACTGGTTTTGGTTTTAATATTTCTAGAGTTTCTGCATTCATTGCGGTTTTCCGCAGTTTATCTTTTACATCAAGCAACATATACCCATTAGCATCTTTGTTAATATTGTTGCCATTATTATCCTTCTTGTAACCTGTTATTTTCTTGACCTTTTGTGTATGTGAAAGCAGTCACATTTTCTCTCCAGTAGTTCTCTTTCCTTACATTGTTTACACAGATGATCATCGTTTGCTAATTTTATTTTGTAATTAGTATGTAAGTTTTTCGTCTCTCAACCATACGAACTAGGAAAATCATTTTGCAGCCTCCAAAATATTCGTCTATCGCAGCTTTTGCTTCTTCATCTGACGAAAAACAGCTTTCTCTAAGATTTTTATCCAGATCTTTAAAGTCACTAGGTGCGAAATCAAGGCTGAAAGGAGGATGTCTTAACCCAACAGATCTAGAATCCTGAATAATTTGCTGAATCTTATGTACTTTATGAACTCAGAAGTTGCCATGTAATAGTTATTTGTATAATAAGCATAGAAACTAGAATTTGCTGCACCAAGTGCGACGTTTGCAACCTGAACGTAGAGAGAGTTGCAAGAGCACGAGTATTTGATATTTCTACTTCTTGCATTAAAATATTTCGGTAACATTGTAAACTCACTGTAATTCATGCTTCTGAATACTTCATCCAACTGTGTATAAAATTCTTTGAATTCTTGGTCTTCTTTATCCGCATATCACTTTAACTCCATATTTATATTACCGAATAATTCATTGTGTCATTGTTTCTTATACAGCTACCATTTCCTTACCATCTAATATCGCTCACCCCAAGGATATTTACTTCGTGCGAATAAACTGTTTACGTTCCATACTCCAATTGTCATATTAGGGTTTGAGTGAGCAAAATAAATACGCTATGTGAACTCCACCCTAAGGTTTATGCCCATTAATTTGCGTTCTATGTATTTAAATGATTACTTTTTACGTTTAAAAGTTGGAGAAATAAAGACATTCTTATTATTATTTTCAATGTTTTGCATTCCACGGTAGTTTGCACCATTCAGTCTAACCCAGAGGGATAAAAAACTTTCTAACAATGTGGCACGTTTATAGAATAGTAGCCTTTAACCTTTAAGATGTTATGTTTTAAATTTTCACGTAGATTTAAGTTGTCGATAAAGTGGTTGGATACTACTCCTTCGACTGACACCCCAATGGGTAAATATTATTGTGACTGTGGTGAGTTCCCAAATTCTCTTAATTTCTAATGCCAGGTTTTCGTATTTTATCACCTTTTCCCGTTCAGTTTTTGTGGAATTATGCATCAGAGGTACAGCTATGTAGATTATGACCGCTGAGATCTATTTGTAAAGTTCTAACACTAACACGTATCATGCAAATGACAAACGTCAGCAACTTCGTTAGTCAAAACCACGTTTATCTGTCGAAATTCTTAACTTACAAATTATTTTTCAAAATCATTTTTAATTTTTAAAGCTAGAGTTCATAATTTAATGGTTTTTTAACTACTTCAAAAACAACGTTTTAAAAAAACTAGCTTTCACGAAAAGCTAATGATTTTATAAATTTTAATTCATAGGCTTTTTGTACATAAAATGCAACAAAATAATTTAATTTAAATATTTAATTTGTATCACTTAACATATCCCAATCTCTATCGAAATCATCATTCCTTATATTTATAACAAGTGGCTCAACATTTTCCACGAACTCTTTTTTGTACTACTCTTCAATATTTTTTTTCTAGTTTCACGGGTAATTTGTTCTAACGCTTTAATGTATAGTTTTGATACCATTTCAACTGTACATATTCCATCTTCTCCAATGTGTTTGTTGTAGTAACCTCTGTTTTACTTCTTCCTTTTGAAATACGTTTAAGCAGTGCCAATAACATAGCTTGGATTTGCGAATTAAGAAGTTCACCAGCCATCGCAACAAACAGAAAAAATCTGATATGACACGGCGCTTGCAAAAAATGATAAAACTCAACCGTAAATCTGAAAAATACTGTGATTTCACTTACGTTCTAATCAACAGTTATTTCCAATAATAAACCAAGATCCTAGACCTACAAAGAGTGTATATCCTTGTTTAGCATACCCTGCTCCCCATAGAACGTCTTTCGTAACTTAAAAATGATTTGATGACGTCAGACCGTCCTTATAAGAATTCGATAGCAGTTATTGTTCATTACGAGCATATACAAATTCTGGCTACTTTCTTTCGTTGCATCAGTAACTAAGCGTTTGTGAAAAACTTTTTCCCTATTTTGGGACACTCCATTAAAAAACTTGACACATTTGTATATCAGACGTCCTAGATTGTAAGGTAGGACCGTTAAGCCAACGTCGACACAGACCATTATTTTGTAGTAGCAAAATTATGGCCAAGTTTATCAAACGCAGGGAAAGAATAACAATAAGTTAAACGCAAAAATATTATAAAAATTCAGACATCAATGCTCTATCACCGCCGAATGCAATAGTAATAAAATAAATTAACGATAACCTTCCTGTAACCAATAGCGTTCAACGGGCTAGTTAGGCTACTAAGGAGAAAAATAGTGGGCTAACACTAAAATGATCAAAACCAAATACGAGCGCCACTAACTTAATTGTTTACTACTCGCGAATAAGATGTAGGTTCTTGGATAAGTTATAACATATTATAGCACGAGCAAGATATAAATGAGGCGCTATTGAAGTGATACTTTTATATTTAATACATGTAGGTAAATAATATAAGAAAGCAGTTCCTCGTACCAGAATAAGATACTGAATCTATGATATTTACAGGTAACCTATTAAGATGAATTTCATATTAAATCCACGACACAAACAAGGTAATTTTAATATCGTTAAGTTCTCAAACTAATTTACATTAATACACTTTAAATTGCGATAAAATATTTATTTAAATGAAAGCAAGCTTATGCCTTCTCTGTACCATCCAGCATCCTACGAAAACGAAGTCGAATGGGCCAAAGTCGCCGCCAGATTTAGAACCTCGAAACTTCAGGAACCTACGCCCACCACCCCAAATACGTAGGTATGAAAATCTAGCAACCCAAATCTAGAATATCTAAAAACTCAAGATTATCATTTCAAATCTAGAAAGCCCTGGAACAATAGGACGCCATTATAGCACAGAAAACTCACTTCTGGTGTAAATCGGCTGAACGTTCTCTCGCCAGTTCTACGTAGCATAATCAAGAGGTGCAGTGTGGCATGAAAATTGTATAAGGACAAATGGCCTACAATTGTTCAACGGCCGGACTGTTTTCTCAGATTCCATCATATTAACCGACCATACAAAATTAAAAATAATGGGGAAGCATCAACCACTAAATCACAAATCCCCATAAAGGGTCAGACACAAGGTCTTTGGTAATTTAGATAAATTCTTTTTAGCTAAATCTCGAAGTTGTTCACTTGGGAACCAAAACAAAATAAACCGAAAAATCGAATATGGGGAAGCCGATAAACGATTTTACAACCGCAGTGTGAAGAAAATTATCATACACTGTAACAATACGATAAATTCGCAAAATAGAGCATACGAGACCCTAAAATCCAAGTGAGAACACTGGATAAGCTAAGACAATAAAAAATATAACGTGCATATTCAATTAGGTACGTCTAAAAACGCATTACTGAAAATAAACTGCCAAGCAGTATCAGGCTTATGGGTCTACCACTTTATCTGGCAGGTAAGTATTGAGCAGCCAGAGCTAACTAATCTACGTAACTATTTCATAAAGCCAAGAAACAGCACACAACTTGAGGAGAGATGCTACGAAAGTATAGGCCAATCACATAACCGCCCCTAAATCCAACGTTAACGGGGGCAGATAAAATCACCTATATCCTTTTAAATTTGCATAGCCATTAAGAAGCTTTTAGGAGACACTAAGATGAGTTAGATCGCTAGGACTAACGTTAGAAAAAAAAGCCAAAAAATGTCAAAAATCAGGTAACAGCACTTTGAGGTAACTACAGGAAGAACTGCAGGTAGCAGTGCAAGAAATAGTTGGAGAAGATAGAAGAAGAGACAAAATGACTGGTTTGATGCAGAATATGAGAAGGTAACAACATTAAAGTACCAAGCATGCCTAAGAATGGGAGATAAGAAAACTAGAGTTTCAACTTTTATTTGTGATATAAATCTACATCACTGGAAAGGGCATCGCCACCTTTGACACCTATATAAAAAACAGCGTTAGTGTAAGCATTATGACAATTAAAAAGCATCTAAAATATTTGGATAACAAAAAGTGACCTGATAATGTCAAAACCCTTTTTACGGTGTAGCTGATGATGATCGGTGCTTCTAATTGTAGGCAATGTTTTATCTATTTATTACTATCTCATGAATTTTCTCCATTTCAATTACGTATTCATTCTAATCGGTTCTCTACTATTCGAATGTGCGAATGTGATCTTTTAAAATCACTCCTAGCATGATCCGTTCGATAGCTGGCCTCTTTGTGAATGCCATTGTGTCCCTGCCGTATGTCATTACTGGTAGAATGCAGCTGTAAAATACTTTTATCCAACGCCTCCTAGTTGAAAGCTATTACTAGATCGACGTTAGACCTTAAACATAGCCCATAAGCCACTAGTGAGGTAACAACCATAACCCACTAATGAGATAAAAACCATGTCGCTCACTACTGTATTGTTGGTAGCACTGTTAAGCTATGTCAAGTTCGAGATTTGCAGGTTAACTTTAGCATCGGTCTGTGTCAAACAACAAACAAAACCCAACCTACTAACCTCGAATTTGACACAGACTGACAATACACTTCAGTACTGACAAACGTATATCATAAATCACAGGCTACTCTAATTATAAATTTAGTTGATCACTCAGTACTTATCAATTTGTCACTATGACGTTTTATGGCTGTCAATACAAAATGTATGTTTTTTAGTTAGTTATTGAGTTGTTGCATACAATTTTGTATGTCACGCATGTGTTATTACAAATAATTAACTCGATAAAAGTCTCCTCTCGGCCTGGCGGCTCGAGGGCTCAACTTTTCTCTCGTGGGTTATTTGTAAGATAACACACTTATACAATAAATAACTATTCCCTTTTAACATTGAATATTTTTTGATGAACCCTAACTTTCCCATCTTTTCTTCTTTCCCTTAATATAGGCTGAAAGCCTGTCATTCCACCCACTGAGTGCGGTTTTATAAACCATATTAAGCCGCGGCAGGGGTAGGTGGCTAGCATAATCCCTTCAATTAAAGAATGCCCTCACAGGGGCCACGATCAGCAAAGGTGTTCGTATGATGTTCAGGTGTGGGGTTCGAACCCACTACCTGCTGACTGCTAGCGCAAGCACTTTACCATCCGGACACACGCTCTCCCGTTGGTGCCAAATCATGCAAACCTGGTTATTTTTGCAGTTCTTTCTTAAGTTTCCAAGTAGCCTGTGGTAGAGATATACATATTCCCCAAAATTATCTATTTCTCCACCTTGTACTATAGCCTATTCTTGAGCCCCCCTCTTGGCTGCTATTTTGCAAACACTAGTTTGTCGACATTATACAATATACCCTGATAAATTACATTGCTGTTATATCAATATAATAAATTGACCTATCTTTGTTATAGAATTAACTTACTTCAATTAGTGAAGGCTTTATGAATCACATGAAAGGTATAAACGTAGCACACTGACACTTATTAAAATTGATTCTTTGACATTTACCTTACGCCCATATGAAATAAATTACAGCCACTACTAACTATCTCAATGATAATCCCTTTTCATCAAACAAATGGGTATGTTTTCATTAACTATCTTCAATTTATTAACTTTTATATTTATTGCCAGTAATTATAATCAGTATAATATTATTGATTGAGAATATGTCTTCAATTCAAATACCTTTCAAATAATCCTTGTTAACTTTCAATTATGACAAATTATTTCCATTTGATTTGACATTTACAATTAAAAGTTCTAATAAACTTCAAAATTGCCGGGGTCGGTAGCTCAGTGGTAAGCATCCTGACTACTGATCTAAGGGTCGCGAGTTCGATTCCCGGTCCCGGTGAGGTTTTCAAAAATAAAAAAAATGCAGATGAAAGCTTCTACAGAATGCCATCATTCGGAAGTGATGTAAAGCCGTGGGTCCCATGCTACTACAATGTGTAGCATGTAAAAGACCCCTTGCTAGGGTTGGAACTCCTTAGTCTCGGCAAAATTCTAAGTAGGACTTTGACCATATGACCAAAGCAGTCGGTGTCTAAGGTACCTGGTACTCTGCATGCCTAGACCTTGTCCATTAACAAACAAACAAACAAACAAACTTCAAAATTAAATTTTTAGTAGCTTGATTCAAATATTTCAACGTTTACATTATTTACCAAAACTATTGTTAAACTATTTATCTCCAAAAGGTTACTTTCTATTTATAAACACCAAAAACTTAACTTAACTTTTAAATTTAGAATATAAATTAATTTCTTGTTTATTTTCTAAGCACAGTTACCTTAAATCGAAATACAGCTGTTTCTAATTATATCAAATCAAACCACACATCAAAATCTCAAAAAAAATTCACTGGCCTTTGCTTCTTTCATAGATACCTGACTTTGAACTGCTCTCCTTTGTGGATCACCTCCACTGGCTGTCTTACTGGTTGTCACACCGTCAAAAGCTCGTTGTAGAACTTCATCAAAATTTTTCTATTCTTTACAATAGAAACACTATTTTTGGCAGAAGAACAATCACCCACGCACTGACTCTACTTTAAATGACTGATAAACGCTACTATATTTACAATACACCAAACTAATTCAAGGTTACTTTCAACATTAACTTTTATTTCAAATTATAATAATCCGATATTATTATATCAAACTATATCACAGGGAAAACCATTTTGCCACTGTGTATAATACTCGAATTATTATTTATTCACAATTGAAAGGAATTGAACTCTCAATATGATCTTTAAAATTTGCAAGTCAATATTATTTGAATATTAATATTAATCACTTATAGTAATCAATTCCTATATCAACTACCACCATGCATTCATATAATGGTTATTGTAATATTATTTTGAAACTGACTGGATTTAAAAATAAAAATATATACTGCACGCACTTGCAGGTTGCAATACAACCTACAACGTGTATACGGATATCTTCGTCTAACATAATGTCGTCAGCAAACTAAAGGTGGCTCAGATATCTTCCATCGATGTTTACTCCCTTTTTCTCCCATAACATCTTATTAAATATGTCTTTCATTGCTAGAGTGAATAACTTAAGAAAGATTTATCTCCTTGTCTAACTTCCTTTGTACACACAAAGTGGCGTTTTTACATCTATATTTGAAAAGTTTCGTGTATTTTGAATCGATTCTTGCAATATTTATTGCTACACATATAGCCCATAGCTCTCTAGAGTCGAACGCTTTACTATAATCTACGAAAGCCAATTGAAATGGCAAGTTATATTCTGAGCTGTTCTCTATCAACAAATGTACACTGTCAAGGTGTTCCATTGTATTATAGCCTTTGCAAAATTCTGCTTGTTCAGGAGGTTGGTGAAAATGAAATAGGTTTAGTGGATGGTAATTTTCAATTTTACATGTGTCTCCTTTTTTGTACAGAAGTATGACTTGAGCATTGTGCCATGTTGTTGAAATCGTGATGTCTGTAAAACATTTTTTTAGAAGAATTCTTATAGATTACAAGGTCACTGTTTCTCTCAACGCCAACATTTCGTAAGTAATTTCGTTTTCTCCTGGGGTTCGACCACTTTTCATTTGATGTAAAGCTTTCCCTACTGCTTCCACGGCTATGTCAGGTTTGTTCAAACCCTCCTAATATTACTTGCTATATCAGACGAATTAAATATGGTATTATCCTTGTTTTTATATTTTTGATTGATATTCTTGATTAATCTCATCTTCCTAACTGACAAAATGTATGCCCCTTTATATTTTCCTTTAAGATTTCTTTTGTCGTGTACAGATTAAGTTTCTTGATAAACTTTAGATATTTATTTCTGGTTCACTCCGATCTCTTGTTTCAGTATGAATTGCTTTACGTTTTCGTTGATTTTTTTCTACATGTATTTAGTACGGTCATAAGAAGCAACATTAATTTGACTAACACGAAATCTAATAGAAAATTGTAAGAATAATAACGATGTTCCTTTACAAAATCAATAACCAGTTTGTTCATGACAATGCATTAGTATTTATGCTGAAATTAAAATGATTAAACTTAATTATATGTGTATAATAAGGTTATACATAAATTACAGCCAACGATTTCTCAATTGCAGTTGTCGTAAGTGCACACAAAATGCAACTCGCAATTTATTTCATCTGTTTAGTTATTGCTAACAACTTACCCCGTGCCAGCTCAAAACAGCTTCGTAAGTAACAGAAAACAAAGTGTTATATATAAACACTTAACTTGATTGATACAGACAACCAATCAAAAGCACTGACAATTTGTATTTGTACCAATAGCAAACGTTTGACAGGTTTTAAACATGTTGTTTCTTATTTAGCTCATATTTGAAATTACATGACAGTTTTAGTAGCCAAGATGATTGGTTTTATGTCTTGATCCTCCAAATGTCCTTAAACATGTTGCTTCGGAAATATCCCTCGCACAAACACACTTCGTGTCGCTGTTTGCGCTCTTGATATTTTCCTATGGGCATGTTTCAGGTAACATTTAAATTTAATCCACTACATTAATAATTCTTATGGTATTATGTACTAGTTATTTATGTACCAAAGGTGTAAGAAAGCGTTAATGGTTCACGACGTGAAAACTAACACGACAAGAACCGTAAACGCTAATTACGCACTAGATGCATATAGTATTTTTTGTTCACACTAAAATATTTACAATCAAAATAGTTTTATAATTTGTATTAATTTTGGCAATCTACGATGTCATTGCTTGTTAAACTGACAAACAAGACCCTGAGCGGCTGTAAAAAGTTTACGGCCCGCTTAGCGTGCTGTAAAGTACTTTATGGCTCTTGTGCTGTAAAGTGACACTCCTTCAAAGATATAAAGTGACAAATTCCATTCGGTCGTACATAAAAATAGTTACTTCTAACTAAACAATTCTTAAGACAAATTCGTAATGTCTTCTGGAAAGTTAGAGAAGTTCATCAAAATGGTTACCATTTACAGCCTCGTTTGTTCAACGATGTAGTCGCTCTGACCGGCTGGCACTAGGAAATTGCTTAGTCCAGCGCACAGAAGACCTGAAGCCTCGACTGCTGAAGGGAATACCCGAGTTAAGGCTTCCTTCTATCGAGCCCTTGCACATTCCAAAATACGAGCTAGATACTGGTGCCAGCGCCTCCGCTTCGTTCAGCTTAAACCTGACCAATACTGATGTTACTGGCATAAAAGATTACACTGTAAGCCAGTTCGACTTCGATTTCGATGAGAAGAAAATAAACGTTCACGTGCAAATTCCAAAATTATTCATCAAAGGAGATTACAGCGTCAGAGGAAAAATTCTCCTGTTCGAAGTTGCTGCCACGGGGGTTGTTGAATCAACCGCCAGTAAGTATAGCAAATTGCTACCATTTTTGGAAAATTGTGAATATTGAACGGATAAGCATACAAATTCCCTTTTTCAGCTGAAGTGGATACACTCACCTACATGAACTTCAAGCTTGTGACGAAGAATGGCAAAGACTACATAATTGTTACAGATGATTATAAACTGGATTATAAAATTGCTAAACTGAGTCTCCATTTAACGGACCTATTCAAGAACAATTCACAGCTGACGGAAGAAGTCAACAAGGCGATAAATGACGATATGGACACTGTCTTCAACGAAATTAAGCCCTTTCTCTTCGATTCCATGTATTTGCTACTTAAAGAAATAGTGAAACCACTGCTTCTTGACTATTCTGTTGATGAGTTATTTGAATAATACCCAAATCGAATGGCGTATCAGCAACAGATAGTGTATGAATAATAAGTGGATTAGTATTACTAACTGCTTAACTTTTAATCTACTAAATTGGATTGAGGTAAATGACTAGTTTCTCTTCATCTACAATCATTTGTGTACAAACCCGGTGTTTTACAATTTGCATTTAATAATGAGCTGCTGTGGTTATCTCACATAATATCAAAATTCTTATGTAAGTCAAGGATATAAACTATTGCCATACTCAAGGCGACGCCGCTATTAGTCATTCTCCAAGTAAACTGTAATTGTTTTTCAAATATACAATTTCTAATTATTACACGCAAAAGTCTCATTTTCACGTACGTATCACCGCATGCAATCATTTGACTCTTAAAGAAATTGTTAACTTGCTGAATACTTTTCATTTCATTTAAATAGTTATTGGAGAGCAATTTGCTACGTCAGTTGCAAATGGAAAGTGATATTAGGACTGAGTTGTTTCAGCAGGGTGGAACCACTGTCAAAAAAGTTCTACACAATGGGGATCCCAAGCCAAATTTCTAGCAATTAAATGATTTACTGAAAATAGTATACTAAAGAGCTTGTCTTTACAACGAAGTTTTTTAAGTTTTATTATGAGAGTTATAAAGCTTCTACGTTTGTGCATGGCTGAATGGAGTAATTAGTTTACTCGTATTTTAATATACAAAGTTTAATTGCAAGTATGCAACAGAAATATGTTCATAATAATTCTTAGAAGCGGAAGTCAAAAACCAGTTTTTTGTAGGTAAACAACTCGCATAATCAAGCAGCTCAGCAAATATAAGATATTTGCGCTCATGTATGCGTAAATTTCAAGATAAAATGAAACACCTAGCGCCTATATTGTTTTCAAGTCACAATAGGTTTTTGAGGTACGAGAATATATAGACGTATTCTCGAGTGTGGCGATCGCTTGGAGTGGAGGCCACAGGAGCTTCTGAGCGTATGTGGCCGGTGGTTTGAATGCAAACCCCGGCAGTTGTCAGCTCCTGGAAACCCCTTACCATAGGTTAGGTTAGGTTAGTTTAAAGTAGTAGTAAGTACTAGTAGGTACAATGGACCATCAACTTAAGCAGACTATATTATTCTAACAAGCTTCAAATAGTACCAACCAAACGTTCAGGGTATATAGAGAACTCGGAGGGCTGACTAGCTACAGTGGAGACTGCGTGCGTTTTTTTCGATAAATAGCAAAGTGGCACAAATAATCTTTTCTACAACGGACTCTTACTACTAAACTCGCTAAAGTACTACATGTAGCCACTTCGCTAGACCTGAAACAAAATCATAGTAATGTAGTATACGTATGTAGAATACGTCTACTCTGACATACAGTAGGTAAGTATATTTACTCTACCAGCTGTGATACCTCAGTTGCATTAGGTCACACACAACTACCTGCGTCTCCGTTATAATTGAAGTAAACTGCAAGAAGACTAGTCAGAACTTGCAAAAGGTTAACCCTTGAGCTTATGCTCACCCAGAAATAATTGGGTGACTCAGTCCTCTGACTAGTCTTCTTGCAGTTTGCTTTCAAATTATAGTACATAAACATGCTTTATATTAATTAACGCAATACATATAATACAGAAAACTACACGAATTTAATGTCAGAACTCGCATAAAACACACAGGAGCCAGCTCGTAGCATGAGTCGCCAGTTACTAGCGAGATTGTTAGCTTTTCTCTTACCTTTAGGTCAGCTTTCTATATGCTACTTTCAAAAATTGATCGCTATAAAAGTGTGCTTGAGGCCCGTCTCTAGCTACAGGGAAGACGTCGTGTATCCTTTATTAATGAGATGTCGAAATTATTTAAGCGCCAACAAGTTTAATTACTCTCAAGTACACTGATATAGGTAGAAGAAAACTTATAAACTTCGCTCTATATACAGCACAATACAACCCTTGAAACTTTAAAGTTTGAATGAAAGAAGCAATTCTTTATATAGATTTATTGACAATTTTAGTTTTGGTCAGTCTATTCTCGTTGTATTTATGGGAACAACTATCAACTTCTAATTTCTATCTAAGCAATAGTATCACAACACGAGGTACCGCACTTAAGCTTGCGTCAATATTACTAAGGGCTGATAAACTGTTCTTATTTTTGAGAATATGCCAAACATCATAACATTATCTTTACATCGTTATCTGGTAATTTATCAAGCTTGTGGCATCGACGACCAGCCCCTCAGGAGCCCAATCAACCTGCAACACCGCTCAAGAGGTCGATCCGCTCTCCCAACTGTCACTCTGGCAGCCTCTAAACGCCAGTTGTCATTTGACCGCAAACAATCGCAAGATCTCTGTAATGAAATTCTTAAGAAAAGATTATCAACCTAATGCATTCCGTCGCCTCAAACTTGTTGCTATAATATCGAATTACGACAATAGAATTAGGTAGACCCAAAACCAACTATACATACGCTGTACTTAACAGGCAAAAAACTATGCAACGCTTTCCGTGGTTCCTAAATCAGTCAATATGACCTTGAGCTCAGTCCGTTGGAAAGTGGTACCCGCTCTCAAAATCTGCCTCAAGCACGCTTTGTTAGTATCCACGTACTATCACCGAAGAACGAGAAATTTCATCAATGCGCTAGTCATTACTGACAAACTCGGAGGTGATGTAACACTAGCCGGTGATTCCAATCTTTCGGTGCGCTTAATGTACAGATTAGTGTTTATCTTTACAATACAGGATAGCGTTTTAATACTCCCAGCAATGATGCGAAACTGCATCGAAAAGCAAACAGTAACCATCAACCACCAGAAAAAGTCACCAGAAGCAAGCGGGGACAAACAAGAGCCTCGACAAACAGCTGCAAATCTACGAAACTTTAAACTAGCAACGGGACTTAGCAACAGTCCTAAAAACTCAGCTGCCAAGCTAGTAGTACAAACTAGCTGCTCATACTTTAACGACTTTGTAGTCGCCTCTGAAATCCACGTCACGCAAGTGCCTAATTAGAACAGAGAACAACAAAGAGAAAACGCGCATACATCTTCAGCTTACAGCTCCAAGAATTAAATCGCGACGCCAGACAAATCTGCACTCAAATGTAATGGGTATTTAAGACTCAAATAACTTCGATACATCTACCATACAAATTCGCGGTAGCGCGAGTGAGCTAGGGCACTATTCTTGGTCTCATAAGTTACTATAAACTAGCTCTAAGTTATGGCAAAAGTTAATACGAAGTGAACGCGTGCGATGAGGTCAAAGGCGCTTAGGGCTATCGCCCACAGGCGACTCTTTAGCCGCGTGACTATTTGACCGCAGCGGTGAGATTACCGCTTTATAAAATTGGATGAACGCACGAGCGGCGGAATAACTGCGATTTCACAAGATATTAATAATGATTTTAGTTTAGATTGAAGCTATTCATGTGCATATAAAAATATAATTCGTGGAAGGATCTGCACTATGTACCTTATTAATGCGTTTAAAAAGGAAGCGAAGAGAGAAGATGTGAGTTCATCCACTAGTAAAACAAGTGCCAGTTTCACAAATTATATGATGACTATCGAAACCCTGTTGTTCTTCGCTCATTTCTACTATTTTTGTTGTTTTATTATAAGTGAATAATTAACAGATCAGAATGGTCACGTTAGTCCTCTGTCCCTCTGCTGTGCTATACGTGACCTGATTCATATTTTATGAAACCATGCTATAATTTCCTTAATTAGCACCTTTCCGCCGTACTTTATCAATTCATTTGGAATAGTGTCAGTTACTAACTTTTTTCGATTTGAAAGTTCTTTCTGCTATATTCTTATTGGTAACTGTTATAACTACGGTCCTTCTGTATTTGAGTGTATTCCGTAATATCACACAGGGTGCTGAGATATGTGGTCCACTGTTTGTCGCTTATAGTCCTTACTTATATATAACGATTAAGCTTGTTCTTCTGTCTTTTAATTAATTCCCATATCTTCCTCTGTGCGGAAGTAGGTCGCAATACATCGTGAGGTGGGTGAGACAACGAAAACGAGAGTGGAATTACCACGTTACTTGTATGGCTAAGAATGGATTGGTTTGCATGGCCCTCGGCGAAAGAGTCTAATGAAGGAGACTAACAGGACCACCATATAAAAAAATTATAAAAAGCTGGTGGACTGTCAGCCAAAAACGCTGGAGCTAATAGGCCCCAAGGTCTAATTTCTGAAGAAGAAGAAGAAGACGTGTCTTGTGTAGTACGTCTAACAAGTTTGTGGCATATTTTCTCTTTTTATTTTGTAGGCGTGTATACTTCGGCATGGGATTTTTAATACAACATATACCATAGTTACCTTTCACTGACGGTTACCTGACGTAATATAACCTTTGGATACCCAACCGTTTTTGACTGTCATCACTAGCTAAGCGGGGCTTTACGTAGACTGAAAACAGACGTCGAACTAAGAAAATCTACAAACTTTTTTTCGGACTCGCTTAGAACATGATTCGGTATTTTAAGTTTTGAAGACAGAATGTCAGTTGTACTACTGACAATTGAGTAATTTTAGTCCACTTCATAAAACCATACATACACAAGGCAAACCACCGTGTGATTTTTTTTCCCGCAATAGTACATACTCCACTCAATGATACCTTTGAAATGAAATATGGCTCCCTTTGGCATTTAAACAAAAGTGTTTAATATTTTTGGCAATTAAATATTCTTTTAAATGCAAAATCTAGCCATGTGTACTATTGTATCTCATAAATAATACAAAAACAAGAAACCAAATATACAACGTGGAGTCTTCAAAAAACCTCACTTGGGCATCCGAGGGTTAAATATGAAAATTTGATGTTGTCATGACAACAAGGCAACGCCCGATGCCATACCTCCAAATATACAATAACTTGTTTAGAAGAGAACAAGATCGTAACCATTCTGTAGCCAGCAGCTTCTCTTGACCTAATGTTACGTCACTTTGAGAGTAAGTAGAAGAGTAGCAATGGCAGCCGATTTTGCAGCCGGAACTGGCCGTAAGTTAAACAAAAGGCTCTAATATTAAGCTCAAAAAATATGGGCGCCAAGTAGCGAGTAACCCAACAATTTGCTAATCATTAAAAGGTACTTATCGAAAGGAGCTACTAACCAATCCCTGAAAAAGAGAGAGCACGGCAAGGGAGCAAATAAAATTTGCTGACATAAATAACGAATCAGTATAAATTATAACAGCAAAAGAGTACTCGGTAGTACATACACAAAAAAATGCGGCAAACCAGATCAAAATATCACAATAAATATCTCAGTAGGGGGAGAGAAAAGGAGAACTACTTTAAAAATCTCCAAAGTATATAATTAATTTATGAATATTTATTATAGATAAGTAATATGAAAAAAGCACAAGTTGACTGTTAAGTTAGCGATTTGGATTTTCGGTCGGTTACTCGGTAAAGGCGTATGACCGCCATAATGTTATTAAAGGTTAAATTTTGGGTTTGGTATTGAATTTGACCCTAAATTCTCAAATGCAAGAATATTCCGATGTTATTAATGATTAACAGAAGGGCCCTAAAGACCAGAAGATCTTGGTTCAGAGTAGGGCATTATATAACCCGGAATATGCTTAGTAATTGTTTAAAATCCTCATCTATTTCAATACGTCGGGTAAAGGGAATTAATTAACGTAACATTTTGCCAGTAGGGAACTAATCAAGTTTAATTTAAGCGTGATGTTCGGTCACTAACATGATGTCAAAATCCGAAACCTTAAATTACAAAGTGCAACATGCAGAATTGTTTTAAAGATCCAAAAAATTAAAAATAGTAGCTTAAATGGAATGTGAGACATATCCGAAATTTCATTTAAACTCTAACCTTGACAATGCAACAATTATCGTAAGTAAACAGAGGTCTGAGTGCTTCTAATTAATTTAAAATAATTAACCCTACACAGGTAAGCTCTACGTGATGCTATATTAAACTACCCTTAACCTAACCTATGGTCCGGATTCGAACCATAGGCCAGAGACTCCCGAAAAACCCCTGTGGCTCGACTGCAAGCGATCGCCGCACTCGCGTATCAAGGCCTCCCGCCTATTTCTGGTAAAGCGAATACAAATCAGCAAATACATACAAAGTTAAAAGCGACGAATTTCGTCCAAAGCTTTCAGTTTTTGCATTAATATTTCACACAAATGGCAGAAATTATTCTGATAGGTTATGTCTTTCTGGACTTACTTTTACATCAAACTGGCGCGATATACTCCACATTTATTTATTTTACGACTTTTAACTCCTCATCGATTGATATCTTCACAAAAGGTATATAATCTCGTAAGACCTTTCATATAATTTTGGATTGGTTGCCATTGGTTGTGCAGTTATAAAAAAAATAGAAATTTGTAAAAATTGTCGTGGTTGAAAGTAAGACCTTGGCATGTTGTGTCGAATTAAAATGATAAACTTCCGGGTGGTGCAGCGTTTGTTCAATAATTTTGGCGTTTTGCCGTTCATACTATCAGCTTCTTCAGGAGCTACTTAAGAGTTGTTGGTTGGTATAATGTTATCATATTTTGCTTGGAAGGTCGTGTTTAAATTATTAAATAGTAAAAGAAATTAACATCTGTACCCAAAACTGTTATTGTTATATAAAGGTTTACTAGCATTTTGTCAAAACCAAGGTGCTATGACCCTAGAAAGGCACCCTCAGCAAGTTGCTAACGAGTTGCCGCTTCATAATCTCAACCATTTCTTCGGCCTCAAGATCACTATTGCAGTCGTCCTTAGTCGACTTCAGAAAAGGTGGTCGTTGCAGGTATAAGCCTCACGCATTATAATATGCGAATGCGTCAAATCTGTAAGTAATTACCATAATTAAGTCGCTTCTGTCTTAAGACTATAAATAGCAGTTGCCGCAGCATTTTTCTCATAAGTTATCCAGCAAGTGTAAGTTTAATTTGCGATGCAACGAATACCTAGTGCCTGTTTTTTAATAGTATGCAGCGTATTGCACTTTTCTAGCACGAAACAGCTGCGTAAGTACTAGTCCTACTTGTAATATTATAGCATATTAGTAGGTATTCACATTATTGCAATTAAACACATTTTACATATCGATTAACGCGTTATTTCGAACAAACAGTTCAAAGTTTTTGATTTTAATACCGGATACGGCAACGTAGCGATGGTGGAAGATGTTTCTAAAACTATGATAGTTACATACAATTTGCTTATACTATACAAGTCCCTTTATTCATAGCAGTATTTATGTCACTGCTTTAAATAAAGCAGTAGTTGAACAGATTTCACCTTCGTAAGAAATTTAGAAATGGCTGACAAAATGCTTACCAATATATCTTGATTTTAATTCTTTGGGATCGGAGGGCACTACAATAGCTGTGCTCCAAATCTTGAGTAAAATACCATTCAGCAGAGATTCATCGAGAAGTTTTTAAGTTGTATTGATACAGTACGGAATAACCAAATCTGGCATGTTTTGTTAATATTGGGTCCGGCATAAGTATTTCCCTGTTGTTTTTCTAATAACTTTTATTGTATATTAGCGAACAATATAACAATTAAATCATGATAAGGATGAAATATGGGTGATTTGTTTGCAGTTGGTGTGAAGTACAATATGTTAAATGTAACCGCTATTTTCCACCATTAATTTTGAACTCTTGTTTTTGGCAAGTTTCCAACTAAAATCTGTTTAATGCATTTTAATGTTATCTCGAGCCCCCGTTTTTTCCGTGGGCTATTTGAAGAGTCGCGTTTATATGACACGTCCACACACAATTGCAGAATTGAAGGAGCGGACAAGAGAAAAAATTGAGCAAATGGTAGTGACCTTAACGATATTGGATTCCTAGGCTAGGCAAGTGAGCAAGTCTCATCATTCTTCTTTATGATGACATAATTGTTACTTTGTTCGCTGATATGCAATAAAAGTTATTCGAAAAACAAATAGGGAAACACTTTACGTCGGATCTTATATTATCACTAACATAAGCTTATGATTTTATGGCCTTAAACGTAAATTGATAAAATCTCTTCCAGTAAAAATAATTTAAAGTTACCCACAGTGCCAACAAAGTAAGAATTTAAATGATTAATATTACATAATCAGGGAGAAGCTTTTCAGATTTACTTAATTTATTAGCGATGTCCCAATTTCTTGCCTTCTTCTACATGCTAGTATGATAATCTTTGCATTTATTCAATTTATAGTCTATACAGGGTGTTCTTAAATAAGTGTCGCAACGGAACACCGTAGATTCCTCATGAAAAAGGAACACCTTTTTCGTCTTCAATTTTTCTTTCCGGGCTTTCGTTTTCGAGATACAGGCCATACAGGGTGTCAAAAATTTTTACAAAAGCTGGTTCATTGCTCTAAAGTCAACCGTTTTCGAGAAAAATGGTTTTTTATGAACAAAAACAAACATTTTGCTAAACGATCATGTCAGTGTATTCATTATTAGTAAAACCTTCCATGTTTACCACATCCTTAACAATTTTAAACAATTACAAAAAAACACTCAGCCGCATGACGATTAATTAACTTGAGACTCTTGACAGTGCTAAGGTAATTTGTTTTCAATGGTAACTTAGTATATTTTTCCGATAACGTATGCGGTGTCAACCGCAATGAACCAGCGTTTGTAAACATTTTTGACACTCTGTATCTCGAAAACGAAAGCCCGGAAAGAATAATGGAAGACGAAAAAAGTGTTCATTTTTCATGAGGAATCTACAGTGTTCCGTTGCGACACTTATTTAGGAACACCCTGTATATACCTTGTTCTCGTTACGTATAGCTTGACTTACATAATTCCGTCGCTATTTTGTTTGGATTTGTATATTTTTGATCACTTTATTATTCTGTTTGATCATTTAATATATAACTGCCAAACAGTAACGAACAGCTGGTTGATAAACAATATAGTAAATAATTGAGTTTCCTTTCTCTGGGCAGCAATTAAAAAAAAAACTTTTATCTAAGCAAATATTTCGAAAAGCTTTATTACTTTTACAAGGCAAACTACAATAAAGTTCAAAGTTGTAGAGAATTATACACTAAAAAATGTGCTGCTTTTTCTCCCAATACATCTACATTAAGAACTATATGGACGATCTTATTTTACCCATTTCATAAAATGTTGTGGGGGGACCTTACAAGTGTTTAACAGTTTCAAAAGCCATATTCAATTTACAATAGAAACGGAAAAAGATCAATCTGTCTCGTTTCTTGACAGAAAGGTCCTAAGAACCTCCATTACGTTAGATTAGTACCAAAAAAGTACGAACTCGAACAGGTACACTAATTATTTTTCGTACCATTCAATAAAAATTAAAATCAACTTTATTTTGGCACTTAAATCTGGAATATTTAAAATCATCACTCATTAGTTCGAAATGAAATAAACAAACTATATCAAATCTTGAAAGAGAACTCATACCCCTGAGGTCTTTTAAAATAACTTGTATAAGTCACCATATTAATAATAACGACGTGAAACCGCAGAATTAGGAGTCCAGTCAAATTAAAAAATATAAATCTCTTACATACATTAATTAATTACCCAATAAATTAATAAACGTTTTTAGAAATTTAGATATAGACGTGATAAAGAGCAGTGTTCTGACAAATAAAAATCCGTTGTTACTACTAAAAGATAAGATTTTTAAAATTCAGAAGTGTAATGTTAAATGTAAACTTGACTGTATAGAGTGTTGAGTGGGCTAAACATTCGAACAACTAAAAAATCGAATTAATCAACACATAATCGAAAGAAGAGTCCGGTGCTCTTGCATCTCATCTTTATTCAACTAATCACAGAACATTCCATCAGATGGTATGGAGAAGATCTTACAAGTGTTTAACAGCTTCATCAGCCATATTCAAATTACTATAGAAACTGAAAAAGGTAACTCTGTACTCTGTCCCGTGTTTTGGCACAAAGGTAGTAAGAACCACCATAATATTGGATTGGTACCGAAAACGTACGAACTCCAACAGACACGTTTATTATCTCTCGTAACACCTTATGAAAATTAAAATCACTTTTATTTTGGCATCTAGATCTAGAATCCTCAAAATATCTCATCACACATTGATTTAAAAGAAAATAAATAAACTGTACATAATTTTGAAATAGAACTAATAATCCTCAGGTATATAGTTGTATATAGTCATAATAATGACGTGGAACCTTCTAGCCAGGAGTCTAGTCAAATTAAAAAACACAAATCTCTTCTATACATTAAGAATTTTACCAACAAATTATTAAACGTTCTTAAAGATGTAGATATAAACATGGCAACGAGTAATGTTCTCACAAATAAAAATCTGTTCTCACAGCTAACATATAAGATTCCTAAAATGCAAAAGTGTATTGTTAAATGTAAACTTGACTGTACAGAGTGTTACGTGGACCAAACATCCCAACCGCTGAAAAATCGAATTCATGAACACAAAAGTAACGCAAAATTAAAATCAAAAGAAAAGTCCGGTGCTCTTGCATCTCAACTAACCACAACATTGACTTTCAAAACCATAGCATTCTCAACAGTGAAGACACTTGTAACAAATTTATTTTCTTAGAAATGTGTCACCTAGACCTAGAAGTAATCATAACGACAATTTAATGCATACACTAGAAATCCCATAAGCCACGATTTTTTTGTCACTATGACAGCAGCAAAAGTGTGCCTTAACTTTTCCAGCGACAAAATGGAACCTAACTTTTAAAACAGTCTGATTCTAGTATTCTAATTCTTCTAATTTTCGCCTTATTTGTTAATTTAGTGACGTATTCTCCTTAGCATAGAATTTCGGCTTAGACCGCGTAGTATTTGTATATGAACACCCAGCATTTTCTGGCTTAATGTGCCTTTCACCGTGTGAAGTCGAGCAAAAACCCGCGCGATGGCTATGCTCTTTGGTGGCTCGTGTTGTTTGAGTATCTTGAGAACGAGGATACTTAGGCAGATTTGGCCATTTTGTTGTTTGTGCATCCATATTCACTAACGTTTCGCAAGACCTTGCAGCTTGCATCATCAGAGTGAAAGTCGCACTGACGGTCTTGCGAAACGTTAGTGAATATGGATGCACAAACAACAAAACGGCCAAATCTGCCTAAGTATCCTCGTTCTCAAGATACTCAAACAACACGAGCCACCAAAGAGCATAGCCATCGCGCGGGTTTTTGTTCGACTCCACAAGGTGCAAGGCACATTAAGCCAGAAAATGCTGGGTGTTCATATACAAATACTACGCGGTCTAAGCCGAAATTCTATGCTAAGGAGAATACTTCGAGTAACCGCGAAAGCCTCAAACATTACATAATTTAGTGACTTGTAAATTACGTTGCCACTTGCCGGCAGCGACCGACGGTCTAAGTTTGCTTGAAACAATGACAGATGCGGCTTAGATGAAACAAGCTATTGGTAGTTGTTAAGTGTCCCGTAATACAAAAACGGAATTTATTTATGTTTGACAGGTGCGTATTTACTTCCAAGAAAATTTGTGCTGAGATGTGGCAACGTCGTTTTGCATAAGGCAATATACTGAATATAAAGTATGAAACGATCTATAGTTGTATGGAGATGCACCGGTGCATGCTTATTATAAACTTATTTAAAGTTTTGACTTTAAAATTGAAGTCTTTACAATAAACGAGTGATCCCCAAGTACTGGGTGTGAGTGTACCTAAAGGAAAACTATTTCAATGATTAATATTTCTTAACTGTGCTGTTGTAAACTTGGAGAAAAAGCTTGTAAAACTGATTTTACGGGATACAAGCAAATGATCTGTTAAATTATTCATATTGAGTACACAATCATTGCAATATCTTCAATCTGAACTTGTTCCAGTAATTCGTGTTGGTTAAAGGATAACTTGATAAAGATTAAAATTAGTCAACATATTGTTGAAGCACTGTGATTCATACGATCGCTCGTTCAAAAGATTAATGTTGGTGTCACCCAGTAGCACTGCGGCGTCTAGTTCTCTAGTAGATACAGAAGTTGCAACACTTCAAACAGAATTCGACATACCTACACTCTTTCTGAAGTTTATGATTTTCTAGTTGTATTTGTATGCACTATTTTTCGGTTCTATTAGACTGACTGATGTTATCTGTTTCAAAAATTATTCAGATAGATGAGATAGAGCCCTAAGGTATCACCTTCCCTTGCCCTATCTACTCGTGCGAAATTGCAACTAGGTATTCGATAGTTTTCAGTGTTTTGTTTTGAAGGAAACTACATAAGTTACTGTTACTTGTATTATGTCATGGTAATGATACTGAACTATATTATTGAAATAATGGAATACTATTAATTGAACACTGAGGTGGCTAATGTTTATCCTTTGCGAAGAAGCTAGTTTGTTTACATGGTGGATATTATTTTAAGCACACCGTTGTTGTATTTAACGGTTTAAGCTATTTTCACATTATAAATGATATTGTTATGTTGCATTAATAAATCTTCCAAATAGTTTCGCCGAGATGGAGTTTGATCGAAAGGAATTTTCGGGCTTAAAGAAAGTAGCATTGGTTCGTCACACCTTTTTGAGCCACCCTAATTACAGCTTTTTAAGAAACTAATTCCATGTAACTATCCTATACCGGGTGACAATGAGACTAGGGCCATGCTTCTATCTTCTTTACTTATGAATGGATTTGGATAAAATTTTATACCAAGATACTAGACATAATTTCTGATTGGCCGATAGATATAGTCAAAATGGCTGACTTCCGGTTTTACCGGAAGTGATACCAACTTTGATTTTTTAAATGGAATACCCTGTATATTTTGTGTTTTTCTGAATCTACGAGTCAAACTACATATAATAGTCATACCAAATTTTAATTTTTTTTAAACAAAAACTGGAAAAATCTATTCTAATTGATTCTAGCAACTCTTAATAATAGCTATATTATCAATAAGGTCAATAACAAACCTTTAATAAAAGACTATAATTTACTAAACTCGTTTTGTAAGAAAAAGTCACTTATTTTAAATGGCACCTACTAAGGGCCATCTTGCCATTATAGCCCAGGGAAATTAGACAAAATAAAAGCAAAACTTCGGAAAAATTCTCGGAAAGCTGGATTTTGGTATGAGTCTTGATATTGTGGTTCTAAACAAAATGTCAAAAGTCCTCATCGATCCGAGTGCCGCTAAAAATTTTAAAGGGGGCCAAAGGTCACCAAAAACGGTATTTCGTGAATATCTCGTTAACGGTCACTTTTACAGACAAAATATTGCTTATCAAATTGGTAGCTTATGAAATTTCTAGCAATAAAGATATGACTTTTATTCGTAAAAGAAACCGTTTTGGAGATAATTCGATTTACAGAGTTGAAACGTGCACTCTTTTCCACACCACCTTCGAGGTAGAGTACAAGATGCGTTTTTTTATGTGGTGTCCCCAGACTCCCCAGTAGGCATATTCCACGTTTATTTTTGTTTGAACAATGTTTATTTTTAAAAAAATTATTATGAACTTGTTCATTAATCAATTTTGGATTCAAAACAGAAGTTATTAATATTCATCTTCAGACTCTATTTCAATCGGTATGCTTTCCTCTTCATCATCTTCTTCTTCTTGTTCTTCTGCTGTCTTCTCTATTTCCATAGATTTATTCAGGAAACATGATGGATCTACAGCTTCAGTGGAGTCGCAAGTATCGACGTCATTTATATCGGGTGTTACATTTAAGCAAGACTGACGAGATAAAGTTTTTTTTTTTTGGATTTTGTTCACAACGTTGTTTATATAGTGTAGTCATAGTGACGCTCTCCAAAACACTCTACATTTATCAGTCTACCCAATCCTCTACCTTAAAATAATTCCAGGTTTATTAAAGTTTCTTAAATAATTTGTTATAAACGTTTGAAGAAAAATACTATGGGCCGGTTGCAGAAAGCAATGTTAAGTCTCGTGTTAGCTAACATCGCGTCAAAGTGAACAAAATCGCATCAAATTTTGTTTACTAATGTATTAGTTACCATAAAGATTTGAGATTTGATGCGATTTTGTTCACTTTGACGCGATGTTAGCTAACACGAGACTTAACATTGCTTTCTGCAACCCGCCCTATATGTTATTCGGAACAAAAGTATCTTTATGTCGCTCGGCTATAATTATCTGCCTCGCAAGCTCGACAGATAAACAGTCCAGCCACGCCAAATAAAGTATAATGTTTGCTCCTAATAACATAATATACTATTATGCTCCTACACGAATAGCACCTTGAGGTTTTATGACAACGGAGAGGAACTTTCCGGAGCACATTCCTTCTCTATCTAGACTACAATGTACTATATATGTGTTTCTTTCTATTTTTATGGGCTCGGAAACAAGGAAATTCTGGAATATTTCAAATCGCAACTGAAATGAGATATACATGCCATTGAGGAGTGCATCTATTCGTTACAACTCTGTAAATCGAATTATCTCCAAAACGGTTACTTTTACGAATAAAAGTCATGATATCTTTATTGTTAGAAATTTCATAAGCTACAAATTTGATAATCAATATTTTTTCTGTAAAAGTGACCGTTAACGAGATATTCACAAAATACCATTTTTGGTGACCTTTGCCCCCTCTTAAAATTTTTAGCGGCACTCGGATCGATGAGGACTTTTGACATTTTGTTTAGAACCACAATATCAAGGCTCATACCAAAATCCAGCTTTCCGGGAATTTTTCCGAAGAGCAATGTCTAATTTCTCTGGACTATTAGATAGACTATTTCCCACATCTCTTATTATCCAATGAATAGCCATGCTTTTTCAAAATTCAACCAATCGTGTGTTTTTGTAGTGGCAAAAAATCGAAATTTTTCCTTGGGATTTTGTCAGTTTCTTTTGCCACTTGCATCCACGGCAACCACCAAATATGTTGCTTTAATCAAGGTGGTATTTAAGAAACGTCATTTAAACTGTCATTGCGCATCAGTATAAATGTCAAAATGAACCGATATTTGGGAAATAGTCCACAAAATGTATTTCGGGCTCATGATTTTGCTCGGAAAATGTTTTACTCACGATTTGTTGTTTTTTTGGCAATGCCTCTCGACAAACTAACTTTGACAAATTCCCTCGCCTTCGGCTCGGGAATTTGATCAAGTTAGTTTGTCTTGTGACATTGCCAAAACAAAATACTTTCGTAAAACATTTTTACCGGCAAAAGCATTTGCCCTTAATACATTATTACTGAAAATGTAATTACCAATCTAACGATATGCATTATGCACTACTTTATCGTTATCTGAAACTGAAAATTAATTTATTTTTTTTTTAATTTATTTAAAAACCCAGAGTTAGTGTCATCGGAAGCGACAATAACTTTGGTTTTTTAAATAGATCACTTTATATTTTTTATGTTTTTCGGAATCTACCACTAAAATTACATGCAACAGTGTTACCAAATTTGCTTAGGTATTATTAGTTATTACATAAAAATATTTGATTAGTTAATTTTCAGTTTCAGATAAATATAAAGTAGTGCATGATGCATACCGTTAGATTGGTAATTACATTTTCTATCTAATGGCAAATGGCCCTTAGTAGGTGCCATTTAAAATAAGTGACCTTAAAAAACGAGTTTAATAAATAGCTATTATTAAGAGTTGCTAGAGTCAATTAGAATAGATTTTTCCAAGTCAAGGCCTTCTATGGTAAAAAATAAAAAAATTGAAATTTGACAACACTATTATATGTAATTTGACTCGTAGATTCAGAAAAACATAAAATATACAGGATATTCCATTTAAAAAATCAAAGTTAGTATCATTTCCTGTAAAACCGCAAGTCAGACATTTTGACTGTATCTATCGGCCAATCAGAAATTATGTCTAGTATTTTGGTATACAATTTTATCCAAATCGATTCATAAATAAAGAAGATAGAAACATGGCCATAGTCTCATTGTCACCCGGTATACCTGTATAAATATCTTCCACTCTCATATCGTTGCCGGACCCTTTACGTACTGCTTGAGGCTTTGGACTTGAATTATTAATATAAAAATGTTGGCTTAGCCAGTAAGTTTTGGCTGTGTTTACTTTATACGTTGTGAGCCCAAATATACAAATACCTTGTCAATGAGGAAAAGTTGTCCTCATTGGTAGTGAAACTACACAAGCGTTCCCCAAAACACCAAAGTCAAATTGTTTTGAGAACAGTAAGTATATAGTTTTGTATAGATGCATTATAAATGTTAATAGGTACAGAGGACGTTGGAGATTCTCGTCTTTTTGCTTTTGTCGCTCTATTGTATGTGGGTATGATATGTCTTTGTGTATGCGGTATGCACACTATGTGCGGAACGTTACATAACACAGTCGCATTACAAGTCAGTAAGTACGTACGTATACTCTTGCAAATTAATAAGAATAAAACTTTAACATGTCAAAATGGCCGACAGTGGTTTATAGTACTAAAACAATTACAAAGAAACGATAAAGAATTTTATTTTTTAAAGCACTCTAGACCTACAATCATTTATAAACACCTGCATATAAAAATGCTATATCAAATAATGCGAAGTATCTAGCACATCGAAGTTAAGTTTGGAAGTACATATTATATATTTATAGGATTGTGGAAAACCCACCTCTGTGAAGTTAGCACCACAAGTTCAAAAAATGTTACTTTTTTCAAGAGTTTCCGTTGCACCCAAAAGAGTTCTAGAGTTCCCTGCTATTTTTAAAAATAGTTCTATGTATTTAAGAGAGAAAAATGTGAATCGAAAATTTGGGGTGCTAACTTCACTTTTTCCTGGGACAAATACCACTATAACTCTTTTTCAGTCACACTTATTGAAAAATGTCATAACACTTTTCGACAGAACTCGCCGGGGTGCTACTAGAACTCTAACAACAACAAAATTAAAAAAAAATTTAAACCGGAAAAAATATCTTTTTAATTTTTTTAAGTCCGGTAGTTCTAATGAAAGTTCTAGTAGCACTCCGGCGAGTTCTATCGTTAACTTTAATAACATTTTTTGATAGGACCCGAAGTAAAAAAGTTACGTCCATCTTTTTGTTAGTATTTTTACAAAACGGCAAGTCCTGAAAGCATTTTTATAAGTTCCGGTAGTTCTAATGGGAGTTCTAGTAGCACCGCAGCGAGTTTTATCGTTAACTGTCATAACCATTTTTTATAGGACCCGAAATAAAAAAGTTACGCCCATGTTTGTGCTAGTATTTATACAAAACTACAAACTCCTAAAAGCAATTTTTTTAAAGTTCCGGTAGTTCTAATGGGAGTTCTAGTAGCACCCCGGCGAGTTTTATTGTTAACTGTAATAACATTTTTTATAGGACCCGAAGTAAAAAAGTTACGCCCATGTTTGTGTTAGTATTTTTACAAAACTACGAAATCCTGAAAGCAATTTTTTAAAAGTTCCGGTAGTTCTAATGAGAATTCTAGTAACACCTCGGTGAGTTCTATCGATAACTCTAATAACATTTTTTGATAGGACTCGAAGTTAAAAAGTCGACGAAAATACGCTCGCCAGTGAGTTGGGTTGTATATTAAAACTGTATGATGCCAGTAAATTATCACATGTAATCTCATAAGAGCATTAATTCTTTCCGGAAATTTTTTGAGTGCGTTCCAACAACGTCGTATTAATTTGCCCGAGCGGGACGCGTGGGAAAATTAGGACGCTGTTGGACTGCACGAAAAATAATTTCCGTATGAATTAATGCTCGAATGCAGATTCAGTAAGAAAATCGTAAGGACACGAACCCTAAAAAAAAGTAATGTCTACCTACAAAAAATTTCCAAGAAATTTTGTTGTTGTCTTGGTTACGGCTCGTGAACTAATTTTTCTATTGGTCATTAATGAGTGTCGTACGATTTTCACAAAAAACTATTAGGTACTTAAAATTTGTTGGCAACCGTTAACCATGTTCAAATTCATTTTAAAATCTATTACGGAAATTATAGTAAATACATATTTATTAAACCTTATTAGCCAATACATACTTTATTAATAATTATATTTTTACATATAGGGAATTGTGTTCGTTAACTGGAAGATAGTACATGGCGAAAGTTGGATATATATGGGCTCCCCAGGTAAGCAGTAGATTGATGAATCTCGGGGGCGGCTAACATAATGGCGATGGTCTCGACTCTATAGGCCTTTTAAGTGGTTAACTTGGCATCTTCCCTTGCTTACTTATAAACAGTTATACATCAGATTGCGTTTTCATGTAATGAAGAATGCTTAAAACAGACACACAATCAAAGGCTGCAACTAATCTAAACAAGTTACAATGACACACAGCATCTTTGAATCGAAATTCTCAAGAAATCGCCTTTTTGAGTGACCCCGTTATGTTGAACTTCTCCGCCCCCCCCCCCTCTACATTACTCTTCCGATGAACGGTCAAACGACAAAATAAACTTAATAAAATGCTTCTACCACCCCATCGACAATAGAAAAAATTAAGTAATTATTATATAGAGTATCACTAACGTATTTATGAAAATATATGTTACCTGTTAACTAACACTTTCTGTATTATACACAGAAATCCTCCAACTTTTCACACAAACTTTAAAAGCTTTATAAAAACGACACTTTTTGAACGAAGATCATAAAATTTTCGAACTGAGCTCACTGTAAAATGAGACTGAACTGGACATTGAACAAATATAAGAATATAGTTAAAAGTGCCGGTCATCACTGTGGAAAATAACTTGACATTTATTTAGCGAACCTATGAACAAGGAACAAAGATAAGAACCTTTAAAATCCGATAAAATTATTATCCCACTTAAGTTCCTTATTCTCCTTCAAAAATAACGCAGAATACGGTACTGTAGAGGCTCAAATAGCTTGTAGCATTATTGCTTCCAGCACGTCGTTTTGCAAGAGTAAAAACACAGAAATGAGCGTATCTTTTGTACTTTGAGTCCTATCGAAAAATGTTATTAGAGTTATCGATAGAACTCGTCGAGGCGCTACAACTAAATTTAGTAACTCCCATTAGCACTACCGGAACTTTTAAAAAATTGCTTTCAGGACTTCGTCGTTTTGTAAAAGTACTAACACAAAAATGAGCGTAACTTCTTTACTTGGGTTGGGGCCCTATCAAAAAATGTTATTAAAGTTAACGTTAGAACGCGCCGGGGTGCTACTAAAATTCTTAGTAGAACTACCAGCCCTTTTAAAAAATTGCTTTTAGGACTTCGTCGTTTTGTAAAAGTACTAATACAAAAATGAGGGTAACTTTTTTACTTCGAGTCCTATCAAAATATTTTATTAGAATTATCGATAGAACTCGTCCGGTTGTTACTAGAACTCCCATTAGAACTACTGGAACTTAAAAAAAATAAAAAGGTATTGTTTCCGGTTTATGAAGAGAAATTGATTTGAAATCTTTTTTTTTGTTAGAGTTGAAGTAGCACCCAGGCGAGTTCTATCGAAAAGTGTTATGACATTTTGCAATAAGTATGACTGAAAAAGAGTTATAGTGGTATTTGTCCGAGAAAAAAGTAAAGTTAGCACCCCAAATTTTCGAATCACATTTTTTTCATAAATACATAAAACTATTTTTAAAAATAGCAAGGAACTGTGGAACTCTTTAGGGTGCAACGGAAACTCTTGAAAATAATAACATTTTTTGAACTTGTGTTGCTAACTTCACAGAGGTGGAAAACCGCTTAAAATTCACTAAAGTAAGTGCTAGGCGAGTTTCTAGGCTATGGATCACAGGACACTAGAAAAACGTTTGTGTTTCTCAGCAACTACTGGAGCTATTTGAAAGAGAGGGTATGCATTCTTATATTCAAAAATCACTGCTGATGGAACGTAAGTAGAGCATTGTACGCTTGAATCAAAACGTCATCATTGCAAAGTAATGGCAATATTTTCCCTGTACAAAAACCATTTATATCGTTGTTTGAATAGAGTATAAGCATATCATTGCAGATTATTATTAAACTGTGCAGCCAGAATATTAGAAGCTATAGAAAAATCAAAACGGGAACCCATACCGCGTCTTTCATACAGCCTATATCCAGAAAGATAATGTAATAAAAACAAATACAGTTAGACAATAGCTTCCCTTAAATGCCAAACGAATAATTCGACTTTAAAACATATTTCTTACCTTTGGAGAAACTACCCCTTCTAAACTTTATACCAAAATGAATCCACGGTCATCTAATATAACATAAACAAATCACGTGTATAAGCAACATTCCATCAAATTTACCTGTTCTATATTATTTCAATTAAAGTAAAACTGTTGTCCTCGATGCTCCTTGAATTTATGCAAGCCTTCGATTTACGTAGTTCCGTGGATTACGTCTTGCACTCGTTCAGGACTCACTTCCGAACACAAATTGCATAATTATATAACCAGGTTGCTTTATTGAAGGAGGTGTAAGTTTTGTTTGATATACGATGTGACTAGAGTGGCCAGACCTAACTACCCCTTAGACAATTGTAGCCTGTGTCTGGTCACAAATGAATACACTTAAGAGTTTGAAAGTATATTGAAATATTAAATAATTAGTCCTTATATACATATAATTCAATATGTGTCGTGTTTGCTGTTTTGAACTCATAACCTAGTATTGGTATAAGCACAAAACACGACATTTGCATAAAAATACTTTGCCGGTCAACAATGTGTGTAAAATCTGACCTAGTGATAGTATTATAATGCCGCAGTCTGCATAAAGCTTCCTTATAGTCTTTGCAACGTGACCCACTAAAGCTGAGTCTTATATACAAACAGTTTAATTGGCACATGTCGAGAACTAGTTTTTATGTTCTAATTGCATGCACTTTTGTGTCCGCATAATTCCACTGAATTGTTTTATCTCATGGCCAAACACTAGTTTAAACAACCGTGTTCTTCCATTATTCTTTAGCAGCAGATTCCTGAACGGGCAACTTTAGACCATTATTCATACGAACCTTTTTTACTTATTTTATTAAGTGCTATCACGCCTAGAATATTCTAACACTATTTTTATACGCTGTATATTTGTAAAGCTTAAAACACATACTAATAAGCGTTGTATTATAACTCAAATATACTAAAAACACGTGAATTCTGCTTAGGTGTTATTAACCTGCGTACTGAAATGCTGAAACTTTCATTTTGCAACTGCAAATCAAAAGAAACCAATAATTTTTACTCTCTCTCTCTCTCTTTCTATATTTTTTAACATTTATCGAACATTCTATAGCTACTTAATTAGAGCTAAAAAACCCTTCCTTTACAAATGTTATCACGTTTAAAAACTACTTACAGAATATTATACATGTTTCGCAGAAAGGGTAAAAAATCCATCAAACGTAGATAGTGTTTCGTTGATTCTGACATTTTTAACCTTATTTACTAATGTTAGTCCTAGCAATCTAACTCACCTTAGTTTCACCTAAAAGATAATTAATATAAAACGATTAAGGTCATTTTATCTGCCACGGTTACCGTTAAGGTTCGTTGATTTGGATTCTCTTCTTTCTCAAGTTGTGTAATGTTATATGGTTTTGTTAGGTCCATCTGAAAGCTCCACGTTGATTATTTAGCTCTGGGCGGTAAATATTTACTTATTTCAAACCAAACGTCTGCTTTGACGTTTCAAGGTTAAGTATGTGTGGATTGTAAAAGGGCGGTGTCTCTTGTGCCTCAGGAGTGACACTACTTGACAATCTATCCCGCTAATGTATTGTTTGGCGTATTTAGTAGAATCTGCGAGTGATATGCCGTGCACTCATAGTTGACCAGACGTGTTCTGTTGAGTTTTGAAGTAGTATTAGCTGCTCTATTCCGCAAGTTTATCATACTGCCACAGTGAATAATAGGGCGTTCGCTTAAGAACTTTCTTCTACGGTCCGATTATCTAGTAGTACTTTGTTCTACTACGTTGATGAATCACTATATCAGTTTAATTTTTTCTTTCATATAACTTTCGGTTGAATTCGAAAAAACAAGCCATGGAAATCGCCCTTTAGAAAAAAATCGTGATTTATTAGTTACTGCATCTTCGTTGTTTTCCCAATGCTTACGTTGGATAGTTAAATAGAATTTGAGAAAAACGCCATTATGGTTTTCATCCCATTTTTAGATGGTTTTTAAGTCTGCATTTCCGGAATATTTTGTTTAGGACTGGGAATAGAACGCTGAGCTAATTTATACCTGAAGTGATTTTTTTCTGAATGGACTCTGCCTCTGCGCTTTAAAAGCTTTTGGGGTGTTAGTGTTTCCATACTGAAGAATTTAATGTTTTCGTATTGAGGAATTTTCACATTATATGGATTTGTTGAATATGTTCATAGATTAGCAGTCTAGATTGGGATTTATAGTTGTTGGATCTCAGATTATGTTTTCTAGATTGAAGTTTTCGCGACTTTGGCTTTTTGGACTTCGTTTTCATAGGACGCGGGATACTATAGATAAGACATAACCATGCTTTCATTAGACACATATTTTGCCGCAATTTAACAGTATTTACGTAAATCAGTTTGAGAACTTACGTTATGAAATCTTTCTTGTTTATGCTTGATTTATTGACGTATTGATGTATTACAGCAAAAATTTAAAATTACAAATGTTATACTGTAAACGCCTCGTGTACAAGTCACGACCTTGGTACTGAGTTTGTCTCAATTACTTACATATTAAACACGATTAAATAATTTAGTTCGGTACGAAAAACTGCACTCCTATGTTATTTGTCTGCATTTATTGAAAATAAATATCACTTTTATTGCGCCGTATTATTGCATTTGTCATTTGAAACGGGCCAAATTCGTGTCACCTGTATTTTCCCATATCATATCTTTTTATTATATACACAATTAGTAATAAAGCCCGACAGTATGTGTTATTATGTTCTATTCAATTAGTATCGCGCTATAAGTGCTAATCGCTATGTGAGTGACCGCAGGCTATAAGTTTCCGAGTGTAAACGCGCTCTTGCCACGTGAGAGAATGTGCTAACAATGCAAGCTAATTCGGGGAATAACGAGCAGCGTATTTGAAATAACACTGGAGCCCGCGAGTGGATTCATTGGCCGTCAAACCTGCGAAGGGGAATGTCGACGCGCATAGGTGAATAGTGCGGATCAAAATTGATTCGCTCCCAAATTGACCAAGAAAAGTCTTCCGTATGCCCACCACGGGGTACATGTAGCTCTATGCGAGGTGCAAGCCCAGAAGTGAAACAACACCTTGGAGACGCGAGCGGTGTCAAAATCGACGGCGTTCGAAGCAGCAGGTTCGACCGCATGGCGCCAGTATTTGGTTTTGATCAGTTTAGTGTTAATCCACTCCGTTCTCCGAAGTAGTTCAGCTGACCTGTTGAACGCAATTGGTTACGGAACTGCTTTGGGTACTCACAACTTGCTACTCGGCTAATATTGAAGTGTTACAAAATTATCATTATTCTAGTGGTATTACGTATTAGAACGTTCAGCGGTCACAATAGAGCATGTGGTACTGGTTCATTTCGCATTTAGTACTAAGCCATTTAATTTAATTAAAAACAAATCTCTTATCGGAGGTTAGCAATCATTACAGTTATTTTTATTTTAGTTGCCGCTCCTCGGAATAGTTGTAAAGATGTGAAGCGGCACCATTCTCTTAAATTTCTTAACCAAGACCTCCTTTTTCTCCTCACTGACATCTTCTCTTCGGTCTTGCTCTGCATGATTAGCTGTAGCACAGATTACACAACTACGATCTATCAAAGAGATTTTAAGAATCCATCTGCTTACAATGCTTCTGCCCCATGTAATATTGTCGAGAATAGTATCTGTAATGATTATGTACTTCTACATATGATATTAAAGTAGTCTTATAAAAATAGAAATTGATATCTTATTAAGAAATAGAGAAATAATTATGTTTGTGTACGACAGTGTGTAAAATTGACTTTTAGTTGGCAGTTTTATGTTTGTTAAACGACTGTTTAATAACATGTTTTCATTAGTTCATGTCGTCAGTAGCAACGTGTTTAAAATTATTTCATTAGCCACGTCGTCAGTAATAACGTGTTTTAAAATTTTTAGCCAAGCAAAATTACCGGTTGCTAGTAATCCTAATTTACATTTTTTTATATTTACCGTTTTTTCTATCGTAGATAAAATATTGTACGATACACATGCGTAAAGCATCTTTAGTCACTCGCGGCGCTTAAAACGCTCGCTCGCTCGCGTTTTAACTCTGCCCCACTCGTGACTAAAGACTAGCTTTACGCACTTGTATCGTAGATTACTATTAGTTACATAATATTATTTGAATTTAATTAATAAATAAAACTTATAAAATGAATCATAATTTTGTATCGTAGAAAGCTTATAGTTGCTTTTATTTTATTTGGAAAACTAGAATAGCTCACTTAGTTTTATATTCATTCTTGTAACGAAAGGTCGAATAAAGAAAAAAAGGCATGTAGAAATAGATGGAAAAGAAATGACAATAATATAACAATTAGTATTTAGATGCTATAATTGTTCAAAGTTGAAATTTTCAATAATATAAAAATTTTACGGAATGTTGTAACCATGTTAAAGTTGTAACTATAGATGGATGCTATAGAAAGTAGAAGATGGAAAAATATTTTTTTTGTTTTGGTAATGTTTTCCTTAAATATTTTTTTATTTGATGCCAGCTTTTTGGCGATCACTTTATTTATTATTTGTTTATAATAATTTTCTTACGTAGTGCACACTGTAGTTTGCGAATTTGAATTCAGCGCCGAGGTGGCCTTGTGCCTAGTTGGCTGGCGCCGAGATGGCTCCGCGCCGAGTTGTCCCAGCGTCGAGCTGGCCCCGCGCCGAGATGGCGGAGCCGAGATGTCCGGCTTAGCTCGTCAGTGTATCAATGAATTAGTTTAACGAGTTTCTCCCTTTTATGTTTTACGGATTACATTCTCTCTCGTCTTCAGTTTTCCACCTTCTAGCTGGTTTGTCGCAGCTTGCCATTCCTCCGTATAGGTACCTTTTCTTTTCATTATTTGGTACCATTTACTTCCCGTGTCTTTCCTTATTTCTTTTATATAGTCTAGACGCGATATTCCTTTCTCATTTTTCCTTGCTTTTTTTGTATCGTATTGTTACGCTCATTTTGTCGTTTCACATATAATAATTGAAATAATTAATCATATTTGGCAATTTACATTTATTCCGTAACAATACAATAATTTTACCTAACTGGTTAGGCAAGTCTATTAACATCAGTCTTAATTCTGGACAAGGAACGGTTATGTTTATCAGCTTGGCACATACACCTGCGCTCTTATAGTTTTTCTTCCTTTTTCGAATTTTGGAACATTTGATAACCTGAGATTGTGGACTGCTCTGGCCAATTTTCATTCTTTTCCTTCCCTGAGTCGGTGGTGTGAAGTTAGTACCCTGGGTACTTTTTGCTTCGTTAAGTTTTAAATATAGCTGTCTTCATTATTTTGGAAGGATATGTGAAGAAAGGTGCCCCTCTGGAACGCAATGGGAGCTTTTGTTTGTTGCTGCCAGGCGTTCGCTACGCTCTTTAGCGGATTTGTTGGGCCTCCTCTCCGATCGGACCGAGTGTAAAGCTGTTCATCACCACTCGCAGCTTTTTATTTTCCGCCCTGGAAATGAGTTTTAATTTTCTGGATTGGTTTTGTTCGTGTTCGTGCATTTCGTCATGTCTGGACCATGCGGTGTTTCACGTGCCGGCTGGCCGCCGCCGGTCACTGCAGCCTAGATTTGCTGCCCCTGCGAGCGCTGCCCATTAGTACATGCAGAAGTTCATCTGCGGCCTGGGGCGAGGCCGTCTCCTTTGACCAACATATCTGGTTGTCACATCTCCTCCAGCAGTTCGGCCCCCATGTGCATTGTGAATCTGAGGTGTAGTAGCGTTTAGTTTGTATTGTGCGTTTCTTGGAATCGATTTGTATGACCTTTGAATTACTATATTGGTATTTTGTGCATATCAATTTTTGGTCTATTTAAGCTATTACTTATTGAATTAATTAGTTTACTTATCTGTGTGTATAGCAGCCCCGTGTAGTTTGCTCTGATTTGTTTGACAACTGCTTGCATAATCACTTTTATTAATACGTAACGTCGCGTATTGCATTAATCTTGCTGTTTATTCAAGTTTGCTATTCTGAAGTGTTAAAATTTATTTGAATTGTTGTGGCTTTGATTCCGCCTACGGGACTTTTGTTGAGATTAATTAGCTTCCCGTTTTTGAAATGTTGATAGTCTAGTTTAGGGTTTAGAATGTTCGCAAGCAGTACTTAGAGCTTCAGAGAACTCATGGATTTCCTTTAGGACCTAGTAACCCCTGTGAAATCTCATAATCTGCTGGTACCGCCCCGTCTAAATTTTGTGAGCCGTAAAGTTAATTTATTAATCCAACCATCGGGGTTAAATGTTGGCCTTACACTTTTTGCTTACACTATTCGGACCATTGGTTTTGCACTCCGCTTAACAGAGATTAGTTGCTTATTTAAAGCCTTCTTTGGCTATGTTTGTTGGTTAATGTAGTCATGCCTAGTGTCGTGTCGATCCCCGCTTCACGGTGACCGTCACTGAATATATGTTTAGACATGCTACTGCGTATATTTGATTGGTATAAGTTTTGAGCACTGTTGAGGTGATTACGATGAACCTAGCGCCCTTGAGGCTGGTTTAGTTGTTATGGCACCATTCGTTGGTTTTTAGGTCGACTGTGATATTTACTTGTGATTTTTGGTTGTGATATTATTATTGGTGATATTTTTGTACTTACTGTGATAGATTTTTATTGATTGTTGATTTGTTTTACTATGTATATTGGTGGTATGTGTTTTGTGTAAATTTGTTACTTTTGATTGTTGCACTATAGAACCATTTTCCCAAATAAAGAATGTTACTAGCTATTGGTTCTGTTGTTATTTTGATTTGTTTGGTATATCTCTGACCTTGGGGAGGTCCGACCCAAGGATTGGCTACGTCGAGGACCTGGCGCCCTCTCTCATAGTTTTGTTGCAGCTTCGCTAGAACCCCGATCCTCTCGACTAGTTAGCCAACCTAGGCCGATATTTACCAGCTGGCAAAATACCTAATACAACTTTCGCCAACAGGTAAGTGCCGCCCTTCGCCATCTTTCGTCACAGTATGCCTTGTGGTAGCAAGCTGGGTGTCACAGTTTTCAGGTTGCGCGAGCGCCTCTGACGTAACCTAACGACTATCACCGACTAGATAACCGAGACCGACGGTTTAACGTGCTCTCCGAGGCACGGCTGGATGCGATTTTACCACCACTATTGGTCGGACATCCGTCCGAGTGCCGATCGCCGCGAATGTTGCTTAGCTCTCGAGACTGTTTGACCAATCCTTGGAGCATGCGGCTATGCAACCAATATTTTTCATCAAAACACTTATCATTTTTTTGTTGATCATATTTTTATCTGTCCTTATAGTAACATGATATGTTAAAAACTATATGTCTATTACTCACTAGAAATAAGATATTCAAATAATTATAATTATTCATTTAACATTTCATAGTAAATTAACTTTTATATATCGTATGAACTTTGTTTTTAGGTTATTTTAAATTACACTGTAGTTTTCTTATTATTTGTATTGAATATTCCAGTAAAAATTTTTAATCGGAACCTTATCCATGCTCTACCTAAATCAACTCAATATTGCTTTTAATATGACTTTAAATCAAATTATTTAATAACGCTGTATGAATTACAATGGCGTATTTAATAACTAAATAGGCTACTTCTGCCATCTGAAATTATTCAATTAGCACAAGCTAAAACTACGCAAGACTTACGTTATCATTACGTTACCATATCGCACTTCAAATAAAGATTTTCACAAATTGCGTTTTGGTTGGAATCGATAACGCATTTAACGTCAGTGAGTTCCTTTTGCGTAAAAAACTTTCTTGGCTGGTGAAATTCTGCTTTTTATTTCTTTTTCGCTTCTGCCATCTGCTGTTATTCTGCTTCCCAAATATGTAAATTCTCGAACTTGCTGGAGTTGACTACCGTCTAACACTGTGTTTGCATAACCTATTTTGTTCTTGCTACATACCATCATTTTATGCTTCTTTTTATTTATATTTGTGTTATAGTTATTTTATAATGTTCTTTTCATTTCATTAACATTCTTTGTAGTTTTATTCACTGTCAGTCAGGACAACAACATCGTCCGCACATCTTACCATACTTATTGTTACGCCATTAATATTTATACCAGTGTCAAAGTTTTCCTTTATTTCACTTCGTGGTTGCTGAATATACAGGGTGTTACATAACATACGTAGGAGACTGGAAGGGTAGCTAGAGGGGACCGAAATGAAGTTATTTTCTTAATAAACTTGGCCCAAACTCAATAACATAAAAATCTGGTGTGATACACGCACACAACTTCCTTTTACAGTGATCTTATAATTAGCCAAAAATTTTATTTAAAATTTTTAAGCATTTGTCAAAAGTTTTCAAAAATTACAAATTTTACAAAAACGGTACAAAATAGAGTATTAGTTCAAGAGACAAATTTTCTCTAGAATTTTAAGCTGAATTCAAAAATGTAATAATATACCGGGTGTTCTATTTAAAATAGGAGTTAATAAAAAAATTGAAAAAAAACAAAAGAAACCCATTTTAGAAGTATTCAACTGGAAAATCACCTACCTCACATCAATAATAACATTAAAAATGTAATAAAAATGTAAAGTTTAAAAAAAATCGTTAGAGCCGTTTTTGAAAAAATAAAAAAAAAACTGAAAAATCACAAGAGTAAACACCTACTTCCGGTTATGCGATTTTCTTCAAAAGCTTGCTGTCGCATCTACATAGTACACAAAACTTATATGTCAAGTTTCAACGCCATACCTCTTTCCGTTTTTGAGATATTCTGTTCACAGACACACAGACAGACCAATGAAAAAAAATATGTTTTTTGGGATCAAGGGAGTCTAAAACGTGAAGATCTGTTGAAAACTCAATTTCGAATTTTTGGGGTGAATCCAATACTTCCTTTATTGTAAAAGAAAGTAAAAATAACAGCATTTTAAAGTTTTTTTAAATTAATGCCTACTTATTGAATACCGCTGGTATTAATGAGAAAAAAATAGAACGAATATCATTGCGTTTTCGTTTCCGCAGAAACGTATTTCTTACAACACCTAATAATTTACTGTTAAGGTAGTTTAATTTTAAATTATACAGAAAACACAAACTAAAAATATAAAGCAAACATGCTTTTATAAATGACATTTTATTATTAAATAAGCTACAAACGATTCACCATAACGAGAATATGCACATTAGGTGTCCCAAATGCTGACCCTGCATTTCAACGCACATTTGCGCCCGACGAATCCAGTTTTCAAATACACTTGGAAATTGTTGACGTAACTGCACTATCGCAGCGTTGATGCGACGGCGCAATTCGTCGATTGTACCACCTTCGGTGTCATATACCAATTCTTTCATAAAACTCTATAAGAAAAAGTCCATAGTGGTTTGAGATCTAGACTGCGTGAAGGTCATGAAATGAATCCACCTCAACCGATCCATCTTTGCGGAAAGATGGTTTCGAGGTAATTTCCTACAGCATGACTAAAATGTGAAGCACAGCCGTCATGCCTACAGCACATGGTACGTCGCACATCCAAAGGAACATCTTCGAGGAGCTCTGGCAGAACTTTTTGTAAAAACTGCAAATAAGAATGACCATTAAGGAGTGCTGGTAATTCGTAAGGTCATGTTAAGATGTTGTTCAAAATACCAGCCCACAGATTCAAACTAAAACGCTGCTGAAGGCTACTCTGGTGAATCGCATGCAGATTTTGATCAGCCCATATATTTATGTTAGGTTAATGAAACAACACCAGTGATTTTCATTAACCTAACATACATATGTTCAGCACAAACAGCCGTAAACAAAATTTTAATATCAGCCCATATGTGAGAATTGTTGAAGTTGAGAACACCATTCCTAGTAAAACAGCATTCATCCGTCAGCAGTACGTTTATTAGAAATTCTACTTCCCTATTAGTGCGATTTAGCAGCCATTCGCAAAAGCGCTGCCATGGCGGATAATCCGTAGGAGTCAGTCCTTGCACCTTTTGCAGATGATAGGGTACAAACCATTGTTGCTCAATGTGCCTCAAACAAAGGATGTAAAAACTCCAACTTGGTGGGAAATTTGGTTTGTACTTGTAGTTGGATCAGCATCAACCATTTCTAAAAGTTCTTCCCCACATTCACCTCATGTTGATTTGGTCTGCCGCCACAATGGCCTTCCTTAGGTTGTAAATTTTCAGTCTCTCCGCGCTGGACTACTCGGGGAAAAGTATTTTCGAACGGAGTTTGACAATCTGGAAATCTTTCCGAATACATACTGCACGTGCACCGTTTTCTTACGGAGCTCCATATATAATAATCATATCTACATATTCTTGGCTACTGTAGTTAGTCATTTAAGTCGAATTAAACACTTAATAGCTGATGTATCTTAATTTTGACGTTTAATAGTATTTTACAGTAGAAGTCCGTTAGGATAGTAACCAGTACTATTCGACTCGCTCTTCGAGCTCGTCTCGGAAACTCTCTGTCTAACGGACATGTATTGTACAATAGTTTTTGTAATACCTACATACAGTTCGGTCACTCCTATTTTTTTAAATTTATTTTCATCAAAACGCTAGATTTGTGAGATTGAGAGTGCGTAGGACGTTGCAACTGTTGTTTATAAATGTCATTTATTTCCAATTTTGTGTATAGCTGTAAGCAGGTGACAAACGTCACTTTGACGTTTGGCACACAATTTAGCAGGCCGCGGCTTTAAGGACACTTTTTACGGCCGGGCCGTAAAGAAGTTGCTTACGTAGTAGTAAACAGTCCTTAAAGAAATATTTAACGAGTAGGTATTACAAAAATGAATTAACAGTCAAACAAATTTCTACTGCTGCTTGTTTTTTAGTTATTATTAAATAGTCAGCAGTTCTCCATCAGTGAACACCAACTTTTAAGCATTTAAAAGAAAAATTTAAATATCCGTAATTTTTGTTAAGTATTTTTTATTAATTTGTTTAACTCTACACTGTTTAGTTAACTCTCAAATGTCCCCTGCTTGAGCTTAAAACGTAAATTACTACCTCAGTTTGTAAAGAATACTCGTTGACAGGACCGCGCCAGCATCAATGGCCGCCTGTGTGCAGAGCCAAATTTGCGGCCCCAAAATTTACAAGTTTTTATATTTATAGTAGGATTTTGCATCATCGTGCTCAAAACATTAATTTTGATTAAAATATTGTACCAAATAATTGTTGAGCACAAAAATTTATAACTCTGAATTTTTAATGCCAAAGATTTGGCTTGATGTGAAGCACTGTGGTCTTGTACGGATAAACGATCTTCAATTACTTCTACCAATGCATCATATATTTGCCCAATTTGGTAACGCAGGGGCTTCACAGCGTCTATTCTACTAGACCACCGTGTATCACTAAGTGGTTTTAAATTTAAATTGGTTGTGTGTTTTTTCAGAATTGACCATCTTTTTACCGACGCAGAAAAAAAACAAATAATTCTTGAACTATATCAAAATAACCAGAAGTCTCAAAAGAAACTTTAGCAGCATCGTTCACTACTAAATTTAATGTATGGGCTGTGCACGGCACAAAAAATGCTCGCGGATTTATTTCTAAATTTTTTTTTTGCAAACCATTATGTTTGCCGCGCATATTTGCCCCATTATCGTACCCTTGGCCACGCATGTCGTAAATATTTAAATTCAACTTTGAAAGTAAATTCATTAAAAATCCACTTAAACCCACTCCAGTTGAATCATTAATAGGACAAAAATCTATAAAATGCTCAGGTATTTCAATTCCAACATTGTAAATCTAAAAATTATAGTCATTTGTTCGATATGACTAATATCCGGTGTACAGTCAAGAATGATAGAATAGTATTTACATTTTCTAATTAAATCCAAAATATTATTTCTAATTTTGTTACCAATGACATCTATTATTTCATTCTGAATTTTGTCCCCTAAATAATTTACCATTCGTGTTTCATATTTTTGTGACTTTTGAGTCCGAAGCACATGTTCTGACATAACAGAATCAAATTTTGAGATCATCTCAACAGCTTTTAAAAAATTACCGTTATTGCTTTCAAATAATTTATTAGATTGCCCGCGTAAAGCAAGACACTGTCGTGAGAAATATTGTATTATTAAAATTATTCTCTCAATCACAGCATTCCAGTGCTTTGATGAGGATGACGTGCTGGCTTCTTCAGCGTCACCAACTTCTCTTCTCTCTGGTTTTGGAGACTCCGAGTCAGATGAAGTCACCTTCTCTTCCCCAGATTCGGAATCTTCCCTCATAATTTCCATTTCGACTTCTTGGACGCACGGCTCATTAAGTGGCCCGGAAAGAGAACTAGAGCTTGATTCTAGTGCTTCCGCTGACACATTTTCTGGCTTCAAATATTTTTCTAAAGTATTGGCCAGTTTTTTCTTTTCTTCGTTTTTTCGTAGACTTTGTTTTCGATACTGAAAACCCGACAGCCTTTTCGTTTTTCTGTTCTAGAAAAATTATAAAAATTTTATTACGTAATACAATTTAAGAATATGTAGGTAACTATCTGTGTATTGATTGATATATGATTGATATGTATGTAGGTACTTACCATATTTATAACTTTTCTTCAACTTTCTTCAAAACACAATCAATAACAAAATTAATTTTCTCTACTCGATCTTCTTTGCAGCCAATTCAAAAATTAAATGACCAAATAATTTATCATTGCACCCATATTACCACAGCATTAATGTAAGCATCATATAATGTTATATTTCTTAAAATCAGCTTTAAACAATTAGGTACTTACCGACAAAAGAGATCGCCGACACCCCGATCAAAAATAATATAAATACCTACTTCATAAATACGATATTTTTCACAGTCAATAAATGCCGCCAGCCGCCAGTTTTCTGAAAAGTCACGTTTTGTTGCTTCTGATAAATATCCGGCTTTTTTGTAATCATTGCATAAAGATGCATGGAAAGCGTTCCTTCAAGTTGGCTTCGTTTAACAATTAGCCGCCACGGAATAAAAACTAACTTCGAGAATTAACATAAACAATAATCCATGTAACCATATTATCAGGTGTTCATTTACACAATAAACATTTTTTATACCTATATAGGTACATATTTTTGAACTTCTAAAATTTGTAAAGTAAAAAATATTGTACATTTTTTATTTTTTTTTTCTGTAATTTGTATATAATTTTTAAACCTTTTTGGCCGCCCTTGAATTTGGCCGCCCGTGTGCGGTGCACACATTGCACACTGGCTTGGCGCGGCCCTGCTCGTTGACTTATTCAAATTTAACTTAGGCTACTGTAACTTTCTTGGTGTTGGGTCATATATATAATACACATATATTGCTAGTAGGGCCTGGAAACGTCAGAAAACATTACGGCGCCGACATAGTCTCACTTAGAGTATAACGCGTCTGGTGCGCATGCGTGAGAATTCGAACTCCGCCTTTAGAAGCGAATTTTAAACTTGACCACTTCCCCATTGGCCGGACGACGCCGCCGCGCTTGCACACAGCTCACCATTATACATTGAAGAGTTGGTTGTCTGTCTCACTTCCTTGGCAAGTTTCCCACTCATAGCCGCTAGCAATATAGTAAGTATTAGATATATGTGTTGGGTTTTGGTCAGAAGAGGTTTATTAAGAAAATAACTTTATTTTCATCCCCTCTAGCTACTCTTTCAGTCTTCTCCGTACGTTATGAAACACCCTGTATATATATTAAAAAGTATCGATGATAGGAAAACGTCTTGTCTTATTCCTTTTTGATGTCTATTTGTAACTGTTCCTGGCCATACTTTATTACAGCTACTTGTTCTTTATACAGTTAGTATATTATTCTTCTATCGTTATATTTAATCCCAAATTTTCCCAGTATTTGAAACATTCTTTTCCATTTTACGTTATCGAATGCGTTCTCTAACTCGATGAGGGCTGGATTATGTTTTTGTCTTTTCATATCATCTTTTCTATGGCGAAGTATGGCACCTCTCTCTGGTCCCAGTATGTTTTAGAAAACCGAATTTGTTTTCCGGCAGGTTCTCTTCTATGTTTTCGTTTATCCTATGGTATACAATTTTGGTATGTACTTATCTTTTAGGGGTAGCCGGCCATACTTATTGTACGATATTTTTCAAACGAACTTGCAGCAGTTTTTAAGGTAATGAAATCATTTCTGTTTTTTTGGTATTAGACCTGGCATTGTCCCTAACTATTTCGAATAGTATCTCCAGGGTGTTTTCATTCAGAAATCTTATAATTTCGATGCTGATTTTGGCTACGCCGAAACTTTTATTTAGTGTTATATGTATGGTAGTAGTAGTAGCAGTAGTATTTGTGGGGAGACTCATGTCAAGCAAGTAGGCCTTCATAGGTCTTTTTGGCCAATCCCGTGGACAAGATCTAGGCATGCATAGTACCAGGTGCCGTAGTTCTACTTAGAATTTTGCCGAGACTATGTAGTTCCAACCCTAGCAAGGGATCTTTTACATGCTACACATCGTAGTAACATGGGACCCACGGTTTTACATCACTTCCAAATGATGGCATTCTGTAGAGGTTTTCATCTGCATTTTTAATTTTTTAAAAACCTCACCGGGTTCGTGGATCGAACTCTCGACCCTTAGATCAGTAGCCAGAACGCTTAATCACTGATCTATGGAGCCCGGCTATATGTATGCTAATTATCGAATTCCTCTTTCAGTATTGGTGCTCCTTTATTTTCTGCCAGTTTCTTTTTCTGCCATCACATTTTGTCCTATTTTCTGATCACCGTACAACTCTTCCAGATACTCTTTCCATCTACGTGCTATCTCCGTTTCTTATATTAAGATTTTTTCGTCTTTATTTTTTATTCCTTCTGTTCTAGGTTTTCTCTTGAAAAATATTTTCATTTTTCGGTCTCTGTGTGTGTATGTCGTTTTGGATCTCTGCATTGTTGTTTTATGTAGTCGTATTTAGCTAACCTGTAGTTGAGTTCTTATATTTTCTTCTTTCTTCAATTAGCTCTATTATTTCCTAGGTAATAAAAGGTTTTCGTTTCGTTAGGTTGTGCGGTTGTAAAATTTCATTTGATGCTATTGTTACTCCTTGCATAAAGCTGTTTTATTTGTTTTAATCTCTTTCATTTCGATTTCTCTCTGTAACATTTCTTCCGACACCTTTTCTATTCTCTTCACTTTATACTGGGTGGTCATACATATCTGATATCCCGGTAGCCATGTAATTAGCTACTTATAAATGTTGGTTAGCATTATATTTCAATTATAATAAGCATTGTATGTAATGGAATAAAATTCAAGGTTATTTTTTGGATTTTCTTTATTGGGAATATAATAACAAATGTTGAAAATGTTGTCTATTTTCTGCAATACAAAGCTGAACTCGTCTATTTTTACTTTTAAAAATATCGTGCAACGTTTGTTGATCAATATTATTGCAACAGTCAATGACATTTAGTTTAGTTGGATTATCAAGGGTAATACCACAAGCACTGGATATATTTTTGACAAATATTTTGTCGTTTCCATGTAAATTATTGCGTTTAAATTTCACGATACAAAATCACATCAAAAATGTCACGAGCCGAAGGCGAGTGACATTTAAATGTGATTTTGTTGAGTGAAATTTGCAATAATTTCTATGGAAATGGCAAAATATTTAAAAAAAATATATCCACTTCGAGTGGTATTTGGGACGACTATTTAACAATATTAATACATAATGATTAACTTTATTGAAAAATAATCCAACAATTAATATAATTATTCATTCTCAATTAAATTCAGCGGAATACTTCCAAAACACAGCATTTTAAAATTTTTAAAACAAGCCACACAGTTTGTTGCGGTTGAGTGTTACGTAACCTAGCGATATCACTAAGGACAGAACATCGTTGCTAAACGATACTTCGCAACAAGGCTATTTATTTTTTGAGTACGTACATTGTTTTGTGAATATTTTGCATGGTGCCCAATATTCAGTGATATACTGCTGTTATTGGTTGAAAAAAGCAAATGTCTGCAATGTGATTGGCTTATATGTTATAGTGTTGAATAGTCACTTTAATAAAGCGGTGTTGATTCCAAAGATAATGTGATATCAGATATTTATGGCCACCCGGTTTTCTATTTCTCATTACATTTCCTTTAATTTTGTTACCTTTTTTAAGGTTAGCTTCTGTTTTATCGTGACCAAATTATGACTTGATTTTGGAACCTTGCCTAACCAGCACATCATCTATTTGATATCTTGTATGTCTCACGCCATTCTACAAGTATATCGTCTTTACATGTGGTGTTGAAATATTGTTTATCTACTTTGATGTCACAATATGGTTATTATAACACCGAAAACAGTGATACAATGGAGTAGATTATAACACTGTGTTTGCATTTTTATTTTCATATGAAAAACATTGACTCAGCCTACTTGTTTCAAATAACTGACAGATTGTCACATTTATGAAATGTCAAAATTAAAAGTTTTTGATGATTTTTTTATGCAAAGTAGATAAAATAGTATATTATACTCGTTTAATAAGAGGCATTGTAGCACTCGTTCCATTGGAGCACTCCTCGCTATGCTTGTCGTGCCCCAAATTCACTCGTGCTACGATATGCCCTCTTGTTAAACTAGTATAGTAATATACTAATTTGTTATTATTAAGTACTTTCTTTGACGTAATTCAACCAACCTCTTTCGTTTTGTTTTTCACTGGGATCGTAGAGGAGTGACTACCCGCCATCTGTGAGGATTATATAAGTAGTAACATTCTGCTTTATATGGCATGACATGTGCCTAACCATCTCATTTTTGACAACATTTAAAGTCGTGAAAACTAGATTGACAGCATTTCCTTTTTAACTATGTTAAGTTCAAGTTTAACAAAGCTAAAATTAATATAATAGTTATTTTTAGCGTCCATAATGTAACACTTTATGGACTACTTTATAAAGTAAAGTCAATGTCAATAGTCAAAATAAACATCGTCATTTTATTCAAATCAAGAAAGTCGATCACATTAACTACAAACTTGGTATAGATAACCCAATTAACCACAGAAAAAGCACACTTCGAAACTATAAAAATTTTCAATGGCAATTTGAATTTTCTGTGTCAATAAAAATAATGTTATTGCAGATAACAAATCTTCTGCAGCGCAATCGAACATAAAGCTTTGTATGCAACACGTACATAGTTAGATTATTTCACACGCCCTCTTTATAAAATAAACTTGTCCAAAAAAGTCCTACGTTATGTACTTGATACATAAATACTTTTATCTCATTACTTAATCCACCATTCAGCTTGTTAAAATGATATTCAACCTCATTAAAATAGATTTATTTATTTTCCTGAGAAAAAGTTTACTCATCTCATTAACTTGAGTTAGGAAATGAAGTTGATTTCCGCACTAGTGGGAAAATTAAATATTGGAGTGAGAAAAGTAATAGCCTTTCGCATTCCAGAACGAGCCAAAGCCGAGTTCCATAAGCACACAAGTAACTTCTAACACAAATAGCTATAATCTTGTTAAAATTGCAGTTAATTTTATTAACATTAGTTTAAATATCGTTAAAGGGACTTCCATTTTGTTAAAATGACATAATCTCAACCGTACCATTAAATTTTGCTAAAATAATTAATAATGTTGGTGCAATTCTTTTTTTTTTTAAACAACTAAAAGCTCCTTAAAACTATTTCTTACTCTCGTTTAAATGGTTTAAAATCTCATTTAAACGCATAAATCTGCTTTATATTACTTCTAGTCTAGTTGACATGATTCCAATCCAGTTTGAATTACTAAACGGTTATCTTATTAAACCGACTATTATTTTAATTTAAATAATAAAATTTGGTTTTTATCTTAGAACATTTATTTTTCGAATATATTTCCACGATTGTTTTAAGATTTTGCTTTGACGTGTCGCCGTTCATATTGCCAGCTTTAGAAATTATTTTAAATGACACAACAAATTTAGATCTTTCTGCAATTTAAATAATTCTAATTTAGATATTTATCTATAAAATAGCCCCTCCTACGCTCACCTTCCAAAACCCTGCTGATTGTTCTTGTTCTAAGTAAAAAATACATTTCTAAGTTCTTAAGTGTAGCCTGCTTTTGGCGAGTTCCTAGAATGTCAAGAAAAATCTGTTACGTGTTTTTATATCAAAATAACATGGATTGAATCAGCCGATGTTTCGTGTCCTTTGTTCGGAAATATTTTGTTTAAAATCGAATGTATTAAACGTATTAAAGTTGTTCATAAGATTCATCTCGAACCCATTTTGAATCAAAAGTATATTATTTATTTAGACTATTTAGAAGGTGGGTTTAAAACCCCTGTTTCGAAAAAACAAAGAATTAAGGAGAGCATCTGCAAGTAGTAATAACGAGTTACAAATACATCAAAAATTTCACCAAGTATTGTTTACTATACAATTGATGGAAACGCATTACAAGGGGTTCCATTGGGCACTTAAAAAACAAAGTAAGGTTCGCTTTACTAATAGTAATAACCACATCAACCTCACGCATTCTACTACCCTTGCTTGTTCTTTATTTTGTTAGAAGTCCAGTGCCTTTTAAATTCATCTGATTGTTTGTTCTCATTTTATCCGCCATTGACGACGAAAATAATAGGTCGAGCAATTACTTAGCTGCAAGAATGCCATCAAGTAATTTTAAAGTTGTAGTCCTTTTATCGACCTCTGGCAACCGTTTACGCTGAAGTTTCCTTTCAAAATGGCCGGTAAGGCCGGTGCATTTGCTGTCCATTTTGCATGAATATCGACTTTTTAGTTGACTAGTAGTACACAATGCTATCCCTGCTCTTATTTAAAAACCTGTAAGAATAACATTTTATTTTGTAACAATTCAACCGAGTTATATCGCCTCTTTAAATATCAGTATACCTACATTTTTTTAACCAATACTGTAATGTCACTTTTGCATTTCCGCTTAAAAACGTAACCCGCTCTTCTTTCGTCAATTCTTCCAATCTTCAACAACTAGAAAAACAACAAAATAGTTTTGAGTTTATATAATCTAAGCTATATGTATAAATAAGTACCCTCTGGAGAAACGGGATCATATTTGGCTTATAGTCGACCTGCTGCTTCTAGAAACCTCAGACAAATTAAACAAAGATAGGGTAACATGACAACTCTATACTTGATTGATAAAATATATTAACACCTGCATCATAGTTACTCTCTCACGAAGCTTATAAGCAAAGGCCGGAAGTTATGGCCTAATAAAACCTTAAAATTTGCAAAGAAAGTAATAAAAATTGCAGTAATGTATTTTATTTATTGGTATTATAGGTCACTATACATTTCCAATGATGTTTCGGTGAAGTTATTTCTCCGCGAATTTAAAATACTTGTATACAATGAAAATGAGCGTTCTACATCTACGCTAGGGATAGGTGCATACTTAATAGTATATTAAGTATTAAGAACGGTAAGGATATTTTACCGATCGAAGACAATTAATGTCTGAGATCGGTAATTCCTTAACGTTCGTGATGCTTATGACGTTTTTTTGCACGATAGAAATTTGTTTCACTCACAATTTGTTAATAATAGGTACGTTTCTAACTTTCAAAACAGTAGAAAAGCGAGTCATTGTTTACTTTACTTTCCCAGATAGCCGGAAAAAATTTTATTCGCAACCATATATGTAATAAGATCATTACTGACTTTTAAAAAGTTGGAAAGTGAGCTATTCCCAACTTGTAACTTCCAACCGGTCGGAAAAGTGATTGCCGGTTGGAAATGAATCCATTCCCGACCTCTGTGTAGGTATAGTCCATTTTCTAAACGCTAAAAACTCGCCAAAGTTCTAACTTCTTTGACTCAAAACCGATTTTGAATTTTTTTTTTTTATTATTTCGGTAAAAGTTTATAGAAAAGTTCCCCATAGGTGAGAAGGTGTGCTTTTTATTTTTTCAATTGTTATTAACAAATAAGTGTTTTTTAATATACTCTTAATTAAAAAATTTATAACTATTTGATTTATTTACACAATTGCCTGAAATTTGATAACATAGGGTTTTTGGCCTCAAAATGGGTCCAAAAACAAAATGGCGTCGAAGATCTAATTTTTTATTTATTTTTTTTAATTTTTATTAGTAGTCTGGGGGGTTTTGGGGTTGCTGATTACGAATTTGACATTAAAACTTAACTAAAACAAAAAATGGCGGATCCAAAATGGCGGAAAGGGGTAATTTTTTTAAATTTCTGATACCTATACCTAGAAGTTTTTTGGGTCGCTCATCCCAAATTTTATGTTAAAATCTATCAAAAATGGAAAACGGTGTCTGGATAATAATGGTTGAAACAAATGATAGAAGAGTTAAATGAGTATTCAAGATATTATAATTTAATTGATATATTAAAATTATCCCAAGATAGATTTAAAAACAAAAAACAAAATTATTTAGCTTTATTTTCTTCTTCCTCTACTTTTTCCATTGACATTGCCGGTCGTGAATTAAGGCAACCATTTCCGCCACATTCACCGCAAGCCGCTGAGCCTAAAGGCCACTTTTCCTATACTCACAAGCTGGCCCGCAACTAGTTTTGTAGTTGCAAAAAAATAATTTTTAAGATGTTTTGTGGATCTGGTCCTTGTGTCATTAGGATTGGAAAACACTTTCCTGTATCATATTTCCAACCCCAATCTTCCCTTGAAATATCTTGGTTTCCCAGCCACAACTGTGTTTGCAAATACACGTGTTTTAAATGTTGTTCTGCTGGATCCATCGTAGGGCACAATTATGCTAAATTAACGCTACTTTTTTAGTATACGCCTTAATAAAAGAATCCAACCCAAAATTCAAAATGTTTTTATTTAAAAAATATATGTATTGTATTGTCTGTAACCTCATTTACCTTGCGGTATATGAATAATAAAAAACTTTCAATCACTTAAACATTTCTGTAAGAGTTTAAGCAGTTACCTTTCTTTGCACCATACATTGCAAGCATACATTTGATACCAAAATTTTTTTATATAAATTTTTGCAGTCTTCCAAATCACAGCTGTTTTCAAATATTTTGACAAATTTATTCTTTCCTGAACATAGCCATTGCTTCATTTAATAAGGTGCCGGTCCTATTCGTCTTGTTCATCCTTATATATTCAATATATTAAACTATATTCAAAAGCCATGATCTGCACCTTGACACCAAAACTCGCATGCTAAGATGCTACATTTTTCCCATTTTGCTCTATGGGATCGAGTCTTGGACACTTAACGAAACAATCACAAAAAAAATCGAAGCCTTTGAAATGTGGTTATACCGGAGAATATTGCGGATATTATGGAAAGACCGTGTAATAAATATTACAGTCCTAGAGAGAATAAAAAAAAAGTAAAGATACGCAAATTCCAATACATCGGACAAATAATGAGGAATGAGAATAAGTACATCCTACTACAATCTATTATACAAGGCAAGATATATGGCAAACGTGGACCAGGACGCGGAAGAATATCTTGGTTGTAAAACCAATGAGTTATCTAGCATTGCAACCAATAAAGTGAAGATAGCCATGTTAATGGCAAACATACGAAATCTGATAAGCACCTGAACAATAGGAAGAAGAAGATTCTTTCTTCTGTTAAAACATGCTGAAGTGTTACACCCAGTTAAAGCATGTACAGAAAGAACATGCTCACTACAGTTTATTGAGATGCACAAATTGCAGGCTTTTAGAAGAAGATATAGTTTTATTTTCTTTATTTTTGGCAGGTTTTAAAAAATATATATCTTTATCACCATGAAACTAAAGCTGTTAATATAAGTAATACGTCTATATTCTCTAATACTACGACTATGTTTTTATTTGATGCATTGAGAGCTGTTGTAACTATTAACCGATCAGCATCACTTTCAGCTTGAGAGCCAGGATATTATTTGCAGATAAAGTTTCTTTTAAAAAAGTAATAAAACGACATGAGACATTTGCCAGAATTTTTTCTTGATACAACTTATAAACCTGTCTCTTTCAAATCGAATATCTGGTGCAGTTTTCGTTTTTAGACGTCGCGTCGGTCTCTTTCAGCAGATTCTATTCTATGTGTCTGATAATCGACAAAAACACTTGCTTTTTTTCCATAATTGCGTACAATAAAATTAATTTATCTAAAATTGCATCATACTGTTGAACAAGTTGCCATTTGTTTTTATGTAATAACATTCCTCCGTCGGTCACAAACAGAAAAATCTTTTAATTCAGAAATATCTTTTTGAAATTGTACAAAGAGGTCCTAGAAAACACATTTTTAGGCGTTGGAATTTATATGTATTCGTATGTTATATTTAAATGTATTTAATCTATTTAAATCTGAGTTAATTTAACAATTTAGAATTTTATTTGTATATAATGTTTATTAAATAATAATAATAATAATCGTACACAATAAAAATTAACCTTTTAATGCTATATTTATAATTACTGTGTCCAAAATCCCTAGATATGAGGCGATGTGCGGAAATCAGAAATGAAGCTATTTTGCAGCTTTAAAGCAGTTATTTTTCATTTTTGATACATTTTAACATAAAATTTGAAATCAGCGACCCAAAAAACCCTATAGTATAGCTAAAAACTAAAGTCCGAATAAAAAAAAATTAAGTTTTTTCGCCATCTTGGGTCCGCCATTTTTTATTTTAGTTGAGTTTTAATGTTAAATTCGTAATCAGCGACCCCAAAAACCCCTAGGCATTTAATGAAAATAAAAAAAAAGAAAATAAAAATTAGACCTTCGACGCCATTTTGTAGACGCCATTTTTGTTTTTAGACCAATTTTGAGGCCAGATTCGTAATATGTGAATCCAAAAACCTTATGTTATCAAATGTCAGGCAATGGTTTAAATAAATAAAGAAGTTATAATTTTTTTTTAATTAAGAATATATTAAAAAACACTTATTTGTTAATAATAATTGAAAAAATACAAAGCACACCTTCTCACCTATGGGAAATTTTTCTATAAACTTTTTCCGAAATGATAAAAAAAAATGTTCAAAATCGGTTTTGAGTCAACGAAGTTAGAACTTTTTTCCTTTAGTAAATGGACTAGTAGGGACACAGGGAATCTCGTTGATCCATTCAAAATAGTATACATACCACGGTGAAAAGTTTCATTCCTGTCTCCTGACTTAATCTCTCGACAGGAATGAAACACTTTCCACCTCGGTATGTAATATACTATTCCCGGCTAGCTAAACGTCACTTTCAATGAACTTGGTTACCTACCGACAGCGTCGCAATCTCCTTTGTTCAAGTGACTTGTTAAACTGCGATAAAATAGTAGATTATGCAATGAGGAAGAGAAATTGCACTAAGGCAAAATAGCATTCTGTCCGAGTTGCATATACTATTTTTCACGTTGCAGAGATTTAAGATTTAAAACGAAAAAACGAAAAACCTGTATTTTTTAAAAGTCATTTATGACATTTTAGTTACAATTATTTTAAAATTAGATTAGCAGGTTAGGTTTTGCGTCAGTTTGTGTCAAAACTGACGCAAAACCTAACCTGATAACCTCGAATTTGTCATAATCGTTGTGTCAGTCATAATGAAAACTCCCTAAGGAAATGTTTGTCTTATTTAAGTCTCTAGGGAGCAAATGTTCTACTTCTGTCACAATTTTGATGCTATAGAAACGGACTTCTACTCCCTGTCGTGGAAAAATAGGTATTATTTGAAACTTACCTAATTAAATAAATAATGACAAAAACCGATTGTGAGTAAAATAGTATACATACCACGGTGAAAAGTTTCATTCCTGTGGAGAGATTAAGTAGTTAACCGAGACGCGTAGCGTCGAGGATAACTTTATCTCGAGACAGGAATGAAACACTTTCCACCTCGGTATGTAATGTAGTATTGCTTCAAACGTCAGTAAAAGGTAACATTATACCACAGAATAATATGTTGGTGGCACTGTAGGACTATGTCAAATTCGAGATTAGCAGGTTAGGTTTTCCGCCAGTCTGTGTCAAAACTGAAGCAAAACCTAACCTGCTAACCTCGAATTTTACTTACCGTTCTAATTTTGTAACTGACTGCGCATCATCTTCCAAAGAATCAACAACTTTTGTCAATCGAGAAAAATTGTCACATATAATCTCATAAGAGCATTAATTCTTTCCGGAAATTTTTTTGAGTGCGTTCCAACAACGACGTATTAATTTGCCCGAGCAGGACGCGTTGTTGAATGCACGAAAAATAATTTCCGGATATGAATTAATGCTCGAATGCAGATTCGGTAAGAAAATCGTAACGATACAAGCCCTCAAAGTTAGGCTGATCTACCTACAAAAAATTTCCAAGAAATTTTGTTATTATCTTAGATACGGCTCGTGAACTAATTTTTCTATTGGTCATTGATGAGTGTCGTACGATTTTCAGCATAAAACAAAGTTGCTTTCCAGCCAGGTACCCCATCTAGTTACCACTGGTTCTGGTGGAAGAGGTGTGGCAGGCATGATTTCTTTGTATCTTGAAAGTCGCGATGGAGCTTTAAGAAATGACTCTTTGCAATTATTAATTAATCTATTTACTCCTGGAAATAATTCTCTTCATTTTTCCATCATTCTATTAATTCCGTGGACAACACAAGTCACATGAACAATTTTAGGGTAAAACGTAAAACACTTTTAAAGTGGCTACTGCTTTTACTATATACGTTGCCGCGTCAGAAAGTAAAACCAAAACACGTTCATTAATGGAAGCACCAAAAATTTTTAGATTCTCATTTATAAAGTGACACATTATTTCATAATTTGTAGCTGGTAAATTTTTGCAGGCTACCAAATAAGGAGGTTTCGTATTATCCTTTTCCATTGCTCCAACTAACAAATTTGCGATGTAAAAACCTTGGGCATCCTTGGTCTCATCCACAATCAAGTATACGTAATTGTTTACAATGCTATTTGTTATTTCTTGCATTTTATGTTTGTATAATTTTGGAAGATACATTTTTCTCAATGTGCTTTCATCCTGCAAATGTCGTCCCAAATTTTTTTGGAAGAAAGCCTTTAAATGTTGATTATTCACTTTATGGAGCCGAACATTCGATGCTATAAGTGCCTTACACAAATCATGATAGAACTCCGATTTTTATCAGAACTTGCCGAAGAAGAGTTTGTAAGTAGAGTTTGCTTAAGTTTTTGTTTGACTTCTGCAGCACCTTTGTGGGTTTCTAAAAGGAAAAAATTCTCAACCTCTTATTCGACAGTGCACTTCATTAACAGAATTAAAAAGCAAATTAATACATTTATTTACCTGTCTTGGCATGAACATCTAGGAAGTACTTCTTCCCACTTCCAACGGATTTTAGGCACGCGTTGCAATAAATTATTTTCCCATCTGTTGTAAACACTTCCGAATATTTGTTGTACGCTGAAATCCATTTATTTATTTTCGAAATAACTGTTGAAGGTTTTTTTGGCATTTTAACAACAATCACTATGTAGCAAACACACTATCGAAAACACACAATGCTGGTCAACTCAATATATTTTGAGTTCACATCGAATTCATATCAACAGTTCGGCACCTAGTTTCTAGGAAGTAATTAAGACGAGAAGTTTGGCATGGATTTCATTGAAAATTACTTTCGACTAAGCCAATTCATAATTTAAAAAGTTATTTATAGATTTTAAGTTTGATGTGGAGCAGTAAAATTGCTCTATAAAAGGAAATTCTAATGAATTTTATTTAAAATTGCAAAATATTCGAGTAACCCCAAAAATTGCAAATAATTGCAGCATAAAATTTCATATATAGAATCCTGGCTATATAATTCGTAAAGAAACCTAATCAGACTGTTCCTAAGTATCAGCAAGATAAAATTGCTATATCCAGAACTTCCGGTCTTTGGTTATAAGTTATAAGTCGTTCAAAAAGTAACCCCTTATTTTTTTTAGTAGTATACATGTGTCTCATGTTGGTTTGCTCTAAAACATCTATAAACTGAGAAATACAGTACAGTTCCATTACAGCATCCTTTATCGAGAGATGCAGCTTGGCAGACAGAACCAAGCTGGGCAAGTGCCTCATCCAACGCGTGGCGGACCTCATGCCGCGTCTGATTGCAGGGGGGATCCCCGAACTGCAGCTTCCGCAGATAGAGCCGCTACGCATTCCAAAGCTAGAACTGCATACTGGTGCCGGGAGAAGCGTCTCGTTTGACGCTACTGTAACCGACATACTCATCTTTGGAGTGAAGGATCTGCAAGTAATTGAACTGGACATCGACATGGACGGCTTACAATTAAATCTTCACACCCAAATTCCAACACTCAATATTCAGGGGACATACGTGTTCAACGGCAAAGTACTGTTATTTGAAATTAGCGCCACGGGCACCTTGGAAGCAAATATCAGTAAGCATCTGAATTTTATAATATTTTAATGGACATTTTGTTTCTGAAAGCAAGGGATGATAACTTATAATGAGGAATAGGAATGTTGGGACGATGATTATATTCAGTTGTTTTTATCCACGGGTTAAACATAATCAATATTTTTTTTCAGCTAATGTAGATGCAGTGAGCGAGTTGCCTTATATCGTGACAACAAAAAATGGAAAAAGGTACATAGAACAGATACCAAAAGAAGCCAGGTTGAAACATAAATATGAAAAAGTTAGTATACATTTCAACGACATCTTCAAAGACAATCAACAATTAACGGAAGAGGTCAATAATGCTGTCAACGAAAATATAGACAATTTATCGCAGGAAGTTAATCCGCTCATCTTCGAGTCTATCCATTTACTTATTACTGGAATTCTAGACCCTATCTTCAGGGATTACTCTATCGAGGAATTATTTGAAGAATGATATGTATTAGACAAGTTAATAACTTTTGTAGCTGTAATTTCCAAATTATTGTAATTATTAATTTGTATAAGGGCAAAGAAACACTGGGAATAAAATAATAGATAAGTCCTGTTATTTCTATATTTAATTAGTCAATTTTAGATTTCTTACGCTTTACAAAATACTATTACCAGTAGTTGTTAATGAAGTGAATATTATTTTATGAAATATAATATCTCTTAAATTAAGGAAAAGTTAGGGAAGTAACATGCATTTGAAATGTGGTAAATGATAAATTGCTTTTCACATTTTTAAGTTTTGGAAATTGCTTCTTTTTCCCCTACAGCTGGACTTCGAACTTTCATCGCTCGCTTCATTATTGGCTTTTATACAATAAAGTTCAAGTTCAGATTATTCTTGCTCCCAAATTGACAAAACAGCCGTTCTGTTTAATCCATCAGTTATATTTTAAAAATAATGAAATCAAAAATAACAGAACTGATTATGGTTTAATCGTTAAAAATTTTAATATTGGATAAAATAAAGCTCCTTAATACAATTATGAATTATATGTCAAGATAAGGGTTAAAGCTAACATAATTGATTAAAGTTTGGAGTAGGTAGTGATGGCACAGAAACTGAATAAGAATGTTAGCAGATCGTTTTTAGATCAGTACATAACGGCTTGACACCTATTAAAGATAAATATGCAAATGTAATCTATTTATGCAGAAGTTTATTGTGAAATGAATGTAATCACAATTTAAAGAAATTTACACATGAATCACGCAAAAAAGTGTAATTGTAAATGGAAAATAAGGCAGAAAATACTACCTGCAAGCAAAATCAAAAGCGTAAATTGAAAAGAATAATTAAAATGTTTTTTAAGTGAACAACTGTCAGATTGTTGACACTGTACAAAATTAAACGGAATCTAGTATTGTGGATGTAGAAATAAATGATATGTCAGTTATTAGATGATGAGACTTAATTTAGAAATAGCAGACCAAAAAATAATAGCTCCGACAAGTAAAATAATATTTATTGTTGGTGCTGGTTTTCATGTAAAAACCGAATAATAATCCAGTATCCAGTAATCAAATAGAATGGTATTTTTATTACAAATATTATATCCAAAGATATAGATTAACGCACAAACCATACGTAATTAAGTGATTCGTGATTGAATGTACCTGGGGGATATTGGCGGATTCGTCTGCGAAAAGAAAGTGTCGCTTGCAAAAAAACTGAACCAAGAAAGATTTCGTTACGGTGGAGCTGCCAGACAACTAGGGGCGTCAGGTATTCCAGAGTGTGGACTTCACTGCGGTACTTCGTTTCCATCTGCATAGTCGAACTGTACAGTTGTAAGTAATTTCGTTATAAGCACATCTGCGGTGTTAGTGTAGTGAACAAAAACAAGTACCTAAAATTAGCATTTCTTTATCACATGCAAATAAGTAAATACAAAAAACTAAGACTTACATAAATAAACAGATTGTAACACTGGTCGGCATGAAAGTCGGACCTGGCACCATTCCTGCTGATTCTTATGTAAAATGACCTCCTGAATCCGAATATGACCTCCGTTTTCCCCATCACCCGCCGTTTTCGGGTTAAGCCCCCCCCCCCCTATTTTTATCACTTTTCGATAGTTTTGAGGAATGAAAAGGATTATTTTAGCCTTTACATTTTTTCTGAGGAGCTAGAGAGGTGAAAACTTCTAGAACATGAACATTTGTAGCAGAAGTAGATTTGGGGAGAGGATTTACCCCCTTAAATTGTAAAAAAATCATTAAAAGTGATCGATTTTTTCCCAATTTTGTTCACTTATTTTCTACATATTCCAGCTTTACACAATTTAAACAACTTGGAAACATAGAATCCCCGCCCAGAACACCGATAAGTTGACTCTACGATCGCTACAGATGTACTGAAGGAAAATTCCTGTGCGAAACTGCGCGCGCGAGAGGTATTGAGAGCGCCAGCGTGGTACAGTGAATCTTCCGAACTGTTGCTATATATTTTTATTATTGTTGCTATATATTGTTGCTATATATTTTTATTATTTGGGGATGTTTTGGGGGAGGATGAGGGGGGTTGAAAGCTGGAATATGTAGATTCACTGTACCACGCTGGCGCTCTCAATACCTCGCGCGCGCGCAGTTTCGCACAGGAATTTTTCCTCAGTACATCTGAAGCTTTCGTAGACTCAACTTGTTGGTGTTCTAGGCGGGAATTCTGTGTTTCCCAGTAGTTTAAATTGTGTAAAGCTCGAATATGCAGAAAATAAGTGAACAAAATTGTAAAAAAACCGAAAAAATCGATCACTTTTAATGAATTTACGTGCCAGGGCTCGAAAAAAAAAATTCTTCTGCCGACCAGTGATAATTAGCTGATTTGTTCAATAGTAAAAATAGTTGATGTTATTTCAAAGTATAAACTACTGTTCACCTGTGATTATGTGAGAATATCATTTAATCAATTAGATCTAATAGCAATTTAATCAAATTATTAGGTATTTTACTCAAGTGTTAAAACCCAACCCTGCATGAGTATTAATGTTCTACCGAGCTAGTCCATCGATATAACAATTTAACGATTAAATTCAACGACCGAATACTTGGCCTATTAATTAAATTTGGAGCTAATATTTATATAAGTAATTTGCGAGTAGCTACAAAAATATAAATTTTATGGAGCACCCATTTTCCTTACAACACTTTGAGCTTAGGGAAGACTGCTCCTATTTTGATACTAACATTTTGGAGCTCAAAATTGACAACATTGACGGACGTATTCATAGTTAGTTTCAGAATGTTGTGAATAATAGGTTTCTTCAATTGCCATTGTAGGTGGGATCATCTAAAGTAGAGCCTTCTCACGAAAAAGGCAGAGAATTTCTCTTTAAAAATATATCACACATTTACGGTTGCCAACTTTTTTTTCATATGTTTTGTACTCTGTTCTTCCTTGAGATCAGGTAGGACGCGAATTGTCCTTCTTTTCCACTTTTTACTACTTTTCAATTATTCCTTTTTGTTTGCCCAAAGGAATTTAATAAGCATGACGGTGAATGACAGGCGGCAAGAATGAAAACCAATGCCTCCGTCTTTATCTGCCCTATTTACTTTTCAAAATAAACCGTTGAACAGTTTTCAAGACATTGTTAATGTTGCAGGAAAATTAAAACTAAATATGGATAAGCTATTTGCTGTGCAAAACAACTTGTCGAAAATGGAATTATTCATTAAAAAATCTGGTGTGATACACGCACACAACTTCCTTTTACAGTGATCTTATAAATAGCCAAAAATTTGATTTTACATTTTTAAGCATTTGTCAAAAATTTTCAAAAATTACAAATTTTACAAAAACGGTACAAAATAGGCTGTTAGTTCAAGAGACAAATTTTCTCTAGAATTTTAAGCTAAATTCAAAAATGTAATAATATACCGGGTGTTCTATTTAAAATAGGAGTTAATAAAAAAAATAGAAAAAAAAACAAAAGAAACCCATTTTAGAAGTATTCAACTGGAAAATCACCTATCTCACATCAATACAGATTAAAAATTTAATAAAAATGTAAAGTTTTAAACAAATCGTTATAGCCGTTTTTGAAAAAATCGAAAAAAAACAAAAAATCACAAGAGTAAACACCTACTTCCGGTTATGCAATTTTCTTCAAAAGCTTGCTGTCGGATCTACATAGTGACAAAACTTATATATGAAGTTTCAACGCCATATCTCTTTCCGTTTTTGAGATATTCTGTTCACAGACAGACAGACAGACAGACAGATAGACAGACAGACAGACAGACAGACACACAGACAGACTCACAGACAGACCAATGAAAAAAAAATATGTTTTTTGGGATCAGGGGACTCTAAAACGTGAAGATCTGTTGAAAACTCAGTTTCGAATTTTTGGGGTGAATCCAATACTTCCTTTATTGTAAAAGGAAGTAAAAACATGCGAATTTAAATTACTGAACATTTTTAAAGTGCTTTCATACATTTTGAGCTTTTCTGGAATATCTGCGTATTCAAAACGCATTTTTAGCATACCTAACAAATATTAAATAGAGTGACGAAAGGAATATGTGTGATTTATTTTAACATTAAAAACTACCATGTTTAGGATTTTCAGAGGATATAAAAGCAGATAAGTTATTTTTGATTGGTGTAGAACGCCAAAATAATTACATCATTAAAGAGTAATTGATGAAAGAATGTAGAGAAGAAAGAAAAATAATGTTTTATTTTTTGGTTAAATGAGTAAACATAAAAATCTACTTTAAATGTAAATTATTATTCCATTAAATAATAGCTTTGCCTCGATAAGAAAAACTTCACCCTAACAATCAATCGCAATTCTCGTGATTAGTCATTTTAACCACGTTGCTGCTGACTACGTGACTAATGAAATCATGATTTAAACAGTCGTTTTAGAAACTTAAAACTGCCAACTAAAAGTCAATTTTACACACTGTCGCAGGTAATAGTTATTTACGATATATGTGCGTAAAGCTAGTTTTTAGTCAGGAATGGGGCAGAGTTATTCAGAAAACTCGACAATTTTTTTTTCCATTTTTTTTAGCCGCTTCAGTAGTCAATTGCTATTCACAGCTGAGTTCACTTTGATATTTTAACGTTTTAATCACACTAAGATTGACTGTTTAGAGCCTCCATCACTAAGTTTTATTATTCACTCACGTTACTTACGTTAGATGTTAAACACTAATCACTGATTTCCTCGTCGGATGTGTTAGATAAATACAAGTCCTGCGTTAACTTTCTTTTTAGACGTTTGTGAATGTTTTTTAGCTTGTACCTATTATTGGTCACTGCACTTGGATAATGGTTGATATTAGTGAAGTATTTTCTTGCAGTTTTCTTGATGAATTCGGGTATGGTAAGTACTCCAATTTCTTTGTGTATTAGAGCATTTCTTATGAATGAACCATTCTGCATTTAAAATGGTGCGTAATACTTTGTTCTGAAAATGTTGAACTTTGTTTAGATGTGTTTTCGAAGCCGTTGTCCATATCGTACAAGCGTAGGTTATTATGGGTCTTATAATTGATTGATATATTAATATTCCACATTCGTGTTTTAATGATGATTTTCGGTTCATGATAGGAAACATTAGTGAATATCTGTTGTGGCATTTGTTTATCTTTTTATTTGTGTGGATACCCCATGTCAGTCGTCTGCCGAGATATACTCCAAGGTATTTTACTACGCTATCAGGTGGATTCCATTCTATCTCTTGGTTGTTTATTTTGATATTAGAGGTATTATTTGACCTCCGTAACCTAAAAATTTTTGTTTCGCATTTTCCAGAGTTTAGAGTGACTCGCCAGTGTTGGCACTTTCTTGCTGCTTTTTGGAAAGCAAAATGCTCGAGTAGGAATAAATAGCATGGGCGGAGTGCCTCAAAAATAGAACGTCAGCAACATTATTGGCGATGCGTGAGCTGACACATCGCAGATCTGAAAAGATATGGTGGCTGGAACTAGAATAAGGCTGCATAAAGGATTCTAAAACAAGTTGCAAATGTCTTTAAAAATATAAGCAAAATAGAGAATAATCGATAGAAGGAAATCCAATAAAATGTCCTCAGAATGCTTGTTCAATAAATGCCACACAATCATGGCGGCACTGTACGTCTGTGTCATATTCGAGGTTAGTAGGTTAGATTTTATGTCAGTTTCTGTCAAAACTGACGAAAAACCTAACCTGATAACTTAGACGTAGTACAGTGCCGCCAACATACTATTCATAACGAAACTCCGGCAAGTCGCCGGCGAGCTGCTGGCGAACGACTATGCATACGGGTGTAAGAGTTTTCGATATATTATTATAGGAATCTGGTAGGAAGTAGAACAAAGGGATCACCTCTCGTGGATAACATATATCATTACAAGTAATAGTGCAGGTACACAAAACCAAATAAAAACTAAACATAATACATAATTATTCTTAGGAACTTAGGTATAATCTCTCATAAATAAAGGAACGAAATAAAAACAAATTATAAAAATAAAACTGTCGCTTGTCATCAGTATCTTCTTTCATCCTAAGCTCCTAAGCCGTATCCTTCCGGTCTCACTTAAACTACCTTAACTAAGTGAACTCGGACCACCCGGGCCGGGTGTAGAACTCACTCCCGAGCGTTCAGTGTTTCACTGTGACCTTGGTTGAAGTGGCAGAAACCACTGACCTACCGAGGCCTCCTTGTCATCAGTACTTAACCTTAAAACTCTCGTGTTATACGCTCTAGGCTTTTGGCTAAATTTTTAATACATTGCAAATTCAGTACACTCACAGCCTATCACAGTTATAGATTTTTAGTAAAGTCGAAACGAAATGAAAAAATTGTTCTCTGAATGTAATTTTTTGTCAGTGGTCTATTATGATATGTTTTTTGGACTTTTTCCACTGCCTATGGTGTAAATCACACAACGTTTCGGTAGTAAGCCTCTTCACAAATGTGCCGACAGATGACGCACTAGCAATCATCAGAAACTGGCTGGAATTGGATGACACACTTGCCGAACGCACAGATCTACAGGTAGATACAATAATGGAGCTGTTAACGATATGCATTAAGACCACATACTTCCAAGCAGACGAGCAGTTCTACCAACAAGAGTTCGGAGTGGCCATGGGATCTCCACTATCTCCAGTAGTCAGTTACATCCTCATGGAAGACTTTGAAGAACGAGCCATATCTCAGTATGAGAACAAGCCTAGTCTATGGCTGCGATACGTAGATGATACGTTCGTAATATGGCCCCATGAAAGAGAAACACTGGACGGCTTCCTGGAACATCTCAATAATCAAGCCCGATCAATTAAGTTCACGATGGAAATAGAGTCGGAAGGCAAACTTCCATACCTAGACGTACTAGTCCAGAAGAATGGTGACACGGTACGAACACAGGTATATCGAAAACCAACCCATACGGGGAGATACCTACACTACGATTCTAACCACCACAATAGCGTGAAACGTGGCGTCGCGAGATGCCTATATAGCCGAGCCAAGACCATATGCTCGGAGGAAGAAAACTTTAAACGGGAAATTGAGATAATCACAGAAATGCTGCAAGCTAATGGCTACTCAAAAAGAACTCTAAACCAAATGCTAAAAGAGATGGACAAAAATACAATACCGGCAGGGGATGAGAAAATGGAGCCAACAACCACGGCCGTAATACCATACATCCGAGGAGTTTCCGACAAACTGAGAAGAATCGGAAACAGATTCAATATAAGAACTGCCTTCAAGTCCACAACAACTATAAGGGGCATGATGACGCACACCAAGCCTCAGAACGAAGATCAGAGTTCAAAGAACTGTATCTACAGCGTACCGTGCGAGTGTGGAAGACAATACATAGGGGAAACACAACGACCCCTACGGGTGAGATTATCGGAACACCGTGAAAATGTTAGAATGGGCGAAACCATCAAATCCAAGATCGCAGTGGAACGAAGACCATCACATATAATGGGATAACGCATCAATTGTAGCTAAAGAGGAAAACAGATTTCGTAGGAAGCTGAAAGAAACTACATACATAGCGCTGGCAGTAGAACCAATTAGCCAGGCTAGCGCAGAACTAAAGCCCATTTGGATGCCACTACTGCGCAGAGAATTACAAAAATAGTCTACTGCGCATACAGCGGTAAGATATATATAAGTTTGCAACTAAAATATATAACCGCCCTGGTGGCCTAGTGGTTAGAGTGGCAGACTAGCGATCAGCGGTCCCGGGTTCAAACCCCGGGGGAGGCACAAATTTACGTAGAAAAACGTATAATATCAGTCCTTCTCAGGACTAACCAAGAACACCAGAAGACGGGAGTAGATCAAAACTCCCGAAACGTTGTGTGATTTACACCCTACACAGTGGAAAAAGTCCGAAAAACATATCGAAATGTGAAAAAAGACTATACATTTTTCTTACCAGCAAGTAAAAAACAATGAAACACTTTTGTCCAATCCAGTACGAAATCCTTAGAAAATGGTCTGAAATCCTAAATCAACCTGGGAATCTCTAAACAAGGATTACTCGAGTCTAAGCGCAAAACAGAACATTGTATAAGGTTAAGAGGAAAACATAATTGGCAATAGGGTTATTGTAAGGTTTCCAGTCATTCGCATGAAAAGGATGTTGAAAGGTAATGAGAGTTGAGAACATATAGCAGAATGAGAGTGGACCTGAGCACTAAGCCTCGAAGAGCACCAGAAAACATAGATACTTATCAACAGTAATCAGTAATGTAGTGCATAGTGACTTGCCGATAATGCTGGTCAGATTACACGACCAGCTGGAGGGCGTATTTTCTAAGCATCTTATAATTTGCTGCGTAGGTCCTGTAAATATTGAAGTTACTGTGGAGTTTTGTCACCCTTGACGACTAAATTTTTAAACTAAAATGCTTTCAAATGAAGCACACCTCATGGTTATTTGAGAATTTAACTTCTAAACCTTTGGGTTGCTTATTTTTACTTGCCCAAATCTATTAATTTCAAGCGGTCGATAATTAATACCATTGTCGCTCGTGTCAAGAATATTTTGAACAGTATCTGCATCAGAGTTAGTGGCATTCCAGTCAATCTATAGGGCATTAAAAATGTTGATATTATTACTACATTGATCACAATAATTCTTCAACTTTTGAATTTTAAACGAGTAAAGTGCGACCATTTGAATAAACTGCAATGCCCTCTAATGTTTCTAAGATTGTAAGCCACTTTCTAGCAGATTATTTGAAAACAATGCACCTGAACAATATAAATTTTAACCATCCGCAATATTGTTATATAGCTGGATATGTTATATACAAGTAATCTCTGTTTACAACTTAAAAAAAAATAGAGGAGATTGGAGCTAATTCAGATGGCCAAGGTTTAAATTGCAGCCACTACAGCTAGAAATATGTATTCTTCGTAGATTGTTTACGGGACGAATAAGTATTAGATAAAGCTAAGTTACTTTGCAACATATCTCTCAAGCGTCTTGAACAACCAAACATCGTAGCAATAAACTTAGTAGACGATAGCAAAACTGCCTATCGTATGAAACTAATAAATTATATAATGAATAGAATGATTATGAGACCATTAAGTTTAAGTTAACCTATTGTTAGGGCTTGAATATAAGTCCCTTTCTACCCGGTAGCATTGTACCTATTGTTAATTTCTATATAATATCCTCTTATTGCACTCGTACAGGTTGTGAAGCCTCAATATGAATTACATAAAAAGGTTTGTATCAGAGTTAAGTATTTCAGTAGGCAAGTATAATTCGTCCTTCATCCGAAGCAGAGATAACCTGCCAAACTTGTCGAACCATGAAGCCCCCCAAGTAGAAGTTTTCGTTAGAATTGCGCTAGGTCGGAAATTCAGTGTCAGCTCCGCTGCAAATAAAGAAGGCCCCTCGGGCCAGACCGCAAGTAATTGCCTGTGGCACCGATAATTGACATATTGACTACGTCAATGACAAGTGGACCCCAAAGGGGCGCCGAAGCTCTTAACTACCCACCCAGCTCGGCTAATGTATTGTAGTCACGTGCTGCGTTTTCAAACAATGCGGAACCCGCCACCGTGGAGGATTACGCGCCAGAAGTGTTGCTGGTAATTTGCGCTGGGATAAGTAGGTAAACAGAAGTTAAACGTGACGTATAAAGCTGTGCCGTGATCTCCGTTCGATCTCAAACGATGAATTTGAATACGTTTTTCTGTAAATAATAGTAAAGGTATTGCGACAAGACCAAACATTTGGAAATTAAAGCTATGGAAACAGATACTGGTATGAAGTGGTATCTACAGTTTTATATACCAACCTATACGTATACATACTATAAATAAAAAAATCGTATTTAGTTTTAATACTTGTGCTGCAAGTCTTGAAAAACAAGTAGACTTGTATAGTGTGTCTGACGGTAGTCAAATTAGTAGCAAACTTATTTTTTTTATAAATACAAAATTTCTACCTTTTTCTCCAACTGTAACCTGTTCCTTTTTATTACAGGTTGGATCGTCTTCCTAAAACCTTTCTCCTACATGTGTGGTGTATTGTTTCTATTCGACAACTGGTCGCCCTCGTCATCTTTTTTGTGGTGGTATCAAGTGTAGAATTTTCCTGAGATGCCTCCTTCTTGCATCATTTGAACTTTTCAATAGCTTTCAACTCTCCGTTTTTTACGAGTTCAATTCTAATATTACCTGGGCGCTATTTGTACTGTGTGTTTTTCTTGATTTATTTCCGTATTGCGTCTTACGGTCTCCTGCCTTGTAAAAGGTATTCATAATGCTATACCCATTTTCGAGTAAGGTAATGACGTAATAAGTAATTACGCTTACTTAGCTACCTTCTTATGTTCTTGTTATAGCCAATTATGTACTAAATATTTTCAGCTTTTTAATATGTTGTTTTTCTATAGTTCCTAAAAATTCTCTAGAGTCTTTGTCTATGCTTATTTTAAGTTGTTCCTATATATCTTATTTGTCGCGACATGATGTGAGGAAGAATAGAAGGGTTTGGCCTTACCTCTTGGCGAAAGGTATATTAGATATTTTGCCGGCTGGTAAATATCGGCCTAAAAGAATACAAAAAATACGAAGGGAGAGGGCGCCAGGTCCTCGACATCGAATAATCCTTGCGTAGAACCATCATAAGGTACAAGATAAATTCAGCAGAACAAACAAAATAGTAACGACCAATAAATTATCACAGCTTTTATTCAAATTGGTACTATAGTGCCAGAAACACACACACACGCAATAATAAATACAACTACATATTGCAATGGTCTTAGGCCCTAAGGCACTGCTCTGCTTGCAGTGCAGTTTGAAAATTAAGTCACTAAGCACAGAGTTGTGGTGTTTTATCTAGCTGCAATGTTAAGTTTAAATGTCATTCAGTAAATGCATTGAAAAAGAGATGCTTGTATTAAAATTAATAAATTGATTAAGGAACGCAAAGGGGACAGCTTGCTTTTTCACAGGGTTGAAATCAAAGTTTAAATTAATTAATTATTAGGTTTGGACAGAATTAATAGCCAAACCAAATGAAATAAATAATCACAAAAAGGTTTGCTATGTGCAGGTCATTGAAGCGTAGATTTCAATATAGATAATTAGGTACAATTTGTGAACAATCTAAAAAGGTATAAGCCAGAAAAATAATAATGTTGCAACGAGCAATTCAGAAGGCAGGCATAAAGGCATAAAATAGCAATTGTGAGAAGCAGACATGACATGATAAAACAAGGGGAAAAGCAAACAACAAACACAGGAGGAAAAACGAGTGAAAAGAAAACAGTTGGACATCGAAACATATTTATGCAGGAAGTGAACTCTTAAAACTTATCAGTGCAATTACGCGAGTGAATAAAGCAACGCAACTAATAAAACGTGTAGTGGCCCAAAGAGACATTTTGACTATTATAAATGTAGACAATATTTTAGATATAAGAAATGTTTAAACTTAATGATTTGTAAGAAAATTTAATTTAAAAAGTAACTGATTTGAACTTGGTTAATTTCCGTTTCTATATTTATTAGATTAGCATTTGTTTATAACGGATATCATAAGATAACAATTGAATAAATTATAAAATTGACATGCAGTTTTGTGCTCCCTTATAATTAAAGTTTTTACATAATAAAATACCATTTTACCAATAAAAAATTATGCCATTGTGTTGAGCAAGTGTCAGAGCTTCTGTGAGAGTGTGGGTAGCTTTTTTCCCAACAAAAAAATAAATTCCGGCAAGAAGCACTTCCGACGCCGTTCGCCAGCGATCCAGCTGGAGATTTCGACCTTTGATTCGGGGAAAAATAAGGTTCCTGAGCCCGGGATATCAACTGCAGCGCATCAGGGAGGACTGTACGAGACCGTATAGCAGCAACAGCACCCGAGAAGACTGTTGCAGTGGCAGATTTCAGTTGGAGCAACTTTCCGAGGGTTGTAGCGCAAAATCTCAAATTTCAAGGTACAATTTTTAACTAAAAGTAACGGCGTTAGCTTCTGGAAATTTGTACGACTACGAGAGCAAACCTTACAGAACAAGATCCAAGTGTATTAAAGTAGCCACCCAGGGCGCATTTCAAATTATTAACCAGAGTCCAGTTGTGAGGTTAGGTGAAAATTAACAATTGCTAAAATTCGAACGGCATTGCTTCTGTCGTCATAAGACAAATTAATTCCTAAAACAAATGAGATTTATAACCGCCAAAGCACTACACTTTAAATAAAATACCTGTTCGTATGTTCACAAATTTGAATTTTAAAGTCAACAACGCTTACTGCCAGATTCAAACTACTTTGTGAAATTTTTACAGCAGCGTATACATTTGCGACTGCGTATTTGGAAATAATTTGGGCGCACAGTGGCGTACCACATTAAGGTAAAAATTTACAAATTATCAGAAACTCACCCCTTTCAATGGAGTTGATTGTATACCGAGCTAGCGTTATGAGAATAAAATTGCAGATAAATAAAATACAAGAGAGGGCATAATACGATTTTATTTTGGAATAAAGTAAATAAAATTAAAAATACAAACATTCTTAAAAATCTGGGTAAAAACCCAGTCCAAATCTGTAATTATAATTGCTGAAAACAAATCTCCTAAGTGGAGCATATCAAACCATTTCAATATATTGAGATGGTATTTAGTCCTTAAAAAACAACTCTGATAGCATGAGAATAAGTTGAATACCAAGTCATAGAAGCACAGAGTCGTTATGATTCACAAATCTGTATAATTGTACCTAATGTGTCAGTTTAAAATGAAATGGACAAATTGAGCCATTATTTGTTATTAGAATAAAGTAAATAAGGCTAGAATCAAATGAAACTTGACTGTCATAGGGTTGCAGGTCTTAAAGCTTTTTAATAAGACTATGGCATTATTTAAAATATGCAATTGAAATATTCTTACAGAAGTCAGATTTAAATGCGTGTATATCAATATTTAAAGTAATAATAAATAGTAAATGATTTCTTTGAGCGAGTTAAAAAAGAGGTAATCAAACAGAAAGCTTAACAAAGAAAGTGCAATGAGCACAAAAATCAGGTATAAAAGAGAATTACAAGATAAAAATGGGTAAATAAAATTGGAAAATTTGGCTGGATTATGAACAGTGTTTTGATCAGCAAGTACGAGTGAAAATGGACATTACATTGATCTTCAAGTAGCTAATGAGGATATGGACACAAAAGGAAGCAGTGATCAGTGTGTACTCAGTGTACAAAAAAGGCCTGTTAAAGTGTGAAACGCGTTTAAAAATCGATAGACAATAATTATAAAAATACAAAGACAATTTTTATAAATTGATTTAATTGTAAACATGTATTAGATTTAAGATTAATAATTGTTATAAACATAATTTGACTAAAGTCAATATCCTGTTTGTAAATTAAAAATTGGAGGAGAACGAATGAATAAAGTTTGATGCTTAACATTCAATTTATGGCTTGTGTTTAATTATAAATTTTATATACTAAATATTAATTTACAAGCATATAAATTTACCAAAGTGCTCCTGACAAGTTAGTGTTCATGCACAAGTGAAGAAGGCAAAATCCGTTGCCTAAAATAATTTGTCCTGCGGCCGCCTTCCGATCCTGAGGACGCAGCCTTCGGAGACCAGTTCGTGCTACGCCAGGGGTTCCAGAGCCTGTATAGAAGTTCCTGCCGTTCCAGCCGAGGGCCACGGGCATCACAGCAGCATCACACGTCCATCCTATTACTGCGAGAGAAGGTCTGGGCATTTTCTTCAATCGGCAGCCCATCGGCTCGCACCTAAGACAAGGCATAAAAGGTTAGTGTGAAGCCATTTGATTTATTACAACTGAGAAACGCACCGAGGGACCTAATAGCTTTGCTGCGGAGTTGTTTCCAAGTAGAATCCATGAGATCCGCAAATAATTCATTCTAATACCAACTCCAGTAGAAGTTGGGTTAGGAAATTCTCAATTTTATGCAGTGGAAAATTTTACCTGAAATTAAAAACAAAAGCTAGAGGGACGCTTCAATAAAGCGCTGTGGGAGATTAGTTTCATGCGAAATCTTTGAGCTAACACAATTTACATCAGATTAGTGTATTATAAATAAAAGGGCAAACTACTGTTTTTAAACTTGAAGTAAACAACGAGCCTATAAGATATGGTCACTCAGTTAAATTTGATTAAAGTGAGAATAGGCAAATATTTAGTTTGTAGTGATCCTTGATTTATTTCATAATATAATATAATTATTATAATAACACACTCACATCATTGCAATATATACCAAAGCAGGCTATGACAAAATAAACACTTTAAAATAATTAGATGGGCGCGGCATAAACAATTAAAATTTCCTCCACCGGTAACGGCGTTCCGCAAAAAGAAAATTAACAATAAACTAACTGTGCAGGCAATTAATCTGCAAGCATCCTATGAGGCGGGATGCTGCAGAGCAGAGCAATGCAAGCAATCAGCTGACGTCTAACCCGGAGTGTCAGATCGAAATGACTCTATTATAATATTCAAAATTTTTAAGAGGCGAAAACACCGGGATTATATGGCTATATAGATTCGAGGTAGTTTCTTAAAGTAAAGACATCAGGAATGTCAATGAACGCTCCAAAATCTACTTGAATATGCTCTTTGACAATATTATACAAGGTGGCGCAAAAAGAACGCATGGATTTCAAAAGAATGCAACTTTCTTAATTTTCCATCTAAAACAAATTTATTACTAGGAAAATAATCTGTGATATATCTCGTTTTTATTGACATACAAAATTATTTTATTATGAAAGATTATGTCAGGAAGATGACGTCCATTTTGCTGGAGACACATATGGAACCTCTCCTCAAAGTTAAGCATTGCTCTCATCAACATTTCTTGGGGCACCGCCGCGGTTTCTTCACGAATGGCAAGTTTGAATTCGTCTAGCGTAGGAGGTTTTCGAACATAGACTTTCGATTTGAGGTAATCCCACAAAAAGAAGTCGCACGCCGACAAATCCGGTGACCGTGGCCAGGGAACGTTACCAAAACGCGAGATTACGTGGTTAGAAAACATTCGTCGGACAACTTTCATCGGAGGCTCTTACTGTATGGGCTGTGGCCATATCTTGTTGGAACCATTTTTTTCCATCGGAGTATTGTGTTTCCATCAGAGATTGACCTACCAACCGGCATATAGAAATGTCGACGGAAAAGACGTTGAAAGGAAATTACAGAATCGTAATTTCAAAAAACTGCTCAACGTCAAACGTATGGTGTTCCACGTTCCACCTTTCAACGGCTGCTGAAACTAGACTCTCTGAACCACGTGGCAGACTGAGTGTAGAAGCCGCCAACCTCTCCCTTCCGAAGTACTACACATTCCAAAAGCATGCGTTCTTTTTGCGCCACCTTGTACAACTTTAAAGTCGCGTAAACAAATCACGGAAGCTAGAAATCGAACAAGAGGGTCCCCAGGTCGGTTCCCGAGGCATAGCCGTTAATTTTGTACTAAATTTCCAATCAAGCAAATGGCGGTGAAGGCTACCGAAATAAAAGACCGAATATACCGCAGCCCGGCCGACAAACACTGCTAAATCGTGCTACCGGGTAAGTAAATCCATCTAATCATATAACTAGTTACGCAAGTGAAGCACACAAATCGTAATACATAAAATACATTAATAACAATTCTAAAAGGTCACACTTACCAACCAAATCGACAAACAATATATAACTAAATTGCTACAAAAACCTCTCAGGTACTCGCGGCACGTGGTGTCGAGCTGGTAGACGAGGCAACCAGGCAGTTGGCTGGCCATGGAGACGGCCTCGTAACGGGCTGCTGACGAGCTTCGTTGTTGCAATGCGGCGCCCGCAGGGGAATAGCAGTAAACTTCAGCCGCAGGGATAAGCGGCACGCCGGCTCGTAAATGCACCACCACTCCCAGGTAGAATAAACCACACCAATGCGCTAAACCGTTCCAAGCGATAATATTCAATTCGCAGGGCGTAGAGGTAAAACTCATTTCGAAGGCGTAGAATTAAAAAGCTAAAAATACAAATTTCTAGGTGCACAACCGTGATGAAAAGAAGGCGTAACAAACCTGCGAGTGGTGACGAAGAGCTTCACGCCAAGTTCAAATGGAGAAGAGGCCCAACAAAACCGCAAAGAAAAGCGTAACGAACGTCTGGAAGCAGCACACAAAGCTCCCATGGCGTTCCAAAAGGGCACTTGCCTCACATATCCATCCAAACTTTGAAGACAACTATAACCAAAACTAAACGAAGCAAAAGGCTCCCAGGGCACCAACTTCAACGATCGAATCGATAGAAAAAGAATGAAAATTGGCCAAAGCAGTTTACAATCTCAGGTTATCAAAGTATTCCAAAATTCGAAAAAAGGAAGAAAAACTATAAGAGTGCAGATGTATTGTGCCAAACTGATAAAGACAGTGCTGTACTTTGTTTGAATTTGAAACTGATGGTATTTGGATTGCCTAACCATAAGTAAAATATTGTATTTTTAGAAAATACATGTAAATTGTCAAATCTGACTAATTATTTCAACTATTATAAGAGAAAATGACAACATGAGCGTAACAATGAATTGAGTCATCTTTGTTATATAGGAGATCACAATCACTGCCCATTGTTTTGTCATTATAGCTACCTGATAATTGCACGACTTAATGACTACCAAAAACTTTGATGAGAATTTTAAGGTAAACGGTAGTTTTTACGGTTATGAACTGTGAGTACCTTATTTTTACACTCTGTAATTCAGTTTCAGATAATAACTTAAAATTTTTAAAAATGTCACAAATAACAAAACTAGAATTAAAGGAAATTTTAAAGATTTCCCATTAATACAACACAAATTGAATTGATGAAGAATCATTCCCACACCTTATTCTTTTTGTTACTCACAGTATTTTATTATTTTCAAAATTATTAGAAACTATATTTTCTACTTCTGCTATGATTTCTGTCAGTTCTTTTTCTGTATGTAGTCAACGGTTTTCAAAGCATTGAAGGTGCGTGGAGGAGAGTCAAATTTTAGGTTCGCATCTTAAAAGGGCTTTATATGGAAAACCATCCTATTCTTCTCGGAAATGAAATAGTTTTTTGCCATTGCATACTCTAGAGACCATCTTTAAATAGTGGAATCTGTCATTCTATCTCTTATCATATTCTCAATGGCTTGGTTCGCCCTTTTGACGTTCCTCTGTCTCTGAGGATGTCTGCAATCAGATAGCAAACTGTTCAATTCTTTTATCACTTTATTTACAAGTTTGCTATCATTTTTGCTTTGGATGATTTTAGGAACCCTTTCATTGGCAAAATACGTGGTAAATTAGAAACAACTTTTTCTGCCCGTTTAGATTCCATTGGTTGTAAAAACAAGAATTTTGTCGCTACATATCGATAAGTTAAAATCCATTTATACGTATTATCGTATTGTTTATTATGAAGTGTTTGAAAATCTACTTAATCTGTTCGCCACCGTTTACTATAATACAAAAGGACGTACCACAATTTTATCTACCATGTTTCTTCTCATTGTAACTTTTACAGCACTACAGCACTACAGCACACATTGCCTTTCTTTTCTTCTCTTAAAAAAATCGTAGCGTAACCTCGTGTTCAAGATGTTATTCTTCAATACTTATGAATACAATTATGTAGATATTATTTTGTACCGCAGCAATAGAATCATAAAACAGCACAAAAATTTCCAAAAATTTTTTAAACACAACCTCATAGAATAACTTGTTAAAAAATACTTGTTCTTAGAAATATTAATGTCTTGTATCATTCGGGCAATCTTCTGTTTTATAGGAAAGTAGAGTACCTACACGGGTTCTGGACCACATTTGACCTTGAACTTTTTTCAAGGTCACGGGCCTAGCCGAGGTCAAGGTCACAGGCCTAGCCGGTGGGCGTGGCCTAGTCGGGGTCATTGACCTCGGCCACTTCCGAGAATTTTTTCTAGGTCACGGATCTAGCCTAGGTCAAGGCCGGAGTCATTGGCCTAGTCGGGTTCATTGACCTCGGCCACTTCCGGGAATTTTTTGGGTTAAAAGTGTAGTTTTTGAAATTTTCCCACGCTCGAGCGTCTGGGATGCAGACATGTCTATTCATGCAGGATGTTATCAGTAAATAGAACAATGAAAAATTTTCTCAGGCTCAACCGGATGTGAGTCATCGTCTGAGTACGCAGACATGTCTATTCTTGCAGGATGTTATCAGTAGAACAATGGCATCCATTGTTTTAAAGTCGACACGAAATTCGAGAACAATGAAGCTATTGTTGTCTGGAGATTAAAAAAAATGTGTTGATCTGCAAAAAATTCAAACAAAGAAACCCATTGTTTTAGAAAAATCAACACAGGTGGAAGTTTTTGCTAATACAGCTGATGAGTCTAGAGATTAAAATGTGCTGATCTGCAAAAATGATCTTGAAATAAATTTGTCAAGTACTGATGTCTGTTAGACAAACAAAAAAAGAATTACCAGGTGTGGGGTTCGAACCCACGCTTCCCTTAGGGAACCAGAGCTTAAATCTGGCGCCTTAGACCACTCGGCCAACCTGGCATGTTCCTGTAATCGGGCACAATGGTGTAATAAAACAACAATGTAAATATATTTGTATTTATTTACCTAAAACATACATGTATAAAAATTATTATAAATACATATCAGCTAATTATTGTGCTACGGATGTCATCTCTGTCTGAACGATTTCCTCGAAGACAAGTTTCGTGCTGCTCCCACACTTGCCACCCGAGATGATATTGTAGCGACGTTTTCCTAATTGTTGCAAGTCAGCATCTGTTAGGCAATCGTAACGTGCTGGTAGAATGAATCTGAAGTTGTCCAATTCCACCGCCACTTTATTGCCGTATTTAGTCGGACATCGATACACATTTATTATTAGATATTTTTCGTCAATCTTCAAATCTCGTACATTTCCCCACTCTTTAACCTCATTTAAGTTGCAAAGTTTCTGGTTGAAATCTGCCATGTTTTTGGAAGGAACGTGTGCAGGAGAATGATAAAAATACTACAGCACATCAGGTTTATATAGCACCGAGGAAAATTAAGTGATGAGTCATCACAACGTGGTAATTTAGACAATATTTTTAGCATCAATCCAGCTATTGTGCTGATTTGAAAATCCAAGCCATTTTACAAATACTTTGTTACGTTTTCGTTTTATTACACGTTCAACGAGATGTATGTCTGGATATTTAACTTTTTGAAGCTCAAGATCGTAGAAACATCCTTGAATAGACCGATGGGAAGCATCTTTTAGTAGATAGGTAATAGGATTAGTTAATTTAACTTGATCGATTGTGAATATTTCATTAGTCCAGTTGGGCGTATATCCTTTATCGAATATTGTTCGATATTTGCTAATTCGCACAGGATCGCCAACCTTAAATTTTACATTACTTAAATTTTTAAATGATTATAGGCTTGATTGAGAATTTCCTTCTCATTACTCTTATTCACATCAACCGGTCTTTTACCAATTGTACTATGTTTTTTGTGATTGTAGGTGTGACTGACTTGAGATAATAGAGAAAGCCATTTGTATGAACCTTGCAAACTAAACATCTTCCACATAATAGATTTAAGTGTACGATTTACTCTTTCAACGACACACGCTTTTTTTGAACTAAATGTTGAGAAATGGTTAATTTTATATTTATTCATTAGTGTTTGAAAATCTTTATTGAAAAACTCTTTACCCTGATCTGTCTACAAGTTCTTCGGAATTCTACCGCTTTCAGATAGTATTTTTAGAGTTGCACTAGTAACTTCCTTAGAGGTTTTGGTTTTTATAGGCTCTAACCAAACATATTTTGAAAATACATCTATAATTACTAAAATATATCGATAACCTTTATTTACTTTAGAGTATGGTATCATTTCTACTAAATCAGCCTAATGAAGATCATCCAATCCTTTTACTATTACACGACGCCTTCGAAAATTTATTCGTGCAGGCTTATGCAACTCATCTACTATTTGAGCCTTAATCGAACTGTTTATTTTCTTCCGAGTCATTTTGAACCTCTCTAAATGAGACAGTTTCACTAACTGAAGGTTTAGGCGGAGGTTTAGTTAGTTTTAGAGAAAAGTAGAGTTGATCAATTTCAGCTTGAATGTCTGCAATAATTTCATTTGCTATTTCTATATTTGTACTAGCAGAGTTTTCGTGTTTGGAAAGTCGATAAATAATCTTATTAAGTTCTTTGTTAAGGAGGGTCTTGTTGACAGAATCCTCTTCCAATAGAGATTGCGCAAGATTGACTAATCGTTTATGCTGAAGATTAAAATATTCACAGTCATCGTAAAAGTATAGATTTCTGTGCTGAATGTGACGACCGAACTTATCTCTCGACATTGTCGAACTGACTTTATTCAATGATTCCCGCCTCTTTTAACTCTTCTATTATACTAACAATTTCATTTCTATGATTTGTGTGACCGGATGCTTGAGAGGCATACAGTAACTTTAATCGATTGACTAACTCGTTCGGATCATCCCAGTAAACATAATCCATCGGTTTATTGCTAACTTGTTTATACATTTGCTGCATACCTTTACCAGAACGCTTTTTAGCTCTTAATGGCACTGATGAAGACGAGGGTGATGATGACAGGTTAGATTTTATAAATTTCTTGTATTTCGTTTGGTTGAAACCTACCTTCTGCACATTTTTATCAAAATTTCTATGCGCCGCACCTGTTCTGTTTATGATATCATTATAATTTGCTCTATCTGTCGACGTTGGAGTTATTTGAGGATCGTTTTTAAATAGTAATTCGTACAAACCAGGCGTACCTTCATAGCGAACATTTTTTACAATTATATCAGAACCCTTTATATCTAGCTCATCTCCACCAAAATAAAATTGGTTTTTGTCAAAATCATATCTAATTCCATACCTCCCTAGATTTGGTCTTTCTATAAGATAATTGCTTACATATTTCCTAGGAAGTTTATCATACTGTTCTAAGAAAGAACTTATAGCTTGCGGTTCTATGTTGGTAGACGGTTGAAATTTGTTTGCTATAGTCGTATTAGAATCATCTTAGGCGGTTTCGCACAATACTTCATCAACCGGTTTTGGTGTAAATAATTCTAGTTTTGAAGATGGGAGATTCTCTTTTTTATTTATCACTTTTGCAACACTTTGCATTTGTTCGGTAACAGGTTTAAAAAATTTACCGAGGAGCTGTTGTTCCACCAACTTACCCTCCTTAAGAGCTCGAACTTTCTGTCTTATAATATTTTTAGTTTTAATAAGTTCTGTCGCTACATTCGATTTCATTATCGGCGCAAGTATGTAAGCGGTAGACGGGTAGACAGCTAGACAGGTAGACAGATAGACAGGTAGACAGGTAGACAGGTAGACAGGTAGACAGCTAGACAGGTAGACAGCTAGACAGGTAGACTGGTAGACAGCTAGACAGATAGTCAGGTAGACAGCTAGACAGCTAGACAGGTAGACAGCTAGACAGGTAGACAGCTAGACAGCTAGACAGGTAGACAGGTAGACAGCTAGATAGGTAGACAGATAGACAGCTAGACAGGTAAACAGGTAAACAGCCAGTTAGACAGACTGACAGATTCAAACTAGTTCACACGTCAACAGCTTTCTATCAAATAATAGACATCAGAATTGTTAAATGTATATATACGAATCAAATTCATAACGATAGCGCCCATTATTTAAATCACTATCTTTGTCTATTACCAAAAATCCGTGTTTATGACTATTCCAGCAATATGCGCACATTTCTTTAAATTGTTCGTAAGTCATGTCGGTATTAACATGATCTCGATAGACCTTCTGTAAATTCATATCGTCCTGCTTAAACAGCACCAGCATGTTAGCATTATCGCGAATAAGATGTTTAGGAATACATGCATATGTTTGACAAAGATAGAAACAGTCTATATTTTTATGTCGACCCATGCTAAAATATTCTCTCATAACGTCCTGTTTGTCGCAAGCAATGTCATCAAAAATAAAAATGCTGTTAGATTTAGCTTGGTCGGGTGGTACAATGTTCACACCATCGCTGTATGTATAGTAGCCAACCTCAGGAATTAATTGAAACAACATACTTAGATATTCAAACTTTGCTTGAAACAGCGATTTTGAATATATATAAATATTTTCAAATCGTACTCCATTAACATCTTTTATTAGCGATATAATGATGTTTGTTTTACCGCAATTCGATGGGCCTAGAATAAGACATCGTATTGTGGAAGGTAACAACGGTCCGTGTCTCCTGCTTAGAGATGCAGTATGATTATCATGATTTTTTATTGGCAAACTATTTTTTAGTTTAACTACCCTCATGACGTCTACTTGGAAACTCATACTAAAACTGCTACGCATATCTATATATATTAAGATCCTAATCGATCAGTTCTCAGTTCTATATAATGGTTCGAGGTCGAAACAACAAATCAGTCCATCGCCGACGAGGTGCTGGTGTACTCAATACGCTCATTAATAAATTGCCTTTCGAATTGCACATACCAGGATATCAATATTGCGGGCCTGGCACAAAACTTGAGAAAAGAATTGCACGAGGAGATCCTGGAATTAACAAATTAGATCAAGCGTGTCGTGAGCACGATTTGGCTTATGCAAAACATTCTGATAATATAGAGGAACGACATAAAGCTGACAGAATTTTAGCTAAAAATGCTATTGGACGTATTAGAGCTTCAGACGCTAGCTTAGGTGAACGTGTCTCGGCTGCAGGAGTAGCTACAGCTATGACGGCAAAAGTAAAAATGGGGTTGGAAGCTAAAAATAAAACTGGTAAAAAGAGAAAGAGAACACCTGGAGATACGCTTACTTTCAATCAGGTAGTGAAAAAAGCACGAACTGAATTAGGAGGAGGAGGACTGTTGCGAGACTTAAGCGATGCTACAAATATTGCTGTTAAGACAATTAATAAAATAAAGAGAAACAAGATTATTAAAACTCCTCGAGTAATACGTGTGCCAAAAACAGGTGGAATGTTACCCTTGATTCCAATCTTTGCTAAAAATAAAACTGGTAAAAAGAGAAAGAGAACACCTGGAGATACGCTTACTTTCAATCAGGTAGTGAAAAAAGCACGAACTGAATTAGGAGGAGGAGGACTGCTGCGAGACTTAAGCGATGCTACAAATATTGCTGTTAAGACAATTAATAAAATAAAGAGAAACAAGATTATTAAAACTCCTCGAGTAATACGTGTGCCAAAAACAGGTGGAATGTTACCCTTGATTCCAATCTTTGCAGGACTTAGCGCGTTAGGAGCTCTTAGCGGTGGAGCTGCAGGAATTGCAAAGGTGGTTAAAGATGCTCAGTCGGCAAAAAAACAATTAGCAGAGTCTGAAAGACATAATAAAACGATGGAGGCAATAGCTTTAGGTAAAGGGTTATATCTAAAACCTTATAAAAAAGGATACGGATTGTTCACGACAAAAAACTTGTAATGCACCTGCCAAACCGGGCCTTGTCAAATATCGATTTACAATCATACGCTAAACGTTTAAAAATTCCTAACTTTCGCGGCATTTTTATGAGAGATGATTTACCAAAACAGGTTCGAAATATAGAATGCGGTATTGTAAATTTGGATGATAAAACCAATCTTGGTACACATTGGGTGGCTTACATAAAACGGGGGAAAGATGCAATTTACTTTGACAGTTTTGGAGACTTAAAACCTCCAATAGAAATTGTGAAATATTTGACAAGTGGCAAAAATGGCAGCTGTCATCCTATTAAATATAATCACCAGGCATTTCAAACTTATGATTCTGTAAATTGCGGGCATTTATGTTTACAATTTTTGCACGATGCCATGTGTTAGCTTCCTACCAGTTTACTGCGAGAAAAACCTGTCCAGACCTGTCCAGACTTGTCAAGACTTGCAGATGTGGGGGGGATGACGTCATCGTCTGAGGATGTACTTATAGTGTGGGAATTCTGAATTGTACACATTGGCATTATGAAGCAGCAGCAACGATACTATAAATATCGAATGCAGTTCAACCGCTTTACTAAAAATCTGGAGAAATTGAACAGAGATATTGAAATATATTGTAAATTAAAAGATATTTCAAAGGAACTTTCTTGTTTGAAATTAAGCGAGCGGCAGCCAGACCTGAACTTGTTAATAACCCAGTTTAAACATGACTTGGTGTTGTATGACAAAGATCGCCAGAAGTAAAATCAACAAGCAGGTTCACTTTGACCCGATTGTTGAAATTCGTCAGAAAGAAGAAGAAGAGGAGGATGATGAACTTCCATACAATTCCTGGCAGTTGTGTGCACTCGACAGGATGAGGTTTAAGAATAGAATAGATAAAATGTCTCTATTGTTAGAACCTATCTTAAATAAACAATTGCAATGTATACTGAATAAGGATGTAAAAGGAAAAATAAAACCTATTGTTTAATAAAAGTTGTTTTATTTCCAGTAAGATTCTTAGAGAAGGAAGAGGAGGAGAATGTAATTAAAATTAAAGGTCTCTAGATGTTTTGTTTCAGTTCTAGTTAAACCGTCTACTATTAAACATGTCGTGGACGTTTACCTTGTCTGGAAATGAATCTGTTCTCACAGCTCAGTATCCATCCATACATCTGGATCCGAAATCTGAATACGTTATAGGATTAATCAGTTTTGAAGCTTATAATACTATACCTAATATTGATTCGAATAATAATAAATTTTATTATACTGATATTGATGGTAAACAAGCTGTAATTGAAATACCTCACGGTTCATATGAAGTTGCCGATATAAGTCAATATATTAGACATGAACTGGGTATAGGTGTAACAAAGTCACCCTCCCCTCAAGCAGGTAGTGCTAATGATATACTAGAAAAAAATATTGTGCAGCACCAAGCAGAACCTGTGCTACATATTAAGCCTAATAATAACACGCTCAGGAGTGAAATTAAATCGTCCTTAGCAATCGATTTTACTGCTAAAGATAGTATTGGACAGTTATTAGGGTTCAAACCTAAGAAATTGAAAGCTTATGGTAGATATATTTCCGATAATCCTGTAGATATATTTAAAGTTAATACTATATGTATTGATTGCAATATCGTAACTGGTACTTATCACAACAGCAATGCTGTACACAGAGTTCATCAATTTTTCCCTACAGAACCGCCAGGATTTAAGATTGTAGAAAATCCCTCTAACGTTATATATCTACCAATCAATACGAGAATTATTGATAACATTGTCATACAAATACTGGATCAAAACGGTAAATTGGTCAATTTCTGCGGAGAAGCCATCACGGTAAGGTTGCATCTCAAGAAACAAAATGGTGGTTAGATACAACTCTCAGCAGCAGCAGCAGCCGCAACAAACATATATTAGGGATGATCAGTTTGTTTCGAACATCAGTAGGCTGCCTGCAGTTGATAGATTAACATCTGCCAATAAACTGTTTCTAAAATCTTTAGGTTTGAAGCTAACTGCTACTAGAAGTGACGGCGAGGGGGGAAATCAAAAAGAAAAAACATCTGGACTGTTATTAAATTAAATTTTACTGTTAATATTCGAAAAATTTTAATATTCTGTAATATTAAGAGCGCTTGTTTTACATCAAAAAAAAATGACGACTTCTGAAATACTAAACGTTACTGAAACAGCTTTTCAAGATAACTCGATTGTCTATGCGGAGAAACATACACATCAGCCCTATTCTTCTACAACATTTAATAATAACGATGAAATACGAATACCTATTTTACATCAAGATGTGTACACTTTACCGTGCAAGAGTGTTATATGTTTCGAAGGTAAATTGTTAAAGGATGCAGATAGTAAAGCTACTGCAACGGGATCATTTACAAATTTAGGCATATCTCACCTACTAGATGAAATTAGATATGAACTTAATGGTGTAGTGGTTGATCGTGTAAGAAATGTTGGTATAACTGCAACTATGAAAGCCTACGTGTCATATAATTCGACTCAAAGTATTCGCTTGGAGAATGCAGGTTGGACACCTACCAAAACATCTATTGACGGATTGGTCGATTCAAAAGGTAATTTTCAGATATTTGTCCCCTGCGAAATGTTGATGGGAGTTTTTGAAGACTTTAGAAAAATTTTACTAAACGTTCGACAAGAATTAGTACTTATTAGAAGCAATCAAGATTTAAATGCTGTTATTAATACGGTCGATGAAAAACTTAAAGTAGAATTAACAAAAGTCTATTGGAGAGTACCGCACATTTCGGTAGCTGATGTAAATCGTTTAAAATTACTAAAATACATTGAGCAAAGTAGTCAGTTGGAAATCAATTTTAGAAGTTGGGAATTACACGAGTATCCGGCATTACAACATTATCGTAGGCTTCCAAACAGACCGAAAAAATAAAACTGTTAAAAATATGGCCCAATTTGATTCTTGCGATTTAAGAAATATTACACTTTATCTCAATTCCGAAAGATATTCCTATGATAATTTAAATCTGGAATTTGCCAGCAATCGATATGCGCAATTGTATGAAATGTTTGCAGGTTTTCAATCATCTTACTACGAACATGACAATCAGCCTGTTCTTACGCCTGCACAATTCAAAAGTATAGCTCCGCTAGCCGTAATAGATTGTTCTAGACAAAATGAAACATTAAAAGGCGGTGCTGTAGATATTCGACTGGAATTTGAAACCAATACTGATATACCGAAAAACACTTCAGCTTACGCATTGATTTTATTCGATCGAAAAGTGAAATATAATCCTTTTACCAGTGACATAAAAATAGTTAGCTAGATACTAGTTCAACTAGTTGCAGATTGATTGTTCTTTCGACAACATTAGCGATGAAATTTATAGATATTCAAGGCTTTCAGTATAAAAATAGCAACTTTATTTGCAAAGAAATAGCTGTATATGATAGTGATACAAATGTTACAATCCATCGGATAGTAGAACCACCGATACCGTACGAACACCTTTCAAATTCTCTAAAAGATCAAGTGATTTGGCTTACAACTAATTTGCACGGGTTAAAATGGAGCAATAATAATCAGCATGACACAATACCCTACGAAAAATTGTCTCTGTACATAGGAGAGATCATACAAAGCGGTGATTCCATATTTCTCAAAGGGTTAGATAAAAGAAGATGGTTTAAAAAAATGCTGATCGAAGAACAAAGTGATAATGTAAAATTTATCGATTTACCAGCTTGCCCAAATATAAAACAATTAAAGATCTTGTATAATTATATTAATTTTTGTTCTCATCATATTGGTACACGGGTTCAATGTGCCATACAAAATGTTCACATTTTGCACAAGTGGTATAATCAAAACCATTAATCGCAGTCTGCTGTCTACTTGTTCAGACATGTTCAGACTTGTCCAGACATGTTCAGACTTGTCCAGACCTGTTATAGCTTACGCAAACACTTCCTGCAGCCGGTGTAAGGTAGGGGAAAATATTATATATAAGAATACTAATCATAGAAACATTAGTTTTACGATAACAATGACCGAAGACTGCTTCTCAAATCATAGTTGGGGTTTTGACTCATGGGCTGACGATCCGTGGAGCCAGGAAGAGGAGGAGGTTATACTCTGGAGTGAGACTGAAGAAAATCCTCCTCCTCCAACTCCTCCAATGGGACAACCACACTCCTGGTCGTCTAACATAACAAAGGTGGAGGGCTGCAGCTGTATAAATTGTGCCAACATTCAGGGGTGGTTAAGCCCAACACAAAATTTTGAAGGGTGCGCACCACTACAGCAATCTGAACTGGAACAGTTGTCACCACCACCACAACCCACGTCACCACCTCCTTCGTTTCAAGCAACATATAGTTTTACACTTCTTGAACCAACACTGCCTCTAGATTTAAATCCCATAAAGATAGAAATTAGGTTAGGTAATAAACTTATACATGTAATTATTAAAGATTAAAATAAAAGACATTTTATTTTTAATATGTGTTTTATTTCATTAATATATACACCGTATTTATCTCATACGCAAAGCAAAACTTGACAAGGAGAGGGAGAATAAATGTACACTTAAATATATGCTTTATTCAATTAATATACATATTATTTATACATAAGGGAAACAGAACTTAACAATGTGTAAGTATCGATATAATCTTGAGGTGTTGTTGAAGGCCAGGGACCGGAACATGGACCGCTTCTCCAACCAACAGCTTCACCATTTTCAGCTTTTCTGATATTTTCCTGAAGCCATTTAAAAATATCTGTGTGGTGATGTACAACGCTAGGCTGAAATATATAAGTTATATGGTTAGTATTTAAATATTCGAACACGTCTTCTATAAACTTGCTGTGGGCATAATAAGCAGCCTCAAAGACAGCATCATGAAGAAAATATGGATATTGCTGTTGCTCGTCAGTTGCAAATTCGATTCGAGAGCCAGATGATATTGTTTCAATAAGAAAATGCTGCTCGTAGGAAGTAATGTTCTGTAACGATAATTTTGAAAGGACTAAATTAAGATCTGTTTCAGTATTAATTTTCAACTCTCCTCTTCTTACTTCGTTAATAATTTCCCTAATAACATTAAAGACAGCTAACATAATTTTTAAAATTTCATTTACGATAGCGGTTTCAACACTTTTAAAGTGCGTAGCCCAAATAAGAGTTTTGCTCGGTATAGCAATACCAATTTTGTGTAATATATACTTCAAAGTTTGCAAGTCGTTACGTCCTATAGCATTACGTAAATGGAAATTATAGATTTCTTTATTTTTAACATACAGATCTTTGTTCAACCACAGTATATTTGAATTTGACGGTAACATTTTGCAGACTGAGATATCTTAGAGAGAGCTGGTGTTTATAATGTGGTTGGTGGGCAGTAACCCCAAGGCAAAGTGTCAGTATACATACAGTTTACTATTCTTTTGTCATCATGTGGATCTAAAGCTTTTTTTCTTTGTTTTAAAGAAAATACGTTGTGGGTTTTTGATCTAATTGTTCTCTGATCGCAAAATACTGTTTCGTTATTAAACAGGCAGTCTTTGTAATCCTCAAATGTAATTCTATTCAAAGCAGCTCTGGTAATACCTTTAGCTTTCTTTGAAATTTTAAATTCTCCATTCTCAGCATCCTCTAATGTTTTGAAAGCATACAATTTTGCACGTAGACCAACAAATTCGGTAATTATTTTACCACTCATTTCGTCTTTCATTAGACCTATTACTTTTTTATTAACTTGTGGAAGGTTATATGGATTGTTCGGAGGATAATCGCTTGTATCAAATTTGTGAATATCTTCCCGTATAAAATCGTATATATTTGGAAGGGTAAAGTGATATATGAGACTATCAGTGTCTGTGTACAGCAGTTTTGCTTGATTACCCATCTTCTGTTTAATATAATTGTAATGAAAATCGTATATTAAAATTTTTGAAATATCTAGGATTGAAAATCCAACGAATATTGGCTTATTAAAAACGATTTCCAACTGATTTAATTCTATAAGTACCAAGTCTTTATCTAAAATAGTACAGCTGTGAAAATTTGGTTTTGATATGTATGCACTGGCTCCGTACCTACCTTCCCATTTAGAAATTAATTTTATTGTTTTGTATTTTCTAACATTTTCCATAGTTTTGCCAAATACAGCGTTATTCATAAGTTTATAAAAATCCTTTTCAAAATTATTTTTGGCGGCTTGTCTTAATTTTGTATTTAAATCTATGTACGGTTTAAGCCAAGCTGATTGCTTAAATTTTAATATTCTGTAAATTTTTACAATTTTCAGCCCTAAACTTACAGCTTGCTGCAGATTGCGGTAATGTATTACGTAGTTTTCTTTTTTAAATAAAGTGGTTGTCAATTTTGATTGTTTGGATGTTGGTGGTGTATAATGGTCAGGACATAGAGGCAAATCTTTGTGAAGTTCAAATAAATTTTGAGGATATTCTAAATCGACTTCATAAATATAGCCTGTTTCAGAATCTGCCGGAGTATTTAAATGATCAATTTTAGGAATATCTAAATCATTTACCCATTCAAACCCTCCATACGGTAGATATTCAGACATCCCGGCTCCGTACATGTTATTAATATCTAAATATAGGATATACGATTCAAGATCGGCTTCTACGAATTTTTCACCCATATATCGATTATTAGCTTTAGCGTATCGATTCGAACACTGTGCTAACCCTCCTCTAATACCCCTCTCTATGAACAACAGTTGATCTACATCTGTCAGCAGCTCAAGTTTAACTTTAGTAGTTTTTAACATTGCCTGAAATGCCAATCCTGGTGCTGTGTAAAAATGTAGAGCATCTAATCCATACGTTTTCATACAATTCTCTCTAAAATTCTCAAACACATCAGCTAAGAGTAGAACATCAACTGTAAGGTACATATCAGCATACTGACCTAGAGTTTGCATATTAAATGTGTTCCAAACACGCAGTGCATGTTCATAATTTTCATCTGAAATAGCTGTTCCATGCAGCTGACTAAAAAATTGTGTTTTGTCAGGAAGACTTTTATCATTCAACTTTTCAAAATTGTCTAGGTAGTCGTATGGAAAGATACCCTTACGTAGTAGTAATTCAAATTCTTCTTCGCTCTTGCAAAATTTGCGTGTAATAGTTTTTAAATTGTTCGGTATATTTAATGACAATTGTTCTAAACTGCTAGCCATAAATCGAAATGAGTCTAAAAATCTAAAATCAATATTTGTACCATCCACATGCTTTGTAAATGATATAAATTTTTCCTTATTTATAGGCAACAATTTAATATCTCCCATAATCAGTTTTGCCAATGGTTTTATAATAAAATGAGCGTCATAACCGCTGAGATTATGAAAGAGAACGGGAATATAATGTGCATCTTTATAGTTAAGATTACAGTGTTGATGAGCACTACCTCTATACTCACCTGTCTGATGATTGTGATCACGTACACGCACGTCTTTATCGGTGAAAGGTTGTTTACAAATGTAACAGCATACCGATTTTTGAAATGAATCGTTTTCCTGCTGGCTAATTTCCATAGGCTCTATAGTTGACAATATATTATTTACTTGATATGCTATAGATTGTAATTCTTTTACAAACCATTCCATACAGTCAGCACCACGATATATATTAAATCGAGATAAACTATCGTCATATGAACATTTTAAATAATATGCAACACTAAATGGAACATGTTTTTGATAAACCCCTGCAACGTTCTGTTCTTTTTCTAAAACACACTCCACGTCCGCGTATATTGAAAATGGTACTTTTTCCTGGTATTTATAGTCTTTAAATTCTATTTTTGTACCTTCTTCCGGCATTTTAATTTTGGTTTCATTTACACTATTACAATTTCTAATGTGATTTAAATATGATTCTTTAGTTACGAAATGATTTAAGCATGTATCGCATACTAAAGTTTGAGATTTTGCCTTATGCAGTTGAGTTGTAACCAATCTCGATAAGTTTCTTATCCAACAGAAATGGAACTGCCCCTCATCGTTGGATATCATTAGTAAATGTATAGCATCTTTATTAATTTGAGTATTTTTACTAATATATATGGGCAATACTGAATTTTTACCAAATTTGTTTTTCCTTTCTAGCGTATATACATTTATACGTAAATCATTCATTGTCTCAAATTTTGATATATCTTTTAATTTCATTGGAAATTCTAGTCCCGAGTACTTTAAAACTTTACTGAAATGTGGATATGAAGATGTTCTATCAGAATGCACATTTGCAGGACGTAATGCTGACACTACTGACCACAAAAAACAATATTCGTCATCATTTTTTACGTTAATGACGGCCTTTTTATTTTTAATATCTTTAGGTAACTCAATATATTTACCTACTGTTAATGGTGTGTAATGATTTAAATTTACTTTTAAATGTAATATCTCAAGCAAACTCCAACCTGAATCACGTTCTTGAAAATCTTCTAATTTCGTCAACAACTTATTTTCAACATTAGTCGCATACCACTCTTTTAAATTGGTGCCAGAATCAATTTTTTCATTTTTAGTACCAAACGTTTTTAAATCTATCTCGCCACTACTAGGTTTTATAAAATATGCACTAAATATTACGTTAGCTTTAAGCATTAACTTATCTTTTATAATTTGTTTCACTTTTATTGAGAAACTTCTGTATGCTTTTCCAAGAAATTCTTGTGGTTCCTTATAACCTAAATTTACAATCATACCTGTTCTTATTCTACTGTTAAAACAAGATTCTACATCTTCCCATATCAACTTGTTCTGTTGTTGTTGTTGTTGACCACTCCCTACACCCGCTCCCTTCTTTGCTAATTTTGTTTTTAAATTTCGCAATAATTGCCGTTGCCCCTTTAACAAACTTAAATTTGCCTCTAGCCTGAATGGATTTTCATTTTTAAAACTATGCTTACGTATAAATCTACTAACAATTAAAATGGTTTTATTTACATGTTTAATCAATGTCTCAGCCTCATCACTATATTTTACAATCGCTATCGCGTCTCTGATGGTTTTTATTGAGTTCGAACTTAATTCGGTAACGCTGTCTGTCGCAGACATGTTCGCGCGCGTGTGTCGTTGTAATACTAACTATTGCAGACAGCCGAGCCGCGCTATTTATTCATCGTCGCAGCTGATAATGGAGGCCTGCTTCAGCAAAAATTCAAACAAAGGCAGCATTCAATTTAGCTGTTGTGCAGATTTTCCTCAAACAATGGGTTCCTTTGTTTAATTTTTAACAGCTTTGCACATTTCTCAAACATGTCTGGACATGTCTGAAGCTTGTTTATCTGATAATGGCGGTCAGCAAAAATTCCTCCAGACAACAAAGACTTCATTGTTCAATTATCATGCAGATTTCTCAAACAATGGCTTTCATTGTTCTATTTACCAGCTTTGCACATTTTTAATCTCCAGACAACAATGGCTTCATTGTTCTCGAATTTCGTGTCGACTTTAAAACAATGGATGCCATTGTTCTACTGATAACATCCTGCAAGAATAGACATGTCTGCGTACTCAGACGATGACTCACATCCGGTCGAGCCTGAGAAAATTTTTCATTGTTCTATTTACTGATAACATCCTGCATGAATAGACATGTCTGCATCCCAGACGCTCGAGCGTGGGAAAATTTCAAAAACTACACTTTTAACCCAAAAAATTTCCGGAAGTGGCCGAGGTCAATGAACCCGACTAGGCCAATGACTCCGACCTTGACCTAGGCTAGATCCGTGACCTAGAAAAAATTCTCGGAAGTGGCCGAGGTCAATGACCCCGACTAGGCCACGCCCACCGGCTAGGCCTGTGACCTTGACCTCGGCTAGGCCCGTGACCTTGAAAAAAGTTCAAGGTCAAATGTGGTCCAGAACCCGTGTAGGTACTCTACTTAGGAAGGTTGTACAGCGGCTTTTCTGAATAAAATTCAACATAAATGGGGAAGGGTTTAAAATTTACTATAAAAGATATGTACGTTATGGGAAAATACCGCTTATGCAAATTTTCCATAACAACGGCGATTGCTAATCATCCGAAATTTTGTAAATTTACCCAGAAATTTTCACTCATGTCACTGTCATGCAAGTATTTAGGAACAACAAAGTTGTGAACAAAGCCAGTAGGCCGATAAGGATTGTTGCTGTGGGCAACCAAAAGCGACGCCTAAACATATTTAAATCTTAATTGTAGTTTTGACAAAATAATTTAATAAAGATATTAGTACTTAGATATTGATTTTGTTATTATTTTTAATAAAAGCGTTTTCTTTAGTGTGTTTGTTTTTCATTTGTGATATTCTCTATCAAATAATATCCCGTGCTAAAAAAAATATCTGGAAATATTTGCAAACCATGTTCTGCCGCTAAGCTATTTTTTTCTAACGAAAGGATTCGTGCATGCCTCCAATGAAAAATCCCCGTTCCTTCGGAGTCGAGATTTTTCAGTTGGAAGGTATACAAATGTTTATTGAAAAAATAACTGCAGAACGTGTTTCCAAATATTTACGAAAATGTTTCAAGCACTTGTTATAGTTCTACTGAAAATTCTATAAACCTGCTAATGGCATCGCAATAACAAGAAAACCTTGTTAGGGTAAAAAGCTATTTAGCAATCATGGTTCGAATTACGCGCGTCGCGTTCTTGGCTCAATCGAAGGAAGTTTTGTTTTGAGCGTAAAGTTTGCACTTGAGTGGCGCTTTAGGTTGGCTTCTTTTTAGTTTCGCTCTGAACCAAGCAAGTCTCGCTACGTGCTATCGCTTCCCATGGTACTCCAGCTGACATCTTTGACGGAATCAATATCGTCCACAGGATTTTGCACAAACATGCAACTTGCCAACCAATTGGTTGAATTGAAGTGGCAAGGGATGTTCCAACCTAGGGAGTGCAAATTTCTACATTTCTGGACGACAATGTGCAAAAATTACTTAGCTTGGGTGTCTTTTTCGTTCATTTCGTGCTAAATTGAAGATAATTTTTTTGGCCCTCGCCTCTAGGTTGGACGCGGCCTTTAAGAACATTGTTCCTTAGTCAAGATGACAGATTAGACGTTCGAGTTTGCTAAAGCTTTGCATTAAATGGCCTAAATTTAAAGTAAGTTTCACGAAGCCTTTTTACTTGTTTCATTGATTCAGCTGGATAATTCTGATTTGCGTAGAATTCCCGATGCGGTCTTGAACCACTGCGACGGAGGCTGTTGTTATTTTTAAGAAGCCTGTAATTTGTGCGGGAGCTTTTATACATCAAGGGAACAACTGTTTTGCTGTGCACATAACTATTTCACATCCCGGGCTGAATTAAATTGTGTTAATTTTTTTGAGACTACGTTGCTGTACCGAATGCCAGCGTATTCGATTAAATCTATTCGGAGTTCCTCAAACTTCACCTTTGCTTATATGTATGTGGGGTAATTTGATTTTGATCTTGTACGTTGCAGCTTACGTGCTTAAGGCATCATCGAAGCGTAATTTGCTTTGACTATGATATTCACTCTTTAATTTTTAGCAACATAGTTTGTATATTTAAAGTGATTGCATGAAAGAAAAGAAAGAACTCTTCAAAAAATGGTTAAAAGAAAACAAAAGACGACTTGAGAAGATGTAGAGAGAGAAACACAGAAGTAAAAAGATTAGTAGCAATAGAAAAAAAACCAGAAGCGGGAAGAGGTATTCCTCAACATTAAACATCGAAACTCGAAGTCTTGGCGAGTGCTCAAAACCTTAAGAAAAATACGAACGAGAAGACGAGAACACCTACATTATATAAATGGATTACAATGGGAGCAATACTATAAAAATGTTTTAATCGAAAAGGGACCGCATTTCCTTCTAAATGATTAGGAAATAATACACAATGACGGATAAGAAATTAAGTTAACTCTGACAGAAGTTAAAAAAGCTATTAAATCATTAAAAAATGAGAAATCTGCAGAACCCGGAGGAATAATCCCTAAATTGATCAAATATGGATGTGAAAAACTATTTCGCATGATACACCGTATTTGAAGAAAAGAAAGTAATGGAGAGGAAATACCAAGGGAATGGACAGAAGCTTATATTATACCTATCTTTAAGAAATGAGACCGAAAAATGGGCGAACACTAAAGAGGACTTAGTGGCATTGCACCTGTTGAAAGACTAAATGGAAAAATGATATTGAGGAATCTAAAGGAATGTATACAGAATACAATTGGAGAAGATCGACCATGAGTTACAGCGGGCATATTATGTATAGACTATATCTATGCATTACAACAGGTAATAGAGAATAAAATGGCAAAGAACAGAGCTCTTCATCTGGCTTTTATAGATTGAAAGAAAACATGCGACTCCATCCCCAGATCAAAACTATCGAAAACGATTGAAGATATAGGAATATAGGATATGATTATAAATTAAGGTTTATTACAAAGCTGCTCTACATCATCAGCTACTGAAGCAATTGAAAAGACGATATGTAAGGAAATATGAATCCCAATCAGAAATGAAGACCTCTATACCCTGCGTTTTGCGAATGACCAGGTGGTTATAGCACAGAAGATGAGGAAGATCTCGGCTCCATGGTAATAAAACTGGAAAAAGAATATAGGCGATATGTATTTAAGGACAAGTAATAAAGAAACGACTTCCGGGATTGGACCGTGTCATGATTGAGATCGAAAAACTCAACGCAAACTCAAAGCAAAAGAGTACAGTAACTCAAGGTGTTAACCACGTCAGAGACGAAACTCAGTCGAATTTCGCCTCTGACGTGGTTCACACGTTGAGTTACCGTGCTCTTCTCTCCCTTCCCTTGCAAAGAGTTTCGCCTCTGGCGTGGTTAACACGTTGAGTTACCGTGCTCTTTTGCTTTTCCTCCTGATGAAACCCCTTACGAAAGTGGGCGAAACGTTGAGTTTTTCGATCACAATCATGACACGGTCCAATCCCGGAAGTCGTTTGTTACTTAATGACAATGGCCGTGAAAGCCTCAAAAATCAAATAATAAAGAAATAAAAATTTAGAGATCGAGGATAGACGAGAAATAAAGAGTACTCATAAGTTTACTAAAAGTTCATTTAAAAAAAAGAAGATGAGATCACACACAGACTAGGACAAGCAAGGACTTACATTAGGCAATTGAACGGAGTCCTTTAGAATAGACATATAGCATATAACAAAAGCACACAACTGAGATGGAGTTTTGAAGAAGGAGTTGTAAACCAGCTAAACTAGACAGAATAACTAATGACAAAATTAGAAGGGTGATGGTAGTGTAAAAAGACACACTGAAGTACCTATATAGAAAAAAAGGAACTGATGTTGTATGGGAATGTCCGAAGAGCTAATCCAAGAGAAAGATAAACCCCCAAAGATCATTTAGAGACGAAGTGGACGAGGCTATAAAAAATAGAGCACGCGTGGAAAGTAATAGATAGAGACAGCAGTTGAGAGAAAAAAGATAGGTACAGCTGTAAAAATTATTTTTTATATGGGGTGTCCGTGAAAGGTGCAAAAATAAGCCGATTTAATCCAAATTACTTATATACAAAAGCCTATCCCTTAGTAGTTAGAGCTATTGAAAAATGGTACGAGACAAAACTTGCAAAACGCAATAAATTCAATTTGAAAACTACACAATAAATAACAATAAATGGAAAATCATAACAAATGTTCAAAATTGAACTCCATTTTCACTAATAAACGTGTCCTGCTCCATATAGTCCATTTTCTAAACGCTAAAAACTCGCCAAAGTTCTAACTTCGTTGACTCAAAACCGATTTTGAACATTTTTTTTTATTATTTCGGTAAAAGTTTGTAGAAAAGTTCCCCATATGTGAGAAGGTGTGCTTTTTATTTTTTCAATTGTTATTAACAAATAAGTGTTTTTTAATATACTCCTAATTAAAAAAATTATAACTATTTGATTTATTTAAACAATCGCCTGAAATTTGATAACATAAGGTTTTTGGGGTCGCAGATTACGAATCTGGCCTCAAAATGGGTGTAAAAACAAAATGACGTCGAAGGTCTAATTTTTAATTTTATTTTTTTTTTAATTTTTATTAGTAGTCTGGGGTGTTTTGGGGTTGCTGATTACGAATTTGACATTAAAACTTAACTAAAACAAAAAATGGCGGATCCAAAATGGCGGAAAGGGGTACTTTTTTTAAATTTCTGATATATATACCTAGAAGATTTTTGGGTCGCTCATCGCAAATTTTATGTTATAATTTATCAAATTGGAAAACGGTGTCTGAAAAATGGTGGAAACAAATGATAGAAGAGTTAAATGAGTGTTCAAGATATTATAATTTAATTGATTTATTAAAATTAACCCAAGATACATTTAAAAACAAAAAACAAAATTATTTAGCTTTATTTTCTTATTCCTCTACTTTTTCCATTGACACTGCTGGTCGTGAATTAAGGCAACTATTTCCGCCATATTCACCGCAAGCCGCTGAGCCTAAACGCCACTTTTCCTATAATACCCACAAGCTGGCCCGCAACTAGTTTTGTAGTTACAAAAACATAATTTTTAAGATATTTTGTGGATCTGGTTCTTGTGTCATTAGGATTGGAAAACACTTTCCTGTATCATATTTCCAACTCCAATCTTCCCTTGAAATATCTTGGTTTCCCAGCCACAACTGTGTTTGCAAATACACGTGTTTTAAATGTTGTTCTGCTGGATCCATCGTAGGGCACAATTACGCTAAATTAACGCTACTTTTTTAGTAGACGCCTTAATAAAAGAATTAAACCCAAAATTCAAAATGTTTTTGTTTAAAAAATATATGTATTGTATTGTCTAACCTCATTTACCTTGCGGTAGATGAATAATAAAAAACTTTCAATCACTTAAACATTTCTGTAAGAGTTTAAGCAGTTACCTTTCTTTGCACCATACATTGCAAGCATACATTTTATACCAAATTTTTTTTATATAAATTTTTGCAGTCTTTTGCAAATCACTGCTATTTTCAAATATTTTGACAAATTTATTCTTTCCTGAACATAGCCTTTGCTTCATTTACTAGGACTTATCCATGTGGATGTGCCGGTCCTATTCATCTTGTTCATCCTTATACATCTTCAATATATTAAATTATATTCAAAAGCCATAATCTGCACCTTGACACCAAAACTCGCATGCTAAGATGCTACATTTTTCCCATCTTCCTCTATGGGGTCGACTCCTGGACACTTAACGAAACAATCACAAAAAAAATTGAAGCCTTTGAAATGTGGTTCTACCTGAGAATATTGCGGATATTCTGGAAAGACCGTGTAATAAATATTAAAGTCCTAGAGAGAATAAAAAAAAGTAAAGAGATCATGGACAACACCAAGATACGCAAATTCCAATACTTCGGACAAATAATGAGGAATGAGAATAAGTACATCCTACTACAATCTATTATACAATGCAAGATATATGGCAAACGTGGACCAGGACACGGAAGAATATCTTGGTTGCAAAACCTAAGGGCGTGGTATGGGAAATCATCCAATGAGTTATATAGGATTGCAACCAATAAAGTGAAGATAGCCGTGTTAATGGCAAACATACGAAATCTGATAAGCACCTGAACAAGAAGAAGAAGAAGATTCTTTCTTCTGTTAAAACATGCTGAAGTGTTACATCCAGTTAAAGCATGTACAGAAAGAACATGCTCACTACAATTTATTGGGATGCGCAAATTGCAGGCTTTTAGAAGAAGATATATTTTTATTTTCTTTATTTTTGGCAGGTTTTAAAAAATATATATCTTAATCAGCATGAAACTAAAGCTGTTAATATAAGTAATACGTCTATATTCTCTGATACTACGACTATGTTGATGCATTGAGAGCATTGTAACTATTAACCGATCAGCATCACTTTCAGCTTGAGAGCAAAGATATTATTTGCAGGTGTTTCTTTTAAAAAATTAATAAAACGACATGAAAGACATTTGCCAGAATTTTTTCTTGATACAACTTTAAAAACCTGTCTCTTTCAAATCGAATATCTGATGAAGTTTTCGTTTTTAGACGTCGGTCTCTTTCAGCAGATTTTATTCTATGTTTCTGATAATAGACAAAAACACTTGTTTTTTTCATAATTACGTACAAGAAAATTAATATATCTAAAATTGCACCATACTGTTAAACAAGTTGCCATTTTTTTTATGTAATAACATTCCTCCGTCGGTCACAAACACAAAAATCTTTTAATTCAGAAATATCTTTCGGAAATTGTACAAAGAGGTCGTAGAAAACACATTTTTAGGCGTTGAAATTTATATGTATTCGTATGTTATATGTAAATGTATTTAATCTATTTAAATTTGAGTTAATTTAACAATTCAGAATTTTATTTGTATATAATGTTTATTAAATAATAATAATAATCGTACACAATAAAAATTAACCTTTTAATGCTATATTTATAATTACTGTGTCCAAAATCCCTAGATATGAGGCAACGTGAGAAATTCAGAAATGAAGCTATTTTGCCGCTTTAAAGAAGTTATTTTTCATTTTTGATAAATTTTAACGTAAAATTTGAAATCAGCGACCCAAAAAATCCTAAGTATAGCTAAAAACTAAAGCCCGAATAAAAAAAATTAAGCTTTTTTGCCATGTTGGATCCGCCATTTTTTATTTTAGTTAAGTTTTTATGTTAAATTCGTAATCAGCAACCCCAAAAACCCCTAGGCATCGAATAAAAATTTAAAAAAAAATAAAATAAAAAATTAGACCTTCGACGCCATTTTTGTTTTTAGACCAATTTTGAGGCCAGATTCGTAATCTGTGAACCCAAAAACCTTATGTTGTCAAATGTCAGGCAATGGTTTAAATAAATAAAAAAGTTATATATTTTTTTAAATTAAGATTATATTAAAAAACACTTATTTGTTAATGACAATTGAAAAACTAAAAAGCACACCCTCTCACCTATGGGGAATTTTTCTATAGACTTTTTCCGAAATAATAAAAAAAATATGTTCAAAATCGGTTTTGAGTCAACGAAGTTAGAACTTTTTTCCTTTAGTAAATGGACTAATAGAGAGTTTCTGATACGCTCAAATATTTCGGGGCTTCCACGGATATTATTTGCTGCTTGAAATTTAAAGGGCGGATAGGCTTTGAAACTATTCATTACATTGTTTTAATTAAACGTCAACATTTATTGTGTTTTCAAAGCCTACCTGATATTTTATTTTCATGCAAGAGTCAGGGTGAAGCATTTTTCATCATCTTTAGATGGCTGTAACTCCTCAGAAGTGGTCTTTTGTATATAGGTAATTTTGGTTAAATCGCTTTATTTTGAGCTCTAGTATATATCATTACTTTTTCCCACACATTTTAGAGCACCCTATATATACCTATGTATACAGGTTGTCCGAAATCCGTTTTGAACATAGGAAATTAATGAGTGCGACAAGGAAAACATAAAGAAAATGAGTAGCAGAACAAAGACAGAACGTAATCATGGCTAGCTAAATTTTTAAACTAAAATTAAGTCAAGGAAACAAACAAACACAAATATTTTAGTTTTTGTTAAGAGTATAAAGTGAGGTTTAAATATACTATTGTTTACTATTCACATAATTATTTTAATTATTTAAACCTCACTTTATACTCTTGATGACAGACAAAATATTTGACAAAGGTGTTTTTGTTTCATTGACTTAATTTTAGTTTAAAAATTTAGCTAGCCATGATTACGTTATATCTTTGTCCTGATACTCATTTTGTTTATGACTTCCTTGTCGCACTCATTAATTTCCTATGTTCAAAACGGATTTCGGACAATCTGTATATGGCTCCGTTGCGTTGACCAGAAACTGTGACATTTAGACTAGTAATTATTTTAGATCATTATGTTTATTGGCTGCATGTGGCGTACTGAAGATTTTATTAAAGTATCATATTATTGACTATTATTATACATACATTTTATTATGATTGTGTGTGTTTTAGTAACTGCAAACTGATCTATGACGTAATTATAATATTTATTGTATTTAATATTAGTGTGATTTTAATTATACTTTGAGTTTATGGGTTCTCGTTTCAATCTGAGCACATTTGATGTATAAAGACCCATTGGAATAAATGTAAGTGTTTGTAATGAACCCTTGCCGTCTTTATTATTAGCTAACCGGCCCGCCAAATGTGCCCATGTAATAGCGATGATTTTATTTTGCCATACATTTTGTATCAGCCTTCATTTCAAATGCTTTCATAGAAATGTTGGCGATTAGAGATAATAGTAATAAACCCATAGTCAATTCTTCGACATTTTTCTATATTTTGTCATTCTAAGTAAAATAATTATTTTACACATATATTTAATAAGTTCTATTTCTGTTCTAAGTCTGTAGACTGTAGATCTGTTAGCGGCACTTTTATAACGCCATAACTAAATAATATGTAATCTTTGTTTAATTTCTGGACGTAGACTACCGAATCTTTGATAAAGGAGACTGTTTTACTACTTACAGGTCGTAGTGCACTAATCAAATGCTTTTCCAAAGTATGCGGGAGAGCATTAATCGTCTTGCGGAACGTTGGTCTGTATGGGTTCACAAACAGCAAAAATATAAAGTTTGCCTGGACATCGTTCACGAGATGCGCTAACAACATGGATTAAAACATGTGTGGTTTGCGGGGGTTCACAAGCCTACTTCTTCTCTTCTTCCTTCTTCAGAGTTTACGCAGAAATGTTTGTTCCGTCCTCATCTGTCCATGTCTCTCAACCTTTCTTGAATATTTTTATGCTTCTTCTTCCGTTTGGTGTATAGTTCAATACTTGTTTACGATATTTGTGTTCTTCTGTTTTTTTCTATGTGCCCCCTAAATCGTCTTCTGTAATTTATATTGCATCATTTATGTACGAGGGGAAGTAGAAAAATTATCTACCTAGCCATGATAGAAACAATTGATAAGCTTCAGCTTGTAATGTCAAACAGTGACAAGTCTTTCATTGTTGCATGAAAGATTTGATTCATATCCGCCAGTAATTTTATATTTTGTGGAGTGTTTTGTGTCTAAAAATGAGTCTTTTGAAATTAGAGCATCGAAGTGTAATACAATTCCTTACAAAGGAAGGCAACAATCCGAAAAAGATTCGCGAACGAATGATTGCGGTGTATGGAGACGATATTCCGTCATATTTCACAATTAAATTTTGGTCAAAACAATTTCGGTGGGGACGGGAATCTATAGAAGATGATCTCAGAAGTGGAAGACCTGCAGAAGCGACAAATGTTGAAATGTGCAAGAAAGTGGAAGCCATGGTTCTTGAGGATCGCCGTCTTCACCATTGCTACAGCATTAGAAATATCCGAACCTAGCGTTGTGACAATATTGCACGACAAACTGGGCATGAGTAAAGTTTCAGCAAGGTGGTTTCCCAGATTATTGTCTCCTTAGCAAAAGCTGCGTAGACAGCAAATTTGTAGAAACAATTTGGAATCTTTGGAAGCGGACCCCGACTTCTTAATGCGGATAGTGACTGGTGATGAGACTTGAGTACATCACTGGGACCCTGAGACGAAATTAGAGTCCATGCAATGGGTGCATAAGGGGTCTCCTCCCCCAAAGAAGGCCCGCACGCAATCGTCAGCTGGAAAACTCTTGGCAACCATCTTTTGGGACATGCAAGGTATTCTTTTGATTGACTATATGCCTAAAGGCTCTACAATCACTGCAGAGGTTTATGGTAACATCCTCAAAAAGCTGCGTACAGCTATTGGCAAAGAACGTCCAAATTTATCACAAGGTGAATCGAGCATTCTTCATGACAGCGCGACCGTGCATAAGGCCGCCAAAATCAAACCAATTCTGCAGGAATGCCGCTTTATTGAGCTAAACCATCCACCTTATAATCCGGATCTGGCACCGTCCGACTTCTATCTATTCAGAAACCTAAAAAAGAATCTCAGAGGGCGTCGTTTTTAAACAGACGAGCATTTCAAGGAGGCAGTCAAGGACTATTTTGAGACACAGGAAGAATTTTTTTTCAACGGGCATTAACTCTTTGAAGGAGAAATGGCATAAGTGCGCTGAAGTTGGGGGAGATTATATTGAAAAATAAAATTATTTAAAGACCGTATGTAATTCGTTTCGTAGTTAGGTAGATAACTTTTCTAGTTCCCCTCGTATGTCCTTTCGTATCATCTTATTTCTTATTTGATCTTTTAAAGTGGCTCATTGAGTTCGTCTTATGAATCTTATTTCCAAGGCTTGTGTATTTGAGTAATCCTTTTAGGTAAAGATAAAGACACAGTTTTCACTATCATATAACAGACCTTGAGTTGACATTGTTTTTAGTGATGGGCTTATTCGAATGAAAAATAACCGGTTATCCGGTTATTGAAATAACCTATGTAACTCGGTTTTCGTTCGAAGTATTCGAATGAAAAATAACCTCATCTTGATACGTACTACGTGCCGTATCTCAGCGACCTGCGAGTGATCGAAATTATGTAAATAATACAGTCATTCATAACCATAAGCAAGGCAGATTGTACTGATTGACCCAAGTGAGGCTCGCGGCTGCTTGTTGATGTTATTAACACATTTGAGACTACTTGGTATTAATTTATAACGGCCTAAATTTTTGCTTCGAAACGCGGTTGATTATGCCTAATAAGGGATAAACAGAAAGCGAAATAAGATTTTCCAATATCGTAACAGATTTATATTTAATTTTTAATAACGGAGCAGTCGATGCCCATATGATATGAACGTGGGACAAGAAGTGGATTTCGATATTTAAAATTTTAAGTGTGCGTCCTTAGAACGGCGGAAGACTGAACGTAGATAAATTATGGATTCTAAAATATACCAGTATGATGTGCACGCGAAAAGGGAAGGGTGGCTACTAGAGAATTTTAGGAACTAAAAATAGATTCAATAAATACTTTGTATTCGCATATTTATAATTTCTTTATGATTAGTATTGATATAGCTATTCTCAATAGTTTAAACTCCTTAGAAATCAAATAAAAATCATTTATACAATTATTATAATTAACGATTAACTGAGTTCCTCTGCTATCTGCAAGTTACGGTGCCGATACAGATGACGGTGAACTGCCAACCGGCAAACCGCCAACCGGCAAACCGGCGAAATCGAAACGAATCGAGAGCCAAAATTTATTCGAATGATTATTCAAATAATCATTCGGTTATTAATATCATTCGAATGCAAATAATTCGGTTATGAAAATTGTCCGGTTATGCCCATCACTAATTGTTTTATAGAATCTTATTCTGGTTTACCTGGTTGTTGATTAACTGAGTGCTCTGTGTCTCTGCCGCACATGAATTGAAATTGGAGTACAATTTATTATTTATAGCTTTATCGCATTCATATGTTATCTCGTGGTCTAGATATTGGAAATGCGATTTGTTCTAAGGTTTTATCGCCAAGCACAATTTTGCTTCTTATTGGCTCATTTCCTATGAAGGCGAGAACCGTTGTTGTTTGCTATCTTGAGGTCGAAATCTACGCATATTTGTTTCAACCTATATAAATCTTTGTAGGGCATTTTCATTCTAGTTTATTGTTATAACGTCGTCCGCGAAAAGTAGAGAGCGCATTTGTATATTTTGATGTATTTTCCTTTCTGTATTGTTACGAATATTGTTTACAACCCTCCAGTACAAATAGTTACTACAAAAATACTTTTTTAGATTCGCAAGGTGTAAAGTATACAAAGCGAAAAATAAACGATGCGGGCCAACCCATTATTCAACGAACTGCGCCAATGTCCCTTTTATTTCTCTATATTTAGAAAGAGATCGTTTCCTGATACTTAGAGCCTGTAAAGTAAGCTTTATGAAATATTTATAATATTAAATAAAAGAGTGGAAAAGTGAAAAATCGATATGTGTTTTATGTTGCTGCTATTTTAATAATACAAGTTTTAGCCTGGATAAACTGACAAATGTAGAATTCAAATTAATTATAGTATAATACAAATGTGGTGTCGTTTTTACGAAGGCTATAAATAATTTAAGTAATGTAAATGTAAATATGCGGGATACGTATAATAGTGAAGTAATGATGCCGATGTTTGCAAAACCTGGTGTGACGGTGCGTCATTATCAAAAGGAAGTGCAGCCATTACCGGTATCAGCAACTACTAAACATAGCGTCAATCGATTGTAATAGGAGTAATGTATGGCGTTAGTGTGAGTGAGAGTTTCACCCTCATGGTGTTCACTTATTGTTGATGCTTGCTAATATTACACTCACAACACGTTTGCCAGCACTCCTTTAACTATGAATCCTTGTATCAATGCAATCTGCCTTTTAAAAAAATCATATTTTTGGTATTACTAAATCTGCAAACTTGTCTCAAGAGTTGAATTGAGATTGAACTCCTGTAACCACCTACAGTACTTTAAAAATATCTTTTAAAATTGTAAATAGAGAGCAGTTTTATAAAATATACTTCAAGAATACGATATCTAGAAAGATGCCACTCCAGAAACTGGTTTAATAACGAAAAGTAATATCAATAATTGTATAAAAAGTCGCCAGACAAAAAATCAATCGATTTGTTCTTTTAGGGTGCGTTAAAAGATAGACTCTATTTTGAACCATTAAACACAAGATGGGAACTGCGCCAATGAACATTAGCTGGGAAATGCAAATTCTTTTTTTATAAGAACACGTTGTTGCGTCCAGCAACTTACAAAAAAAATGTTCGAGCATTTATTGCAAACTTACGTATTCTTCGTTTTGAAATATAATTATTTTTTTTGTTTATTAATAATGCTTAAATATATAGAATATTAATGTGGTGTGTTGATGATAAAGCGATAATTTTATTTTTATGTACAATAGCTGCGATATCAAAAAGATGTAATTATATGTCGAATTTTATTTAACTACTTAGTCTGCCATTAGGTTTAACTAACTAATTATGCACATTTATGAGACTCTCACTCAAATTATTGTAACGATACAGTATTCAGTAAAAGGTTACTCTTGCAACAATATGAAACCATTCGATCTGAATTCAAAATATCTCAGAGTTTGAAAATTAAATACTTTAACGTGGGTTCGCCCAAAAAAACAACTTGTTGGTTAATTGAGAACACTAAAATTAAATGCAAACAACTCATAAGCCAATAAAAAAGTACAAGAAAATTCTACCTTATCGTAGTATCTTATTATCAAATAACAATCATTTCACAATCTTAAACATAACCATACTAATATAATGTTGTAAGTGTGATTATTTTTAATGAATAATATATTGTCGCCGATGTAATAATATTTGACAACTATTTACAAAGTATTCAAACACATTTCTTAATTGGAAGTATTTACTTTGGTTCTTAATATTAAAAATAATATGTTTTATTAACTATCATCATTTTAAATAAATTGAGCAATTTAATTAATTCTCAATTTTATTGCAATTTGTCATCTCAATCTTCTGTAGAGAACTATCATTCAACAGCAAACCGGGATTGCCTAACTGACACATTATTGATGCAATGAAACCAGAATTTGTTGAATTACTTAACCTTTCAGTAGTTGCCATTTCAGAATATATTATATATACAGAGTGTCTCGCCAAGTTACCCCTGCACTTAAGGAGCATGTTCTTGAGATCATTTCAAGCAAAAAAGTTTATATGAACATGTGTCCTATTTTCAGTAACTACTCATTCTGCCATCATAAGCAAGAAGGCAGTATCTACAAAAAACGCGTTTCGTGATAAATGGCGAAACGTAACTTATTGATATTTTATCACCGTGCGGTACATAACCGTGGATTTTTTGTATTATAAGTATGCATTTAGTTGTGTTTTATATAAAAAAAAAACAATATTCACCATTTATATCAAAAATAAAGAAATTGTAGCGAAAAAATGTAGATACCGCCTTTTGACTTAAAATTGCAACAATCAACCGAACACTAAATACAGATTGAAAAAGCGGCATCTACTTGACAATGTTGTATAATGGAAGACTTGATACTATTAATTTAATGAAACGGCAGTGGGCCCTATCTGAACATTTGCGACCACGAAAACAGACAATAAAGGCGGTATCTAACAAAACAAAAGAAGAAGGCGGTTTCTACACGCAGATACTGCTTTTCACTTTTGCATTTTGCATATGACGCCTTCTTGCGCTTTATAAGTAACAACATTTCTGTAGATACCGCCTTTTTTCATCTGAAAATGATAGTTACAGTGCAGATATCGATTTGTTACTTATCTAAAATGATTGGAATTTTGTACCAATTCCAACGATATCAATAACTCAATTTCGGTTTGTTTGTAGATACCGCCTTCTTGCTTATAACGGCAGTATTGAGCTATACACATTTCAAACTAAATTAATCTTAATAGTAATTTACGTTACGAGACCGGAAAGTAGTGTTTTGCAGGTCGAACCAAGTAGATTTCAAATTTGGGGAGCTCACGGTTTTCTGTATTTCTTAGGTAATCTTCAAAATGTCGCTATAATAAAGGAAACAAATTGTTATTCTTCCTGTAATTCATCTTTGATCGGCATACCTGAAAATCAGCGCGTATGCAGGTTTATTACCGACATCGGGGTACAACGCCAACTCTTTTTACTGCAACGTTTCATGCTCTCAAAGAAAGTAGATGTCTTCCAAGTGTTAGCATTCAGGATATTGCTGAGCAGCAGTTGTTGAATTATAGCTCATGGTTTTCTGTATTTCTTAGGTAATCTTCAAAATGTCGCTATAATAAAGGAAACAAATTGTTATTCCTCGTGTAATCCTTCGTTCATCGGCATACCTGAAAATCAGCCCGTATGCAGGGTACAACGCCAACTCTGTGGTATATTTTCAGTGCAATCAAAGCGATGAACAACAATTTGCAAAAGTTTCGTAGTCAAAATAATTTATAGGTTATGTGTAAACATCAGAGTCAGAGACACATTTAATATGCTTAAAACTTACGGCGTCAATATTTCTTTTCTTCGGCCGTTGGTTGCATTCAGTAACTCTCATTATTATTAACCAAAATTCACTTGCCATTGAAGCTGTGTCAACAGTTTTAAAAAACACAAGTAATAGGCATAACAAGTAATTGTTTGCTGTGATAATATCGCTATTAAAAGTACTGGGAAGTTTGTTTACAAAAACCCGAAAATAGAAATGATTGATTGCAACTGTGGTACTTTTAGTTGTGTAAACACGGCCTGTAGTTTTGTGCTTTATTTAATAGGTATGATTATGAAACGATTAATTATTGCTGTGTGCGCATCGAGGTACGCAATTGGTCAGAAATGCAAACAATTTGAATTTAATGACGTTTGTCATTTCTGACCAATCACGTACTTCGATGCCTACACAGCAATAGTTGATCGCCTAATAATTTTCAAATCTTAATTTGGCTATGTCTGATAGTTGGTGATAAACACTGTAGACATATTCTATGCAATCCAGGTTTTCTGCAGTAACATTCTGGAGAGTGTTTGCTAAATACCTATTTAATAATAACTGGTATCTCAAAATGAGCCGTCGCGTCATTTTAAATTTACTGTATTTTTTTTGTGACGAACATAGCTTACTAAAACTTTAACAGTTATCAAAGGGAAACATGGAGTTTCGTCATGGAGAGATACACGAACAAGCAAAACGTAGAAGTTGTAAAAATTCACTACATAGATGGTGAGAATTTTGCTATGACGGTTCCCAATGTCTCCACATTATTTAGTCATCATGCCGCACCGTCTCACAGCACTGTGGTGGAATTAATCCATAAATGTGGTTCAGTTCAGAACACTTTGGGTTTTTTTAAAGATAAAGTGTACGCCAATGATCCACAGACCATTCAACACCTGTAGAGAGCAATTCGACATAATACTGAAGAAAGTAATCCACAATTATGCCAAAAGGTCATCGAAAATGTCATTAAAAAAGTCAACATTTGCCAAAAAAAGTCGAGGAAGCCATTTTATGGATACTATTTTCTATACATAACCTCCATGTCTGTACTCTATGTTTGAATAAAAGGATTAGCACTTTTCCACTAAATAATGCGTTTTATTAAAAATTTTAAATGACGGCTCATTTTGGGACACCCGTTATATAAATAATATTCACATATAATCTCATAAGAGCATTAATTCTTTCCGGAAATTTTTTTGAGTGCGTTTCAACAACGTCGTATTAATTTGCCCGAGCGGGACGCGAGGGCAAATTAGGTCGTTGTTGGATGCACGAAAATAATTTCCGGATATGAATTAATGCTCGAATGCAGATTCGGTAAGAAAATCGTAACGACACAAACACTAAAAAGAAGTAATGTCTACCTACAAAAAATTTCCAAGAAATTTTTGTATTGTCTTGGTTACGTCTCGTGAACTAATTTTTCTATTGGTCATTAATGAGTGTCGTACGATTTTCCTTTAAATATTTGTCTGTTGACTATTTATTTTATGTATCATATATTATTTTTACTGAATATTTTTTATTTTACTAAACATTTTTTATAGTGCGGTCCCTTAATTTTATTTACTAGAAATTAGGTTTCTTTACTGAACCTAATTACTGATTTTAATGTTATAATATTCTTTATATAATAATGTTGCCTTGCGTTATTGAAAATTAAACTTCTTACTGTCCCTGTGATTTTTTAAACGAAACATTTATTATTTGTACTGAACACTCCATATTTTTCCTGAACTTGTAATGGGTACGGTTCATATCGCTGCAATATTTTTGTATATACATATTATAGTTTAAATTTAAGTCGTTTGTGCGTGCGCATAACGCGGTGAGTTGGAATTCTGCGGTGGTCAAACTTCGGGGGTGCAGAGGACAAGGGTGATAGCGGCAGATGCAAGAGGTCAGAGGGTGAGAAGCTGGCATCCCGTGTGGGGTGTGTACGTTAATTGTGTCACCCGACGTGATCCTTTGCTTCGACGCGAAGGCAAACGAAGCCAGTGTGAGAAGGTGAACAAATTACAGCAGTGACGATAGCCCATTTTGGTCCAAGGAATTAATTGGCATCAAAATCCAAGAGCAACCTGCAAAGACGCCAAGGGTGGACGCGACCACAGCCACATATGTTCCCGTTCCCGCCATCATCTGCCTAGCCCAGCCTTTGAAATTTTAACAACGGCACCGTAAGCGAGCTAAGTGGACAATACAGTGGTTAGTGCCTATACTTTAAAAACTAATATAGCGTAAAAGTAGATTACTAATCCTTAATTAAGTAGATTAGTATAATATTAGCTAACTATTAGGGAATTAGGGTCGTTATATGTATACCATAATTGGTACATTTTATAAATTTTTAAGCGTAAAGGCTTTGTATTTATTGCTGTCTCCCATCGTCCCATTGCAGTAACCTGAATCGCTCTGAGTGTGGTCTCAGATGCCGAAAGTGAGCTAGCAGCCGAGGTAATTAATTATAAACAAATTTAAAGTAAATTAAATTAAATAAGGAAAGCAGGTAGCTATCAAAAAGCACCGCTACAAACTTCTATATTTTTTACTGAAGATTTATTATTTTACTGGGCGCTTATTGTTTTTCTACTGACTGTCTACTATTTTTACCAAAAGATTATTATTTTACTAAACATCTATTATTTTACTAAACATTTGTAATTGTTACTGAACGTTTAACATTTTTACTGTGCATTTATTATTTTTTATTGTCTTACAAAACATATATTAATTTTACTTGACGCTTATTATTTCTACTGGAGTAAACGTACTTGATGTTTTAATAAAATACTGTGCATTTAATTTGTTGCCGTTTTAAAATGCTTATTTGACTCTTTGAATGCCTTAACCACTAAACTTAATGAAGGCTGATCTGATTCTAGTAATGTCATATAATTTACTATGGGCATTAATATTTCCCTAACTGTATCCAACAGATTTCTCGTGTATTGCCATAGCTTGCAAAACGTATTTAGCTTCCATTATACTGTTTATACAATATTAAATATTTACAGGATTTCTTCTGTTGTAACTGTATTTCTCTAAATTTTTTTCTAGCTCAGCCAAGCTCTTTACAGAATTGATAACTTGATATCTCCAATTAATAAATTTAATGTGTGAGATACACAACCATAAGTTGTTAGGTATATGTGGATATTTGGATTCAATCATATAACGAGCTTTTGCCATAGCACTGGCATTATCGGTTACTACCACAAGAATTTTGTATTGTCCTAGTTTTAAGATAGCATCTTCTAATATACTAAATATATATTCTGCAGTATGCCCTTCAGCTTTTGTGATAAATGTTTGATATAAAACGGGTTCTGGTGTATTTACTATAATATTGGAAATTTCCCCATTTCTGTTGTTTGACCAGCCATGCATTGGAATAGCAAACGCCGAAGCATTTTGGATTTGACGTTAGTCTTTGTATTTCTTGAAATAACAAATGAGTAGTTAATTGTTGGGCAATTTAAAAGATGGTCCTAGAGCTTTAAAGACAATTATTCAATGCTTACTCTCTGTAAATATTAATGTCGTATTTGTTGCATAAATAGCACGGACAAGTAGTACATTGAAAACTTTTCATTTTCTGTTGGTTTCATGCTGTCCACGAAAGAGAGAAATGGATTAGAATTATTAGATGTAGATGTATTGGGTCGACTGACAATTTCAGAACTCTGATCAGTGGCAAGCTCAACATCATTAGTTGATCTATAAACGGGGATTTATTTGCTGTAGCTGTAACAACAATTATTTACGTATAAAGGCCCGGAAGAGTAAGATTACGCCCGCAGCCAAAATTTGAGGTCCGACGGAGAAGGGTTTTTATTTGGCTAAAGGCGTAATCTACTTCCGGTCTGAGGTACGTACGTTTTACGCACAACTGCATGGAACAAACACTTAGAATAAATTTAGTTTTTTTAATGTCAAAAATTGCAACCACAGCCGGACGGTAAAGTTCATATAAAGGAGGTATTGATTTTCTTAGACTCAAGAAACATATAAATGACAGTGCAGATTGAATGCATAAGCTCAAGGGTAACTTATGTTATATCAGACGTAAATACCAGATGTAAGCTCAAAGTCGGTCAAGTATCTGCACCACCAGTAACTCACAATGATGACGGATTGAGAATTTTGGCAATGAGCTAAACACCAACTTCGTATAGCTTTATTGTTCAGTGCTAAGCTTAACTTCATAGAAAATGGCATTTACACTGCAATCGGCTACCATGGCTACGGTAATATAAATAATACGTATTTTTCCAAATAGTTTTAAAACTATAGAAATTGCATGAGATACCTTCGAGGGCCCATTAGCTGCAATGAAGACGGCATGGGTTCTTTGATCTTGAAAACCAATATAAAATTTTAAAAGAGGATAATGAGCTTTGAATACACCAATATGACGTGTTATAGCGTTATAGTCAATGGTGGTAAAAATAAAGTACTACTATGAAAAATTGCTCATAGACCGAATTAGGGCTGATAAGTTAAACTTCGGTTTCCCAATAAATACGGGTAAGCTAATTCGCCATCCTGACGTGTAATTTCTTTTTTAAAAGTGTCGGCGTCGTCTTCAAATAAAATCCACATAATAGCAAGTGCAACCAAATCCCAGCCCCAAATTTGCACAACGCGCACAAAAAAAAACATGCCAATGGAGCGAAGACACAGCATTTGTTCTCTTTAAAAGTCGACAAGCAAGAGACACAGAAATTTAACAAACGGCCAGAGGCGCATAACATTTGGGCTCTTACAGTTAAAAAAAGGTCAAGGCGAAAATCACGGAGCGAATAAGGCATTATCAACAAGAAATAGAAATCGGCCTTGGATGTTTGGCTAACATGGCAGTACATGCATATGAGATAAGTATTGAAGAGTTAAACAAAAAATGCTAAAATCCATAAAATATACGAGGGAAAATGCTGTTGTAGGTACAATAAAGGTAAGTCAAAGTTAAATGAAAATACGAAACATCGCGTCGCCTGGAGCAAATGAGGGAAAAAACAGAAATACGACAAAAAGATCGAAGAACTACTGCTCCCCAAGGAAAATATTTCAGTAGCAATCAAAAGAGATTTAAGGTAGTGTAATACTGAAAAAATAACGAAAGCTATAAGAACATAGAAACTCTTAAAAAAAGACACATACCACAGGTAAGTTCTCAAATAACAGGGAAAAACAACTTAAAATAGAGATGACAATTTTCCTTGGCAGTTATGAAAAACAAGAAAAGGCCGGGTGAACGCAGACTAGTAACAAAATCGATCGAGGCATGTGGGGCCACCACTGATGAAAGATATCGGGAAGAAAAATACACCATCTAGAATAATGCACATATTCTGATAAACCTCTGATCAACCTCTACGTACGTACATAACAAAATCTTTAACATATAGAGTAGACTTCTTTCAGTCGAAAGAGCAGGCTAAATATAGAGGTGGGTATAGAACAATGCCCCTTTATAGGTCATAAAAGTTCTTCTGGAAAGATCCGTTGAATACAATAATTTATTTGTTATGATCTTCGTAAACTGTGAATATGCTTTTTATACTGTCAGTTGTCAGTGAACAAAAATTGTTAGAAGCGTTAATTTGTAACAGGCTATCTGGATCCTTTGTCTATAATGCTTATTTTCGCACTTAAAAGTAAGAGCCACCTTGTATTTTTTATGTTTTACGATTGTAAATTATATAACTAATGTATTTTATGTGAACTATTGTTCACAAAGCCGCAGCCGGTCCTAAACTGAAAGTGTATTGTGAATCTTAATTTACGTGTGTGCTGCAATAAATGCACGTCCAGGCCTGTCCGCAGGATGAAGAGAAACTTTAACGTCGAAGCATCTTATGTTGGCGTTTTCAAATTCAACATTAGTCGCACGCCAGCATCAGCGGGTAGGGCCCTTTCTGTGACTCAGAGGTGCATTGTGCAAATTAAGTAAAATCGGCGTGAGCCCTGCACTAAATCATTCGCTGCATACACTTTTAAAGTGCGACGAACAATCGTTTACGAATTAAGGCATCTTCAAAGAATATGAGGTAAGCATGCAAATTATACAACATCCAAAGGGTGTTCTTTCAAACGTTTCGAAAACTTCGTGACGTCAGTCAAACGAACGCTGGCAAACGCGACCAGGGTCGGCGTTAATACTGGACCGTGTTAAGACATTTTAACATTTGCATTCTTTTAAAAAACAATTATTTCAATGTTATTTTGATACGTTTTTATTGACGTTTCAAAGATGGATTTGAATGTATACATGTGAGTAGACCCAGCTATTTTGTATGTATTTTTTGTAATTGTGTTAGTATGTGTTTTTTTTATATTTTGATATCCTTTTATTTATGTTCTAAAGTCAATAGATTATGTGAAATAATAGGCTTTGTTCTGCATATGTTTCAAGTCAATTTCAGCCTGACCAACACTAAAAAAGAACAAATTCCTGTTTTAGAAAATGGTAGTCTTTTAGAAGCCGCGAACTGAGTTATTAGGAGAGTCTCGTGCATTCACTGAGCTAGCTGAAAGATAAAAAGGGCAAATAATTATTTAGCTATTAAGGCGTACCAGACGTATTGTTCAAATTTAAAGTAATGCGTCAGGGTAAAACCCCATGTACCGTTAAAAGCGGAATGAACAATTGACAGCATTACATTAAATTAATCAGAGGTATCTATAAAAATGCTCCAAGATTACATATAAAGACTTAATCCAATTTCGCATAGAAAGAGGAGTACCTACGTCAACGAGGCCCACATTTAAAAGTTAAACATTTACTATTGAGTGTTTAAGTATTGGTTTGCTTAATAAATTAACCTGTTAACTTTTTTATTTGTTGACTGTCTCGAACATAGCTCAAGATAAGTATGAACTTCGTTTTTTCTTTTAATTTTGCACCTAACCGTAAGAAAAAATATGAATTTTTATTTTCTGGTTTTCTCAACCTCGTGTAAGGTATTTTTCAAGCAATACGTGTTTTAAAAAACACACAATTTAGTGTTATTTTACAATATTCTAGTCTCTATTGCATGAATATCTACATTTTTATATACAACTCTGTAACATGAGTTTATTTTTCCCACTTCAACGTATGAATAAAGTCAGTGGACCCAGTCGAATCACGTGCACACATAAACCTTGAATTTACTCATAAAATTGTAAATTTAATTACTAAAATTAGGACGGCGCGGCAGCAATTTTCGAATTTGTGGAGCAGCTGAGTGCGCTTTCCGCCCGTCGGCGTCGTGTGCGTTATGCGCAGGTTATAGTTCAATAACACTATTCAAATTGTTATGTAGTTAACTTTCCTGACCTTTTTTGTCAAAAGTTATTAATAATGCATGAAGGCGCGCCGCGCCGACTTATCACACAAGGAAAGTGGGTTACATGTCGCTCATGCTCGCACTCGCTGCTCCACTTTGCTCTTAAAATGCTTTGTACTCGGGCTGCAGCTAGAATTTAATAATTAGCGTTAATGCGCGATCGGACCGGACTAGCGGAACCAATTAGGGCGATGCATTTATAATTTCTAATTTATTGGAGGCACGACGAAACGGAACGTAGTTTCGTCTAATTACTCGGAGTCAGTGTCGTGTCTTATTCTAATTAAACATAAAATATATAGTTGATGCACCTTTTACTAACAAGACTCGTTCCTCAAATTAAAGTAAAGCATAGTAGCTCGTAGATTGTGAGATAAGTCTAAAGCAATTTTGAAATGTTAAGCCAATACTATCTTGTACCTCAAAAATGGAAGTATTTCATTAGCAGCAGGCAATATTTTTAGGATAGAAGAATGCTATCTGTATTTCTATTGCAGCTTGCATAAGCTTTACATTTTGAAGGCTGCTAACGTTACATATGTAGGTACATCTTATAAAAGGCTAACACCAACGTCATCATTGCTAGCAGGTACCTCCCATTTTAGAACTGCAGAAAAACATTTGAAAAAAGTGATTCTGTACTTTTTTCTCTTGGCACCCCTGAGAGTCTAGTCCACCACATCAGTGTGACCTCTCAAAAATTAAAAAATAATCATTCCAGTTTTACAATTCTTTAAGCTTCATATCTATGCATAGGAAAGAAACACTTATTAGTATTTTAAATTTTAAATTATTTGTAAAAAATTGGGATCATTTCCTGTTGAAAATAATAGAAATATGACAGTCTTGAGATCGAGACTAGGCATAGAAACACTAAAAATAATAATTTTTGTATTCATGAAGCCAAGGCCCCTACAAATCAAAGAAAGCATGCCTCAAAATAAATACCTCTAAAACTAAAATGTTAACATCAGTAATAGCCGGCGCATACTAGTTCGCTCCCGCGGTCAGTTTTTGAAAAAGGTCATAGGTAAGTTCGCTCCCGAAGCATAGGTAAGTTCGCTCCCGAGGATTAAAACGTAAATAAGTAGATTACGAGAGATTAAAATTTTACCAATATTTTATTTTACCAATATTTATATTATTACATACAATATTATACATACAAGACATTTAATATAATTTTAATGTGAGCAAAACTCTTGGTAAAAACGATAACTACTCATTTAATGACAATAACAAAACAGGAATAAACTTATATTCAAAATATATCAAATTTAAATTAATTAATTTTTCTTTACATATCTTGACAATTTTTCAAGAAATTGAATTTTTGTAATAGCTCCAGTTTTGAAGCTGGCCAAATGATCTTCAATTAATTTAATTTTTTGCATTTCTACCCTTCTGTATACTTTTTTAATTTTATGAGCACTGTTTATTTTTACATATGTCTCGACTTGAAATTCTTTCAACACTTCAATAAATTGAAAAATATTTGGATGGGCAGCGTAAAACGACCCATTGAATCTGCTGTGGAAAGCTTCACAAGCATTTGTTGATCTCGTCCTTGCTGAAGAATGTTCGGCCCACATTTCTGGCGGGAATAGAGAATCTTCTGATATATATGTTTCCACCAAATAGTTATTAAAAATCTCCAATTTTTTGTCTTGTGGCAAAATTTCCGCAAGATCAAAGCAGAAACAATCTCCCACATCGGCTGGTTGTAAGTAGGGAAGGCCAAATACGAAATTTAAATATTTTCCAATATCTGATTGGGATTTGTAATCTTGAGTAAGTCCTAAGTGCTGAATTTTCCGCCACCTGCAGCAATGGAACAAAATAATTAATTTTTTGATAAAATATAAAAAGTAAGATCTTACCATGACTGGGTTAGATGAAATAAGCAACCCTTAATCACAACGTGTGGAAGTTTTCTTTGGAATGCTAAATGTATTGCCATTTCAAAATCTATGTAAACACATTTTGATGTTAGTGCAATTTCCATTTCTTGTAGCTTGTTGAGAAGAATGTTTAAGCAATTTTCATAAGTTTTTGTTGTTTTATCCGGTAATAGGAAAAATACTAAAGGCATGTAATGACCATTACATATTCCATGTATGGTAAATAATTGGTAGAAAAACTTTGGGCAACATTTAAATGTTCCATCCACATATAAACTTTCTAAAGTGCTTAAAAAGTTCAAGTTTGTCACGCTTGTAAACATCACAATTTTAGAGTTTATATCATTTGTTAGCATGAAATCTTCATTTCTATTGGTTTTTATTTCTAAATTGCTTAAGACTTCTTGAGTGTTTTCTAAGCTAGTTGGTAAGGCTGGTAGAAAGCTTCGTCTATGGTTATAGATATTCTTTCTAATATATTGCATATCAGTTGTTGTGATTGTTTCGACGTCATTATTTAGTAGCACACGGTTAATTATTTTCGACGGCTTTTCACTTACGTTTTCCGCTGCTTTTCTTTTCAAACTGTTGCTCAAAATTTGTCTGTTTAAGACGGCGTTTTCCATCGCCTCATGAGCATGATTCAAATTTGAATCAACCAACATATTTTCGTCACCCACACTTTTTAAAAATGATTTACAGCTCCTTACTATACACTGCCACCGTTTCACATTTCCCGCCAATAATTTATGGAAATTAAATTTATAGGAATTCACCACCAACATAGGTTTTCCTTTTTCACTAATAATTTGGCTTACGTCCATTTTAAATCTTTCTCAACCAAGTGTAAAGAAGAAATGATTTTGTTTATTCCGTACATTTTCTTATATTTATACAGAAAAGTAGGCTCATTACTAACAAGTTTGTTATTGTCATTAAGCGATAACATGGCATGCCATTAACAGGGATTATTTTTGAAAAATATTTGGCGATAATATTAAGCAATAATGTGGATTAACATTAACAGGGGATTATTTCTGCAAAATATTTGGGAGCGAACTTACCTACACCCTTTTCACGTAGGGGGATTAAAAACTGACCGCGGGAGCGAAATAGGTTGCGGCCGTAATAGCGATCCAATAACAATCGATGGAGATCCAATTGAAACCATGACATAGTACGTATACCTTAATGTCAATTTGACGTATCTGTCCTTACCAGGGTACAGACAGATCGTTGTCCCCTCTCACTTTATACTACTTTAGAGTGAGAGGAGACAACTATCTGTCCGTGTTCTGAAAATGAAAAATACGTCAAATTGAAATCAAGGCACGCTCTACGTATACCTAGGTCACAACATTAAGTTGAATAAAGATAACCAATAGGCTGAGATTGCCAGATGAATTCGATTAAGCTGGGTAGCTTTTAGAAAGCTGTCAAACATACTCCGATCAAAGAAGTTCTGAAGAGAACAGAAATCAAAACTATTTGACACATGTACAGTGAGCGCCAAAAAGCATTGGTCAGTTTCAATACCTAATAAAAACCCATACACTTCACCTATGGAATCAATGATAATTTCTTCATAAACAGGAAACTTGAGAGTTTTGTTTCAATGTTTGACATTCTCCGAAACTGACAGTTTGGTGTGCTGTTTCATCGTCAAAGATTGTCGCGGCTTATTTTTTAGAGGAAATTGGTGAAACGGTAACGGTTACATCTCAAAGACATTACATCCTTCAAAGATCTTTTTATCGCAAATAGAGGAGGAGATAGTAAATGAATATTGGTTGTAACAGGACGGTGCTACCAATTGGACCGCAAGAATTAATGCGGATCTCCTACGACAATCGTTTCCAAATAAACTGATTTCTTGCTATGGTGACCTTCCTTGGCCCTCGAGATCGCAGGATATAACCACTCCTGACTTTTTTCTTTGGGATTACTTGAAGAGCAGAGTATTTAAAAGAAAGATAAGAAATCTGGAAAAGCTTAAAATGTTTATTCGAGAAAATATTGAAGCTATACTGCAGGATATGCGGCAACGTCTGTTGAGAGATTTCGGCCGCCGGCCGTTTAAAAGAGTGCATTCAACAAGAGGAGAGTCATTTAACCGACAGCATTTTTCATAAGTGAATCTCCCATTCTTAGTCTTTAAGAAATAGTTTTGATTAACTGTGTAATTTAAGCAAATAAATTGTTATGACAAATTGAAACTGGCCAAAGCTTTTTGGCGCTCACTGTATAATACCTGTTTTAACTTACAGCGCTGAAACCATAACATTTACGCGCAAAAATATTGATAGGCTGCAGAAAGCTCAAAGAGCGGCGGAATGCAGCATGATGAGAGTGAAACTGAAGGACCGGCAACCTAACATATGGATTAGACAACAAATAGGTGTGAGCGACGTGGTAGAATTAGTGGCAATCAAAAAATGCAGTTGGGCGGAGCACATCATGAAGAAAAGCCATGATAGATGGACCAGGAAAGTTGTCGAATGGCGACCCCGACAAACCAAAAGAAGTGTAGAACGACCAATGATATCACAGAGATAGCTGGAAAACTATGGCAGAGAGAAGCACAAGATAGAGAAAAGTGAAAGACTACAGGGGAGACCTATAACCAGCAGGTTGCGTCGCAGAAGCGAAGATTGAAGGAGAAGAGAGCGAAAAAGAGAACATCATTATTGCTGTACTTTTTATTCAAGATTTCACGGCCAAACTTTATGTTAGGGGTACAAATTGTCCAGGAAAGAATTTCGGAGAAAAATTTGGGAACTATTGGTGGGAACTCTAAAATTAACTTTTGTAGCAAAAGACAGTCTGCGATGAAAAGGTTGTGGTAATCCAGGATTAATATTATAAATCGAGTGCAAGGGGTTTGAGAATACCTTACCTTACCCAGTGAAGCTACAGCCCTTGAAGAGCCCCGGTCGCCCCGAGGGGTTTGAGAATACGTGTTGATATACGAAATTATTTGGATTAGATGCTACACATGTTGCATGGGTAGTGAAAGTAGTTCTCTTCTAGCGGATGTGGAGCTTCATTAACGTTGCACTGAAGTTTTGCTGTAGAATTAGCTGTATTAGTATTATTCTGAATTACATTCAGCGGTTTAAGATGAACAAGTTTTGCCGATATGTACACTATTGAGCCATAATCTATTTTATAATTCTATAATTACAATTCTATAATTACTGCTTTATACCGTGTGTTAAAAAAAAACTCATTTGCAGTATGCCATGATCAAATTTAAGTTTGCCGTAACTTGATACCTACCCATTGAAGCAAATAAACTATGTAAAGCGGCGTCTTTTTTACCTACCTACACTTACTGAAATATTACTTTACTTTGCCCTGGGTTCGCTAGCTGATTCAGTCGGTATGCTTATGAGACTCTTTTTTATATTCGCAGAGTGGCAAAGGAAAGCTAATGTTATTTGAGGCCAACCAATATTGTTTAAGACCAGCTCGTGGACACCTGAAATGTTGTACTCACCAAGGTACATATGAATGACCAGAAAAAGCTCAACAGTTTACAATAAAGCATATAATCTTCAAACCAATACACACACAAAAAAATACATATAAGTACATGCAAAATACAGCGCTAACACGCTACATATATGAAAATGGTTCAAACAGATACGTAGAAGTTCCTTAATCGGCGCAAAGTTAAATAGCGTGCACTAATAAACTTATCGCGACGCTGTCCCTTCTTGAAACGTGCCCGTAACCTGATACCGGCCTTTGAAGATAGTGCGGAACGTTGAGATAACGTAACCGTGCCGCTCTATCAGCAGGTAATTCCCCGTGCTAACAAACACAAGGGTAACGGCTCCAGCTGGTGCAATAATATTTCGTTTGCACGGTGATTATGGCTATTAACTAACCTGGCTTTTGAGTGTTTTCCCGATGCTCTAGTCGTCTACTAAGGCAGGTGATTTTCCTATGGAGTCGCAACGATAGTTGTTTTCTGACAACGCTGCAACTGCAGCGGGATTTGGCTGCTCTCGGGCGCTGGCGTCTCTTTCAGAGGCACGATGAGCCGACGTCGACCAATGCCGGCTACAACACAATAGATGTGCGGTGTTTAGGGCTGTTATCAGCCCGCTTCTTGTTGCTGACAATTCGCGAGTTCGATCAGCGAACTCGCAATGACCCACACTTGTTAACCATCTAGGCGCGAATCTCTTGCCGGCGTCCAGTGCTGATTCACTTATCGGCCGATTATTCCCGCGAACTAAAAGGCACTGTCGACACATTTTGTCACGTATTCGCTGCGCGTTCCACACTATAGTTATTACCTACGTATGCATTAAATATCACTTTATAGTACTAAACTACGTACATAAATACAAAAGCACTTACTGTCAGGCTTCATTGCTGATTATTATATGATGAAGATATATAATTTGAATAAATACAGGTGGCACGAATTGACCCGTTTCAACTGCCATAAGTCAGAGAGAATTAAATTACATCTTGTCCTTGAACTATTTTCTTAAAATATACAAAACACTTAACAAAAACAATTTTTATTGACTGTTATGATGAATACACTCGTTGTTGTTGTGTAAATGTCATTTTATTTTCATTTTGGTTGATACATGTAAACTTAATGCAGTGTAAAATTTTACCTGTCACATTGACAGATGTTTTCATAAACAAAATGCAATCTGACATTCACCTACAGACTTAAGTTAAAACATGACTAGATTTTTACTTCCTTTTACAATAAAGGAAGTATTGAATTCACCCCAAAAATCCGAAATTGAGTTTTCAACCGATCTTCACGAGTCCCCCGAACCCAAAAAAACATATTTTTTCATTGGTCTTTCTGTGTGTGTGTCTGTCTGTCATTGAACAGAATATCTCAAAAACGAAAAGAGGTTGTGTGTACTATGTAGATGCAACAGCAAGATTTTGAAGAAAATCGCATAACCGAAAGTAGGTGTTTACTCTTGTGATTTTTCAGTTTTTTCGATTTTTTCAATAACGGCTCTAACGATTTTTTTTCAAACTTTACATTTTTATTACATTTTTAATGTGTATTGATATGAGCTAAGTGATTTTCCAGTTGAATACTTCTAAAATGGGTTTCTTTTGTTTTTTTATATTTTTTTATATTAACTCCTATTTTAAATAGAACACCCGGTATATTATTACATTTTTGAATTTAGCTTAACATTCTAGAGAAAATTTGTCTCTTTCACTAACGCTCTATTTTGTACCGTTTTTGTAGAATTTGTAATTTTTGACAAACGCTTAAAAATTTAGAATCAAATTTTTGCCCAATTATAAGATCACTGTAAAAGGAAGTTGTGTGCGTGTATCACACCAGATTTTTTATCTTTCTTTCCAAGGCCTACCCTAAATGAGTTTTTTTTAACATACGATATATTTGTAGTAAACATTTTGTATTCATGGTTTGCTAAAACTTTCAGAATATTTAGTACTAGCTTAAACCCCGCGGCATATGCCGCATTTAAAATGTAGGACGAATTTAATAACTTTTGTTTCACTAAAGAAAGTTTTAAAAGCACGCTAGAGATTGGCAGTAAGGAAAAGTTCCAAAAAATATATTTTCAAATGGAAAGTCTCTGTAAAGGAAACGCTTGCCCCTGGAAGGCGTCCTAATTAATATGACGTTGTTGGAACGCAGTCAAAAAAAAATCCGGAAAGAATTAATGCTCTTGTGACTTATGAGATTATATGTGAGAATTATTTGCTCCACCGAAATAATTTTCAGCTGCCTGCAATCTGTGTTTCTTTTCAGGTTTAAGCCGTTGAGCGCCATAAAAATATAAATGCGGTAACTCAAGTCTCCAGTTACGCCGTTACTGATATTGTTAAATAACTCGATTAATTATTATTTCTTTGGCATTTTAAACTGGAATTATTATTATTATCTTTATAATAGCAACCATAAGTAACTGTTTATAATGTTTATATGCTAGCGAGTTAATTTTCTTCTTAAATCGCTAGTGAATTAATAGTAGATTGCTCTACAAGTTAAGAAAAGTGAGAGTTTTCCAGCAAATGTAAAAATTTTACGTGAGCATGGAATTTTCCAATGTGTTAAACATGCAATTTTTCCGTGTAGTTGACAAAAATATCTTTTTAAATAATTTTGGTCAAAGTATGGAAGCGCAATGTTTACTGTACTGTATAAATATAAATAACCAATATACATTATAGAATACTTGAAAATGGATGAATCTGTTATTAATTCATTTAGTTTCAATTTAAACTGCAGTGTTCTATAGCAGCTACTTGGCGCATTCGGTTACTTATTTAAAAATAGACCTGCGTTTTTCACATACCTCAGCGGTCGTGCTTTTAAAAACATGATGTTTGTATTTACTTATTTTACAGTACTGCAATTAAAGTGATAATAAATAAATCGATCAAATATTTATTTGCTTTTATTTTATATTCCAATACCAATATAATACAAAATACTATTACTTTCACTTATACTACATAAAGGGCAATGCCATTCAGTATTAGGTACAGATGTTAAGCCAATAAAAATCAGATAAAACCATTCCACGGAACAGTGCAAATTACAGCAAGCAATCATAGGCGTTCCATTATTAGGACCCTTACACAAACAATATATACTGTTATCTTTAGTTTGCGTGGCTACGAGAGCAGTGGTCCTTGTTTCCGTACTACTACTTTTATTACAAAACATTAAATTTGTACCATTATTAACATTTAACGACTCTTTGAATACATTCCAATCAGTATTAGCTGCAGCATCCTTAACTGCTTTATTTGTGAAATATTTACCGAGAAGTAGGGCATCCAATACCCAACTGAATTTTCAATCCCGGGATTTCGGTATTGAAGTAATTCTATCTGGATCCCGGTATTCAATACCAGGATTGCCGGTGTTCAAACCGGGTTTCCCTGTTTTCAGTACCGGTATTTCCAGTATTCAATACCGGGATTTCCGGTGTTCAATACCGGGATTTCCTGTTTTCAGAACCGGTATTTCTAGTATTATCCATATATATCATAGGCTTGTAGGTGTATAATAGGTAAATATGCAAGCAACAGTGACAACACAACTGAACACAGTTTACGCCGTTTATGGACACATCTGCTAACTGCTACTACCCTGAACCATACTAATTATTATCTATCAACATGTTGCTCCATGTCTGGCGCCGGCCAGGCCGGGTAAGGCGACTCGCAGACTCTGCGAACTGCGACGCAGTGCACACAAAAGCAATCCCAAAAATATCGAAAATTCCGGTATTGGGGAAAAATACCGGGATTGAAATACCGGATAAAAAAATTAGGGATCCCGAGATACCGACATTTTGGGATCCCGGGATTGGATGCCCTACCGAGAAGTTCTGGCATCATCACATTGTTAAAAAACTTCATAGCAATAGCGCTTTCTTTTTCCCAAAATACCTCATTGAAATGTATTCTTTCACGGAAAAAATGTTTACTACTCCATACCACAAAATCACAGTAATTAACTCCAGTAATAGCGAGTTGCATTTGTATCTGGTAGTAGTAGTCATGGTTATGATCTAATTTAAATTCTTCATCCTTTTTTTTGTACACCTGAACATTTTAGAACATTTAGGTCATCTATGCCAATGTCCTTTGCGCAATAAAGACACTTAATTTCGACAACCCCCATTTCACCACCAAAAGGGCAAATTCAGATTACTATTTAAAATAGCATCTGCTTTTCCACTTAGATAACAAATATTAAATAATTAACGACACTAACTGTAGAGCAATAATATTGTAATGTTAAACATATACAGTGTGTCCCAGGATTGATGTTACAAGAGGTGAGATGGTCTAAAAAATTTTGAATTTTATTTTAAGGTTTTGGGATTCGGTCCTGCTTGGTTTGAAAAGAATTTTAAGAATATTTTCAGTTTTTGAAAAACAAGTAGGCCTTGACAGGAAAGCGAAAACTATTTTATTTTCAGGTAAAGTACCCTTTGTGTTCATGATACGGCAAAATTTTATTAAGAAAAATTGTTTAGAATGATAAATTATGGCCCGATACAAAATTTCAGAAAGATCTGCCGACTTATAAAAAACCGTTATTTTTGAGATAATTGTATGTTAATTTCAGGTAAACTACCCGTTTTGTTCATGATACGGTAAAATTTTATTAATAAAAGTTGTTTAGAATGACAAATTATAACCCTATACAAAATTTCAGAAGGATCTGTCGACTTAGATTAAAACGTTATTTTTTGGATTAAACCAGGGGTCGGCAACCTTTTTCGGACGGCGGGCCATTTAAAAAAATTTTTTTTTATGCGGGCCGCACATTCAAATGTAACTTAAGTAGTGCTTTTATATCATATACGAGTATAAATATTATTAAAAATAAATATAGAAAAAATTTATTTTTTATTGACATGCTATAATAACAATGTTAGAGAACAAAAAATTTACAATTCTTAAAAGGGAAAAAAAGAATATACAATTCCAATTAAATATGTATAAATATGTAAATATAAAATATATAAATATAAAAAATATAAAATATTGTAGTGAAACGTCATACGGCTGTCAACATAAACGCACATATGAACATACAGTAGCAAACTGGCGAAATGAAAGAATTAGTGATAAGCCTATCCGGAATGAATAATCGGAAAGTTTCCGATTGTTCAAAAAGTCGGAAGGTTCCTATTATTTCGGAACTTTTCGGAATTCGATTATTTTACTGTTCGGTGCACAAAATTCGGAACTTTCGGAATTCGATTATTTTACTATTCGGTACACAAAATGAGAAAGCGAAATGCCAATTTGAACTGAACGGAATACGGAATGTTGTATTGACTCACTTGACTGCTATATGCTGGTTGGCGAATGTCGACGAGTCGCGCCGTGTGCGCACGTGTATGATACGTGAATGGCACTAATGGCAGTAGTATTTCGTAGATTAATTATTAGATAGTACACCTACAGACTTCAAATTCAAGTATTGTTTTATACTATCTATTATGTACTTTATGTGCTATTAAACTTTAAAATATCACTACCATTTTCCGAAAGTCTATTAACGTAACTACTGTAATAATTTGAAAAAATATTTTATTTCCTCATATCCCACTGTGCGACTCAAACTCATAAATTGTTTTTTAGGATACTGCATTGCTAACTAGCATCTACATAGTTACAAACGAGTCCGGTAGATAAAATTTACCGGACTCGTTTGTAACAATGTAAACGCTAGTTACCAATGCAGTATCCTAAAAAATCTTATACGATACACGACCGGTAGAATTCTTATGGCCTTGCCAAACATACAGGTCTCGCCCTACGGTTCGACCTGTAAAGTGTTGGCGCGGCCATAAAAATGTTGCTACCGGTCTAATAACGTAAATAGCTATTACTGACCGTCCTACAAACCCAAACAATAGATGCCAACGCAGATAAGGGCTTACGGCGCGACGGCGAGTGCTCTCATCGTAAATTTGCACGCACTTCATCTTCCTTCCGCTTGTTGTTATTTCGCTCGTTTTCCCTTGCTTGCATTTACGGAATGTAAAATAATCGGATGATATTCCGATTTTATAAACATTCCGAAATGGAACATTCCGATTATTTAAATCATCCGATTATGCCCATCACTAGAAAGAATGCTACACTTGCTAAGCGAGACGTCGTATTCGCTGGGGAGTGGGGATTAAACTTGCGCAGTAAAATAGGTTTCCCACTATGCTTCTGTTTGTCGCGTATTTTTGTCACCGGCCCCATTTCGGCACGCTTACGCTCTAAGTTTGTTGATTTTTCCTAAAGTTATATTGGTGCTTTGGCGGGCCGCGCAAAAAGTTGCAAAGGGCCGCATGCGGCCCGTGGGCCGCAGGTTGCCGACCCCTGGATTAAACAATAGGCTACTTGCACCACTCACAGATTTAGGTAAAGTTGTGCGAGAAATGTGTGTTTTATCATAAAACAAAATTATAATCAGCAAATAATTGTTGTTAGTCATGTTATAAACAAAACAAGTTTAAATAATAATTACAACGCTTAAAACGTATTTGCGCATGCGCCAAATTGCTACGTCACTTTACAGTTGTTTTGCCGCGCGTTACTGTACTAACCCCGTGTATTAATTCAGTGTTTAGTTCTGCATAATAAGTTTTGTTATGGAAACGACGAAAATTGTTCCTAAGTGGTGTATAGTGCCAGGCTGTGTAAATACAACATCAAGGACCCCCGATAAATTATTCTTTTATGTGCCTTTGGAAAGCAAAAGGCGAACTTCATGGATAAAGGCGGTGCGACGTGATCCTTCACAGTTGTCAAAACATTCTTGTCTGTATGTCTGCGAAGATCATTTTAACGTAAGTAAATTAAGTCCAGTAAATTTTTAATAAGTATGTACTACTCGGTATTATACATTAGTACTTAACCTACAAAATTGTAACAACAAAATATTGTCTTACACTTATTTTATATTGCAGTTGAAAGAAGACATGGAGAACTATGTTAAGTTTAAGCTTATGGGCGGCCAGAAGAAATTAAAACCAACTGTAATCCCACATATTTTTGCTTGCCAAGCAGATAGGAAGCGTGCTGCACCTAGAAGCCCTCGAAAAGCTGCTGCAAAACGTTCGCAATGAGCAACAATACAGGAAATTTTATTTGCTGCTACAAGTATCAACACTGAAATTTCAGAAGCTGTAGAGATGTCAGAGGATGGCAATGTACCAAGTACATCGACTTCAAGCATGGAGATTTTTACTCGGGAGCAGTCGACACAAACTATTTCACCACCACGCAAGTATTACCGAAGTGAGATAATCCAGTGCAATTTAGTGACTATCAAAAGTATAGCATGTTCCCCATTTAAGTTAAGTGTAGATCGTGCTACATCTCCAACGTCAAAAGTCGAGACCGTCTCCAGAAAATAACATTTTTCCAATTTTTCTAATAGCAATTCTGAAAATGATGTTACTTCAAAAAAGAAGACATTTGAAAAACGTGACAGTTTTACTTCAACATCAGAATTTGATAGTTCATTTTCACTATCAAGCGAAACAGAATATGATGATGAACAGAACGAAGTAAACGAAGAAATACAGGAACTTTCGTCTAGGAGAATGTTAAAGTTGCTTCCTCTAAAGTCGAGATATTACATGGGTCTTCCCGAAGATTGTTACTATATTATTAATTTACTTCAAAAATATAATCCAATAACTGTTGTTAACATATATGTGACACTTAAAAAGATTAGAACTGGCTTGCCATTTTCTAAACTCGCTGATGACTTTGGAATGTCCGAAAGCAATGCTAGTAGAATATTTGCAAAGTCAGTTACAATATTAAGCAAAAATTTAAAACGATTCATTACGTGGCCTATAAAATCAAAAATAAAGGAATCATTGCCTCTTGAATTTATAGCTTATTATAGTAACGTACAATGTATAATCGACTGCTTGGAAATTGAAATTGATAAGCCAAGCAATTCAGTTCACCAAAGTCTAACGTGGTCAGAATATAAAAAAGCAAATACACTGAAGTATTTAATATCCGCCACACCAAATGGAATAATAAATTTTATATCTACTGGTTATGGAGGAAGGGCTACAGATGCAATCATTGTAGAAGAAAGTGGCTTTCTCGAAACATTGCCACCTGGAGCTGCTGTTATGGCAGACAGAGGCTTCAAGCACATAGAACATTTGCTGGTAGAAAAGGGATGTTCATTAATACGACCGCCTAGTGTAGATAAAAATATAAGAAGCTCAAAAGCTGATGTGTTAAAAACTAAATCAATAGCGAGTCTACGAATTCATATTGAACGTGTAATTCTAAGATTACGAGAATTTTAAATATTAAAACCCCATTCGTGTCTCAACACAAACCTGCTTAAATACACTGATCATATGATTGTTATTGCTTGTGCATTTATAAATATGCAAACTGCTTTAATTAATAAATTATTAGGTACCTTTAAAACATAGTTTTATTTATTAAGTATGTAATCTGTATTGTACATAGAATTTTACACATTATAATCAATGCAGTAGCTATATCATAACTCAAATGGATTAATGACAAGTAGAAGGATCACACTAAAAAATTTGAATGTTTTGGAATTTACATTTTTTAGAAAAAAAATGATTTTTCAATCAAATTTTAGAACATTTTAGAAATCAAAATTATAATAAGTGGTTTTTCAGCCACAGAATATTTTTACATCATGTCACACACCAAAAATATTTGTTTACCTATTATATGTATTAACAGAAATAGAAAACAACGCTTTTTTGTTTATTGTAAACAAAATTAAAGCTGGTACATTCAAAACTGAAACACAATTATAATAACTTGCAGTGACACTGTAAAATTTTACATTTATTACAATATATTACAATTCTAAATAGCTATTTAAGTCACAAGGAATGTAAGGACCTATTAACATTTGGGGTAGGCAAGTACAAGCCAAGACGAAGTCACGGCTTGTTGCCTGCCGAAAATGTTAATAGGCGATACATTCCGAGTTATCTTATTATATTTTTCCCGCTGCTTATCGAAATTTTCCTAGATTTCTGAAAAAATCGTTTGGTTTGTCACCTGTCACCAGGATTAATTTTTGTGAGTCGTGTTACCTATGAGTGTCACATGTTACATAAACACTTGCAATTTAGAAACAAAACGTCTAAATCTGCATCTTGCTTTGCTAATTTTATTATCCTAGGAACTTAATAATAGTATTAAGTTCCGTTGTCAAGAAAAAGCAGCAAACAAATATAATCACCGACTTACACGTTTTGTTACTAAGGCTGTATCACTGACTTACAAGATCAGCAGCGAGAAAAATATTAAATATTACTTAAAAATAGTTACACGCTTATCCCTAACAATAAAAATAAAAAATGCAGTTATTTGTTCGCAGATGCTAATAAAATAGGAAAAATATTTTTTTTCAAAAGTTCTCAGCTTCTAACATTGTTTGTTTAATGTAATTTGCATCATAGCCCACAGAAATAAAATTAACTTTTGGTTTTTTCAAAGTTAGCATCTGCAACAGCAAAATGCAATACGATTTATTTAAAAAATGCATTTGCATTTGTATTTGAGCTCTATACTTGGCCGTAACTTTATTTTGTGATGTTATATAGTTTAACACTGCTTTGTCTGTAGAGGGACACTTCACTTCAACAACGAAATAGTCACTCACTGCATCTGGTGAAGCTCCGTAAATAGGGTGGTTCTTTGACAGTACAATTCCCACAGAACTTAATTTGGTCTTCATATTTTTTTCGACAATTTGTAATACCTGCTTTTCTAATCGTCTACCCCTTTCCATTGCTTTGGTATCCCTCAGTTTTGTAACGCCAATTACCTGTTGCACAAATGAGCCACATTCAGTTTTGCAATGTGCAGCATTATATAATTTCGAGGCGGTTATCCTCCCATATCGTAAACGATGCCACAAACTGTCTTCGGCTTGCATTAGGGTACAATATGCAGCTTCCTCGCACAAATCTTCATTCATGTGCTGCTTGGTGAAGGTGATGAAATCATCATATAGGGCTCCACCACTGCTAACAATTTTAATAATAAACCGTACAAATCCAGGCAGCTATACTTGGGTTCTTTAAACAGTTTAAATATTTCGCCAGCTGCTTTGTTTGTACTCCTAAACGCATTGCCTCCTGATAAAAGTTACCCTGATCTTCTTCAACGGGTATACCCCCAAATTCTGCCACAGTCAAAAATTTTAGCGATGTGCCCACTTTTGACAGTTGCGACTTCTTCCAATAGCACTGGACTTCTGTGGGTGCGGGTTCTTCGCTCCTCCTATGCATCCACATAAGTACTGCTACAGCATGCTTGCATCCACCTGTAAAAATTTTTTTTTAAATTTTAAAACAGATTAATAACAGATTATTATTAAATTACCAGCTGATGCAGCGCAGTCCAAACATTCCACCTTCTCTACTTTACTCTGCTTTTCATTTACTTGTAACACCACATTATAGTTTTTCGCTCTCACTCGGTGTTCAGGACAAATTCTGCATTTAACGGTGCACAATTCACCCTCTCGTCGGAGCTGCACATATCCTATGGCTGAGTCACCGTAACTTTCACGTCCAGCACTAACAACAAAACAACAATAATAATAGCACCAGAACTACAGAACTAATTCTATTCAACATAAATTAAAATAACTAACTTGAGTTTTAATTTCAATGCCAGATAAATATTTTAGCTTACAACTTATTTTTTACTTTTAAAACTTACCTATTCTCTTTAACACCACGAATTTCACAGGCAGAAAAGCAGTCATTGTTTTTAAAGAATTCGGCAATCATTAAAACGTCTACTTTTGGTAAATTATGTGATACACCTTCACAAAAGCCGTCATCAACTTTTAGCGACATTTTCACTAAGTTTTAACACACAACTAACAAAAATCCACCCACAAGCAATAAAATATTTCTCTCCAAGTTAAATACGCGTGCTAAAGTGTCATTCTTGACCTCAAGAACTGTAATATGACGTCAAATTCTTGGCGCATGCGTGAATGCGTTACTATCGCCGATTTAAAAGTTGAATAATTACGCTTTTTGATTTACGTTTTATTAGGTGTTCCGGCATTTATTTAACGTGAAAAGTATGTAGAGCAATTATTAGAAAACTGTAATTCATATTTTATTACGTTTACTAAAATCTGTTTTGTCTGCAAGTAGCCTATTATTATAGAAAAAAAATTTACTTTGACTACTATGAATAATAATGTTCAATATTCTAATGAAGAGAGGATATTTACTATCAAAACATTTTACAGTGGCATCAGTTTACGCTCAGTTCGTAATGTATTCTCGGTTAAATTTAATAATCGACCTATTCCATCTGTATCAATAATTCACAAATTTGTGAAAAATTTTAAACTACAAGCAAATTTATAGCAAGTACTCAAAAAGTTCTCCATTCTGCTGTAAACAATAACCCAATCTGTTATAAAATGCCTGCCTTACATTAGCCAACTGTCTATCTGTGATTAGCCTACACTCTGTAACGATTGCTTTCTACAAAGAGTCAATATTTGGGTGTCGATATGTTGCACTCTCGAGCAATACGTCTTATGCTGGTTGTTTGATCAGCATTTATCAACCAAACTCTTGGCACAGTATTTACACTATTTGCAAGCAGGTCATCCTCCTTGTCCTGCTATGTATTCTGTGATTTGAAGTTCACGCCAGCTCTGCTGTCTCTGCTCAAGCCTTGGATGCCATCTTTCTATATAATTATTAATCTTGGCTAGGCTGTGTACTCCATTAAAACAACTCCACATCTCCACATGTAAGGAAAGAGCGGTGTGAGCGACGCTGTCTTCTCTAAAGACAACTAATCCATGCATCCTCAAAATAGTCCACAACAGGCTGTGATTTTTCTGGAGGTAAAATTTTGGTGGCCCACGGAGAAATTGACATTTGTAATATTCATGTTTATTAAACTGTATCACTATATTCTAATCCGTCTTCTTGTCAGCAACACAAGACCGCAGACCTGACAAGACTTCCTGTGGTTCGCCCATTTGGTTGGTGAACCCGACATGGTAATATGTAAATAGATTCATTTTTCAGTGAAAATTAAAGATAGCAATTTGAGCATGAAAGAAAAAGAAAGCATTCAACAACAGTCTCAAAGCTAAATTCCACTCGCCCTCATCAAGATCTCATTTTTGGCTCTCTGTAAAAAGTGAGTACCCAATGCTGAGTAGAAAGACCATAAAAATTTTGATTCCATTTACAACAACCTATTTATGTGAACAAATAAGTACTACTATCGGCTCTCCATGTTGCAGTGACACCGTTCGAGCCAAGAATCCATAAACTAATTTCAAACAAGCAGCAACAATACCACACTAATAATTATATTACAATAAAACAAGTGTAACCAATTCATATTAATAAAATGGAAGTTTTATGATCATTTTATAATGTTTATACCTTTAAAAACAATCATGTTAGTAGTGTGAGTTTTGTGGACTGTGAGGTCCGAATGGTTGGTGACTGCTGATATGGTGGACTAAGCATGATTTCACCTGTTACGGCTCTTTGAATGTTGACGTTCAGGCATGCCCCATCGTTTGTGTGGTGTACCCTCTTGTTTCTTCCCGAATAGTTTATTTGTTTTACCAGGTTTATGCCTTGCATATAGCTGTTTTTCTATATATTCAGTCTTGACCCTATCTAGTTATATTTTTCCATGTATGTTTTTAGTGTTCTCATTTCCACAGTTTGTATACTTGTGGAAGTGCTTATGCTAAGTATGTCACTACCAGCCTTACAGCTGTTTTAAAAATGCATGTCTTATCTTCACTGTCTAAGTATTGGTTTCTCCAGATGGTGTCCTGAGATGAGTGATGGCTTCATGATTTTCTCTTTTATTTCTTGATAAACGGGGCTGCGCGCGCTATTGCGCGGTCTATTCTATTCAATTTACCACCATTTTTAGGCTTATTACGTTGGGCCATTCCAAGGGGGTTCAATGGGCTCCGCCCCTCTCCAAGGGGCCCTAGGTGGTCCGTCCCTCTCCAAGGGGCCTTCGCGGCTCCAGGGGTTTTGCCCTTCTCTAAAGGAACCCTCGGGGCTCCAGGGGTTTCGCCCCTCTCTAAGGGGCCTTCGGGGTTTCGAGGACTCCGCCCCTCTCCAAAGGGGCCCTTGGGACTCCGCTTCTCTTCAAGGGGGCCCTCGGGACTGTTCCCCTCTCCAAGGGGGCCCCATGACTTCGCCCTTCTCCAAGGGAGCCATCGGGGCTCCGCCCCTCTCCAAGGGGCCCTTGGGACTCCGCTTCCCTTCAAGGGGGCCCTCGGGACTTCGCCCCTTTCCAAGGGGGCCCTTGGAACTCCGCCCCTCTCCAAGGGGGCCCTCGGGACTCGGCCCCTCTCCAAGGGGGCGCTCGGGGCTTTGCCCCTCTCCAAGAAGGCCCTTGGCGCTCGGCACCTCTCCAAGGGGCCCCGGGACTTTGCCCTTCTCCAAGGGAGCCATCGGGGCTCCGCCCCTCTCCAAGGGGCCCTTGGGACTCCGCTTCTCTTCAAGGGGGCCCTCGGGACTTCGCCCCTTTCCAAGGGGGCCCTTGGGATTCCGCCCCTCTCCAAGGGGGCCCTCGGGACTCGGCCCCTTTCCAAGGGGGCGCTCGGGGCTTCGCCCCTCTCCAAGGGGGCCCTTGGCGCTCGGCACATCTCCAAGGGGGCCCCGGGACTTCGCCCTTCTCCAAAAGAGCCATCGGGGCTCCGCCCCTCTCCAAGGGGCCCTTGGGACTCCGCTTCTCTTCAAGGGGGCCTTCGGGACTTCGCCCCTCTCCAAGGGGGCCCTCGGGACTTTGTCCCTCTCCAAGGGGGCCCTTGGGACTCCGCCCCTCTCCAAGGGGGCCCTTGGCGCTCGGCACCTCTCCAAGGGGGCCCCCGGGACTTCGCCCTTTTCCAAGGGAGCCATCGGGGCTCCGCTCCTCTCCAGTGGGACACTCGGGGCTCCTCCCCGGTCGCGAAATCGAGGCGACGGTGAAATGCATGTAAACACAAATGGGGGACATCGCGTCTGCAATTGTCGTGACACACACGTTTGGATCGTTCTCCTTTATTTATATGATATAGGTTTCCACTGCCAGCAGTTAATGCTGTGGGGGAAGTATTTGAATTTCAAGTTTGTATCGCATGGCTTTTTTTAGCAGTTACTATGCAATTTGTTTTTTTTACTCACTGTATAGAAAGTCGGCTTTTGCGCCCTAGTTTTAGAAAACAAAACTGTCAATTTCTAACCAGCGAGTGCCAATTTCTATTAACTCCCGGAGGGAGCCAATATTTTTTTGCTCCCGCATATGTGTTTATATCACCATCGATATCACACCAAAGCTGTTATGCTGATTTGGAAATTAGACAAAATGTCACTACAGAAATCTAGTCACTACAATGATTGCCTAAAGCATTGTGTGTTTAATGCCCTCTGCTAACGCGTCGGGCATTAAATTCACACGCGGCAGGAAATAAATATCTTTGCTCCCTAGATATATAAATAGCTATTCTTGATGTTGCTAATCATATTTAATTTTTCTGCTATCTAATTAACAACATGAAGTAGCCTATGTAAGTCATCTGCAGAGTCAGCAATTAGTACCACATCGCCAGTGTAGTAAACAGCGTTGAAGAAGATGTTTTCTAGTTTATAGTCAGCTGTTCTGAGAAAGTTTTGCGGAATTTTATCATTTACTAAATTTAAAATGAATGAACTGAGAAAGTGGTCTTGACATATGCCTGTTGCGATATCTACCGTTCTGCTTGCTGATGTTCTACTTGGATGTTCGTTGTACACTCTTGCCTAATTTTGGATATCACTGTATTACTTTTGAATTTACTTCTCTTTCATTATTTAAATTACATCTGAGAGATGGACTCTGTCTAACGATTTCATCATGTTTACAAAACACAGACAGCATGATCTATTCAAGTTTGTGAATGCTTTGAATGTTAGTTTCCTGGTGAAGTCCATTCTTAAATAAGGGTGTTCTTACACTGTTCTTCCACTTTTTGGTATTTGTGTTTGGTTTATGATATTCCACAATAAAGCCAATAGTTGTTTTCGTAGTTGACTTCATCCATACTTTAGTATAAAAATCCTTTCTCAGCCAGGCTAGCAACCTACTGAGAATAATAAGTCTCCCAGGTTCATAGAAGTACATATACTGAGGTTTACTAATAACAAAAATTCAGAATAACAGATTAAGGGCCGGTTGCAGAAAGCAATGTTAAGTCTGGTGTTAGCTAACATCGCGTCAAAGTGAACAAAATCGCATCAAATTTTGTTTACTAATGTATTAGTTACCATAAGCATTTGAGATTTGATTCGTTTTTGTTCACTTTGACGTCGCGTTAGCTAACACCAGACTTAACATTGCTTTCTGCAACCGGCCCTAAGTCGCTCAATGACATGTATGCTATTACTATTATCAAGATAAATTATATAATGTTGAACCTTGGCCAGTACTATTACATAGTATTATGCATATATGTATTATTTACTATATTGCTAGCAGGGCCTGGGAATGGCCGAAAACATTACGGCGCCGACATAGTCACTCTGAGTACTACACGTCTCGTGCGCATGCCTGAGAATTCGAACTCCGCATTTAGAAGCGAATTTTAAACTTGACCACTTCTCCATTGCGCGGAAGACGCCGACACGCTTGCGCAGAACTCATCATATACATTGAAGAGCCGCTAACAATATAGTAGTTATTAAATATATGGTATATTGTAATATCAGTGTGACAAGGGTTTTATAGCAAAACGAGTATCAAAGTTGGGCTCCAATTATACGAAGTTTTCAATGGCCATTTTCCCATGCATGTTACATACTATTTTCCCTATGACAGTTTCCTATTCTGCAAGAAATGTAGCTTTTCAATTGGACAATTGTCAGTTTTAGTCAATCATAAGCTGTATTTGGTAAGGTACCTCTGACAGCACTGTTTCCTCAAAATCGTTTGTTAAATACAGAGCGAGCCCATCGAGGAGATCTGTCGGCATTCGGTAAGTACAGATGCAAGCGTTTGATATAACTCAATTTGCTCGATGTAATTCTACTGAGTAAACAGAAGATCAGCGCATGCAAGTAATAACAACGATGACTGAATGCCGGCGTTATTTAATCTTTGAATTTTACATTTTAATTTGACACTTGAGCATTTTGTGGCAGCTGAGTGTTGTTTTCAGTTCATTTCCTGTAGGGGTCTGGTAATACATCACACTTATAATGTTATAATATATACCAACTTTGTAGACAATTGCATGATCTTAATAAGAACTGAAACATAATAAATGAAATACTGAATTTCATAATTAAAATTTTGCTAAAGCAATCTGTATCATTATTTTGAATAATCCTATGGCGTGTCACATAGTCAACCAAATGGCCTGCGTATACTGCATCATCAATAGTGTTAAAACCTGTTTGCCACATTGATATTTTAAACCTTCTTAAATATGTTTCTGCGTGTTTTATCAAATATTTGCAGTATTCGATTCTTTTCCATTATTTTTAACCAAGAATCTAATTTAAAACTATACAAACATCTCACTTATTTGAAATTAAGTGGCGATAGCTTAAATTTAAAAATATAAAAACTATGACATCTATCTAAATTATACTACAAATAAATTGTGATAGTGAATACAAAACCAATACAATAAAAATGTAATTGTACACTTGCTTTCAAAACTTTCGCGTACACATTCAAAATCAAGTAACAACGATTTTGCAAAATTTTAGCTGTGTGAACGGGTAATTTTGAGGTTAGGTTAAAAATGACATTGATAGCATGTGCTGTCAGTCGAGGCATTTTGACTTTCAAAATTTAAATGTCAGAGTTGATTAGTGTACCTGTATAATACTTTAGTAAGAGTAGGCAAACAGCGAAAAATTTTGGATCATTTTTTCATGGCTACCAAGATTTAAAGATATATTGAAAAACAAGGTTGGTAAAACTGCCACACAAGTTGTCAGTTTCATCAAATTCGTGGTTATCAGGTTAGGTTTTCCGTCAGTTTTGACACAGACTGACGCAAAACCTAACCTGGTAACCTTGAATTTTATGAAACTGACAACTCGTGTGTCAGTTTTACCAACCTTGTTTTTCAATATATCTTTAAATCTTGGTAGCCATGAAAAAATGATCCAAAATTTTTCTCTGTTTGCCCTACTCTTACTAAAGTATTATACAGGTACACTAGAGTTGATTAATTACTGTTTTAATACAGCGAAAAATAGGTGTACGCGAAAGTTTTGAAAGCAAGTGTACATGATCTTAAAAATTATAGGATACGCAAGATTTACCTCACTTTAGGGACTTTGAGCCAATCAAAATGTTCAAACATTTTTATAGCCTTTTCTGCATTATGTCCTTCTAGTTCAAAATTTAGCTCTTGAGGTATATTTTTCTTTGTTTCGTCAACAAGCCATTGAAATTTGAATTCTGGAAAAAACCAGCCGACTACCTTGACTAAATTTCCATTGTTTTCATATCAACTCTCGCATTTCCCTGGACGTATGGATGTTGTACTTTTACAGCAACTATGGTGCCATCGGTCAGGGTAGCCTTGTGTACTTGCGCCAATGAAGCTGCACCTAGTGTTCTGTATCGATATTTTTAAATAACTTCTCTGGCTAAAACAAATTTACCTATGTTGTATCATGAAAATTAACAAAAAAAGCAAAACGTCATTTAAAAAGTATGTTAGTAGTGTTAGTACCTATTACATTAATTTTTTAATGTATGAAAGTGATATACAAAAATAAACTTACATCTTGCTTAAAGTCTTCCTGTATAACTTTGTACACATCTTCGATTTTATTAGCAGGTGCATGGCTGTGTAAAATTTTCATAGTTTGCACATATTCCTTTGGTAGTAAGTAATCTAAGGCAGCAATGTGCTGACCTACTTTTATATAAACACCTTTATTAGTACAACATAAGTCCAGCAACTTTTCTGCAGCTTGTTGATGGCAATACGACTTTAAATCATTATATTCTTGTGATTCTTTATCTAATCCAGCTTTATATAGTATTGTTTTATATGTTGTTCCTATATTGAAAACTGTTACAGCAGCTCGGCAGAGCCGTACTATTCCAATTGAATTTAACTGATAATCATTTGCTTGTAAACTTAAAAAAGTTCCTGATGTAACGCCACCAATTGCTAAATACTTTAATATCGGACGAATTTTAACACCACTCATATTCTATTCGTTTAAAGGTCAAACTAGGTACAAAATGAGGTTAAAAAGTGGATAATATTAATACAACTATTTCACTATTATTCAAAATGTTTTTTGATAAATTTAAAACTATTATAAAAGCAACATTTTCATTACGTTTTCATTTTAAGTAATACAAGTCCGTAACCTCATGGCAATATCAACATTTTATAACCTACAAATCTTAACTGCAACATTTGACCGACATGCAAAACAACAGTAGATCAAATAACCTACACGCCATTTACCTATTAACTAGGAATATGCCTACAAGCAACCTTCAGCGACTAAGACGCTCGGGTCTTGAGAAGAGCTAAATGTAGCAAAACATTCCAATGTAAAAAAAACTGGTGTGATACACGCACACAACTTCCATTTACAGTGATCTTCAAATTCTACAAAAACGGTACAAAATACAGCGTTACTTGGAGAGACCAATTTTCTCTAAAATTTTAAGCTGAATTCAAAAATGTAATAATATACCGGGTATTCTATTTAAAATAGGAGTTAATTAAAAAAAATCTGGTGTGATACACGCACACAACTTCCTTTCACAGTGATCTTATAATTAGCCAAAAATTTGATTTTTAATTATTAAAGCATTTGTCAATTTCAAGCTGAATTCAAAAATGTAATAATATACCAGGTGTTCTATTTAAAATAGGAGTTAATAAAAAAACTAGAAAAAAAAGACACCCATTTCAGAAGTATTCAACTGGAAAATCACCTATCTCACATCAACACACATTCAAAATGTAATAAAAATGTGAAGTGTGAAAAAAATCGTTATAGCAGTTTTTGAAAAAATAGAAAAAAACTGAAAAATCACAAAAGTAAACACCTACTTCCGGTTATGTAACTTTCTTCAAAAGCTTGCTGTCGCATCTACATAGTACACAAAACTTATATATGAAGTTTCAACGCCATATCTCTTTTCGTTTTTAAGATATTCTGTTCACAAACACACAGACACACACACAGGCAGACACAGACACACAGACAGACCAATGAAAAAAATATGTTTTTTGGGTTCAGGGCACTCTAAAACGTGAAGATCTGTTGAAAACTCAATTTCGAATTTTTGAGGTGAATCCAATACTTCCTTTATTGTAAAAGGAAATAAAAATAGGAAAAAGAACAAAAGAAACCCGTTTTAGAGGTATTCAATTGGAAAGTCACCTATCTCACATTAATACACATTAAAGATGTAATAAAAATGTAAGGCTTGAAAAAAAATCGTTAATCGTTTTTGAAAAAATCGAAAAAACTGAATAATCACAAAAGGAAACACCATACTTCCGACTATGCGATTTCCTTCAAAAACTTGCTGTCGCATCTAAAGTAAGTTTTTTCCTATAAAAATTTTGAAGGTCAAAGAGTTTAGGGTTTATGTTGGCATTACTTGGATTCTTTTAAAAAAATATGTTGGTAGAATTTGTTTTAGTAACTTTTTAGAACTAAAAATTGGTGGGAATTCTAAAATCTGGCATTAAAGGAGTTGTTTTTAGGTAATCTTTCGTAAACTGCTTCTTCTGGCATGTTAGCCTGCAGATCCAACAGTTACTATGCACACCTCAAGATTGATTTTTTTACATTTTATTTTAAAAGGTTCTGTTTTTACGCGTATTCATTTTCAAAAAATAAAAGCTGACCATTTAATTTTAAATGTCAAAATGTCGTTTACAGAAAAACCTGGCAAAAATAAATTTTCTAATAATTTAAAAAAAGCAGTTTTGCCAATTATATCTTGACCTTGAAAAATTTTTATAGGAAAAAAACGTACTTTAGATAGTACACAAAACGTATACATATATGAAGTTTCAACGCCATACCTCTTTTTGTTTTTGAGATATTCTGTTCACAGACACACACACATACAGACCAATGAACAAAAACATGTTTTTTTGGGTTCAGGGGACTCTAAAACGTGAAGATCTGTTGAAAACTCAATTTCGAATTTTTGGGGTGAATCCAATACTTCCTTTATCGTAAAAGGAAGTAAAAACGAGTAATGTTCCTAGAGGTAGTAAAATGCAGGTGGGATTTAAAAAAATTATAACAATATTTTTGTACAAAGGTACGAATTTAGTTTATTTTCAGATTTAATATTTTTGTGTGTATAGAGCATTCAGTAAACACAAAAACATTTAAATTTTTTTGAAGTTGGCATATTCATGCAATTTTTGTACTGGGGATTCTGTATTTCGTTTTGCAAAGGTTTCCACACCCGAATACAGGCAGGTTTGAATTTAAAAATGATAATTAATATTGCTGATTGTCAGTGTCAAAGTAGATATATTTCTAGACATTCTCACCTGAAGTTTTATAAAATGTAATAAAAATACATATTAATAACCGCTACGTCAATAGTATCCAACACATTAATCTGACGTTAACCTTAATTCGCCGTTAAAATTAAAAAAAACCCATCAAAAATTGTTTACTAATGAATAAAATGTCATAAGCACTACATTTTTGATGCGCTTTTGTTTATTTTAATAGCGAATTAAAGTTAACGTCAGATTAGGGGCCTTTATAAGACTGGCTGTAAAAGTAGTTAATTACAACATTTATGACAGATGGGATGTAAATGTCACACCCTTAACCTATTTGTTTTAGTAACTTTTTATAAGTACATTCCTATACAAAGATAAATTTTGAAAGTACACTCATGAAATTTTGTAAATCAAAGGCCACTTTGAGTTTTTATGTTTACTGAACAGACTATACTTAGTACAAACATTCCTGTGTAATGTAAAAAATGTGTGTAGGCTCTAACAAGAAGATTAATTTTTCTCTCCTTCCATATTACTGGCTGTAGAAATGAAATACTTTGCTGATATTAGCATCTCGTGACCATTGTAGAGGCTTGAGAGCAGGGCAAATCTTAAGTGTTTGTAGAGACACCAGTTTTTAGAAAAAAAAAACAGAAAAAATATGAAAAGGACAATATTACAGAAAAAAAATCTGGTGTGATACACGCACACAACTTCCTTTTACAGTGATCTTATAATTAGCATTTCTTATTTTCAAAAATTACAAATTCTACAGAAACCGTACAAAATAGAGCATTAGTTGAAGAGAAAAATGTTCTCAAAAATTTTAAGCTGAATTCACAACTGTAATAATATACCGCGTGTTCTATTTAAAATAGGCGTTAATTAAAAAAAACAAAAGAAACCCATTTTAGAGGCATTCAAGGGGAAAATCACCTATCTCACATCAATACACATTAAAAAAGTAATAAAAATGTAAAGTTTGAAAAAAATCGTTAGAGCCGTTTTTAACAAAACCGAAAAAAACTTCCGGTTATGCGATTTTCTTCAAAAGCTTGCTGTCGTATCTAGATAGTACACAAAACTAATAGTATATGGAGTTTCAACGTCATACTTTTTTTCGTTTTTGAAATATTCTGTTCAAAGACACACATACCAATGAACAAAAACATATTTTTGGGTTCAGGGGACTCTAAAACTTGAACATGTGTTGAAAACTCAATTTCGAATTTTTGGGGCGAATCCAATACTTCCTTTATCGTAAAAGAAAGTAATATATATTTTTTTAAATCGGCAGTGAAGAACGCCAAAATCCTGATTAAGATACAAGAAATCGGCAGTGAAATAATCAATTGTTTTAAGACTTGTTGCAGTTGGCGGGGTGACAGATGAGTGAGAGAAAACGTCATCAGAACCTATAAGAGTTGGCTAAAATAGTAATTTACGATACAAGTGCGTACAGCTAATCTTTAGTCAGGAGTCTGGCAGAGTTAAAACGCGAGTGACCGCATGTGTATCGTACAATATTTTATCTACGATAGAATCTAGAAAACACGGTAAATATAAAAAAAGATTGTACATGTAAATTAGGATTTCTAGTTGCTACTGAGGCCGCGCCTAATAAAATTATTTTAAACACGTTGCTACTGACGACGGAAACTAATAAAAACATGTCATTAAACAGCCATTTTATAAACTTAAAACTGCCAACTAAAAGTCAATATTACCCACTGTCGTAGATAATAGTAGGGGAAAGGGGGGCACATTCGGCCACAAAGTGGTTTTTATAGTATTTCGCATGAGTTATTGATAATTATCAGTTTATATATGCATTTTCTGTGATAAAGGTAATATATGTTGTATACGCCACGAGGTAAGGGTCCTATTATTTTAAGAAAAAAAGGTATGACCATTTAAAAAAAAACACCTCAACTGGCCGAATGTGCCCTCACACGGGGGCAGTTTCGGCCATTTCAAAATTATTTCTGAAACAGTGATACCAAACATAAAAATAATAAGATTCTTCAAATATAGTTTAATGCTACTTTATTTTAAGCCGTATTTACATTTCAACTTCGTTTATAGTACAACTAGAGTTCCAAAGTTGTAACAAAATTTGTATAATGAAGCTGTTCTTGCCGTTCCGGTTGTTGAAGGGTTTTCAAACTTAGAAATAATGTCTTCAGCATCAATGTCAGCTATGTCTTCAACAGATGGAAAGTAAAAGGTCGTTGATAAGCCCTTTCTCCTTAAAAACTTCACTCTGGCAATTCCAGAGTTCACGGCCAAAATTTGCCCTATGTAGTGACGCATATTGTTTTTAACGGGAAATCTTACCAGAACAAAATCTTCCTTTCTCGGCTGATAATCTTTCAGTTCCTCAATGTTTTCCATTTCGTCACTGAAGTCGTTGTCTGTGTCATGAAGAGACACAACCGACTCCATATCATCACTAGTTGTGTCCTCATTTCTCTCCACTTTTTCTTTCTTTGTTTTCTTTTGTTGTGTATCAAATTCAATATTTCTGACAGTCTTCCTTTTTTTAGCTTCTTCTGATCTTCTTTGTTTCGCTTCTTTTAATTTTTCCATTTCTTCCAATCTTTGCTTTTCGGGGGTATCTGTATAGATTCGTGACTTTCCAGGTTCTCGTTTACTTTTGGTCATCTTCCTCGTAGCTTTTGGGTAAGGTCGAATCACTTCAGGAGATACCAGAGGGCCCTTCTTTGCATAACTGCATGATGGAAGAGCGTGAGTAATCTCTATAATCTTTTTGGGAGTTTCAGCAATATGTTCAAAATCAGTGGTCAATTTGACAATAGTTTCATCTTGATTTTTACTGGTTTCTGCAGTCTGTTTATTTTGGGCAATTTTGCTTGGGTCTTCGACTTCGTCAGTGTTGTTCACACTTTCTGGTTCCGGGCGATCTGTCACTGACGATGGAGCAAAATCCTCATCAGTAAAAATCAAACGGTTCAACGGCCAGATACCAGTTTTTTTAAAACTGTTGACTATGTTACTAGCAGAAAAAGCCTTTAAGAAAGGTGCATTCGTTAAAAATGGAATGTGCTTGATAGTTATCGTCTGCCCAGGATGTGATGTCAACCAGTCGTTGAAAGATGTTTCACAATAAGTCTTAAATGGCCCAAAAACGCCAACGTCCAACGGCTGAAGTCGATGGGTAGTATGTGGCGGAAAACTTAGTAGACAGATGCCATTCTCTCGGCAATATTTAACTGCAGTCACATTTGCATGAGATTCATGATTGTCTAAAAGTATTAATACTGGATTGGCAAGACTGCAGTTTGTAAGCCTCACTAAATGCTTTAAGACTTCAGGAAAAATTTCGGATGTCATCCATCCTGTCTTGCTTCCTAAGCTTAAACTTGATGGTGGACCATTTAAAAGAAATTCAGACAGGTTCCTTTTTCGTGGAAACACATAAACTGGTGGGAACGCCTGTCCTGCCGCGTTTATAATCCCCACGAAAGTAACTAACTCGCCACGTTCGGCAGAAGCCACTTGACAGACTTGCTTTTTCCCACGTGTAGAAACAATTTTTGTTGGTTTCATGACTGTGGTGACACCGGACTCATCAATATTGAAGATTTTCTCTGCCGGAAATTTGTATCTATCTAAAACCTTTTTTAGATTGTTAAAAAATTGCTCCACTTTTGGCCTATTGAAAGCAATACTCCTGCTTAGACTCGTGCTTTCAGGCTTTCGAAGTGAAAGAGTAGGATGTCGTCTCATAAATCCCTCTCTCCAACCTCTTTTGGCGCAGTGTGTTTCTTCCCATTCTTTTGGTATATTTTCTTTTTTTAAAACTTTGGCATATTCAAAGGCCAGTTTTTCAATGTCAGCATAAGTCAAACCATAATTAATGTCGGCACACTTTTGAATATATTTTTGAAGTTCTTCTTCCTCATAATATGTAAAAACTTGATGAGCAGCATATTTACTATGGTATTTCAGGGAATATTCTTCTTCACTTTCATGACCAGAATCATCGCCAGAATATTTTCGTAAATACTCCTCTTTGGTTGTCTTTGACAATATTTTTTTAATTCTGCTCTGTAGTGTCGATCTCTTAATCTCATATACCGTAGCAGCTCTTCTTTCAGAATAACTGTTACTAAAAACACTGAGTATGGCCGCTCCGATGTTCGATTCGTCCAAATTTGCTCTGTCCGTTTTTCTTTCTCGTTTTCGTGGCATCTGAAAAATAAATAAATAAAAATGGGGGCACATTCGGCCGCCGGCTGATTGTGCCCCCTTGTATGGTGGCCGAATGTTTCCCCGCTGCATGCTTAATATAAAATTTTGTTAAAGTAAATTTATTTTGAGGTTATATCTACAACTTGTGTTTAGTTTAAAAGGTACCGTTAAGTGCCTGTTTTGCTAATTTATTTAAACAAATAGCACAAAATGCTTAATAGCAACAGAAGAAAAGAAAACATAGACATATTTACCTTGAAACAACTTTTTCACAAAGTTATCAGAAAACAGTTGTAAAGCACGCCATCAACTTCAAACTAACAGTGACACTAGAGTAGGGTTGGACAACACTTGTCACATTCATTTTAGGCGCCAAATCTAACTAAATTTAAAAATATTAGAGGTGGCCGAATGTATCCTCATGCCGAATGTGCCCCCCTTTCCCCTATATTATGATACTAGTGTATAAGTACGCCTTTAAAGCACGTGCGACGAGTTTAAGAGCACGACGCAAAGCGGAGTGCTTTTAATGTCGGTTGTGCTTTAATTGTAGTTATACACATGCCTCATACGCTATTTGGTCTACGATCATAACGGAAATATAAAAACTTAGTTCAGTGACACTTTTTCCGTCACATTGTGTTAGATATTCTGGGTTATGTTGACATTCAAATTTACGGCAGAGCGTGTTTTAATATAGAATTAAAACACGACACCAATTGCAACGTGCTAAAAAGACATAATTCGGGCGCTAATAAGGCTGCCAACTATTGAAAGCCTCAATGCGAAACACGGTTACTCTGAGCGAAAAGGGGGTGGGGTGAAACACAATATATACAGATATATAATAATAGTTTTGTATGCTACTAGTGAATAGCGGCAGTTTATTCATAAGGGGAAAACTTTAGCTCATGAGGCAAAGCCAAGTGAGATAATTTCCCCAAATTGATAATAGTAGATTATGCAATAAGGGAGATAAATTGCACTGAAGCAAAATAGCATTCTCTCCGAGTTGCATATACTATTTTTTTCACTTCCACTGAAGTATTTCTTAACATAAATAAATAAAATGCTCTCAAAACAAGGTAGAAATATTTTTTCTCTAATACGTTCTGCTGGTGATTGGAATAATAATGTGCTGCAGTTTAAATGGGCTTACGAAAACTTTTATTCAAGGACAGTCAGTGGCGGATTTAAGGAAAAAGGCCCAGTGGGCAAAATTTTTTCAGGCCGCCCCCCCTTGAAAATTATGTTGTGTCAGGTGTTCCATGGAAAGTGAAAGATATGTTTTAAGAATTTAATGAATATAAAAATGTTTTCATTTATTCATCGAGCATTATAAAAGTTGTATTCTCTTTTACATCGAGAAAATTCACATATTTTTGAATCCCCTTCTCGCTTTCTTCTCCGCGAACACTTCGATGGTTGCATCCAGATCAATTTGATTGGCGACTTGCTGTTCGATGAAAAGTACGCTGAAAACATTGCAAACCACTGCGGCACTTGTCCATAAACACTAGATAAATGATAAACGAACTCGATTGACACGGAACTCGACAGAACTCGTAGAAATTACTCATCCAGTACGGTAACTATAGTGACAGTTCCCGCGCATGCTCGGTGAATTCTCATTATTGGGCGCGGCAATTCCAACTTTCGAAAGTGGTGGTCAGTTGACTGTCAACTGAATTTAGATGCGCGGGGGCACCCGGGGGCCCCTTTAGAACGTTTTTGATAAGTCAGAAATATTCGACAAACTTTGAGAAAATCGTAGACGTTTTAAATAACTGATTGATTACAAAAGTTATTTGATTTTATATTTAATTTAAGATTGTTATCAAGCATTGCAATTATTCTGATAACAGGGGGGCCCTGAATAAAAATTGAACTTGTGCTGTCCACAAGGGACTCACCGAAACATTTTTTCAACAAAAAAATAAAATAAATAAATCGAAGGTGTAACTTTCAGGGGCCCTGAAAGCCTTTCGTCGGGGGGGCCCAGTGGGCAAGCGCGCTTTTGCCCACCTGTTAAATCCGCCACTGAGGACAGTGCAAAACCTGTAGCAACTGCAAACTGTGTTGACCTAACATACCAAACAAATCCAGTTTTTACATTTCAAATGAAAAAATGTCTGTATGTAAACCCACTGTAAATGAAGTGGATGACAGTGTCAATATTGACCTCTGTAGGTTGTTAGACAGCATTAACTTGCGCAGTTTACAGAACAATGTATTATACCTATTATATAACATAAGTGGAGTGGTTGTAAGAAAAATATTGTCAATGAGCTCTTAATGCTCTTATATTGATTGTAATAAAATTTTGATATCAAAATAAATATTACAACACATATTCTGTGGGAGAAGATTAGTACCAGGGATTTACAAAATATGTAAATAGGGAGAAATTAATATTTGTTTCTGATATAGTTTTTAATATAGTTCAGCACTCTGTAAAACTGTATCAGATACAAATAAAAACTAATATCAGAAGGAACAGTTTTAAAGCCCGTATTGTTTATGCAGTCGTAAAAGCATTTTCCCCAAAATTACAATTATTCCAGCCAACACACCCAATATCTGCTGAATATTTAGATCAAGATTTGCATGAGATTCAATTAATTTAAAAAAATTGCGTGTTTATATTCAGAAATGCGAATAAAAACTAGAACAAAGAAACTATCCAAACGAATTTAAGGCTCTGGTCCAAGCATTCGTCAAAAGAACTATCTTGTGTTATTTCATAATATTTAATAATAAATTATATAATTAGGCTCTTATTTTTTATATATAGAAAATAGAAGTACATATGCATTAGTCTAGAAACACAATTAATGTATATTATAATTATGTATCTCAATTTTGTAACTGTAAGTGCTATATTTTGTAATATTTTTAAATAAATACGCGTATGTATTACTAGAAATATTCATTTCCACATATTGGTAAGTATTAAGATTGAATTATTTCACACTGATGCTTATAAATCTTGTTTTAAATTCAATTGGTGAGTGTTTATTGTAATGAAACTATGCTGACGTTGAAATAGAAAGAGATGCAAATACGGTGAGCGGCGGGTTGCATAAACAACGCAGTTTTAGTATAATATCCTTGGTTCGCCGTGCTGCCTTAAAATTTCGGTTTCAACGATGTCGTATATTAAATGTAAGATATTGGGAATTAAAGCTTACTCAAAGCTATCGGCGCCAAAATACTATAAAGTTCAAGAACAACAGCAAGTAAAGTTAGGCTGTGCCCAGAATCAGGTTTTTAGGTGGTTTTCCCGAGTCAACAGAGTACCTTCTCTGAGGCGAATGCCAGGGCAGTACTTCTCCACCTTTCCTGGCCTCTCTTCGATTCTCCGCCTCTCCTTTCTCTCACTCGTCCTATAAATCCCGTTCTTGGCTGAAGAGGGACGCAAGGTCCCTATACCAGCCCGCCCCCAGTTGGGGAATTGAAATGACCCTGAACCTTTTTTTAGTTAGACTGCCGAAGGGGTTACAAGAAAACATGGTAAAATATGTAATAATCGAAAACGAAACTTATGTGCCATTTGATCCAGCGGATGTACCTGCCCGACAAGTATTTATATCATGCAACAAACCCAAAATATGTCAACTACGGCCATAAACCCAAATACCTTAGATCTTTTAAACAAGCTGAAATAATATATTAAGTAGAAGAGTAGCTAAAAAATCATGAAAAGCAGTTATGAGCAGTTGTTACAAAAAGCTTTGTCTTATTTATTACTAAGGCATATTATGTACAGTTTAAAAAATTGCGAATTAAACTTTTTTATTATATATTTTTTAATTTGTCTCTTTACTTATTAGACAGCCTTTTAAAATGTGCACCTCGGCACTAAAGTTCCCTTTTATCCCTCATGTGGTTTATTTGCCTTAGCCCTACGGGCCTCGGCAACTAAATCCACATTCGTGATAAAAAGTTAAACTGTAGTGCCTTAGTGTACAAATAACTATTTTGTACTATCATGCCAAAATGAAAACATGTGCACAGTTTCTAGTGTCAGAAGTGACATTTATAGCACTCTTTAATTTTAGCAAGCGAATTACGCCTTTTTCGCACGTTGCCATTGATGACGTCTTTGTATACTATGTACGAGCCCTAACAACTAATAGTTCGGGCACACTTTTTATAGAAAGTAGACTTACTATTATTTATACCCATCGATGCATTCTTTAGTCTCAAGGTACATGCATAAATATAACAATATCTTTAACAACTTATTTACTAAAATTTAATTTTTATAGAAATTACAATTACAAAAACACTAAATTCAAGTTCAAGGCAACTAATTGTTCGGACGGGGTTGGTTATTTAATAAATTGATAAGTCGTAACGTCAACATTTTCTTTTGTTGCGGCGTTAATTTTTTCTGGCATCGTCATGACTAATGATCTGCATTGGTCTGTAAAATTAACTCCGTATATCCTTAATTTTTTCTTTCAGTTCAGGAACAGTTCGTTGTGGATTAATTATTGCTTCATCTTGTGTCAAACATTTTCAATAATATTTAAATCGGAGCTGTTAGATGGCCATGGTAATACTTCGATGTTATGATTTTCAAACCAATTTTGACTTGTTTTGGCAGTACCTATGACAGGCTGCCCCATCCTGCTGGAAAATGAAGTTTCCTAATGGATATAATTTATCAATACTTGGTAAAAGGCTAATTTCCAGTATTTTTTGAGACTCCAGCATTTGCAGTGCCATCGACTTCAATATTTCCCAGTCTGTTAGCTGACATGCAGCCCCAAATCATAATCCCTTTTGGAAACTTTCCAGTCCTTTTACGAACAGATTCTGATTTACCTTATAATTCGTCTTCTATGGTCTCCAATGCAGACATCAAATTTTGATTCGTCGCTAAATATTATTTTGGACCAGTCTTCATGGGTGCAAGAACGTCTCGATTTAGACCATATTAGTCTCTTTCTCTTTTGTTTTTCGGTCAGTAGTGGTTTTTCTTTAGCCTAATTTATTATACCAGGTGTCCACATTCAAACTGGATCATAGAGATTTAACTTTGTTTTTAACAGTTTTCTGGGTTCTTGCACGCCAATTCAACCTACAGAAAATAACGGGTGTTCATAAACAGTCGTCATCCCAGTTGCTTTGAAAAACAAAATGTTATGTCTTTGATTAATTCGTGCACCACAATGAAACGTCATTGAGTACTGTCAGCGCATTTTTTCTCAATTTTAAAAGACATACGTTTCTGAAGTCAAAACCTACTGGGATGACGACTGTTTATGAACACCCGTTATTTTAGTATCAATGGAAAGAGAAAATTATTACGCATTTAATGGTATCAAAAATCAAACTATTTTTGTCAAATTTAATTGAAAAATATTAATAAAATCTTTCATGTTTTTTAAATGAGTTGTCTTGACCTGAAAAAAGTTGACAGCTATACTCAAATTAATTTGTTATATGATGACATTTCAGAGTTAGTTCAGCAGTTTTTACTTTATAAAATAAACGATTTCTCGAACGAAGAGAGAGTTTTTTTTATCGTTAAAACATATTACAGTAGGGTTAGTTTGTGTAGAGTGAGAGATATTTTTGAATGAAAACTGACAAAAATAATTTAATTTTTGATAACATTAGATGCACAATGATTTTCTCATTCCAATGATACCAAAATATTTTCTGTAGCATGAATTCGCGAGCAGGAATCCATGAAATTGCTAAAAACAATGTTAAATCCTTATGTTCCAGTTTGAAAGTGGACACCCGGTATACAAATAGAATGTTTTAGTTATTTTAATTAAAACACTAAAATGTGCAGTCCTATCTTATAAAACATTAAACCAAATTTATGTATCCATTTGCGACAACATTCCCTCGATACAATATGTGATTATGTCCTGATTAAGAATTCCATCGAGCAGGAATTTATCTTAATGTACTTCGTCAATCATTTTTGCAAATTTTCACAAGAAGCCTTTGATCTCGATCGGATATTACACGACGCCTACCAGAATTTTTAATGTCAACATTAATCGTACCGGTTTCTCCAAATTGTTTAATTATATCGCCAATCGTAGATTTAGCAATATTTATTTCTTTGGCTATTTTCCCATCGATTTGCCTTTTTGATATTGTTGTACAATTATATTTCTTACTTGTGCATTTGTTGCTGTGCCGCGAGCCATTTCTAAACGTACTGCTCGTACATTTGACAATTACAAACATAAACAAGTGTATTTTAAATTTTGTTTCCAAAGCCTCCTCATTATACGGCAAAACTTTGCACCCGTCCGAACTATTAGTTGTCAACACGGTGTAAGCGTACACCGTGGTTGTCAACAAATTTTATACTGTTTCTATATTATAATATTTTTTATTTACTCTAGTGGGATAAGTAACTCATTACGTCACTCATTTGACACTATTTCCGTTAAGTGATGAAGGTCATTACACCACTCAGTTATGTAATGGCTTCATTACTTAACTGAGTGGTGTAATAGCTTCATTACCTAACTGAAATAGTGTCAAATGTATGATATAATGACATTTGCTTACTAAAATAGTTTTGAAAATGACAGATCTGACATTTCTCTTAATGCACTTTTCTCAATTTTAGGCAGTCGTAGATAAAATTTTGTACAATACATGTGTGATAATGCATCATTAATATGCTTGTGTGCTACGCACTCGTTTGTAACTTACACACACGTAAAGTACATTTTTTTTTCTATAATAATTTTCAAGGTCAACTTTCTAGGGGATAAGTTGCATTCTTGCAGGATCCCTAGTTTTAATAATGTTGGTACATAGATTTTTAGTTCTTTTTTCCACTAAAGAAATGATTGTCATCTTGACAGATATGTCATAATTTAATATCGCTTCCTTCATTTTTGCATTTAAAATATTTCTTGGTTTTCTTTTTTTATCTGATTTTATTTTTGATGATGATGATTCCATGTTAAAAAAAGAAATTTGTCAAGAGTTCAAATTAAGAAACTTTGACATTCAAAATTGACGCATAACCATAATTTTGAAAAAGTTCTACCAATACGAGGTATAAAAATTTCCTAGCGTTTTAATCACATATCTACCAACATTGTAATACTTACTTTGACAGTTATTATAGAAAAAAACGTACTTAATATTAATGATGCTCTTATCACACTTGTATAGTAAATAACTATTGTACAGTTTGACTTTAAGTCAAGCTTGAATAGTGAATCAAATAGTTATTAAACATAAAAATAAAGGTATAATTAAACATTAAACAAAGCAATAAGAGGATTAAATAATAATAAGGCTGCCTTTATGCAAAAATTGTAATCGTCCGAACTATTAGTTGTTAGGGCTCGTATAATCATGGCCGATTAAATTCTTGTACATTTAATATAAAATATAGATAGTCATGGTATAATAAAACACGCTTTTCCGTAAATTTGAACGTCAACATAACCTAGAATATATAGCACAATGTGACGGAAAAAGTGTAACCGAACTAAGTTTTTATATTTCTGTTACGATCATAAAAAATAGCGTTGTGTTTTTTAACGCTTACTTATACACTGGTATCATAAAAAATAGCGTTGTGTTTTTTAACGCTTACTTATACACTGGTATCATAATATACTATTTAAGGAAACATTATTTTAAAACTTTAAAAAATTAATTATTCAAGTTTAAATATAATCCATTCAGGAAACTCCAGTGACGTAAAAGTCACTATCAGCTGGTTAATATGAAAATCGCTAGTAGGGTGTTAGTAATTTTTGCATTTTATGTTGGCGCCATGTTCCATTTAAATTTCAAGTTTTTAGTTTTTACCTTCACTTTGGCATTTGAATTATTGAAGTACATTTTGATCAATATTTTCTTATAATTCAAAAAAATTTAAACAAAGTTACTTACTAAAGTTATTAATAAATTATGTTTTTACTTTGTTTCGCTACGATTCATATTTAAGTTCAGCAAAATAACAAATAATTTGTTATAACCTTACTTTGGTACACGTTTGAGGCTACTGACCGTTAAGTCCAATCAGCTGAAATAGTGGGTACTTAGTACTTATCAAGTACACTCAAAATTTTGCATTTGACACTGTAAATGTCACGGGAGTTTCCTGAATGTATTATACCAAAGTGTCTTTTTAAGCTATTTAAAAATAAGATTTAACCTTTTGAAATTTATGTCATAGTAAATAGATGGCCTTGACACGCAGGTAACTGTTTCTGCAGCTAGTAGCTGTCAAAGTTTGTTATAAAAGGTAATTATAAATGTACACATTTACTTTACTCATTACTAAGGGTGGGCGATATTAAAATTTACATATCGATATTCGATATCAGAATTATATCGATATTTATCGATATATCGATATTTATCAATATCTCGATAAATATCTTAAAAATACCGATATATCGATATGCGATAAATATCGATATTCGATAAATATCGATATTCGATATATCGGTATATCGATATATCGATATGTCGATATCTGATATTTCCATATATCGATATATCGATATGGAAATATTATCGATATATCGCCCAGCCCTACTGCTGAGTGCTGACTACCAAATATTATGTAGAATTCCCTGATGTGAAAAAAAGTGCAGCATAAACAAAAAACGCCCGAAAAGGATTTATCCGCGCAAATTAAGTCTGCAGACTTGCTCAATATTTTTAAATTTGGGGACTTTACAAGAAGTCCTTATTTAAAAGTTGCAAAATGCAATACGTGTTAAATTCGGAGTACGGACTTACGGGGTACGAATATACTTTATATCGTTATCAATGTTATTATATTGTATTGCATTATTTTAAGAAAATAAATTGTACTTATTAAAATATGTGTTAAAAAATGTGAATAATTAAAGTATATTTCTATCTTGCTAATTATATGTGTTACAAAAGTAAAGCATTAACTAATATTAGGTATTTATTTTACTGTAACATGAGATGTGTATGTATGTACAACTGTACACCACAATTAATGCGTAATTATAACGTTAGTTTCTGAATAGCCGAATTCAGTTTAGATGAATAGTGGCAACGCAAAAAATTAGGTTCGAAAATGGTTATACAGCACTCGAATGTTTTAAAGATTGCCTAATAGTTAACAGAAACGTCGTTTTTAGTGTACCCATATTCATATCGATTTTTGAAAAACCAATTTATAAATGTAAGATCTTGTTCTGCGTGGTTACAATAGGTCAGTATGTAAAATAACATAGTAGATCATTTTAGATCATGAAGTATTATTATTAGGATTATTAAATTGAATTTATGGCACTTCAAAATTCAAATTAAGCGAATGTTGTACATGCGCAGATACAAGGTATACTGTATACATACAAAAAGTTATCGTAAACTAATTTGACAGCTATTCCATAAATCTCGATATATCGATATTCGATAAATATCGATATTCGATATTTCGATATTCGATATATCGATATCCTATATTTCCATATATTGATATATCGATATGGAAATAATATCGATATATCGCCCAGCCCTATTCATTACATAATGCTTTAATTATTTAAAAAACACTTTACATCTAACGAAAGAAGTAACTACTCGTAGAATAATAACTTTACATCCTCACTTCCAATTCGAAATTGTAAATCCAACACCAGCTGTTTACTTTTAGCATATGGGCTAAAAGTAAACAGCTGATTTCACTTTTAACACGCTAAATTTAAAAACGTCACTTTTAGTGAAAAAAGCTAGCGCTAAAAGGCCTATAATACTTTTAGTAGTGGTCGTAGAAAATACCTATTTGTGCAACAAGTGCTAAAAGTGGACGTTATGAACGAGACATGTCTCATATTTTATCTACGACCTTAAGTTTACCCTTATTAATCCATAAATATCGATTTAACAAAGGTTTGCATTTATGACAGTTATAATTTATGTCATAATACAGAGATAGCCTTGACGTGCATGTGAATGTTTCTGCAGTCAGTAGCTGTCAAAGTTAGTTATCAAAGGTAATTATAAATATACACATTTTACTTTATTCATTACATAATGCTTTAATTATTTAAAAAACAGTTTACCTCTAACGAAAGAAGTAACTAGAATAACTTTATAACTTCACTTCCAGTTCGAAATTCTAAATTCCACACCAGCTGTTTACTTTTAGCACATGGACTAAAAGTAAACAGCTGATTTCACTTTTAACACGTTAAATTATAAAACGTCACTTTTAGTGAAAAAAGCTGGCGCTAAAAGACCTACTTTTAGTAGTGGTCGTAGAAATAGTAATTTTCGATACAAGTGCGTAAACCTAGTCTTTAGTCACGAGTGGGGCAAAGTTAAAACGCGAGTGAGCGAGCGTTTTAAGCTCCCCGAGTGACTAATAGTAATTTACGATACAAGTGCGTAAAGCTACTCTTTAGGCACGAGTGGGGAGAGTTAAAACGCGAGTGAGCGAGCGTTTTCAGCCCCGCGAGCGAGTTCGATCCCCGATCCCCGTGAGTAGTGATGTAAATTACCCGGGTATTTATTTTTAGGGGTAAATACCCGGGGTATTTACCCGGGTAATTACCCAAAATGGGTATTTAAGCAGGTATTTATAGACTTATTTACAAATATTATAAAGTTAATCTAATCAGTATAATTGATTGGTAAGTGAAGGTGCTCTATGCGAATTTTATAAAAATGTTTAAGAAAATAGCTGAACTGAGAACATTTACTGCCTAAAATACCGGTGGGGACATACCTAACTCTACAGAACATGGCATTTCCATGAGTTGGAAAAGGTTCAAATACTATTTGCGATAAGAGTAACCGAAATGGAAAATGCAATAAATACTTTGGTAGGTGGGCAACAAGTAGCTGTTGTACCTACTTGTTGCCTAGCTACCAAAGTAATGCATTTGTTATTTCGGTTACCCTTATGGTCTTATGAACCTTTTCCAACTCATAGAATTGCTATGTTCTGTACAATTTTAGGCAACCTGTATATAACAGCAATGAGATAAAATGATTAAAAAACAGAATTCAACGATTGAATAAGAAAGAGATGAACATAGAAACAAATATTTGAGTAGACTTGACGCTCATTTTAATTATGTCATATGTCAACTAAATATGCATACTAAAATAACTTTTTTGTACGGTTATCTCTTTCTTACTCAAGTATTATGTGCTTTGTTCATGCTATCTCATTGCTGTTGCATACTTATGATCCCATCGGTATACAGCGTTGTTTATATTATATATATATATATTGTGATATTGTTTGCCTTATTTAAGATTGTTTAAGTTTAATAATATGTCTATAAGTATATATTAATATTAATAAATATAAGGATTATTTTTCAAGTTAATGTTATGTTCATTTTTCAAAAATGGAAACCAGTCAGAAAATAATGTACAAACAATTTAAATTATCCCAATCTTCGGAGTCGGCCATCACAATGTTGTTTGTAAACTCTAACAGGCACAATTTATTGCATCTAACTGTTTATTTCCATAAATTTCGGCAGCCAATGTTTTTTTCCCGATAAACGATTTATTTACCTGGGTGAATGCTTATTCAATATTATTTAAATTGTTATTTTACATAAAATATTCCAGTTCCTTTATGTGTAGTTTATTTATTAAGATAAGATTATCTGAGTAAAAGTTAGCTTAGCTTTCTAAATATAAATTTGATAAATACCCAGTTTTTAGGTATTTACCCGAGGCAGGGGTAAATACCCAGGTAAATACCCATTTATAAATACCCTACCCACTGGGTATTTACCCGACCCACATCACTACCCGTGAGGTTTTAAAAAATAAAATATGCTGATCATAACCTTTACAGAATGCCATCATTCGTGGGTCCCATGTTACTACAATGTGTAGCATGTAAAAGATCCCTTGCTAGGGTCGGAACTTCTTAGTCTCGGCAAAATTCCAAGTAGGACTAAGGTACCTGTTACTCTGCGTGCCTAGACCTTATCCACGAGGTTGGCAAAAAGGGCTTATGAAGGCCTACTTGCTAGACATGAGCCTCCCCAAAAATACTACTACTATAGCCTGTTCAGTAAACATAGAAACACAAAGTGGCCTTTGATTTGCGAAATGTCATGAGTGTACTCCAAAATACATCTTTGTTTAGGAATGTACTTACAAAAAGTTACTAAAACAAATAGGTTAAGGGTATGACATTTACTGTCATAAATGTTGTAAATAATTACTTTTTTCTATAGCACATGTTAAAGTGTGCTTTGATCAACTAAAAACAAAAGGTCAAGTTTTACTTTAACAGCAAGGGTAGATAAAGTAGCACTTTAACATCAAGGATAGATAAAGTAATTTAATTTTCTAAGTTTTGTTTAAATTAAATATGACAGCTGCGCATTATCGTAGCAACCCAATCTAGCTACTGACATTTTGAAATGTGATTGGCTGTCCTTATTTTCTTTTGAAATTGTTAAATTTCTTGCTATAGAAAAAATATTGTATTATACACGACGATAAAGTTATTTCTATCCACTCTTCAATCATTAACGTCTCGACTTCGTCTCGACGTTAAACGATTCACTCGTGGATAAAATTTAACTTTATCGTCTTGTATAATAAATTACTATTTTTCTACTTCTGTAACTAAAATGCCATTTAACAAACTAACATACACGTTGCTAAGTGACCTTTTAATCATGCCTTCATAACCTATGACTAAAGAGCCTCATAGTCATGAGCTGAAGTTGGCAACGATGTTTTAGTCATGGGGTGAAATTAGGTTCAAATAGTATTTGCTTTATTAGTCACAGCCAAAACTAAAATCAAGTTAGTTTTCAACCGTCACTTTGACGTTTGTCAAGCATAATTTAACCTAATATAATATCAAAATTTTAATGAAATAATATGATGTTATATTCTCTAAATTTGTGGTCGTAGAAAAAGTATAGTATGCAACTCGTTTTATAAACTTATTAGTCACTCATTTTATTAAACACTCGCTCCGCTGCGCTTCGCTCGTGATTAATAAAATTCGTGACTAAAATGACGTTTATAAGACTTGATACATAATATACTATTAAAAGGATATTATGCAAATACTGTGTTAGATACTATTGACATGGCGATTATTAATAGGTGTTTTTATTACATTTTATAAAAGTTCAGGGGAGAATTTTCAGAAAAATATCTACTTTGACACTGAAATAATGAGAAATATTAATTGCAATTTTTAAATTCAAACCTGACTTTATGCAGTTGTTACAACCTTTGCAAAACAAAATACAGAATCCCTAGTACAAAGATTGTATGTATAGTCTGTTCACTAAACGTAAAAACACAAAGTGGCCTTTGATTTCTAAAATTTCATGAGTGTACTGCCAAAATGCATCTTTTGTCTACGAATGTACTTACAAAAAGTTACTAAAACAAATAGGTTAGGAGTGTGACATATAATTAGCATCTGTCATAACTACTTTTAACTTTTAAGAATGTTAAACAAATACTGTCTTGGATGCTATTGATCTAGCATTTATTAATAACTATTTTTATTACATTTTATAAAAGTTCAGGCAAGAATTTCCAGAAGAGTATGTACTTTGACACTAAATTAATGATATTTAGTAATTGTCATTTTTAAATTCAGTCACCTTTATGCAGGTATGGAAACCTTTGTAAAACAAAATACAGAATCTCTAGCAGACAAATTTTACGTATATGCCAACTTAAAAAAAAATTATATGTTTTTGTGTTTACTGAATGGCCTATATATGCGAACTTCAAAAAAATTAAACTATTTTGTGTTTACTGAATGCCCTATACTACTTATGTAAGAATCAAACTATACAGCGAAAATCTGAACTACTCACTGGACGTTTGAACTACGGAACGAGTGCGTCAGCAATTGAATATGTTGGAATGTATAAAAGCCTGCAAACAAACGTTTACAGGTTAGTTTTGAGAAAGACGTGGAGGGGTGTTCGTTGTCGTAGTATAATACAAAAGCGGTGCACTATAAACGTTAATTAAAATAATTTCCATATTATTTAAAATGGGTTCAACTGAATTTATATCTTTATTAATATTTAAAACGGTGCATGCATTAAGTAGTTTTTATACATTTATATTAACTTGTGTGACATATCTCCAACGAAAATACTGTGATTTTTATCGTGCATATACAAATACAGCAGATTATGATTATGTGTTACAACATACTAAATACATTAAGAAATTACCGGAACATATATCAATCATGTTGAATGGAGAAGAGCCTTCCTACAGCAGTCTGGCAAGAATTATCATGTGGTGTATAGCAGCAGAAATACCATTCATCAGTCTTTATGATTATAAAGGTGGAATAAAACACATATGTGATTTATATAAATTGTGACTAAAAATCGTTCTTTTAGGAATGCTTCGAAAGAATGAAGACAAAATTCAGGAAGCGGTCAAAAAAATGCAAAAGACAAAGGAGCCTGATACCCATATTTTGTGGCATAGCGCAAATTCATGCAAAAATGGACATTTCGGTAGAAAAACACATATAAGAACGTTGGAGTTATCAGATGGTCAGTGTACTGTAGCAGACCTTGCAAAACAGTTTTCCATGCATAAAGATAAATCAATAGAACAAGAAGTAGTAGAAACTGCAATAAAAAATAAATTTATGTTTCCCGATCCTGATTTAGTTTTGTATACTGGTGATACTTTGGCGCTCTATGGCTATCCACCATGGCAGATTCGTATAACGGAATTTATATGTATAGGCAGTCATTATAGTGTTACTCCTGAAATATTTGTAAATGGGTTATGTGTATTTGGTAAGATTGAACAAAGATTAGGCAAATAAGGTAAGGGATTATATCTGATAGTATTTTAAATAAATGAATATATATACATATATTTTCTACATGGTTCTAGTATAATTTTAATATTTGTATAGTCATATTTAATAAAACTATTAAATTTATATTTGAAGTGAATACTTAAAGGAAGAAAATTGTTCAGTATTAATTTTGTAGATAATAGTATGAATCAGTGATTACAGTAGATGGCTTTCAACAAATTATTTTTTAATTTGCAAAATAGTGTATTATGTAGTGATTTCGAAATTAATACACAATAGGGTGGGTTACATTATTAGAATTTTTTATTATACATATTTTGAAAAAATAATTATTTAATTAAACTAAACTAATTAAAAACCTATAAGAAACGATACGTAATATATCTACTTTGGCAGTTTTGCTTATTTGAATTAATATTGATATCTAACAATTTTATATCGAGAGATAAACAAAAAAAACTGATCCTCAGCGGGCTGTAGAAATTCAAACGTATGAATAATATGTTGTTGGCACTGGAAGTCTATCGAATTCGAGGTTATCAGGTTAGATTTTCCGTGAGTTTTGACACAGACTGACGCAAAACCTAACCTGCTAACCTCGCATTTGACATAACCTTACAGTGCCACCAACATATTATTCATATGTTTGAATTTCCACAGCCCCCTGAGGATCAGATATTTTTTTGGATCTCTCGATATTTATATAGGTAACCTTGACTGAGTGTTTTAATTTTTTCTAACACTGCAAAAATGTCGTACATATTTTAATTTCAAAGCAAAATATTAACTTATTTTTTTGCATACCGGTCTAGCAGCAACTATCAGCTTAGCAACGAGTTCGATATAGTTCTTGTAACAAAGTTTTATTATCACGTGATCTATAACGTCATAATCGTACCTCTAGAATAACAAAAAATTTTTCAAAATACGTAATTTCATTGTTAATAGTCATTTATAGTGATGTGGATCGGGTAAATACCCAGTGGGTAGGGTATTTATAAATGGGTATTTACCCCTGCCTCAGGTAAGTACTTAAAACTGGATATTTATCAAATTTGTAATATTAAGAAAGCTAAGCTAACTTTTACTCACATAATACTGTTATTAATAAATAAAGTACATATAAATGCATTGGATTTTTTTATGTAAAATAACAATTTAAATGTAACATTGAATAAGCATTCACCCAGGTAAATTAATCGTTTATGGGGAAAAAACATTGGCTGCCGAAGTTTATAGAAATAAACAGACTCATTAAATTGCGCCTGTGAGAATTTACAAAAAACATGTGATGGCTCTGACTCCGGAGATTGGGATGATTTATATTGTTTGCACATTATTTTCCGACTTATTTCCATTTTTGAAACATGAACTTAACATTAACTTGAAGAAATAATCCTTATATTTATTAACATTAATAATAATACATAATTATATACATATTAAGAAACAATCTTAATAAGGCAAAGAAAATCATAAAATTATACATATAAGCAACGTTGTATACCGATGGGACAATAATCCTTTATCTAATAGACTTGTCTGTCCGTCCGTCCGGGACGCTGTTTCAGCAGCCAAACCGTAAGAGATAGAGAAAAAAGTTATTAAAGTTATATGTTTGGAATGGTCATGTCAGGTCAGGAACCGAATTTCAGTCTCTAACACTAATTATTTACTTAATTATCCTAATCCTAACTTTTTGGGTTAGATTCTAGGCAAATTTTATCAAGGCGAATGCGACTGGTAGTTTGCTACCAACAATGACGTCATATACGTACGTGTGGTGAATACGCGTTCTATTTGCAAAACGGTTTTTTTTTGTTTTATTAAATGAGACATTTGTCTCACTGGACTGCTATAGTTATTTATAACAGCAATGAGATACATAAGCAAAAGCACATAATACTTGAGTAAAAAAGAGATAACCGTACAAAAAAGTTATTTTAGTATGCATATTTAGTTGACATATGCCATAATTAAAATGAGTGTCAAGTGGACTCAAATATTTGTTTCTATATTGCCTAAAATTGTAGGGAACATAGGAACTTTCAAGAGTTGGAAAAGAATCAAATACTATTTGCAGTAAGAGTAACTACAATAAATTACTTTGGTAGCTAAGTAACAAGTACGTATACAATAGCTACTTGCTGCCTAGCTACCGAAGTAATTATTGCATTTTCTATTTCGGCTACTGGCAAATTTACCTTTTCCAACTCATGGAATTGCCATGTTCCCTACAATTTTAGGCAACCTGTATAGTTATGTCCCTATTGGTATTTTGGGCAGTAAATGTTCTCAGTGCAGCTATTTTATTCTACATTTTTATAAAATTCGAATAGAGCACCTTCACTTACCAATCAATTATACTGGTTACATTAGTTTTACCCCAGGTATTTACCTCTAAAAATAAATACCCGGGTAATTTACATCACTAGTCGTTTATCTATTAAAGGCATAATCAATAAATTATTGTACGATTGAATGTTTAAAGCACGATGCGAAGCAGAGAGCTTTAACTTTCCCTAGAGCTATAATCGTGATTAGGCAGGTGGTACATACGTTTTATTTTATTTTGGTTCTAAAATTGGACAAAATTCAAGGATTCAGTATTTTGGCTACAGACTACTGCGTGATTGTTGTGCTGACGCTGTAAATTTTTGTTGTGATTATGGTTACTATGCAGAATGTTGGAGTTGCTATATTACATTGTTGGTGCTTATTAGAAGTGCTTGCCATATCTCACCGACCCTGCGCAGTGATCGAAATTCTGTAAATAAGTCATCAGCAAGGCTACAGACCAACCTGAAAATATCATTGCGATTTTGCTGCGTTTGATATCGTTTGTATTTTCGTGCTTATAAGTTAGTTTTTGTGTTCTTTATCTACTTATATTTCCGTTTATTATAAAAAACAGTTTCATCAAATAAACACGAAATATTGACACAACCTATTTTAAATCTCGCGCCTGCAAGCTAGCCTGATGCTTTTAGGTTGTACTGAAAACACCATTTGGGCGTCGCGCTCTACAGTTTTCTCCCTTGCTCCACTGCGCATTTGTGGTCGCTGAGATATGGCAAGACCAGCATACATACATCAAACAAGAAGGGACACTCGCTGTCGGTTCCTTTGATGTCAAAATACCGATTTGGATGACCTTGAAGGGCTCCGGGGGGGGGGGTACTTTCTGATAGTACTAACAGATCGCGCCACTATTTTGTCACATACATGGATATATTAGTACAGGATACGTTCACTACATGTAAACGTACGTCGAATCTTAAAATAACATATCACGGAGTTCGGTACCTTCCCCCATTTCATTCTAACCTATATCACTTTATTTCTCTCTCCCTTTAGACGTATTTCATACAATGTTTCGTACGCTTAATTTTGAAGTTTTGAAATGAAAACGTCAGAAGTGTCATACAATTTCACAGTTTATTCTTCGAAAATTGAACTTTAGCAATGGTTTTGATTGCTATTATCAAAGAGGATATATCCTCTTTGGCTATTATTATCAACCGTAAAACTCAAAGGCGTTAGCGAGTGAATATCTTGCACACCCCCACACCTCATCGAGTGAGGTTATCAAGTGTCACCTGTTGAGGTTATGTTTTCTAAGGTGTGTTTATTTATACGATTACTTCTTTTCTACATTTTGTAGCATCTTGAGACCAAAAACACTATTTCTGGCACCATGTAACACGAGTTAAATGTATTTTATCAGAATTTCTCTCAATGGCGAGTCCAAGTACCTCTCTAAAGGATAGCGCTATACGTAATTCACGCATTGAGAGTGACAGAAATAGATGGTACGTCTTGTTACACTATATCAACGGCACGCCGTATCTTGTACTTATATATCTATGGTCACATATGATTGGCAGCAGAGTTAGTAATTGGCTCTGATTGGTGGAATTTTTTGTGCTGCCATCTGATAGTCAAGCTTAGAAATACCCCCCGAGTTACTGTCCCAGGCACTCTAGACAGGTTTCAACATTTGGCATGAGTATCTTTACTTGTTTAATGTATGTACGCTGGCAAGACCTCTATACTGCTCAGCAACTTTATAGGCCCTAGGGCCATAAAAGATATTTTACGCCTGCTATCGACGGCCAATATAGTTAGTAGTTGTTTTCCACTTTCAATACGCAAATAATTTATTGAGCAGTCTAAAGCCCGACTGCTTGTATCACTGATATAAACAACAAATAATAGATCAGCGGGAAATAAAACAAGATTATGGTTCCAAAATTAAGTAAAAATAGCGAAAAATAGTTAATATACATATTTAAAAAATATGGTTGCCTTAATGGTCCGGGTTGCCGAAGTTAGGCCTCAGTGACATTTGATGTTAACATTGACGTTTGTTTGACTTTTGAAGTGTCAGACGAATCAATTAAAGCCTTTGAATTCTCCACCAGAAAAGCGACTGCATCTTAAACCTGTTACAAATATTGACAATTTTGACGAAGTTGCTATTCACAATGTAATACTATACAGAATATATGAAAAACGTAAGTTGATTTTTTTTCATTTTTTAAAGTAATATTTAGTTTTTGAATGCTAAAAGAGACAGCACAGAACTATTACAGTATTGTTGAAAATATTGAGAAAAGAGAACATTTTTAAAGGTTCCCAAAAGTCTGCATACCGTATCACAAAATATAGGGTTTAAATGGAAAAAAGACAATCCTCAATGAGATCTAATGCAACTAAAACAATTGATTTTCTACATTTTTTTTTAATAAAATTATAGGGTTTATTTAAGTGTCTTTTCTTGGACGAACATGCATTCCAGAATGAAACTAGTGAATATTCTTGTCAAGGTCATGATTTACGAACTGTTAAAAATACAAAAGTATGTGTTACTTATTTAGTAAATTTTATAATAAATATACTCATATTTTACAACTAAGTATGTTGTTTACCGTATTAAAATGATATTAAGTTTTGAATATATAGAAAGGTAACATAACCTAAAATTTATAAAACATCATCTGTTTCATAATACTGAAATTAATTGACAACACTGCCGAGTTATGACATCATAGTACGTGATACTGAAATTTCATTACAAGGACTATAGGTATATTTTATGGTCTAGAATTTGACATAGTGACAGTGCTAACAGGAATACACTTCAGTACTGCCAAACATGTCTATAGTGGAAATATTACCCCAGCGGAAAAACAACTGCCTACCTATCTCTAATTTTAGTTACTAAACGTATGTGTATATTGCATTCGCGATCTTTCTGGATGAGGGTTGGCCTCGGATTTTTGCTGTTAAGTTGCACATGAACAGATCCGTCATTTTTATTTATTGTATAACCTGCATAACCTCCAACAAATTTACTGTCATTTGACGGAGCAGAATATTGTTGCCAGATGGACTGCTTTTTTATAGTACATGTGGAGGAGAAATATTTAAAATCTGAAGTATTGTAAGACCTTCCTCGTACTTAATTAAAAATGTATCTAATTACACAATTATTGAAACTGGATACATACATAAAAATTACTAAGTTTCATTTTCTATTCTGCTTAAATATGGCAACTTTGCATTTTAAGGTGTTTTGTCATGTTTTCTAACCTAAAATCATTTGATACCCATAACCTAAAATGTAAACTTCGTTTAAAGACAAGAAAGTAATTTTACACAGCTAAATTGCGGAAACTGTCATGGCTAACCCTCATCCAGAAAGATCGCGAATGCAATATATTACTAATTTATCAAATATCACAGCTTTGATAACTAGTTATATATTGACGTTTATATAACCTCAAACTTAAAGTTGCAACTCAACTAAAGTATGAATTCAGAATTAATGTGTTCTACTTTATTTTTAGCTGGGATACTAAATACAAATAAAATGCATATGTCGCAGGGAGAAACTGTTATACATTTTTCTTTGGGAGAAACAGTTCATTTATTAAAAGTATTTATTACTAATGACTCAATATCCATAACATTTAGCGCAAATTCACTTCGGCAGACATCTTCTCGATAACTTTGTTCCATACAGCCATTACTTCCTCAGGTGAACCATTTTTTTTTGTTTTACTTACTCGTCATATTAGCGTTTTGCTTCTGACCATGCCATTTTTATTTCATTTATTTACAACTGTTAAACAATACCGTTGTTATTTTGGGATTATTTGTCAATTATGATATATATTATTAACTAAAATCATAATGCCTGTTGTTTACGTTTCATAATTACATCGATACCGCCATAATTGCATGGATACCACCATAATTACATCGCTAATACGGATTTATGTGCATATAATCAAACAGGCCATAAACTGCTTTTTCGAGTTGACAGTTATCAGTCTGTCAGTTTGAAAATAATAATTTACACTTCTTTCGTCCCAAACCTAAAATGGAAAACGGTAGCGACAATAGTGCTGTATTCCCCCTGAAGTACGCCAAGCCGGCAAACAAGCTACACAAAATTTACTCCCAAAAAAGTCGAAGAAAACTTATGATATCGCATACAAAAATTTTCTGGAATGAATGTAAATAAAGTAGTTGTAAATAAAATAGCGTATTTCACTCGCATATAATAGCTATTATTAGTACACTCAGATGGCTTAAAGAACTCGCTCGCTTCGCTCGCTCGTTATTTAAAAGCCATCTTCGTGTAATAATAGCATCCATTATATGCTCGTATAATAATATACTATAAAATCATAGCAACCACACTAACTGTACTTTTAAATAAACTGTTCAAAGGTTGTTTATTGACTCATGATATAATCTAGCCGAATTAAACTCGTGTCTTCTTAATTATCAAATCATTTGTGTTTCCACTCGATATATTGTTTGTTTTAGGCAATATATCTCGTGTAAACAGAAATGATTATTTGATAATCAAGAACCCACTAGTTGTATTATACATATATAATAGTACACGTAGAGAAATATTTAAAATCTAAAGTATTGTAAGGCCTTCCATGTACTTAATTAAAAATGTCTTCAATTACGGATACTGAAACTGGATACATACATCAAAATTACTAAGGTTCTATTTTCCGTTTTGTTTACGTATGGCAACTTTGCATTTGACAGTGTTTTGTCATATTTTCTAACCTAAAAGCATTTGGTAACCATAACGTCAAATGTAAACCTCGTTTAAACAAAACAAAGTAATTTTACACAGCTAAATTGGGGAACTTCCATGGTCAACCTTCATGCAAAAAGATGTGAACAGGGTATATAACCGCGCTCAGTGCGGTTATAGATGATATTACGGCACTTTTTTTTTTACAAAACAGAATACATTGAACCAGAATTTATTGATGAAGATAAAATACTGAACAATGCACGTTTGCTTATGGAAGTTAACAAAGCGAGTTTAGTTGCCAGAACGAGGTGGTGAGCTGAGTTCTGCGGCAATCAATCGATCCTCATAATCAAAGTTGTATAGTTAATATCTATTATAGCTATCTAGTGCTGCTAAGATTATTACTGAGTACATATGATTTAAAAAAACTACATTCTGCAAAAGATAAAGGTAGGTACTAAAGCAAGTTTTTAAGTTTTTCAAATTTCAAAATGTTAAAATTACGTCCATGTAGTTTGTATTTTTATAAACCTTTTCCTTTAAGATTATACATTGTACAAATACCTAATATCCAAACAAACTTCTGCTATTTGTTTCGTGAGTCTGCAGTCTTCATTTTCGGTTATCTCCAAAACAGGTTAATCATGAACGACGTACATATAGATTGGTGGCAGCGAATACGAACATAGGGACATGCAAGGCAATTTCCCTTTTACACTGTAATGCGCATTGACTTTTTTTTTAAATGTATAATACTTCTGTATAATAACAAAACCGAGTAATTTATGTAGTTGATTGCAAAAAAGAGTAGAGTGATGAGTAACAAAAGCAGTGCAAGTTAAGTCTTGAAGTGAATGTAACAGTAAAAGTAACACAAATACTGTAATAATGTGACAGCTACTTGACGGTAGGTACACTACATCAAGGTGCCTGTCATAAAATCTCAATTGTGATGTACTATGTCCTATGTTCGCACAAGCCGCCACTAATCTATATACGACGTTCATTTATTGCGATTGAGATTTAGTTATTTATTATTATATTTGACATAGCGAAGATATACAGTGTGTCCCCGGATAGGTGAAACGACTCTTGTGAAAGATAAAAAATTTTTGATTTAAATTTTCATTTTTTGGGGTTTAGCCCTGCTTGGTTAAAGGCGAATTTCTAACATAATTTCAGTTATGAAAAATCAAGTATGCCTTGGAAATTTTAAAAAAACCCATTTTTCTGTAAGGTAAAGTGCCTTTTATGTGGCAAATACGACAAAAAGTTATTAAGAAAAGTTGTTTAGAATCAACATCTAGGCCCCTATACCAAATTTAAAAATCCTCGGCCAACTTTGATTTCTCACATTTTCTTTCAAGTTTTTTTCCCAAATCAAAGAATTTTATTTTTAACAAAGTTTTGTCATTGTGAAATAAAAACTTTGTTAAAAGTATTTGTTTTTCGAATAAAAATCTTTGTTAAAAGTAAAATTCTTTGATTTGGGACCTAAACAAAATAAATTCTGAGAGATCAAAGTTGGCCGAGGATTTTGAAATTTGGTATAGAGGCCTAGATGTTGATTCTTAACAACTTTTCTTAATAACTTTTTGTCGTATTTGCCACCTAAAAGGCACTTTACCTTAGATAAAAAAAGATATTTTGAAAATTTCCAAGGAATACTTGATATTTCAGAACTGAAATGATGTTAGAAATTCGTCTTTAACCAAGCAGGGCTGAACCCCAAAAAATGAAAATTTAAATTGAGAATTTTTTACCTTTCACAAGAGTCGTTTCACCTATCCGGGGACACACTGTATATTGTAATGATATGAATACAGGGTTATAAAAATCAATTTTAAAATAGGATTAAGGGATTACAATGGGTATGGGTATGTAATTAGAAAAGAAAATAGAATTTATAATTGAATAAAATATGGCTAATTGAGAAACACATGGATTCGAATATAATGTAATATCTAATTATGAAATTTGAAGGTAATGACAAATAGTTAATCGAAATAGATTATTGCACATAGTAGGTAGAAATAAAAAAATAAAGATATAGTGTGTTGGAAGGAGAAAATATGATATCGTTAAGGACTTTGTTTTCATTATTAAGATAACAAATTTTGAAAAATGTAAAGCTCTAATTAATTTGGTGTAATTTAAAAGTATGAAACAAACCCTATTTTAAAAGGAAAATGTTTGGAAATTAAGAAGGGTTGATATTAAGACTAAATTTGCGTGGTGAAATAGAAATGGAATTTAATTTAAGAAGATGAGATATAAAATGGAGGAAGATAGCAAGTATATGGTGAAAAACTAAACTAAAAGCAGAACTAATCTACAAAGGAGAATAAATAGAGAAAAATACTAAGTTAAGTTTATTGAAGAATTACATTTGACATTGTATATTAATTGATTTGGATTGCATCGAGCTGTTAATATGAAAGGTGAGTTCTGAAGGAGAGACCATTGGTTCTTGGTGGTGGTCAGTGGAGTCATTTGGAGGTTGTTTTTGGATGCGATGTTGGAGTTGAGTGGCTGCAGCTGGGGTCTGTTTGGGTCCATGCTGTGAGGGAGCTTATGTTCCTGATTCTAGGCAGTTTTGACATATTGGTTGTCATTGAAGACTGAAGCAGTTGTGGTCGTTGGTGGAGTGGAGTGGGTTGGTTGGCATCAGGGACGTTGATGGGATCGAGTGAGGGGTGGGTGAGTTTAGGTATTTAGGTAAGCACTGAAAAAAAAATAAAGACTAAAAATCTGCTGAGATACACGCACACAACTTCCTTTTACAGTGATCTTATAATTAGCCAAAAATTTGATTTTAAATTTTTAAGCATTTGTCAAAAATTTTCAAAAATTACAAATTTTACAAAAACGGTACAAAATAGAGTATTAGTTCAAGAGACAAATTTTCACTAGAATTTTAAGCTGAATTCAAAAATGTAATAATATACCGGGTGTTCTATTTAAAATAGGAGTTAATAAAAAAAATAGAAAAAAAACAAAAGAAACCCATTTTAGAAGTATTCAACTGGAAAATCACCTATCTCACATCAATATACATTAAAAATGTAATAAAAATGTAAAGTTTAAAAAAAATCGCTTGAACCGTTTTTGAAAAAATCGAAAAAAACTGAAAAATTACAAGAGTAAACACCTACTTCCCGTTATGCGATTTTCTTCAAAAGCTTGCTGTCACATCTATATAGTACACAAAACTTATATATGAAGTTTCAACGCCATACCTCTTTCCGTTTTTGAGATATTCTGTTTACAGACAAACAGACCAATGAAAAAAATGTTTTTTGGGATCAGGGGACTCTAAAACGTGAAGATCTGTTGAAAACTCAATTTCGAATGTTTGGGGTGAATCCAATACTTCCTTTATTGTAAAAGGAAGTAAAAAAGGTGAATTCATTATTAAGGAATTACTTACGGTTTGATATTGTTATATGGCGAATGTAACAATGTGGTATTTGTCATTGAATTTTCAAATTTGTTTGACATATCATTTGACAGAAGTTATTTTTAACTTGTAATAAAATTAAAATCGGAACATCAAATTTCAGAATAAGCAATCTAGATAAAAGGAATCCACCCCTGATTTTCAGGAGCTAACACAAAGAATAACAACTAATATTCAAATAATATAAACAGGGCAATTTAAATTGATTAAAATACAATTTATAAACATATACTAATAGGTAACAAACAGTAAGAGCCCGAATCAGTTCAATATTTATTAATTTGTTCCCTGAATGTCATTTTTTGGCAGTAGTCTATTATGATGTGTTTTATCGGACTTTTTCCACTATCTAGGGTATACAGTGTGTCCCCGGATAGGTGAAACGACTCTTGTGAAAGGTAAAAAATTCTTGATTTAAATTTTCATTTTTTGGGGTTCAGCCCTGCTTGGTTAAAGGCGAATTTCTAACATAATTTCAGTTTTGAAAAATCAAGTATGACTTGGAAATTTTAAAAAAATCTATTTTTCTGTAAGGTAAAGTACCCTTTATGTGGCAAATACGACAAAAAATTATAAAGAAAAGTTGTTTAGAATCAACATCTAGGCCCCTATACCAAATTTAAAAATCCGCGGCCAACTTTGATTTCTCACATTTTCTTTCAAGTTTATTTCCCAAATCAAAGAATTTAATTTTTAACAAAGTTTTTTTATTATGAAATAAAAAACTTTGTTAAAAGTATTTGTTTTTCCAATAAAAATCTTTGTTAAAAGTAAAATTCTTTGATTTGGGACCTAAACATAAAACAAATTGTGCGAGATCAAAGTTGGCTGAGGATTTTGAAATATGTTTTTTTTTTTTAATTTAATTTAATTCGCACTCAGCCAACAGTCGTTAGGCCAATTATAGGCGTCGCTGTGCAGTTATGAGGACTTCCAACCCCACTAACGACTGTCATGATGTTGTTATGACCACCGGGACCAACTTCTTTCCATGATAGCCGTACCACGAGGCGCCGAGAGATGCAGCCGTGGAACTCCCATCCAAGTTCTGATCAGAGAGAGAGTTGCTTAACTCTGCTGATCGAACGTGAACGCTTGTTATAGCTACACCACCCAGGACCTTTTAGTATAGGGGCGGCCTGTGTTGATTCTAAACAACTTTTCTTAATAACTTTTTGTCGTATTTGTTACTTAAAAGGTACTTTACCTCACAGATAAATTGTTTTTTTTTTAATTTCCAAGGCATACTTGATTTCTCAGAACTGAAATTATGTTGGAAATTCGTCTTTAACCAAGCAGGGCTGAACCCCAAAAAATGAAAATGTAAATCGAGAATTTTTTACCTTTCACAAGAGTCGTTTCACGTATCCGGGGAGACACTGTACATCACACAACGTTTCGGGAGTTTTGATCTACACCCGTCTTCAGGTGTTCTTGGTTAGTCCTGAGAAGGACTGATATTGTACGCTTTTATTCGTAAACTCTTGCCTCCCCCGGGGTTTGAACCTGGGACTGCTGATCACTGTGATTACTAGTCTGTCACTCTTACAACTAGGCCACCAGCTCGGTTATATATTTTAGTTCTAAAGTTATATATATCTTACCGCTGTATGCACAGTAGACTATTTTTGTAATTCTCTGCACAGTAGTGGCATCCAAATGGGCTTTAGTTCTGCGCTAGCCTGGCTAATTGGTTCTACTGCCAGCGCTTCCTACGGAACCTGTTTTCCTCTTTAGCTACAATTGATGCGTTATCCCATTGCATACAGTGGTCTTCGTTCCAGACGTGTTCTGCGATCTTGGATTTGATGGTTTCGCTCTGTCTAATATTTTTGTGGTGTTCCGATAATCTCACTTGTAGAGGTCGTTGTGTTTCCCCTATGTATTGTCTTCCACACTCACACGGTACACTGTAGATACAGTTCTTTGAACTCTGATCTTCGTTCCAAGGCTTGGTATGCGTCATCATGCCTCTTAGAGTTGTTGTGGACTTGAAGGCAGTTCTTATATTGAATCTGTTTCTGCTTCTTTTCAGTTTGTCGGAAACTCCTCGGATGTATGGTATTACGGCCGTAGTTGTTGGCTCCGTTTTCTCATCCGCTGCCGGTTGTATTTCTGTCCATCTCTTTTAGCGTTTGGTTTAGAGTTCTTTTTGGGTAGCTATTAGCTTGCAGCATTTCTGTGATTATCTCAATTTCCCGTTTAAGGTCTTCTTCCTTCGAGCATATGGTCTTGGCTCGGCTATATAGGCAATTCGCCACGCTTCACGCTATTGTTGTGGTTAGAATCGTACTGTAGGTATCTCCCCGTATGGGTTGGTTTTTGATATACCTTTGTTTGTACCGTGTCACCATTTTTCTGAACTATACTTGGCGCAGCGAACAAATAGAGTGACTTATGCAACCCAAATAACATATTTCAAAGCTGACTGTATCAGTATTTGAATAATAATTACTAAAGAATCAGAGATGGCGGTTCTCATAATTAGACTTAATTTCATCTGACATTAAATAATTGTTTGAGGTTATGATGCAAATAGAAACTTCGACCAATTTAAAAAGCATAACATTTGTGCACGTGTAATATGTAGGCATGTGGCCTGGAGCTTGTTAAATCTCATTATTGTCTACATATTACAAGTGCACAAATGTCATGCTTTTTAAGTTTCTATTTGTATCATAACCTCAAAAAATTATTTAATGTCAGAAGAAATGAAGTCTAATTATGAGAACCGCCATCTCTGATTCTTTAGTAATTATTGTTCAAATACTGATCCAGTCAGCTTTGAAATATGTTATTTGGGTTGCATAAGCCACTCTATTTGTTCGCTGCGCCAAGTATAGTACGTCTATAGACAGTGGGGAAAGTCTGATAAAACACATCACAATATTTATTAATTATTAACCAAAAAATCAAAATTAAGGGGAAAGGACTACGCATCAGCTCTAAATTTTTAAATTAGTGTATATACAGGGTGTTTTGGATTTGCACGACACTATTTTAGGGATGTGTTTTCCAGCACGAAATAAACAAAAAAAAATCATAAAAACATGGGACCTAAACGACTGCGTTTTCAAAATACAGGATGTTCAAGTTTGAACAAAAATATATTTTTTATTCATTTGAAAAACGGCTAAAGGTATTTTAATGAAACTTAGTGTAGGTTAGTATTTGATAAAGTGACATTGTTCGGTCAAAATAAATTTAATTTGTTTCCACCAATGGCGTGCATCGGTGTGACCTCAGTTACCTTATTTTGGAAAAATCTGGCACACCACTATTTTTTAGTCAAAAGTTTTGTAGCTATTGTAAGATTGTTTGTTATTAAATAATTTTTTTTTAAAACTGTATTTTGAAAACAAAGCCGTTTAGATCCCATTGACATCCAATGAACGAAATTGCTTTTACAGAATTCATAAAAACAAGGGACCTAAACGGCTTCATTTTCAAGATACAGGATGTTGAAGTTTAAACAAAAATTAATTTTTTGTCAAAAATCTGGAAAACGCCTATAGCTATTCTAATGAAACTTGGTGTAGGTTAGTATTAAAGTGGCATTGTTTGTGGTCGAAATAAATTTAATTTATTTTCACCAGTGGCGTGCATCAGGGCCACCTCAGTTAACTTATTTTAGAAAAATTTGGTACGCCACTGTTTTTTTGGCAATACAAGTTTTTTAGCTTCATCCATTGAAACTATACAAAAGATGTTTCTTTTTTTTTGATAGAATAAACCTTTTTCGAGAAAAACCGAAGAATCTGTAAAAGCAATTTTGTTCATTGGACGTTAATGGGATCTAAACGGCTTTGTTTTCAAAATACAGTTTTTAAAAAATATTATTTAATAACAAACAATCTTACAATAGCTACAAAACTTTTGGCTAAAAAACAGTGGTGTGCCAGATTTTTCCAAAATAAGGTAACTGAGGTCGCACCGATGCACGCCATTGGTGGAAACAAATTAAATTTATTTTGACCGAACAATGCCACTTTATCAAATACTAACCTACACTGCGTTTCATTAGAATACCTCTAGCCGTTTTTCAAATTTATAAAAAATATATTTTTGTTCAAACTTCAACATCCTGTATCTTGAAAACGCAGTCGTTTAGGTCCCATGTTTGTATGAACTTTTTTGTTTATTTTAATTTCATGCAGCCCTGGAATAATTAAGCATATCAGAAACTATCTATGGAGCAGGATACGTTTATGTATTAGTGAAAATGGAGTCTAATTTTAAACATCTGTTATGATTTTCCATTTATTGTTGTTTATTGTGTAGTTTTCAAATTAAATTTATTATGCCTTCAAATACTACATTGTGTTTGTTAGTTTCGTACAAGAGACATGGTAAAGCATTTTTCATCAGTTTTAGATGTAACTCCTAAGGTCAGGGCCGTAACTAGGTATAGGCCGAGTAGGCCCCCGCCTACAGGCGCAAGCGGCAAGTGGCGCCAAAATGACACTGAAAAAAAAAGAATTTCTTTCGTACTAATAAAAAGCAAATAAACAAGTACTAGTCAATTCTATAAATTAATTAATTTCTAATACTAACGATTTTAGTCCAAATAATGCTAATTATAATAACGCGAATTGCTCCCGATCTGGTCGCTACATTACATTGCATTGTGTAATTTGCAAAGGAAATGTTATATGTCTATCAGATTGTAACAGCGTTTATTTTATAGTTCTCACGTATATCAATCAAAACATTAGAATTATTAACTTGTTAGCCCACCGCATAGGTGGCCTTATTCTAATTATAAAAATGATTCCATTTTTAAAACAATGTAATACAGCAGTGGCGACAAACTAACTTAAATTTTAAACAACTGTGATAGCGGGTCCACTGATTGCACATATTACAATACATATACATTCACTGCTTTGGGCTCATCGCTGGTACAGTGGCCCATTCCAACAATCAGCAGAACACCACAGACCGATTTTGAGAGCTTACTTGTTCCACTACTATGGTATTTTCTCTACAATCACTTTGCCGCTAGAATTTGCTCAATTTAAGACACTTATGCGACTCTACACGGTGACACCTTTTATATAAAAAAAGAATTATCGAAATCGGCCTGATGCAAGGCTCATACTACGTTCCGACAGAAAAAGCTTTACGTTTTAAATATATTGGTTACTACAAAACAGAGTGACAGTGTGGCTGCGAATACAGAACCTTATTCTAGGTTCAATGTTACTACGCCTAATGTAATTATTTGTCTATATTGTATTATGTTAACATATTGATATGTCTTTACTAGCTTTAAGTGCACCACATAGGTGGTCATACTCTAATTAAAAGAATTTTTATATTTTTTTACATTGATTTGTACATAAAAAAGTTGCAAAAGAAAATTTTTTCAACGTCTTTAATACAGAAAGCGCGCTGCAAGAAAGACAACTTTTGTTAGATCGAATTATGATTGAAGTCTTCAAAATTATCTACAAAATAGGTAAAAAATACCTTAATGCTGCTAATAATACAGAAAAACTTAGTAATGCGAATTACATGAATCTAGAAACTAAAAAAAACATTGCTGTCATTGGGATTTGAACTCGTGTTCGCTGATAAATGCATATGCTTATCGTTGCGCTATAAATGACGCAGAGGCGTTCCGATTTTGGGAGACATACGCCCTATCGGTGCCGATGAAATGGTGACGCAGAGACGCAGATACACCATATGTTTATACCGGGTGGATAAAAAAAACTTCTCCAAGTTGGGCACCGTATAGCTCCCCTGCTAAATCAGCTAAGGAAGTGAATGTCGGGATCATTGTCGAAGAAACATTTCAATTTAAGAAAACATTGAGAGCAGTGCATATGCAAAATGGAGAGCCAATACAGCATACTTTTAAACAAGTTGAAGTACTTTCTATAACTAGATGTTAACTACCTAAATAAGTACGCTTGTAAAAGCATTTTTTCAATGTAATTTTTAGAAAGTTATGCTTTTGTTATTTTTTAAAATAAATAATTTGAATTTTGTATGCATAATTTTTCGTTCTCTCTTTACTATCTCTGAAAATCTCAAACCTGTATCTCTACTATTACATGAGTTATCGGGCCTCAAACAAAGGTCTTTTTGATCCACCGGTATATAGGTAAATGTTCTACTGACTACATAATAATATGTACTTTTTTTAATTAGAATTGTGTTTTCTAATCTTGTTTTCTGTTCTCATTTTATTTGTGTTGTGTTTTGTTATTTTAACATTTGTTGTTTATTTTTAAAATTCTGAATGAAAAATGTTGGGATTTATTTTTGAATACCTACCTGTTTGTTTGAATACATTACATCATATATCCCGAGATAAATGTTGAAGTCATACAGTATCATTAATAATTTTTGTCACATATATCGTTTTTGTACCGAGGGGCGCAAGAATGTTGGCTTGCCTACAGTAAAAGTTTGGCTAGTTACGGCCCTGCCTAAGGTATAGACTTTTGTTTACATGCAATTTGGGTTAAATCGCCTTATTTTGAGCTCTAGTACATTTCATTACTTTTTTCTGCACCTTTCAGGGACACACTGTCATAGGCGTAACTAGCGGGGGGGCTAGGGGGGCCAGGCCCTCCCCAAAGTGCCGTCTGGCCCACCCCAGAAAAATAGAAGTTAAATAAATTTTAAAAATCGCTTTTTTATTAACCCATTTAAACTAAGGAGGTGGTTATTGACCCCCACACGTTCTTACGTTTTCTGATTTTATTATATTTTTGGCCTAAAACATTATAGTATAAATACCATATATTAGACGGATGGCTCTAATGAATAATAATATGCAAGAGAAAACATTATTAGTGCAAAAATATTTATGTGCATAGAAAAAGACAATTATTTCATATGCTCGTAAGTAAATGAGCTGAAAACTTGAGTGCATGGCTAACTGCTCCCTGGGCACATTACGGTGACTTGCTATTTGGATGTTTGCCTTGCTTAAAAAGTTAAGTTTATCGCTTTGAAGAGTACGATCCAGAATTTTATATTTAATAGTGTTTTTATGTAGCAAACAGAATTTTGTGGTGCTTGAATTTCCAGTTGCTAGCTTAAGATACAGTGTGTTTCACTTTACATGGAAGCACCCCTGTAGTTTCTTTGTTTTTGTACGAATCGATTTGAATTTTTTAGCAGTTGTACAACTCACCAAAAGACATTTATTCATGTCCTTGAGCGCAAATGACGTTATTAGCCTGGCCTACTACGATGAAGAACGTGGGTCGTATTGTCAATATTTTGCGTCGCGTTAGAGTTACAGCAAAAAGTTATTAAGAAAAGTTGTTTAGAATCACAAGAGTACCCCAGGTACCCATTTTCGTTTAATAATTCGAATTTTTAATTTTTATCCATAAATTTGTCAAAGTCCCAAATTTTAACTTTGAATTTGGTATCAAATAGTGCCATGGAGAAACAGAATTTTTATTATTGTTGCAAACGTCATTAGCTATTAATAATGGCTGAATTAAGTTTAACTGTAGCTGAGAAAGTAGAAATAATTAGAATTACTGGTGAAAATTCAAGATCCAGTAGAGAAGTAGCTAGAATATTTAATGGAAGGCATCCAGGGCGTGCACCTATTTAACCTGGAACTGTTTAAAAAATTAATCAACTTTTTAATTTGTGTCAGGATAAATAGGTGCACGCCCTGGATGCCTTCCATTAAATATTCTAGCTACTTCTCTGTTGGATCTTGCATTTTCACCAGTAATTCTAATTATTTCTACTTTCTCAGCTACAGTTAAACGTAATTCGGCCATTATTAATAGCTAATGACGTTTTCAACAATAATAAAAATGCTGTTTCTCCATGGCACTATTTGATACCAAATTCAAAGTTAAAATTTGGGACTTTGACAAATTTATGGATAAAAATTAAAAATTCGAATTATTAAACGAAAATGGGTATCTGGGGTACTCTTGTGATTCTAAACAACTTTTCTTAATAACTTTTTGCTGTAACTCTAACGCGACGCAAAATATTGACAATACGACCCACGTTCTTCATCGTAGTAGGCCAGGCTAATAACGTCATTAGCGCTCAAGGACATGAATAGATGCCTCTTGGTGAGTTGTACAACTGGTAAAAAATTCAAATCGATTCGTACAAAAACAAAGAAAATACAGGGGTGCTTCCATGTAAAGTGAAACACACGAACAAAGAGAAATCACAATAACAATTAAGAGGATATTGATGTTTTCAAGAAAGTATTTGCTTCGACCATACGGAAAAAAAAATGAAAATTGTGGCTCAAAAACGTGTAAATGGAAACCAAGTGATGTTTCCTAAAAAAAATCTGTCTCCTGGAATAACATCTTTTACCGTCAACCTCAGTGAGTTGCAAGAGGTGTTCTATACATTTTTATGTAGTGAACCGAGAAATAATTTATTGATATGCTACTTAAGCATATATTATTATGGGGGTAGCCCTATAATCTCTGCAAAACCAATAGATCCAGTGCATCATGGAAATGAAACTTGCCATGAAACAAATCTTTGTTGTTTTCTAGTTTAACAGTTCAAATTTAGTGTTGATAATTGCAACAGTTATACAGTTAATTTTGAAATCAGTGTTGTGCAGCAAACATGAATTTAACGAGAGAAAATTTTTAAACCATGATTTACTATGACTTTAAAAGTTCCCTATTTCCGAAAGAAAGCTTTGGATGACTTCGTGCTGCTTTTGGTGACTAAGCGCCTTCGCATCAGCGACGATTTTCGCGAAGGATGACCAATTTCACCAGTTATCGAAACAAACATAAACACCGTGCGAAGAATGATTCAGCAGGACAATCGAATCACATCTAAAATTATTAAAAGCATCTTGGATTTTGGCATGACTGCAATAAACAAGATTTTACATAATCATTTGGGTGTAAGAAAAGTCTGTTATCGGTGGATACCACACAGTTTAACAGAAACACAACAACAGCATGTGAAATGGTATAAGAAATATGATGAAGCTAGATCTAAAGCAGTTTACTTCATAACTGGTGACAAAAGCTGGATATATGCATTTGTACCCGAATCTAAGCGGCAGTCTGCACAATAGATGTTTCCAACAGATTCTAATTCAGTTAAAGTAAAGCAATTTCGTAGAGTTGATAAGAAAATGATTGCTTGCCTATTTTCAAAATTAGGACCTATTAAAACTGTCGGGCTTGAAAATAAACGTACGGTTACCGCAGAATGGTACCTACACAACAGTATGGCTGCCAGGCGTTATTCAAAAAGTACGAATACGGCGCCCAAACGGTGAGATCGTTCTGCACCATGACAATGCTTCTAGTCATTCTTCTTCTTATTGTGCCCTATCCTCAATGGACGTTGGCGATCATTCTGGCCCATTTAATTTTATTAACTGCTGTTCGGAATAAATCTACTGATGTCATTCCTGTCCACTGCCTTAAGTTGCGCAACCAAGATATTCTGCGGCGTCCAGGTCCTCTCTTGCCATCGAATTTACCCTGTATTATGAGCTGTAGCAAGCTGTATTTACTATTCCTCATAATATGCCCAAAGAGAGTTTTCTTTCTTTAACTGTTTGCATGATTTCTTTTTCCTTTCCTATGCGTTGGAGTACGGTTTCATTCGATACATGGTATACCCAGGAGATTCTAAGCATGCGTCGATAACAGTACATTTCGAAGGCTTCTAGACGTTTACAGCTTGCATCAGTCAATGTCCAAGCTTCGACGCCATACAACAGTATTGAAAAAACGTAACATCTCAGCGTACGAATTCGAAGTTGAAGATTTATTTTCATGTTGCATAGTACATTCTTCATGCGGTTGAAGGCGGTTCTGGCTTTTCCAATTCTGATTTTTATTTCCTGTGATTGGTCCCAATTATTGTTCAAAGATATTCCCAGATATGTTATTGTTGTAACTGTTTGTAGTGGAGTACCATTAACATGGAATTGACCTGTGATGGTCTCGTTTTTGCTGATTATCAAGACCTTTGTTTTATTTGTATTTAGCCGCATGTTATATGTTTCACTTACTCTTGCTACCTTCTCTATTAGTCTTTGAAGTCCCTCAGCAGTATCGGCGAGCAGGACAGCATCATCTGCATATCTAAAGTTATTGATACGTACGCCATTTAGTAGAATGCCTTCTTCCTCCCCTTCATCAAGTGCTTCTTGGAATAGTTTTTCGGAATATATATTGAATAGCAGCGGAGAGAGCACGCAGCCCTGCCGAACACCCTGACTGATCTCAAACGTTTCAGAGATGTGGTTTTCCACCCGAACACAAGCGTTCTGCTGCCAGTATAGGTTGGATAATATTTGGATATCTTTATCATCTAGCCCAGATTGAAAAAGTAGGTCTATTAACTTGTTATGGCTCACTCTGTCGAAAGCCTTTTCGAAATCGACGAAGCAAGCGAAAATATTACAGTTGACGTCGCGTGCCCTTTGTATTAGCACATTTAAACTGAATATAGCTTCCCTGGTACCTAGGCCGTTTCTAAATCCAAATTGTGTTTCACTAAGGTGTTCTTCAATTTTTGGATAAATCCGTTCGTGAATTATTTTCAAGAGTACTTTTAGAATATGGCTCATCAAGCTTATTGTTCTGAATTCTTCGCATTTTTTAGATGTTATTTTTTTAGGAATAGGAATGAACGTTCTAATTGTTCAATTTCACTACATTTTTCTGTCAGCCAGGTCTCTTTCGCTTCTTTTATTTTCTGTTTGATAGTGTTGTGTACTTGTCTATATCTAATTTCGTCTCTATTCCTATATTTCCTGCGCTCTTCCATAAGATTCTAGTCATATCGTATATCAAACAAACTCATTTTTAGAGACTTCCGGAAAAATATGTTTAAGTTATCCCCCATACAGTCTCGACCTAAAACCTTCCGATTACTTTCTAGCTTCTCCATTAAAGGATAATATGCGTGATGTGCGATTTGGAATTCCCGGAGATGCAGTAGAAAGCTTCAAAAACCTTTCTCAAGTGACTCCAGAAGAGTGGAATGTATGTTTTGAAAATTGGTTTTACCGAATGCCTAAATGTTTAAAAGTTTAAGGGCGAATATTTTGAGAAATAATAATAAAACCAAAATTTGGCTAAAAAAGATTTTTATATAATAGCGTCAAAGAATAAGCAAATCAATGTATGCCAAAAAGTCATGTATGTACATAAATCCATGTCTTCATATACATAGGTATTGAATATGGTTGGTTGGGGGGCCTGGCCCTCCCCAGCCAAAAATCCTAGTTACGCCAATGCACACTGTATATAATTTTATTATATAGTATAATTGTAGCATTTGTATTGTTTTATATTTAATTAAATTTTAATCAATCGTCATTTTATTAAAGTTTAATATAGTAAATTTGCTAAAACAACGTTTCGTAAACGTTGATCCGCGGAACCCACGGGTTCCATGGAGATCACTCAAGGGTTTCGCGAAACTTTACGTGCTTTTTTTGCACAACATTCAAGAAAATAACTTAAAAAAGGCAACGAAAATTAACGGGAGTTGAAATATTTGGTCTTCTAAATTCTTTTCTTGAAGAGACCATGGGACAACTGCATTGATATCTGTACCGATGCGATGGAGCAAAGGCCATAAGTGGCATAGTTTATGGGGCAGTACAGCTTATTAAAAATATCGCTATAAACTGTTCTAGTAGCCACTGCATCGATAGGCAGATACTTGCTGCAAAAAAGTATCTCCCAGTTTTAAGAATGCTGTTGATGAGGTCATCAAAATCATTATCTTCATAAAATCTCGGCCACTAAATAATGGTTTATTCAAAATACTATGTGAGGACATGTCAAGTGTACATACATCTCTTCTTTTATATAGGCCTACTGAGGTCAGATTGTTATCTCGAGGAAAGATACTAACCTGCATTTTTGAGCTAACGGATGAGGTGCGTGTCTTTTTTAGAACACAATTTCAAATTGAAAGATGGATTGTTTGAAATTGGCTGCTTAAAATTGCCTGTTTAAACGCCATGTTTACAAAAATCGATGAACTTAATTTAACTCTTCAGAACAAATAAGTAAATGTATTTACTGCTCACGAAAAAATTCTTGCTTTCAAGAAAAAGAGAATTTTGAAGAATTTGTATGCGCTCCAACAAGTTTGATTGCTTCCAAACAATACAATGCTTTTCAGATGAGAAAGGGGTTGAAGTAGGAGACACATTAATAAAGAAACTATTCAGCACCTGAAATGTTTGAGAGAAGCTTTTAATTAGTATTTTCCAAATGAACAGCAGATTTAAAACCCATTTATTGTCAATGCACGACCTTCGGCCATGTCAGCAGAAGAATACTAAACTTTTATTGAAATGACATCTAATTCATCGTTGCAAGAAAAATTAATGCCGTTGGTGGAACGCTGGTGCAGTTTAAAAGATGAATATCTTCAATTACCTATCGCAAAAGGCCGTCTTGGCACTTTTACCATTTGCAACTACTCATATCTGCAAAACGGGGTTCTCAGCTTATGTGTCGACAAAAAATTGATGCCTAACCTGATATGAGAATTCAACTTTCATCCATAAAGCCTAATATTAGCTATATCTGTGATAATAAAAATAGTGATGGGCATAACCGGACAATTTTCATAACCGAATTATTTGCATTCGAATGATATTAATAACCGAATGATTATTTGAATAATCATTCGAATAAATTTTGGCTTTCGATTCGTTTCAGTTAAGTCAGCCGGTTTGCCGGTTGGCGGTTCACCGTCATCTGCATCGGCATCGGTTCACCGTCATCTGCATCGACATCGGTTCACCGTCATCTGCATAGACATTGTAACTTGCAGATAGCAGAGGAACCAAAACATAATATGTACGGTCGGCGCCTTAGAAATCGGGACACGTAATATGTTCTTCTAGTCTTTGGAGTATTCTTGCTCCGGTTACTTCATTAATGTGAGATGGCATTTCATAATTGACAAACAATAAACAATCTGACGTAACAATTAAAACCATAATAACTGTAAAAACCCAGTTTATACACTTAAAAAATACATTCAAAATATATCATAATAGTGTGTAGTGCCCGATTTCTAAGGCGCCGACCGTACATTATGTGTTATGTATTGGAAATTAAGAGGTATTTATTAAGAAGTGTAGAAAGAAAGAAATATGTGGGACTGCTTGCTAATCGTGGTAAAACGTTTATCTTTATCGAACGGTCTTGTTTAAAACCTTTGAAGATGTAAGCAAATAAAAATTGTTTTATAGCTTGATGCGTTTGCAGTTTTTAGGCGTTCAGGTTTCAGGTTCCCAGAATTTGATATTTTTTATGATAGGAGGTAGTTACGCGATAACCTAATGGTGTTTTTAGTACAACCTGCTTTGTTTATGAGTTATGACGTATTTATATATACAGAATTTTGAGCACTGCGTAGGTCGCTGAGATACGGCACGTAGTACCTTTGAATAGAGGTTTTATATTCAAAGCGTAGTACGTATCAGCATGAGGTTATTTTTCATTCAAATACTTGGAACGAAAACCGAGTTACATAGGTTATTTCAATAACCGGATAACCGGTTATTTTTCATTCGAATAAGCCCATCACTAAATAAAAAGCAGTACCATCATCTCATTAAAATTTATATTTAAAAGTCCTGTTTGAATAGGCTATTTTAAGTTATTGTAAGAACTTTTGGGTTAATTTAAAATTACGTTTTGAAGCAAATAAATATTTGAAATAATTGTCATTTTTGTTGCAAATAGCCCATTTCAGAATGTTGCATTAAAACCATACTACTAAAACAAACCAGGGGTACCACGATAAAAGTGGACATTAAAAAGGGTTCCACTTATCAAAAAGATTAAGAAAGGCTGTGCTATATCGGGACTGGATTTTATGCACACAACTAGTTTATTTTCTATCTTTTTCTTTAACTTAGTGCATGATAATTCTCAAATCGAGGACAAACTAAGTTAAAGAAATAGAAAATAAACTGGTTGTGTGCTCCACTACGCTATCCATAAATTCCAGTCCTGATATGATAGCGAATTTACTATAGCTAACAAATTCCATTACTATTTGAATTAATACTTGTGGGAGAAAATGTGTTGCATTCTAAATTAGTAATGGTATGTTGATGCAACCAATACTATTGTTTCAAATATTAATATCGTAGATAAAAGTATGAATTAGTGATTACAGTTGATGCATTCAAAAATGAAACTGGCCCGCATAAAATTTTCCCAAAATATTCTCACACATAAATTTACAATAATTATACGTGTTCCTGATCGAGTTTAACATACGTATGATCTTTGTATATTAATCAGGTATGATGACCCACAAATTATGGAATTGTATTTCCATAACTGGAAGATAGCTCCTGCTTGCCTTGAAACTTATTTTGCCCATAATTTCAATTCAGTTGAAAGCAAGTGGTTACTGATAACTCAGCAATAACTTTTTCGGTTTCCTGGAAAGTACTATAATTATTAAAATATTGCAAAAGTTTATTAAGGAAACTTGTCGGCAATGTTCTTAGCAACTTGAATGCAGAGTTTGAAAACGATCACTTAATTTAAAATACTGCTGGACAGTAAATTTGAAATACAGGATATTTTAGCGCATTCGCTTCACTCACGCCTAAGGATCGTTGAGGTTATTCATCGCCAATTAACACAAGAACTGGTTACAATATTTTTATTTGTAAATAAAGAAAAAAATGATTTTTGTCGGTGACAACTCCAATTCTAAATGTTAACTTGGACTTTAGTTGTTATTCCATGGCATCTTTGACAGAAAATTATTCTTTGACAAAATAACATTGATTCCGGATGGCATGTTAAAGTCTATACCGGGTGTCCGTTCTCAAAGTCGAACATAGGCGATTAACATTGTATTGAACGTTTTTGCCGATTCCTGCTCGCCAATTCAACCTACAGGGAAGGTAATAGTATCAATGGAAAGATAAAATTATTACGCATCAAATGATACCAATAATAATATTCAAGATGCGATTTTTATTTTAAAATATTAATTTAAAACTTGAGAATTTTTAAATATGCCATGCCTTGCTTCTCAAGTTCGATAGCATTTGTCAAAAAAATGGTAATTAGCTATTGCAAATCGGGTATTTTCTGTCAACGTCTCTTAAAATTATCTACAGACAAATGAATTATTTCAATGAAGAAGGAGTGAATGCACTAATGTTAATTCCCTATGTTCGACTTTGAGAATGGACACCCAGTATATTACCTTTTTTCTAGAGTATATAAAGCGTGATTTTTAAAAAAACCAATTGCAATAGGCCCTGGATAGCCTGAATCAGTTGACAGTGCTGAAGTGTTTTGTCAGTCTATGTCAAATTCGAGATTTGTAGGTTATGTTTTGCGTCACGTATGTCAAATAAAAAAAAACCTAACCTACTAACCTCGAATTTGATCTAGATTCACAATACACTTCAGTACTGCCAACTGAGTCCAGGCTACCCAGGGCCTGCTGCAATTGGGTTTTTAAAAAATCACTCTACATAAATATAGTACCTTATTATCCATTCATAAAACTCGTGAATTGTCAATGTCAAATTTTTTTTAATATTTGCTGAGTGTACAGGGTTATTCATTATAAATTACCCACCCCTTATCATCGTTATTATTGCCTATAGAAAAAAAAGTTTTAAATAAAAGTTATGTGGTTATAACTGAATTTTGTTAAAATGCTATCAAAAGTACAGTGGCGTGCATAATTAAGGGGATACAAAAAAGTAATATATTTTTTTAAATGGAACACCCTGTATATTATTAAATTTTTGGAATGATCTTTCTTTCCTGATTTCAAAAATATACCATATGTTACCCCTACCTTATACCATTTTTGAGTTATTAAACGTCGAATATCATTAACATTATTAAAGTAAGTTATGAAAATAACAACTACTTTGTTTGATAAGTGACATTTCTTTAATGAAATAATCAAAATGGTTTATAGTGAGGAAGAAAAAGTTCAAATATTTACTTGTTATATAGAAAATAACAAAAATAAACGTGCAGCAAAAAGAGCATACAGGGTGTTGTATCCAAATCGTCCAACGGTAGGGGTAACATATGGTATATTTTTGAAATCAGGAAAGAAAGATCATTTCAAAAATTTAATAATATACAGGGTGTTCCATTTAAAAAAATATATTACTTTTTTGTATCCCCTTAATTATGCACGCCACTGTAGTTTTGATAGCATTTTAACAAAATTCAGTTATAACCACATAACTTTTATTTAAAACTTTTTTTTCTACAGGCAATAATAACGATGATAAGGGGTGGGTAATTTATAATGAATAACCCTGTACATTGAAATTACAGTTTTTTTTAAACATACTTCGGATCTAGTAATTTCTAATAATATTTAAAGTTAGGTTATGTTACATGTGTCAAAAGTTTTTCCTTGTACTACTAATTAACTATAGCCTCTTTTCCCTTTTCAATAATAAAGCTCTCTTTCGTTTCTGCTCCATTTCAATTGAAGTGTATGCACAAAAATTAAAGAATTTTGGAGATTATTTTTTTTACAAGGAAGTGTGACATAAGTCAAGTTTATAAATTTCAAAAATTTCAGTGCTACCAAAATCAGTAAGCAGTAGTCCCAAAACAGAATTTAAACAAGATACCAACTTGACAGCTTTTGGACAGTTCACGAGTTTTGTGAATGGATAGTACCATGGTGTAATCATATATCTAATACTTACTATATTGCTAGCGACTATGAGTGGGAAATTCACGGAGGAAGTGAGACAGACAACCAACTCTTCAATGTATAATGGTGAGCTGTGCGCAAGCGGGGCGGCGTCGTCCGCCCAATGGGGAAGTGGTCAAGTTTAAAATTCGCTTCTAAAGGCGGAGTTCGAATTCTCTAAGTGAAACTCATATACGTATTATCAGAAGTAATACTATAAGTACTTCGATATTATCGGGTTATATGTCGATAACTTGTTGCACAATAATAAAAGAGTGTCAGTTTGACAGATTAAATAGTCCGACCGCGTCAGCGGGAGGATTATTCTGTCAAACTGACACGATTTGTTATTGTGCAGGAAGTTTGAGACGTATAACCTGTTCGACGTACGCATTGTATTCGATTTGATTATTTTGTGAGTACATTTTAATATTAGGAACAAATAAATATTTTATTGGCAGCTCGATTTGTTTGAATTAACCTAGCTGAAAGTCATCTTCATGAAAACAACATCAAGTTGACAAAAGTTATGTATTGCGTTGCTTAGTGAAGTTACTATAGTATAATCGATTTTGTATAATCAGTTATAATATCACAAGAGCATAGAAAATAATCGATTATTTTCAGAGTAACGAGACGTAATCTGCGAAAAACCACGAGAGCGCAGCTCGAGTGGTATTTTAAGGATTACGTCGAGTTACGAGTGAAAAATAATCATTATTTTTGATTGCTCGAGTGGTATTCGTTACGATTATATAATGAATAAACCGATAATAATAAATTATTCTATTTCTTAGGTTGGCACTGTTTGTGTTAGTGGCACTGTTTATGTTGGTGGCACTGTAAGTCTATGCCAAATTCGACGTTATCAGGTTAGGTTTTGCGTCAGTTTGTGTCAAAACTGACGCAAAACCTAACCTGCTAACTTCGAATTTGCAATAGACAGTTATTACATCATGGCTCTAGATTATTATTATCCATTATTTTTGCTTTGTTGGACCCACCGAAACACCGAAGTGGTTATACCACGTCGTCAAGGGTATATCCGTTTATCTATACCTTGTAACTAAGTAAAATTCTCAATTACTATTGGCCAAATTTATAATGAGTTGTATAATCGAAATTATACAAGATAACTTAACTAAATCCAGCCTTCTGATTGGTTGAAATCTCTACGAATAAAATAATCATATATATAATACACATATATTGCTAGTAGGGCCTGGAAACGTCAGAAAACATTACTGCGCCGACATAGTCTCACTTAGAGTATAAAGCGTCTCGTGCGCATGCGTGAGAATTCGAACTCCGCCTTTAGAAGCGAATTTTAAACTTGCCCACTTCCCCATTGGCCGGACGACGCCGCAGCGCTTGCACACAGCTCACCATTATACATTGAAGAGTTGGTTGTCTGTCTCACTTCCTTGGTGAGTTTCCCACTCATAGCCGCTAGCAATATAGTAAGTATTAGATATATGCGTATTATACATATATTGCTAGTAGGGCCCGAAAACATTACGGCGCAGACATAGTTTCACTTAAAGTATAACGCGTCTCGCGCGCATGCGTGAGAATTCGAACTCCGCCTTTAGAAGCGAATTTTAAACTTGACCACTTCCCCATTGGGCGGACGACGCCGCCCCGCTTGCGCACAGCTCACCATTATACATTGAAGAGTTGGTTGTCTGTCTCACTTCCTCCGTGAATTTCCCACTCATAGTCGCTAGCAATATAGTAAGTATTAGATATATGCGTATTATACATATATTGCTAGTAGGGCCCGAAAACATTACGGCGCAGACATAGTTTCACTTAAAGTATAACGCGTCTCGCGCGCATGCGTGAGAATTCGAACTCCGCCTTTAGAAGCGAATTTTAAACTTGACCACTTCCCCATTGGGCGGACGACGCCGCCGCGCTTGCGCACAGCTCGCCATTATACATTGAAGAGTTGGTTGTCTGTCTGACTTCCTTCGTGAGTGTCCCACTCATAGCCGCTAGCAATATAGTAAGTATTAGATATATGCGTATTATACATATATTGCTAGTAGGGCCCGAAAACATTACGGCGCAGACATAGTTTCACTTAGAGTATAACGCGTCTCGTGCGCATGCGTGAGAATTCGAACTCCGCCTTTAGAAGCGAATTTTAAACTTGCCCACTTCCCCATTGGCAGGACGACGCCGCCGCGCTTGCACACAGCTCACCATTATACATTGAAGAGTTGGTTGTCTGTCTCATTTCCTTGGTGAGTTTCCCACTCATAGCCGCTAGCAATATAGTAAGTATTAGATATATGCGTATTATACATATATTGCTAGTAGGGCCCGAAAACATTACGGCGCAGACATAGTTTCACTTAAAGTATAACGCGTCTCGCGCGCATGCGTGAGAATTCGAACTCCGCCTTTAGAAGCGAATTTTAAACTTGACCACTTCCCCATTGGGCGGACGACGCCGCCCCGCTTGCGCACAGCTCACCATTATACATTGAAGAGTTGGTTGTCTGTCTCACTTCCTCCGTGAATTTCCCACTCATAGTCGCTAGCAATATAGTAAGTATTAGATATATGCGTATTATACATATATTGCTAGTAGGGCCCGAAAACATTACGGCGCAGACATAGTTTCACTTAAAGTATAACGCGTCTCGCGCGCATGCGTGAGAATTCGAACTCCGCCTTTAGAAGCGAATTTTAAACTTGCCCACTTCCCCATTGGCCGGACGACGCCGCCGCGCTTGCACACAGCTCACCATTATACATTGAAGAGTTGGTTGTCTGTCTCACTTCCTTGGTGAGTTTCCCACTCATAGCCGCTAGCAATATAGTAAGTATTAGATATATGCGTATTATACATATATTGCTAGTAGGGCCCGAAAACATTACGGCGCAGACATAGTTTCACTTAAAGTATAACGCGTCTCGCGCGCATGCGTGAGAATTCGAACTCCGCCTTTAGAAGCGAATTTTAAACTTGACCACTTCCCCATTGGGCGGACGACGCCGCCCGCTTGCGCACAGCTCACCATTATACATTGAAGAGTTGGTTGTCTGTCTCACTTCCTCCGTGAATTTCCCACTCATAGTCGCTAGCAATATAGTAAGTATTAGATATATGCGTATTATACATATATTGCTAGTAGGGCCCGAAAACATTACGGCGCAGACATAGTTTCACTTAAAGTATAACGCGTCTCGCGCGCATGCGTGAGAATTCGAACTCCGCCTTTAGAAGCGAATTTTAAACTTGACCACTTCCCCATTGGGCGGACGACGCCGCCGCGCTTGCGCACAGCTCGCCATTATACATTGAAGAGTTGGTTGTCTGTCTGACTTCCTTCGTGAGTGTCCCACTCATAGCCGGTAGCAATATAGTAAGTATTAGATATATGCGTATTATACATATATTGCTAGTAGGGCCCGAAAACATTACGGCGCAGACATAGTTTCACTTAAAGTATAACGCGTCTCGCGCGCATGCGTGAGAATTCGAACTCCGCCTTTAGAAGCGAATTTTAAACTTGACCACTTCCCCATTGGGCGGACGACGCCGCCCCGCTTGCGCACAGCTCACCATTATACATTGAAGAGTTGGTTGTCTGTCTCACTTCCTCCGTGAATTTCCCACTCATAGTCGCTAGCAATATAGTAAGTATTAGATATATGCGTATTATACATATATTGCTAGTAGGGCCCGAAAACATTACGGCGCAGACATAGTTTCACTTAAAGTATAACGCGTCTCGCGCGCATGCGTGAGAATTCGAACTCCGCCTTTAGAAGCGAATTTTAAACTTGACCACTTCCCCATTGGGCGGACGACGCCGCCGCGCTTGCGCACAGCTCGCCATTATACATTGAAGAGTTGGTTGTCTGTCTGACTTCCTTCGTGAGTGTCCCACTCATAGCCGCTAGCAATATAGTAAGTATTATATCGAGAGATCCAAAAAAAACTGTTCCTCAGCGGGCTGATAACCTCGAATTTGACATTGACGTACAGTGTCACCAACATATTATTCATACGTTGAATTTCCACAGCCCGCTGAGGAACAGTTTTTTTTTTATCTCTCGATATATATGGTGAAACTATGTCGGCGCCGTAATGTTTTCGGGCGTTCCGAGGCCCTACTAGCAATATATGTGTATTATATATGGGTGTAATATATACCTTACTTTTTTCTGTGACGTCAGAAATAACAAAACATAGTGAAGTTAATTAAAAACTAATCCAAATAATAGACGAGTTGCAACAGTATACCAGAAGAAATTCTATACGTATCTTCGGCTTAAAAGAACAGAAAAACGAAAATGCGTTACCAAGTTATTTAAAGAAAAACTGGATGTTTCTCTGGGTGAAGTTAACATAGATCGATGTCATCACGTGGGCCTGTTTAACGCTGTATCTGTGAAAATAGAGGCGTTCTAGGAAAGTTTACCAGCTACCGTTTTCGTGCTCAGGTATTTAATGCTAAAAACAAATTAAAAGGAGCTGGTATAGTGGTACGGGAGGATTTAACAAAGTTTAGGTCCGATTTGTTGCTTAACGTTTCCAAACAGTTGGGTTTCCAGAACGTGTGGTCGCATGATAGTTAAAAACAAAAACAATTGTAAAAATCGCATCCAAACTGTACAGGAATTGGCAAATTTGAAGTAGCCTTCTAGTTTCAATAATCAAATGCAAGTGCGTGCTACAAGGAATATTGTTTATTTGTTTTGCTCTTACATTTAGTTAGCTTTTTATCATTCTATTATAATCCTAGTTAGTAGTTACTTAGTATTTTTCTTTTTAAGTTAATATAATCCCGCTAGGTATGAATGGTCCTCGACATCGAAATGTAAAAGAGGCTATATATTATGAATGAATGAATGAATCATGAACCAGTTGGGTGTCTTTAACTGATGATTTTTATATGTTTCGTGATCATGTTCTATCATATAGTTATGACATTCTTTCGATGACTGACACCTTTTTAAATGCAAATACTAATGATTATACCATTCATAATGCACAACATCCCTATTCAGGCCACGTATTAATAAGTGGTGTTATCGTTTTGGTGTTTTCAATTTTGAGCTGCCAGCTGTCAATGTCATGCCATTTCCAATAAGTTTTTACTTCCTTTTATGATAAAGGAAGTATTGGATTCACCCCAAAAATTCGAAATTGAGTTTTCAACAAATCTTCACGTTTTAGAGTCCCCTGATCCCAAAAAACATATTTTTTTTCATTGGTCTGTCTGTCTGTGTGTGTGTCTGTCTGTCTGTGTGTCTGTCTGTGTGTCTGTCTGTGAACAGAATATCTTAAAAACGAAAAGAGGTATGGCGTTGAAACTTCATATATAAGTTTTGTGTACTATGTAGATGAGACAGCAAGCTTTTGAAGAAAATCGCATAACCGGAAGTAGGTGTTTACTTTTGTGATTTTTCAGTTTTTTTCGATTTTTTCAAAAACGGCTTTAACGATTTTTTTCAAACTTTACATTTTTATTACATTTTTAATGTGCATTGACGTGAGATAGGTGATTTTCCAGTTGAAAACTTTTAAAGTGGGTTTCTTTTGTTTTTTTTTCTATTTTTTTTATTAACTCCTATTTTAAATAGAACACCCGGTATATTATTCCTTTTTTGAATTCTGCTTAAGATTTTAGAGAAAATTTGTCTCTTCAACTAACGCTCTATTTTGTACCGTTTTTGTAGAATTCGTAATTTTTGAAAATTTTTGACAAATGCTTAAAAATTAAAAATGAAATTTTTGACTAATTATAAGATCACTGTAAAAGGAAGTTGTGTGAGTGTATCACACCAGATTTTTTAGGATACGCATTAAATACATTTTTAGTCTAATTCCTTTTCTGATATTGATGGTATAATCTGATTGAATACTCACTCGACGACTTTATTATCAAATACTTTTGCTTACAAACTCAACTGGTTGCTTTGTAGAAACACCACTCGCCTTCGACTCGTGTTGTTTCTAAGCAACCCGTTTCGTGAGAAAGTAAAAGTATTTTTGATAATTCACAGTCGTCTCGTGGTATTATTACTGATTATTCAACACTATAATGAACGAACCAATGAAAATTGTTCAATTTGTCAGAAACGGCCAATCAAAATTGACTTTCATTTAAAACACCTAATGTCAGGGTGTTTTCACGCGATTGGGATTGGTTTTAATTAATCCAATTTATTTAGCAGCCTATAACTGACATTTCTCCAAAACAAAAAGTTATGTTTATAAATCCGGCTGTCGTTCTAACAATGAATAATAATCACTTCGGAAGTTCCACCACTAAATCAATAGTGGAAAATGTTAAAAAGAGTGTACCGTGTGACGCGATTAAGTCGAAATCGTATATCTAGAGACAATTCCAAGAATTTTGCGCCGCTAGAGTCCAGTCGTTGAAGGTAAAAATATGCTATTACCTCAGAATTCTTTGAACCTCCATCGATTTTTATGAAAATTTGGAATTAAGCTCATCTTACCCTTAACTTCAAAAGTGACATATGTCCGACTTGCGCTTTTTGTTTTTAAGGGGTGAAACTACCCTTTCGTCAAAATAATAGAAAAAATACGGGTTTAACCATTTTATGGATTCACATCTTATTTAATTATGTAGAATAAAGCTTCTTTCGTGTTCTAGAGCATGATTTACGATATATTCAAAATGTCCATCCTTGAAAAACCACCCCCTATGCCTAAATTAATTTAAAAAATATATATTATATATACGTGTGTCCGCGGATTGCGTTCATATAAGATGTAAATGGCAATTTTTTTGAGTTAGATGCTAATATTCTCGGAATCACTCTTGCTTGTTCTCAAACTAAGATTTTGAGAAAATCGATCAAATTAATTAATATGCACGGTGTTTTTAGAATTGAGCTTTAAAAAATTGTCAAGAGTAAACTACCATTATTAGAAGAGATAACAAAAAAGTATTAAGGAAAGTTGTTTAGAATTAAGAGTAATGTCAGACTCTCAATTTTCAGACAAATCGACCTACTTTGATTTAAAGAATTTTTTTTATACCAACATACCTTTTATCGTGGCCGCAGGAGACACTCTATTGTTTTTTTAAACATCTTAGTTCGTAAACCAGTAACAGTATCTCCTACAGCCACGATAAAAAGTATGTTGGTATAAAAAATAAAAAAAAAATGTAAAATTCAAAGTAGTCCGATTTCTCTGAAACTGTCCTTAATACTTTTTTTTATCTCGCCTAATAATAGTTTTCTACTCTTGACAATTTTTTAAAACTCAATTCTGAAAACACCCTGTATATTAATTAATTTGATTAATTTTCTCAAAATCGTAGTTTGAGAACAAGCAAGAGCGATTCCGAGAATATTAGCATCTAACTCAAAAAAAAATGCCATTTACACCTTATGTGAACTCAATCCGCGGACACACTATCTATATATACATATATGTTACGGTTAAAGTGTTTACTTGGCTAGTTTATAGGCTAGCTGGATAGTATGCAAACTATCTAAATGTCTGGCTATTTTGATGGAAAATAATATTTCTACTAGAATAGCTATGAATATTGGCTGGTTTGTATACTATCCAGCTAGTTTACATACTATACAGGATTTATCGCCAAAGTACAAACCACAAAAAAAGTACACAAATTAACCGTTGTTTTTGGCTAGTTTACAAACTATCCACAGTATTTGGATAAAGTGTCAACTTAATATTCGTAGTAATAGGTACATAATAACCAACTCGTTGGTTAGTATGTAAACTAACCTATTCCATTTGGTTAATTTAGTTGGGGCAGCAAAATAATTCTTGGTCAAAAATAAAGTTTATTTATAGGTACAACATAAAACATTGCTATTACTACTTAAAAATAAGTAAAAAACAAAAGTGACATACAGGTACTATTTGTGGGACAAAATATAAATAATACATCTCAAAACATTGGAACCACAAAACAAAGAAAATTATGATTTATTGGAGCAAGTTGCACTGTTGTGGCACTTGCTATTACACATATATCCGGACGCAAGACATTTACACTTTTTAATTGTGCAACCTTTGTTGCACTGACAGCGCACATAACCTTGGGTTGAACCGGAAACTGAAAATTGTCCAGCAGGGCTTCGTAATGTTATTTCGGTGTCTGTCTTGACATCTTCTAACTTTTGAAATCTGCGACTTTTGCTTGTAAACTTCCAAAAGCAGGTTTTCAAATTGTTGCTGTTGATTCATTTTTAATAACCAGATACCTATCCTTAAACAAATTTCACAAGGCACGACAGTAAACAATAAAAATCTGGTGTGATACACGCACACAACTTCCTTTTACAGTGATCTTATAATTAACCAAAAATTTTATTTTTTCATTTTTAAGCATTTGTCAAAAAATTTCAAAAATTATAAATTCTGCAAAAAACGGTACAAAATAGAGCGTTAGTTGAAGAGACAAATTTTCTCTAGTTTTTTAAGCTGAATTCAAATATATAATAATATACCGGGTGTTCTATTTAACATAAAGTTAATAAAAAAAAATAGAAAAAAAAACAAAAGAAACCCATTTTAGAAGTATTCAACTGGAAAATCACCTATCTCTCATCAATACACATTCAAAATGTAATAAAAATGTGAAGTTTGAAAAAAATCGTTAGAGCTGTTTTTGAAAAAATCGAAAAAACTGAAAAATTACAAGAGGAAACGCCTACTTCTGGTTATGCGATTTTCTTCAAAAGCTTGCATCTACATAGTACACAGTATAAGTTTCAACACCGTACCTCTTTTCGTTTTTGAGATATTCTGTTCATAGACAGACAGACAGACACACAGACAGACACACAGACAGACAGACCAATGAAAAAAAATATGTTTTTTAGGTTCAGGGGACTCTAAAACGTGAAGATCTGTTGAAAACTCAGTTTCGAATTTTTGGGGTGAATCCAATACTTCCTTTATTGTAAAAGGAAGTAACAACACACAGCACTTGCCATAAATAAACCCTAACTTCTCTAATTAATTAGCCAAATGGAATTGGTTAGTTTACATACTAACCAACGAGTTAGTTATTATGTATTACTACTAATATTAAGTTCACACTTTATCCAAATACTATGGGTAGTTTGTAAACTAGCGAAAAACAACGGTTAATTTGTGTAACTTTTTTGTGGTTTGTACTTTGGCGATAATTCTTGTATAGTATGTAAACTAGCTGGATAGTATACAAACCAGCCAATAATCATAGCTATTTTAGTAGAAATACGATTTTCCATCAAAACAGCCAGACATTTGGATAGTTTGTATGCTATCCAACTAGCCTATAAACTAGCCAAGTAAACACTTTAACCGTAACATATATACATTTATGTATGTATATACACGATACACGCACATATGATCATCTATGAAGCTCCAAAATTATGTGGAATGGAAATTTTTTTTTATTATACCTGCATCAGAATCGCCGTTTAAAGCACGCCTGAGCGGGCGAATACAGGCGATTAAAGTTCGCCGAGCTTTAAAGGTTGTCAAGGAAACGACTGAATGCAACAACGGACATGGACGCGACAAAAATGAAAATAATTCTCGTAACTATAGTAGCAATATTATTATGCCCTCTCGATTTATCACGACAAAAATTATTTCTAAGTTTTTAGTGCGTAATTTATTTCCAGTATTGGAGGTATAATAAAAAATAGCGTAAAGTATTCGTGGATAACTGGTCTTTAAAACACGCGCGAGTTTTCGAGCACGACGGCGTAGCCGGAGTGCTCGAAAACTCGCGCGTGTTTTAAAGACCTTGTTATCCATTCATACTTTAATATACTATTATGCTCCGAACAAATGTGATTGGATTTTTTACCATAACTCCTTTAATTTTGAAGCTACAACGTCCACTCAAACACCATTTTACAGGTAATTTTAAGGGTTATAAGATCATATACATTTCGACATGCTCAAACCTTGCATATTAAAAAAGTAAAGGGTTGAAAGGCTCGGGAGGGGTGGTCCGCGCACTATAATGCAAACTTCTAACATTTATATCTCCGTTAGTTTTTTTCCTACAGAAATAAGAAAAAACTAAAATGTTCGTTAAGAAAAACCCCACAATTTTGTACTATATCATTTTTACGTGTTTTTTGTAGTTTTGTAGTTTAAGAAATTTGAAAAATACGTTTTTCATTTTCATCATATTTTTTCGAAAAATACGCATTCTAACCCTGCGAAACGTTTGGATTACATAAGTAATACTAAAATAAAGTAATTTGTAAAGGGATAACGGTCAATATCAATTCTGGTGAAATGGCTGGGATTTTATCGCTCATTTTTTTCTTCAAAAATTCGAGTGGCCCACCGTTTTTGCATCGTAACTCGCTTAGTTATAATGCAATCGACTTTTAACCGTGTTCATTTTAAAGGTCTTTCCAATCTCTACAAAAAATGTTCTCTGTTTTTCCCGAAAAATGCATCGGTTTTTCGTTAATTAACGTTGATTACTTCGAACCAAGTTGTTGCAAAAAAAAATTTTTTTCAACGAGCCATAACTCCCTTTATTTTGAACCTAAAGCATTCATAAACAAACTAATCTCTTTCCTGTTTTATAAGCTTCATTTTTGAGTATTAAAACTTATTTCATAAAATGCGAAGTTTTCGACTTATTCGCGAAAAACCGTCCAAGAACATGCATTTTTATCACGAAAAATTTAAGTTTTCAATCGCGAATAGCTCGAAAGATACCGATCTATCCACTCTTAGGGTAAAGGCGCACATCGGCGCTATGTCATTTTTGCTCCTTAAGCCATCCCCTAACCCTAAAGGCCAACGCGTACTTGTGCGACGCGCAGAGCAGCGCGGCGAAGCGCGCCGACGAGCAGTTATATCTTTAATGTATTTCTTACCTACTAACGCGCACTCGACGAAAGCGCGGCGCGGCGCGGCGAAGCTACCTTAGCGGAATTCTTGCCAGAGAATATCAACCAAACTTACAAAGTAAGTGGTTACTATGATCGCTCTTTCTGTGTGTCTGTGTGTCTGTGTGTCTGTCGCATGGTTCCCGTTAAGGCAGAATACAACTGATGGTGGAATCCTATGTATTTTTGTCCCCTGAATCCGAATCCACCACTGGCTTTTCGATATCTCAACCCGTTTTCGAAATATTCGACTTTAATGTTCGAATTTTCACATTTTAGGCTTTAATATCACTTTTATGTAGTTTTCTCTCCTGATTCCAAACATGTCACTCATTTCACGATATCTTGAATAGTTTTCGAGATATTTGATTTTTTAAAAATCCGAATTTTCTTTTTGTAAGTTTGGTTTTCAGCCGTACATGCGCGGCTAAGCTTTTCTTCTCTGCGCCGCGCCGCTCCGCGCGTCGCTTCGCCCAAGTGCGCGTTACCTTGCGACCCAAGTGACCGAAATTGGGGTTTACGAAGTTTTCCGAAAGCAGTTGGAACTAGCCGAATGTATTCCGACAGACGCTAAACGCAAGAGTTGAATTTTTTTTCTTGTCTGTCGTTGAAGCTTGAAAGCAGAACTTTTTAGAAAGAATGACTTTTTGTCGTAAAATCAATAAAAATCAATAATAACATTTTTATGGGTGGTCCAGTTCATTTGTTGTGCAGTATATTTTTAATCATAAATGCTTGTTTTACTTAGAAACATCTATTTCGTCTTAAATTTAAAATTACTGTCTCATTTTCATAGAAATTAACTACAAACCCATGACGCATTTAACGTTAAAATTCGTAGAAAATGCTACCTGAATTGTGGCTTGCAACATTTGTTCCGTTTGATTGACGTCTGGCAAAGGATTATCTTTACAGGGGGGCTTATGTGTTTCTAAGCAGACATGATATTTGATGAATTATAGGTTATTGGGATTTCCAACATTCTTTTAAACAATTTACAAATCAAAATAATGTGAATTATAAAATAACTGAAATAATTTGGATGCAAACTTCACTTTCTGCCTCGCCGCTCCATTAACATTCAGCATTTCGCTATTAATTTTCAGTAATAATAGGACAAGAAGTCAAAATATTGCCGACAATAATTTTTGCGATTCAGATACGAGTTTCTGTGGCGATGAAAATAACCACGAGTGCTTGCACGAGTCGTTATTTTCTAAAGCAACAGAAACGAGATAATTTGAAGAGCAAACATTTTCGGCAACATTTTGACTTAGAGTCCTATTCGTCTTGACAATTTAACTTTTCAATTATTGAAAATGGTCAATAAAAATTCCTAACACTAAAATTTTAAATTCACAAACCTAGCGGTCTTTGAATTGTATCCTTTTCTAAAACTAAAATCCAAATTATTTTTCATTAAAAAATTGTTACCTACAGAAAAAATTATCGCTGAAATAAAGCTCCTCGAAATATTGTCACTAGAATAATCGTTCGATTGGTAGTTTATTTTTAAATTGAAGAATGCCATTGGTTGACAAGTTAACTCGATCAATTCCTTTCAAAACTAGTTGTACAAATTACTATTGTACAACTAGTTTTGAGTCATACTTTTTTTATGAATTTGCAGTTTGATAACGAGGGCGAAGCCCGAGCTAATCAAGCAAATGAATGAAAAAAAGGACTTTCAAAACGTGTTGTATACGTAGTTTTTTTGCATAGTGATCTCTTGGTCGAAATTAATCGAAAAGGACTTCGGAGTTGACAACGGCTTTTTTCTCTTTTTTCCAGCTTTTCAGCTTCTTCGCAAAGCAAAGAGACAATTAGAGTATCTTCGTCCGAGCTATCCATTTTATTTATTAAAGCTACCGAACACAAACAAATCCACAAAATATTCCGTTGTCGACGGAAACGGCTCTCAAGTGCGCGTTAGCACGGCTCTTCGGCTCTTCGCCGCGCTGCTCCGCGCGTCGCCCAAGTGCGCGTTGGCTTTAACTACTTACCAAATTTCAAGTCAATCGGTCAAGGTTGTAAGAATTCGGAGCGGAAAACCTTCAAGGACTGGACTGGAGTACCAGATCAATAAAAGCACGACTTTGCCACAGCTCAACACAATTTTATTGGATTGGGCATTTAACATGAAGAAAATAAATGGTTCGGAATACAAGGAAAGTGTAGTTAAGACATTGTGAAACAACACTGCCAAGCAACTTCAAGAAAAATTCTACAATGACTGGGGCATACGTTTTGATCCATTTACCGATTTTATTTTCAAAACGTCTCGAGATGCCCGTAATGCTAAAAGACGGATTTTGCATGTAAATCCGGAAACAAGAAAGGTTAGTGCTAAGGCTCTTTCAGCAGAAGAACATAAAAAAATTGTAAGTGGAAAGAAGATAATCCGGAAGGTTTGAATAAAAAGTTTTTCTTTATTGCTGCACTGGAACTTGCTTGGCGTGGAGGTGAAGCTTCATCTTGCCTAGTTTCTTATTTTCAACAAGAAATCAACAATGAAGGAATACCCACTGGCAGAATCGCTTACAACACCATATTTTCTAAAACAAGACAAGGTGGAGCATAACAATGTGCCGATACAAAATGGCTCACTCCTAATGCTAACAAAGATATTTGTCCTGTTAGATTATACAAACTACTTATTTCGAAAAGAACTTCAAACATCTTTTTCTGACCCCGCATGCAAACTGGAAAGAAGGAAATATATGGTACAAAAACACTCCAATTGGTCTTAATATTATTGATAAATGGACAAAAGCCTCCGCCGAACTTATCGGCTTGAATACTACACAGTTGAAAATTGCAAATCACTCACATCGGGCTACTGCTGTAAGTCAATTGGCTAAGTCAGGAATTGGTGAAGAACAGTTGATAAAGGTAACGGGACATTCTTCGGCAAGCTCTGTGAAACCATATCTCCAGCTTGATCAAAAACACCACAGCAAAATGATTGCAAGTATAAGAAACAACGAAATTATTAGAAATGATAAAGCAGCATCACTTTCAACATCATCTTACGAAAACAAAGCAAATGTTGTTTATAATAACTGTACTGTAAATAATTATTATTTTGTAAATAAAGAGAATTAGAATGGTATTTTATTTTGTATTCTAAAATGATAATCACTGTCTCCTTGGAAGTTATGCCTATATTGTTGAATAATCTTTCCAAATACCACTCAAGGCAAATTTTTTTAAAATAATTTTTTCGCTAACATGCAAATTATTGCAAATTTCTCTCATCAAAAACTGTTCAAATTCCACTCGACCTGCGGTCTCGCGGAATTTAAACGCAGTTTTGGTTTCGAGATATTTAAACGCAATAACCTGCATGTGAACGAAAAAAAATCTCAAAAAATTTTCACCTTTTGTGGTATTACCCTTGATAATATTGTTGTACTACCGAATTATACACTAATGCGCAAAGGTCGTGTAACGTTTGGAGCTGACATAGCTCTTTTTTATAAAAAAAATTCTATATATTCTAAGCGTGTTACAGCAGATTTTCCTGAATATGAGCAGTTATAGATACATATTGTTAGGGATGAAATATTTTATGGTTTTGGGGTGCATTATTTTTAAGTTTTAATTACTACGTTTGCCACGCCTGGAATGTTTTGAGCCCTGGAATGTAATATAATCTTGACGGATGTATTAGGGATTGGTTCGCGGTCAGTTTTTCGGGGACCCAGACGCCACGTGCAACCAATGAACCGTATCAATGGGGCTCGGGTAGAAATGAAATTCTAAAATAGACAGAACGTTTCGGGGTGCGACAGCGGCGCGACGTGTGAGTGAAAGTGGTCTGTTTTGCGTAATTATTTCTTGGCGTAAGCGATTATATGCGAACCAATAATTAATTATAAGGTGATAAGTTGCATAATGCGAGGCGAAACGACGAGCGTAGCTAGGCGTAATTAGGTAGAGGATTAATTCAACTAGAGTAGAATGTACGTACTATCGTAGTTAGCTGAATGGCATTTGGTAGACTTTTTGGCAATTACAGCGTCCGGCATACGTCAGAGGTTCTTGCTTTGCTAGTCGACTATGTGATAGTCAAAGAGTTGAATCCTGGAGCTGGAGCACGAAGTCCGCCCAGTGATTCGCGGAAGCATGTCGTTCCGCACCGGAAGCATGGAGTTCCAAATTATAAGCCCCATTAGAGCTTAGCAAGATTTACGGTAATTGCTGTACTGTGAAAGATCAGTATACTACGGTAGTTATTACCGACTCTGTACGGGTTGTAACAATAGTTAATCTAGTGGATTACTATTGGGCAGTACTAGCGAAAAGTACCGACAGCTAACTCAATCAGTGAAGGCGGCGATGAGGTGCCAAAGGGTTGAGGCTGACGGATGTAAGGCCCAGCATTGTGATGCCACTGCCAGGAGTACGGAGCGGCCTGGGGGGCGGCCACCCCCGGTGAGTACAATTATTATTATCGATGAGATTTACAGGTCAGTAAGTTTATGTTCTTTTACATTTAACTGCCTGCCTCCGCCACTGGGCCAAGGAATGTTCGAACCTGCACTGTTTGCACCCCGTTGCCGCTTTGTGGTCATGGGTGAGTTGCATCGACCACCTTGACACATTTCAAAAGTAAGGGAAATTGAATTTTAATATAACACACATAAACTCCCGTCTAACAATATTAATGTTAGTAAAAAACAATTCTTTTGGGCACAATATAGTTACCGTACAGAAATAGATACTGATACTTTCGAAGTAACATTCAGCAATTTATTACCCTCGTTTGATAACGTAATCTGTGTAGGTAGGAGATTTTAATATAAATCTGCTTAAACCATATGATCCTGAATCTATAAATGAAACTTCAACTTTTTCTGACCATCAACTTATTTGTTTGTTTGTTTGTTTGTTAATGGACAAGGTCTAGGCATGCAGAGTACCAGGTACCTTAGACACCGACTGCTTGGGTCATATGGTCAAAGTCCTACTAGAATTTTGCCGAGACTAAGGAGTTCCAACCCTAGCAAGGGATCTTTTACATGCTACACATCGTAGTAACATGGGACCCACGGTTTTACATCACTTCCGAATGATGGCATTCTGTAGAGGCTTTCATCTGCATTTTTTATTTTTGAAAACCTCACCGGGACCGGGAATCGAACTCGCGACCCTTAGATCAGTAGTCAGGATGCTTACCACTGAGCTACCGACCCCGGCATCAACTTATTTATTGTGATATTTACGACCTGCTGAATTGTTTGACAAACGTCACTGTGCTGTTTGTCACTCAATTTAGCAGGCCGTGGTGATATTAATATAAATATACACAAACTGGCTCGCCAGTCATATCCTTCTGTCCGCCAGTAAAAACCCTTTTACCAAGCTAATAATGTTAAATACTATAAAGATTATCAGCGGATTGAGCACTGGAACTATTACAAGAGTTTACGAAATTTAGTAAACGTTAGCATTAAAAATTACTGATTTATTCATGAAAACTCTAAATATTCCGCGCAATTAAAATGACGTAGATAATCAAGATTTATTTATAGACCCACCTGGTTTTATGCAGATGTTAAACGTGATACTCTCAAAAAGTTTCAATTTTGCATTGTTATGTAAGAGGTTATTACCTAACAATTGTATAAATTCTATCAAATTTAATGCTTGTGGTAACGATGGTCTCAGTATACTAATGTTATAAATGTGTGGTACTTTTATGAAGGGTTTCTTTATTACTTTTTATGCCAATACTACGTCATCGGTTTACCAAAGTTTTCCTAATCGTTGAAGGAATTGTGTCATTATTTGATATATGTATATACCATGTGTATATAGTGTGTCCAAGATAAGGAGGGCCAGTATGGGGATCTCGGTAATGGTAAGAGATACAAATTTGGTTAAATGAAAAAAAAGTTGCGCAATTAAAGGACTAAAAAAATGGCGTTTAGAAATTCTTGATATGATTTTTCGTTTTTGAATTATCTCAAAAAAACCGAATTTTTGGATTTTCTTAATTTTTTTATGGCGTTAATATTTAAGTTAGAGCGAAACTGATTAAACTTTTTTATAGCAACTTTTAGTGGACTTAATGATTACGTTATCAATTTTTTTATCCGACGTTTCGTCTTCGAGAAACCATCATCAACTTAATTTTTTTAAATACGGTCCTGATTTTTTGATGCCAAATTTGCAAATCCCTTGTTACTCTGAATTCAACAATGTGCCACATATTATGGTTTAACTACGTTTCGAGCTTTTTTCTGATCATTATCAGAAAATTTTTTAGATACGGACCTGCATTTCTCATAATTTTGTAAAAATAAGTTCATACAGTAAGTTAGGCTTTTTTACATGCCGTTAAAATATTAAAATGCACATCATAATGTCATAATTCTGATACATTAATTTAATAACCAACCAATAACTATTAACAATAAACAAAAAAGAAATGTACAAAAGATAGACAGAAAGAATAACAAAACGAACATCGAAACCATTTAATAGGTATTAAATTTACAGAAGGTATTCAAAAAGGTTGCCATCATTCTCTAAGCATAAATAACATCTTCTAACTGTAGAATCTAAAACATTATTCAGCAATACTGGCGTTATACTTTGAAAGGCTTCAAGAACCAATCTTCTAAGTTCTTCTTCTATTTCAAAACGTTAAATACCTATTACATTGTTTCAAGGCTCGTTTTCTCATTGTTTCTGCCTATCTTTTGTTCATTTATTTGTTGTTTATTGCTAATAGTTATTGGTTGCTTATTAAATTAATGTATCAGAATTATGACATTATGATGTGCATTTTAATATTTTAACGGCATGTAAAAAGGACTAACTTACTGTATGAACTTATTTTTACAAAATTATGAGAAATGCAGGTCCGTATCTAAAAAATTTTCTGATGATGATCAGAAAAAAGCTCGAAACGTAATTAAACCATAATATGTGGTACGTTGTTGAATTTAGAGTAACAAGGGCTTTGCAAATTTGGCATCAAAAAACCAGAATCGTATTTAAAAAAATTAAGTTGATGATGGTTTCTCGAAGACGAAACGTCGGATAAAAATTTTTATAACGTAATCATCAAGTCCACTAAAAGTTGCTATAAAAAAAATTAATCGGTTTTGCTCTAACTTTAATATTAACGCCAGAAAAAAATAAAATAGAAAATCCAAAAATTCGGGTTTTTTGAGATAATTCAAAAACGAAAAATCATATCAAGAATTTCTAAACGTCATTTTTTTAGTCCTTTAATTGCGCAACTTTCTTTCCATTTAACCAAATTTGTTTCTCTTACCATTGCCGAGATCCCCATACTGGCCCTCCTTATCTTGGACACACTGTATATATTGCCTGCGGTCCTATATCTATAACATCATCCCGCATCTCCTTCGCCATTGCATCGTATATTCCAAGTTTCTATTAGCATAGTCTTATTCCCTTGTTCTTTTCTGTAATTCTCCACGTTTCGGCCCCGTATAACAAACTGCTCTTTATCATTGTGTTGTAGATGTTATATTTTCTGTGTTTTGTTATGTTATTATTCCATAGGATTTCATTTAGACATGCTATTGTTTTTCTTGCTTGTACTATCCTCGATTGAATTTCTTTATCGTCTGTACCACTTTTGTCAAATAGTATTCCTAAAAGATAGAAGCAACAGAGATGGATGCTTTAAGACGATCTGCAGGAATTTCACGTAGAGATAGAGTGAGAAATGAAGTGGTGCGACAACAAATGGGTGTACAAGATACAATTATGAAAGACATTGAAAGATTGCAACTTATATGGTATGGTCATGTACAACGGATGACGGAAGAAAGGCTACCTAAACAAGTTATAAAATGGATACCTCACCAACGCCGTAAAAGGGGAAGACCAAAAAGAAACTGGAATGAGGGAATAAGAAAAGCGATGAGCGACCGCAATTTACAGGATGGACAATGGGAAGACAAAAAAAGATGGAAACTAGGCATCGGACAACGTCGACAGACGTTCTGAAACCGATATATATATATATATTATTCCCTAGCTTAAGCCGTCTTCGTTTTTGTCCATTCTGTGTCCAAAGCAAGGCTTAGAAGTGTTTAGTTTTTTTTAATTAGTAGGTACTGAGTTGGTAGCCCAGAGGCCAAATCCCCAATCAGAATTTTGTTTGTGGGTTTTCCTTAGCTAATATTTTTCAATTTTTCATTAATCCAATTTGAATTTTACCTTTTTATGGACAAGTTAATAATAATAATTTCTTTCTGTAAAGTTTTCAAGTTTGCAAGAGTTGACAGTAGAATTATTTATCTTGTTATTTACTACATTATTACGTGCCTTCAATTTTAATTTTTAGTTAAGTTTAAATATTTTACTAGCCCTAGTTTTCGATCTGATATTTTTCATTGGCTCTCCCGTATAACATTATAAATAAATAAATAAATAAAATAAATTAGTCCGAATTATTAAACATTTATAATAAAAATTTAATGAACGGCAATTAAAAATCAACCGCTTGAACAACAGCAATTACAGATTAATCGAAGCTAAAAATGTGGTTCGTTACTGTAATAAGTCGTCTATTAAATAGGAAACGAATTGTTCAACGTGTTTTGTTATTAGTAACAAAAATAATTTTGTTTTTAAGAACCTTGAAGCTTGAGACTATTAAAATAAAGAATAGTTATAAATAAATAAGTTTGATTAAATAGGTTTTATTTGAAAGCGGCATTAAAGTACCCCGAAATCGACATTAAAATGCGAGAAATCAGCAGTAAAGTAATCCATTTTTTTTGTAGGTAGCGAGGCGACATATAAACGTCAATCGACGTTAACATAACCTACAAATGTTGGTTAAAATGTTGTAATTTCACGATTTCTGGAATTAAAAAAACGTAATGTACTCCTCGGCACTGAAGTTCCTTTTTATCCCTCATGTAGTTTATTTGCTTTGGCCCTAGGGGCCTCGGCAACTAAATCCACATTCGTGATAAAAAGCTAAACTTCAGTGCCTTGGTATACAATAGCTATTTAAAGTAACAAGGAATGTAAGGTCCTATTAACATTTGAGGTAGGCAAGTACAAGCCAAGGCAAAGCCGCGGCTTGTTGGCTGCCGAAAATGTTAATAGGCCATACATTCCGAGTTATCTTATTATATTTTTCTCGCTGCTTATCAAAATTTTCCTAGATTTTTGAAAAAATCGTTTGGTTTGTCACCTGCCACCAGGATTAATTTTCGTGAGTCGTGTTACCTGTGAGTGTCACATGTCACATACACACCTGCAATTATAAACAAACGTCTAAGTCTGCATATTGCGTTGCTAATTTTAGTATCCTAGGAACTTAATAGTAATATTAAGTTCCGTTGTCAACGGAAAGCAGCAAACACATATAATCACCAACTTACACGTTTTGTTACTAACGCTGTATCGCTGACTTACATGATCAGCAGCGAGAAAACTACTATTAGTTCATATTTATATTTTGTTTTTGAGTTTTTTTACTAATTCGTCTTAGTCGCAAGGAAAAATACAGGCATTTCGATATTTTTTGTTTACTTTATAAACAAATTGGGATTACCAACAAGCACGCCGCGGTATAAAGGATCTTTTGTTTAGTGGTACTGGAATCGGTATAAATAAAACTCAGTTCACTATTAAATTTACCAGATACATAATATGTGATTGTAATTTTAAACATCGTAAATATATTTGATGGTAATAATTTAATAATAGTAATGAACAAACAGAAATTACTTATTTTCATCGGCGTAAAATAGGTATTGACATAATTTTCCCACTGAAATTGTAATTTTCAATTTTTCTGTGGTTAACAATGCTGCTCTCACTGCAGTGTAGCAAAGCAAATATAACAAAACTTAAGGATCAGTTCAAGAATTTTGTATTGTACTAGTCGAAAGTCGATGATTTAATACCATTGCACTGAGGTGGCTTATACAACGTCGTTGCTGTTGAATCTTTTGTTTGTTTATTGTGTCATAATAATTTAGGTTATTAATTCATGTACAGCCAATGTCAATGTATTTACTGCCTAATCATTAAAAGTGTTACTTTATCGACCGTCAGCTGTTCGTAATATCATGTGTTTACTTACCATCAAAAATAATAATTAGAGACCTAAAAACTGGTGCTAGCAAAAATAATATGCGCATACCATACGTGCTTACCATTACACTTTGCGTCATCTGCAACCTGTTTAACGTGTTTGATGGCCGTAGTGCACTTACATCGAGGCCAAGGCGAGGCTGGACTTGAGCCTCAGGCGTTGAGGGTATTATAAACTTGGACAAAAATATCAAGGAGCACCGGCTTTTCTTATATGCAAGCATTCTACTTTCTACCGGGTGGCCATAAATATCTGAGATCCCGGTAGCATATACGTAATCTGCAGACGCATAAGGTATAACCCATCACATCGTTTTTTCCGAAGTCGTACGGCCAATCAGAACAGAAGTAAACTGCAGACGTGTTGAATTATAATGCGTCATTGCGTCTGCACTTTACGCAAGCACCGTGACCACTATTATTTCTTATGTATTGTATCTTGAGTTGATAAATACAGACTATTATTATTAGTATTGTGTCTTCTCTTGAAATGTTTGGTTTATTCCAATTCAGATGTAATTAGATTCTATTAATTAATTTTGATATAAGCATTTTCTCATGTTACAGCACGTTTGTAATATGACTGCTTTTCGGCCAAATTTCGAGGGTGCACCATTTCGAGTTACCAGCAAATAAATAATGTGTACAACACGTATGAAAACAACCTTTTTTTACTTATTTGCTTGTTAAACTCGTTAATAAAACTGCAAATTCGTGAAAGAAGTATGAGTTTAATAATTAGTTGTACAACTGTCATTACAAATCAGCAAGATCATTTTTACTTTTATTACTTTGATAGATATAAGAGAGTCGTTGTAGACATTTTTCAAAATAATCATGTTAGTTTTGACATTGAGACAGCCTTACTAGATTTTTTCAAAATATCGATTTTCCTTAGTTACCTGATTGGTTTACTAAGTATTTTTAACGTGTTAAAAGTGTGCACTTTTAAGATGCTCTCTCATAATATTAATTTTGACATATATAAGTGTAGTTACCTGGAATAAAAATGTAATTTTTAATAACAGTTGTACAAAAAGTGATTGTTTTTACGAGAGTAATAGTTTTATGAAGGTAAAAATTACTGCGCTATAAAATAGAGCTTTATTAGATAGTTTAGCGCTTATAAAGTAGCTCTTTATTTCACTCTACAGATGAAAGTGCACGTTGCTATGGAAATTAATAAATAACCAATTGTTTGCTCGCAAGAATGGTGGCTATTTTGTTTATTACGGCTACATTAAGTAAGCCAAAAACGGCCAGATTCTAAATTAATTTGTAGTTTTTGCAATACATAATGTAAATTAATTTTTTTGTAAAATCGTACTAAAATATGGTCATTTATGCATTAATTTGCGGGCGTAAATAGTGCCGTTTGCGCCCTAAGGCCTAAAAATAATTTGCGGGCGTAAATAATGCCTTTTGCGCCCTAAGGCCTAAAAAACCAGCATCACATTGGCAACCAACAACAATTTGATTTTTGAGAACGAATCGTGCCATTTATTTTTCAAAGCTTTATGGTGGATTTTACAAAAAATCTTGTTTGCATTTCGGGCGTGAACGGCGATTTTGGCCCTTTGGCGTTTTATAATCCTTCGGCCCTTCGGGCCTCTGGCTTATAATTCCGCCGCGGGCCAAAATCGCCTCCTTCACGCCCTTAATACAAAAATAGCTATTTTATATTCGTAGAAAAAATAACATTTTTAGGCCTTCGTCTAGAAACACTGATTTTGCATTGCTCTAAATCGGCTAGAAACACCCTCTTTGCATGTCTAGGCATGAAAATGACAACTAGTGTAATTTAAATTTTGAAATTTGAAAATCGGCTGATGTTAGTCTCACCAGGTAGTAAGTTTTGAATAGCATTTTAGCTGCTTGTTAACTTGTTAACTTGTTATTATTAACTGAGAAGCAAGAAAATGGAGATATATTTTAGGAGGACGAGATATATATCATTTGACTCAGCTTGCAGAGTAGATTCCAAAAATATATAGAAACCGGAAATCGGATTTCTTTTCCGAGGTCGACTTCCGGTCAATTTTTTTTTAACTTTTAACTTTTTCCTTTATAGCTCCTGCAGTTTTTGAGATATTTAGCTCAAATTTGGAATACAGGTTACGCTGCAGGGCTTACATCATTGAGCATATCAAATGGTTGTGAGAATCTACAGGGAGATATTTTTTCAGGGGTCATGCTTCCTTTTCTCCCCCTGAACTTTTTTGCGGTGCGCCGCTGTTAGATTCTAAAATACAAATTGAGTTTTCTGTTTTGTTTAGAATCTTTTTGTTCTCTTGCAGTTTTTTCGTATCTGCAACCGTTATCGAGAAAAAAAAGTATAAAAACGATTTTCTGTAATTTGCTAGACGAAATTTAAATTTTTAAAATGGTTTTAATAGTAATTTATTATACAAGACGATAAAGTTAAATTTTATCCACGAGTGAATTGTTTAACGTCGAGACGAAGTCGAGACGTTAATGATTCAAGAGTGGATAGAAATAACTTTATCGTCGTGTATAATACAATATTTTTTTCTATAGCAAGAACTTTAACAATTTCAAAAGAAAATAATGACAGTCAATCACATTTCCAAATGTCAGTAGCTAGATTGGGTTGCTACGATAATACGAAGCTGTCATATTTAATTTAAACAAAAGTTGGAAAATTAAATTACTTTATCTATCCTTGATGTTAAAGTGCTCCTTTATCTACCCTTGCTGTTAAAGTAAAACTTGACCTTTTGTTTTGAGTTGATAAAAGCACACTTTAACATGTGCTATAGAAAAAACGTTAATTATGTGCTAATAAGTACACGGTAACAATTTATAGATTAGTTCAGGCACATCAGTTTTGAGTCATTATAATTTTTAGCGCTACAATAACTTTACAACACATACGAGAGCTGTTCAACATGTTATCTACTTGAAATAAAAATGAATTTAATGAAATTAAATATTTTATTCGCAATCACATTGTAATGTGTCAATTTCATGACATGACAACAGCTGGGAACTAGATGATTACTTGAAACTAGCCAGGAAATTATTACATACCCCGAAAAATATTACATACCTGAAGAGTGGGGTGTTTCCATGGTAACAAAACATTGAGTGGGTTGTTTTCATAGTAACAAAAATATTAGCTACATCAAGGTATCTATTATTTAGAATTCAATTGTAGTTATTTTTAAAATTAGATGATTGCAAATAAAATAGTATACATACCACGGTGGAAAGTTTCATCCCTGTCTCGAGATAAAGTTAACCTCGACGCTACGCGTCTCGGTAAACTACCTAATCTCTCGACAGTAATGAAACACTTCCCACCTCGGTATGTAATATACTATTTTGCCACTTGTTTAATATGTTCTGGTATATTATCATCCATTTTCTTGTACTTATTGTGCACCGATTACTTATGGCATCAAAATTCATAAATATAAATGTCAAAAATACCTACTAGATACTTGATTTTCAATTTTAAATTCGAATCCTTGCATCGTTCGATAAGTATGTATTGCCAACAGAAGAAAAATAAATTATCTATCCCCGATATTTGGACAACAAATTACCTATTTCTTTTTAATTTATATATTTTTTGCGGGCCTAAAAAAGTTTGTGTTTCACATGTCCAGAAACGAGTGCTCGTACTTGAGGGCCTCGGCCTTCGGCCTCTGCCCTCAAACCGTACTCGCATTCGCAAAAATTCAGTTTCTGGCCTTGTGAAACAAATTACTATTACTTCTCGTGATAAAATTTTTCCCTCGTAAAATGACGCTGCTCATGAACAAATCTTCATCCCCCGAAAAAAAAAAACTATAGGTACTTTTATCTTTTGACGAAAAATACAGATATTATTTAATGTGGTTATTATAACATATACGCTATCAAAACACTGTTGTTTCAGACAACTGACATAGTGATAGTGATAGTGATAGTAAATAAAATTAGTGTATTATCGTCGTTGAATAAAATTCATTGCAGCTCTAGTTCTATTTGAGCACTCCTCGTTGCGCACGTCATGCCCCAAACTCACTCGTACTACAATAGGCCCTCTTATTAAACTACTAGTATAATAAAATGCTACTTCTACGACAGTGTAGAAAGTACTCACTTTTTACACTCTCATGTAAGAATCATGATTGGCTAAAACGGACAACTTTTTAACAAATGTCAAATTAAAAGATTAAATTTGTTGTAGAATGCGAAACCGTCGCAGGAAAAATAGTATGTAACACACGTGTGGGATGGCCATCGGAAAATGTATGTGAATACATGTAGTCATTCAAAAACAACTACAAATGAGTAAAAAAAGTTGTTTTCATATGTGTTGCTCACGTTATTTTTGCATAGTGATCCCTTGTAACTCGAAATTTGGTTGAAAACATTTATAACTGTCAAATAGACAATTCGCAATTTCAATAAAATAGTTAAAAACGTGTTACTTTCTTTACGATTTTTTTTGTTAAAAAAGTGATTATGATTTTTCTTTAAAAAAACACGAGATACAAATAAAATGTTTGAATTAATATTAAGCAAAATTGAAATAAAAATGATAGAACTGTCAACGTGAATTTATTTGAGAGATTATGAATAATAATTATAAAATTTATGTCATTTTAACATTGCAATTTAATGTAATTAATTAACTTTAATATAATTATAGGGTTAAAACTAACTGTTTAAGTTGAAATAATAAATTGGTAAATATCCATTTTATTCACTAAATTAATTCAAACGTCGCTGGACGCATCGTTTAAAACGTAAAAGTAGTTTGCGTCCTGTTGTGTATACGAAAATGAATCACTTCATCCACTAAAAATAAAATGAAAATGTCACCTTTTACAATAATTCGAAATTGAGTTTTCAACAGATCTTCACCAAAAAACATGTTTTTGTTCATTGGTCTGTCTGTCTGTGTGTGAACAGAATATCTCAAAACGAAAAGAGGTATGACGTATCTAGATGCTTTTACTCTTGTGATTTTTCAGTTTTTTTTAGATTAAAAAAAAACGGCTCTAACGATTTTGTCAAGCATTTTTACTACATTTTTAATGTGATTCATGTGAGATAGGTGATTTTTCCAGTTGAATACCTGTAAAATAGGTTTCTTTTGTTTCTTTTTCTTTTTTTATTAATTCATATTTTAAATAGAACACATTTTTAATTCAGCAGCGAATTTTAGAGAAAATTTGTCTCTTCAACTAACGCTCTATTTTGTACGGTTTCTGTAAAATTTGTAATTTTTGAAAAATTTTGAGAAATGCTTAAAAATTAAAAATCAAATTTATGGTTAAATTATAAAATCACTCTAAAAGAAAGTTGTGTGCGTGTATCAGACCAGATTTTTTTTAACTATTTTCGAAAAATTACATTTTGTAAGGGCAAAAATGTGGTTAGATACAGTTTGTATATATACCGGCATTTTTGCGGTCGGTTGGTCGAAAGATAAACATGCGAAGCTAACCTCAACTTCATCTTTGGTAGTTAGATTTAATCAAACAGTTGTGTCCTTTACAAATTGTTCTCCTAGCCTTCTGGGAGCATACTTTCTATATTTCAATAATTTATAGTAATTTTAGACGGTACATTTAATACGATATAGCAAGTCAAAGTGAAACCACTAAGTAACTGCAGACGTCTCTGTGTCTGCACTTTACTTAAACTTTCATTGGCTCCATATTCATCAATTATACCGATTGTAGCCGAACAGTTGTCATAATACCTTATGCGTCTGCAGATTACGTATATGCATCCCGGTAGCCATGGAATTAGCTACTTATAAATGTTGGTTAGCATTATATTTCAATTACGATAAGTATTTGTACCTATAGTCTGTTTTTTTGCTTTATGATTCAGAGCAGGCTTTGCATTTGCATTTTTGGAACAGTGTAGGTAGTTAGTGACAAAGTAGTTTTGGAACTTCTGCTTGCTGATTTTGACAGAACTGAAATGATTGAAATTTTAAAACTTGACTTATGTCACACTTTCTTGTAAAAACAATCATCTCCCAAATTATTTAATTTTTGTGCATACACATTGCAATGGAACAGAAACGAAAGAGGGTTTTATTATTGGAAAGGGAAAAAGGCTATAGTTGATTATTGCAAGGAAAAACTAGAAGAAAATAGTTTTGACTTTTGACACATGTACATAACCTTAACTTTAAATATTACTAGAAATCACTAGAACCGAAGTACATTCCCAAAAAAACTGTAATTTGCAAGTACACTCAGCAAATATTTAAAAAATTTGACATTGACAGTTGATGAGTTTTGTGAATGAATAATATGTCAAAAACCATTAGAACTGTCAATGTGTTAACTTATAAGCACTATTATACTTAATAAGAGCTAAAATTACTGAACATTGACATTAAATAAGGTATTGCTTTATGTTAAGTACGTTTATTTAAGCGTGATTGATATCTAACTGTACAGAAACGTCATAAAATTTCTAGACATCTATCTTTTATGTACTAATGTAAAAATAAATATATTATTAATAATTTGCTGATGATTTTTGTTTGTAGAACTGTGTTGTACAAGTTATTATTTATGCTATACATATAACAGGCATTTCAAAATAAAGAGATAATACAAAATACTCTGGTAGAACCATTTTCAGAGATATAATTTACCAGAATTTAGATGGATACACTTCAGGATAATCATCCAGAATCTGATTCAGAAGAGGAATACAACTCGTCTTCCGATTCTGTATCAGATTCTTCCAACCTAATAACAACAGGAGGTATATCATCCACACCAATTTAACAATGTGCTTTGCCCAGTCACCTTATATTAGTAGTTCACAGTGTTCAACGTTTTTTTCCATATGTTTGCTGTACACAGTGATAGAGATTTAAGCCATAAATTAGCAATTATGTCTTTTGAGGGAGGCTGAGAATGTATGTCCTTATTATAATAGTTCTTACATAAACTCCATGCCAATTCAATTGGATTGTATTGACAGTGGTATGGAGGTAATCTAAGAACTTCATGCCCATGTCGTTTTTTGTCAATTAAGTATTGCTTTTGGTCAATATGTAAAGTAAAATTAAACTCCCATAATCGTCGCTTTATTATTTTGTCATCAAATTGTACGTCACTTTTAATTAATCATTCCTGTATTTGTAGTTTATTGGACGAGAAATTGGGTGGTTTATCGATAAGAACCGAATTATATGGTGCATTATCCATAATTAACACACATTTTCCATTCAATTTGGCCAAAGCAGGGATTAACTGTTTTTCAACATTGCCTAAAAATGTCACCATTGATACACTTATGATAGCCGCTGTCATTATTGTCCGTGTCCAACAGTAAGTCACATCCTGGTAAAGTTTCATCCAAAAACATGAATATACATTTTTCACTATAATTTCGAAATTGTAAATATTTCCTTTAAAAAGTAATCCGCCGAAATGATATGACTTTTCTCACACAATTTTCTTCCATTCACAATTTTGTATTTATATCCCATATTTGTTAATGTGTAGTAGAATTTTAAACGACTCCCAGTATAATTCAGTTCCTCCCTTGCACACAGCAATAAATTATCGAAACTAAAAAATTACAAATTTTCTTCTTAATATCTTCCCTGAAACTCTGTTCCTCCCAAGTTAGAAATTCCTTTTCTTTATTCATATTATCATTCGGTTATTGCTGGAGTTGTGATTTTGCTTCGTTTCGATTTCTGTGTTGCATTCGAAATCTAGCATTATAAGAATTTGTTAGAAATGTTATATCTGTTTAATTCTTAATACTTACATCGAAGATTTGACCAATTCTTCCAATGATGGCTGTTTTACTTAAGTTACCATTGATATCTTTTATATTAGTAGAACGGCGTTTTATAGCCTCTTTGGTTTTACTATTACCTAATACTGATTTTTCTTGGCATTTTATTAAGATTTGCTGAAGTGTCAACTTGACAATCCCGGCGACCTGGATTTTGACATTAGTTATATTTTGTAACTAAACTGTTGTACACTGCTAAATAATATAAATGCAAAGCCTCCTCTAAATCATAAAGCAAAAAAATAGACTATATGTAATGTAATAAAATGCAATAAGAGGAGGGGAATGTACCCCGGATTCTGCAGTTTAGCCTACCACTCGATTATAAAAATCTCCTGTTCTAACTCCATTACTTATTGCAATCTGTAATAATTTTTGACAGATAGTAATTTTAGTTGTGATGACATTAAGGACATTTAGTTTAGTTGGATTTATCACTTTAATAAAGCGGTGTTGATTTCAAAGGTAATGTGATATCAGATATTTATGGCCACCCGGTACTTTGCTTTAATCTTGTGATTATTCCCTTTTTCTCCATAATAATGCGGCATCACCATGGTTTCTGTGAGTTAAAAATTTGTTAAAATTTAATCATTTATGAATAATTTTAACATGCTTGTTAAAGGTAGGTAGGTACTTCATCAACTGAAATTTGTCTATTCAAGAAATAATAACGCCGACCATCCCGTGTGTCTGAATAAATTTTCTGTCTGAATGTTTTGCTCTGAAGAAATATATCTCCTACATTTCCGCCCCAAAATCGCTCGTACAACGCACTCGGCATTCTTGTTGAACTCCAAATTTACTTGACAAATTTCTCAGCAAAACATTCTGACAGAAAACGTCAACATTTAATTGGGTATGTTAATGCACTTGGGTTATTACTGTTGATTATTGTAACCTAATAATAGCTTAAATCCAATAAATGCTGCAACAATAAGAACTCGTGATTTTGCTTACCGATTAAATAAAATACCTATTATCATGTGTTCAAAAAAACAACTCATTTAGGGTAGGTCATGGAAAGAAAGATAGAAAATCTAGTCATGTCTTAACCATACATGTATTACTTACTATATTGCTAGTGGGGCCTGGGAATAGGGTGACCACCTCTCAGGGTTACACCCGGAGTCTCAGGTTTTCTACACCGCGTCTCCGGGCTCCGGGTTTTGTAATAATTTCTCCGGGTTACGCCAATTTTGTAATAATGTCTAAATATAACTTAACCGTCAATTATATCACTGAAAATAAAATACGTTTCATATAATAGCCGCAAACTTCGGGCGAGGCGCGTGCGTATCATGTCTCTTGCTATTTGTCTTTTTCTTAAATAATAGGATTATATTTCAAATTCAACCTTTTAATAGCTAAAAAGCAAAACTGCTACGTTAGATTCTTTCTAGGTTCAATTGTATTCAGCAACCAGGAAAAACTTTATATAGGTAATTAGGTACAGAATTTTTGAGTATTCGTTTTGTTTTTAATCTAATTTCATTTGATACTAGAGGTTTACTTATGTATTTTTCGTTCTTTCGAGATTCTTATCTCTTGAGTCAATAATGGTTAAATTTTTCTTTTCAAACCTCGTTTATTGTGTTCGTATTCAAGTGTTTAAATTGCCATTTCTCACTCGTAAAGTAATTCACAAAAATCAACATTTTTAGGTAACGTTGAGTCTTTTTTGAATAAAATCGTTATTATCTCCAAAACCGTTAACTTTAGAACAGCGGTTCTCAACCATCTTTATTGACGCATCCTTTACTATGCTAGCTGTTTCTTAAGTACCCCTGAACACTACTGTATGCATAATATTAGCATCAGCTTTATTATTGTATGTATATATTATCGATAACCTCATTTTACCTTGGGGTATAGATGTTGGTGCTTTATGCGTTTTCATCTGGCGGTACAAAGCTCAACTTGTCCCGGATTCGGGATACAACGTTGGAGCGCGTCATTTGTGATTGCGCAGCAACCATTGTGTGAGGTGTTTGTCATGGTGATGTGTTGACTCTATCTCTTAGCTTTATTACTACAAAATAAAAAATCGTTGATGATTGATTTTTACAAAAAATTACAAAGGAATACAAAGGATACTATTTATATTTTTAGTAATTTAAATCACAAAAATACTAACAATACTCGTATTTACATATTTAAAAACCTATACCTCAAACAAAACTATTATTTATATTTTTTGGTAAATCAAAATAGAAAATATATGGATAATACATAATACATACTAAATTTAATAAGGCACTTGTCAAGGAGATATTTTCTACCAATAGAAGACTTACTTAAGATTTAAAAAAAATGTATATGGCTTTATGGTGTTGACATTGGCAACCCATAATGTATTTGTTTTATAAAAAACTATTGGTTTTCAGAAAAAATTAAAATGTCCTAAAACATTTCCAAGTAAAAAAGGTTTTTCAATACCTTTTTTAAGCAAATTTTTGTCCGTTAAGGATTTTTAATAAAAACATTTATAGGAGTTGCTAATTTTCTCGTAAAGCCGTACATAAGATTTAAAAACCATTTCATAAATAAGCCTTCTACTGGTAGAAAAGATTTGCCAATTTTCATTTTAATATCCTTTCCCAAGTTACAGTGAAATAATATAAACCTCGTTTTACCCCCCCCCCCCTTATTATTTTCTTAAATTTTTGAAACTATGCTTATACGAGTATGAATTTTTTGGCCAATTTGTGACGTACGATATGGGCAAGTATTTGATTACACTCTGTATTATATTTGCTAACCATTAATAGTAAGGAATAAAAACATTGTTTTTAAGAAAACCGTTTTTTACTCACGAAGGATCTCAGGGTTTGTATAAATTTAAAGGTAGTCACCCTACCTGGGAACGGCCGAACACATTACGGCGCCGACATAGTCTCACTCTGAGTATTACGCGTCTTGTGCTCATGCGTGGGAATTCGAACTCCGCCTTTAGAAGCGAATTTTAAACTTGACCTTGAGGTTCACTTCTTATCACACCTTATCCGTATTTTCAATATGTGCCGGCATTTTGCAGAATTGAATAATGCCTTTTGATAACGTTTATTAATTAGAATTGTCAGTGTCAGCAATTGTGATCGCATTTTGAGAATTTGATAAAAAAAGTGTCCCGTTTTTTTGGCCGCGACTGTAAGTCTGTAGGTGAATGCAGTGTTGCCAAAGGCGAAAAGTCTCTAAATCTAGGGTATTTAACAAGTGGTTTAGCTAAAAAAAAATAGGAATTTGCGATTAGCGACTTTTCTAGCGTTTTTGATATATTTTAGTTTGAAATTCTAGGGTATTATTCGCAATTTTAAAAAAATATGTAAAAATTTATTGATTTCAATATTTCTAAAGCTACACATACATTTATCCTCAACAATTTTCATATACGAAAAAATTTCAAAATATTATTTGCAAATTTGTTATACTGATACGATTAACACCTGAAATTATATTATGTTTACCTGACATTTATTTGTATTTCGTACGTGACCAGACGGTCATATTTGCGCTCATGACGCCGGAGATTTGAAATTAAAAACTGAAGGAGCTTTATCTTTACTCTTTGCAACGTTTGCACATTGCACAAGTTGTCATTGTCAATTGTAATCACCTGGTACGAAGAATTAGTACGTAAAATTTTTTCCCTTAATAAATAGGTAAGTTTTTATTTTTATATTAATAAGTAGTTTACGTATTTCTTTATTCTGTGGAAAAAAATAAATTCTTGCTTTTCTAATGTGCGTATTTCGTATTTGGCGACTTTTGATCTAAAAATGGAGACTTTTAGTACCAATTTAGCGAATACAACTTGCGAAGAGTTGGCAACACTGGTGAATGTCAGATTGCATTTTGTTTATGAAAACATCTGTCACTGTGACAGCTAAAAGTTTACACTTTACATTACTTAAGTTTACTTGTATCAAGAAAAAAGGAAAATAAGATGGCATGTACACAACAACAACGAGTATAATAATAATCGTAACGGTCAATAAATAGCTATTTATATATCTAGGGAGCAAAGGTATTTATTTCCTCCCGCATGTGAATTTAATGCCCGACGCGTTAGCACACAAAAATTTTACTTTAGTAAATCATTACAGTGACTCTAGATTTCTGTAGTGACATTTTGTCTAATTTCCAAATCAGCATAACTTTGTAAAGCTTTGGTGTGATATCCATGGTGATATAAACACAAATGCGGGAACAAATAAATATTGGCTCCCGCCGCGAGCAAATAAAAATTGGCTCCCGCTAGCTGGAAATTGACAGTTTTGTTTCCTAAAACTAGGGCGCAAAAGCCGACTTTCTATACAGTGAGTAGAAAAAATTGTTTTTGTTAAGTGTTTTGTATATTTTTAAGAAAATATTTCAAGGATAAGTTGTAATTTAGTTCTTTCTGACTTGGTAGTTCATTTGCGTCAATGGGTATATCTCAATCATATATGTAATACTTACTAACGGGTGTTCATAAACAGTCGTCATCCCAGTAGGTTTCGACTTCAGAAACGTATGTCTATTAAAATTGAGAATAAATGCGCTATGACAGTACTCAATGACGTTTCATTGTGTTGCACGAATTAATCAAAGATATAACATTTTGTTTTTCAAAGCAACTGGGATGACGACTGTTTATGAACACCCGATATATTGCTAGCGGCTATGAGTGGAAAACTCACGAAGGAAATGAGACAGACAATCTAACTCCTAAATGTATATGGTGAGCTGTGCGCAAGCGCGTCGTCCGCGCGGTGGGGAAGTGAACCAACCAAGTTTAAAATTCGCTTCTAAAGGCGGAGTTAGAATTCTCACGCATGCGCACGAGACGCGTTATATATATATATATAGTGAAACTATGTCGGCGCCGTAATGCTTTCGGGCGTTCCGAGGCCCTACTAGCAATATACAGGGTGTAGAAATGCTTTAGCACCATAGGGATTTCAATGGTAATTTTTTCATATAAAAATATTTGCTTCCCTAATTATTTTAGAGCAAACTTGTATGGTAGTTTTTTGTAGAGAAAAAAATTCTGTATCCATTTGTGCCAGCATTTGTCATTTTACATTTCGGAAAACCGAAAATTTAAAGAAATAAAATTGTCATTTTTAGACAAATCAGTGGTGCCTTGAAATTATTGAAGCATCTCAAAGCATCAACAAATTAGTTTGCTGTTTATTTGTTTGCATCTATCAAATGTAGCTGCAACCATGGCACTTATTGCACCTGATCTGCTTCCAGCATACCACCACTTCATAATTTGCACTGATTTTTGAAAAAATGATAATTCTAGTTTATTTCATTATTAGGTTTTCTGACGTAAAATGAGAAAAATGATGGCATAAATGGATGCAGAATTGTTTGCTCTATAAAAAACCTATTTACAAGTTTGCTCTAAAATAATTAGGGAAGCAAATATTGTCATATGAAAAAATTAACATTGAAATCCCTATGGTGCGTAAAGCATTTCTACACCCGGTATGTATAATACATATTTGATCTCAAGTTAGGGCAAATTTCATTTTGATCATGGCATGCTGCGAATGAGTTTTTTTTAAACACACAATAGAATAGAAACAGAACAAGCGTACGACGCGCGTGGGGTTTTTGTACATTATAGACGTAATCATGTTCTTAGAATCGCCCTTGAGTTTGTCATTTTTTGTTGATTAACTATACTATTTAACTATTAATATTTGGTTTTCTGCTTAAGTACTTTTAACAGCTTAAGTTCTTTAATTCGTTAGAAATAAAAACACTATTCCTTCCAAATACTATTTCAATGTGTAGTTTAACAAAGCAGAAATGCCTCCCCCCCTGACCTACGCAACGTGTGTTCAAAATATATTTCAACACTGGGCGGCTATAGTATAGTTCCTAATTTAGAAATGTAACTATAAATCACTTAAAAATCAAATGTCATTACAGCCGTCTGCGTTGATTGTTGTAACAATCAACAAAGATGACGGTCAACACTGACATTTAAGTATTAAACATAGTTGCATTCATAAATTACGAACTATACCGCAGCCGCACTGGACTGAAATAGACATTTATACATTAAAAGGGAGATATGCATGTTTTTCCTTGAGGTTGACATGGTTATAGACTGCGGGCCCCTGTCCCGAGGTCTGTCCGTCAACCGAAATTGTATACTAATTTTACTAATATGCTAGTAAATAAAATACTGTATGCATCACCGGAGATATTCATGTTTTTACTTCCTTTTACTATAAAGGAAGTATTGGATTCACCCCAAAAATTCGAAATTGAGTTTTCAACGGATCTTCACGTTTTAGAGTCCCCTGATCCCAAAAAACATATTTTTTTTCATTGGTCTGTCTGTCTGTCTGTCTGTCTGTCTGTCTGTATGTGTGTCTGTCTGTCTGTCTGTGAACAGAATATCTCAAAAACGAAAAGAGGTATGGCGTTGAAACTTCATATATAAGTTTTGTGTACTATGTAGATGAGACAGCAAGCTTTTGAAGAAAATCGCATAACCGGAAGTAGGTGTTTACTCTTGTGATTTTTCAGTTTTTTCGATTTTTTCAAAAACGGCTCTAACGATTTTTTTTAAACTTTCCATTTTTATTACATTTTTAATGTGTATTGATGTGAGATAGGTGATTTTCCAGTTCAATACTTCTAAAGTGGGTTTCTTTTGTTTTATTTCTATTTTTTTTTTATTAACTCCTATTTTAAATAAAACACCCGGTATATTATTACATTTTCGAATTCACCTTAAAATTCTAGAGAAAATTTGTCTCTTCAACTAACGCTCTATTTTGTACCGTTTTTGTAGAATTTGTAATTTTTGAAAATTTGTGAAATATTTTTAAAAATTAAAAATGAAATTTTTGACTAATTATAAGATCACTGTAAAAGGAAGTTGTGTGAGTGTATCACACCAGATTTTTTAGATTCGGTTGACTTACATACTTCCGCCCAGAGGCAGGGCCGTAACTAGGCAAACTGTTATTGTAGGCAAGCACATAGTGTAAATAATACAAGGTGAAACGTTCCCGGAGATGCGCAGTCGTTCAGAAAGTAGAGGCGAGATGTCAACCAATCCCCCATGGGCCTACACAGGTAATCTATTATGGCCGCGATCATGTTGTAACCATGAACGCGTTCGTATATTGTTGCTGGCACTGTCAGTCGATGTCAAATTCGAGATTAGCAGGTTAGGTTTTTCGTCAGTCTGACACCAACTGACGCAAAACCTAACCTCGAATTTGACATCGACAGCGTCTTCAACAATACACTTCAGTACTACCAATCGTGCCATTTGTGAGCCCATGTCCTATTAGTTGAATTTGAGGTCCGCCCACATTCTGCGGAACGTTACACCTTGTATTCGTTACACCATGGGCAAGCCAACATTTTTGCGCCCCCCAGTACAAAAACGATATACCTATCTGTGAAAGAATACAAATGAGACTGTATGACTTCTTAATTTATATCCGGATATATAATGTAATGTATTCAAACAAACAGAGACAGGTAGGTATTAAGAAATAAATGCAACATTTCTAATTTTAAAAAGTACATATTATTATGTAGTCAGTAGAACATTTTACAAATCCGTATATATAAACATATGGTGTGACCCCAAAATCGGAACTCCACTGCGTCATTTATAGCGCAACTATAAGCATATGCATTTATCAGTGAACGCGAGTTGAAATCCCACTGGCTGCAATTTTTTTTTAAATTCCCAAATTCATGTATTTCGCATTACTAAGTGTTTCTGTATTATTAGCAGCATTAAGGTATTTTTTACCGATTTTGTAGATAATTTCGAAGACTTCAATCATAATTCGATCTAGCAAAAGTTGTTTTTCTTGCAGCACGCTTTCTGTATAAAAGACGTTGAAAACATTTTCTTTTGTAACTTTTTTATGTACAATTCAATTTTATAAATGCGAAAATTATTTTAATTAGAATAAGACCACCTATGTGGTAAAAGCTGCCACCATGTAGGGTCACAGAAGTGTCTTAAATTAAACAAATTCTAGTGGGAAAGTGAATCTAGAGAAAAACACCATAGTAGTAAAACTAAGCTCTCAAAATCGATCTGTGGTGTTCTGCTGATTGTTGCAATGGACCACTGTACTAGCCATGAGCCTAAAGCAGTGAATGTATATGTGCAATCAGTGGACCCGCTTCAACAGTTGTTTAAAATTTAAGTTAGTTTGTCGCAGTTTGCATTGTTTTAAAAATAGAAAAAAGTGTATAATCAGAATAAGGCCACCTATGCGATGAGCTAACAAGTTAATAATTCTAATGTTTTGATTGATATAGGTGGGAATTATAAACCAAACGTCGTTACAATATGGTAGACATATAACATTTTCCTTGAAAATTGCACAAGACAATGTCATGTATCGACCACATTGGGCGCAATTCGCATTATTATAATTAGCATTATTTGGGCTAAAATAGTTAATATTACAAATTAATTTGTTTGTAAAATTGACCACTTGTTTATAATTTTTTTCATTAGTAAGAAAGAAATTCTTTTACAGTGTCATTTTGGCGCCCCTTTCCGCTTGCGCCTGAAGGTGGAGGCCTACTCGGCCTATACCTAGTTCCGGCCCTGCCCAGAGGCCCTCGGTCTGTAACCATGTCAACCTCAGGGGTAATCGTATTCATATCTCCCTTAATGCATGAATACCTATTGATCATCCATTATAATTAGAAGACCTACATGTCATCTGCCATTTAATCTATCTATAATCTATCTATCGAGAGATCCAAAAAAAAAAACTATTCTTCAGCGGGCTGTGGAAATTCAACGTATGAAAAATATGTTGGTGACACTGTACGTCAATGTCAAATTCGAGGTTAGCAGGTTAGGATTTGCGTCATTCTGTGTCATAACTGACGGAAAACCTAACCTGATAACCTCGAATTTGACATTGACGTACAGTGTCGCCAACATATTATTCATACCTTGAATTTCCTCAGCCCGCTGAGGAACAGTTTTTTTTAGATCTCTCGATATATACCGTGTGTCCCAAAAGTCTGGAATAAATTCGGTATATTCTAAAATGTACGTTTCCGGCTAAAATCCTCGAACACGTCGATTTTTATTTTTATTTGAACATTTTTTTAAATAAAATGCATACATACAAGGTGTATGGCGTTATCGATGTTTTTTTTTAATGGAAACTCCCTTTTTTTATTGCGGAATCTGAAAGAACGCATCTTTTTACTTACCTTAAGCTGATTTTTAAGTATAGGTCACATTACCAAAAATTAAGAAAAAAAAATTAAATTTGCAAAATACTAAATTTGAGTTTAAGAAGTGTGATTTTACGCTTTTATCAATGACAGCAATCAACAAAAAACATATCGGTCGTCTTAGTTACTGTCAGCCAGACAACGGTGCACAATTTGTACATTTAATTTAGTTGTTTTAGAAATTACTAAACTTAGTATTTTGCAATTTTTTCTTAATTTTTGATTATCTGATCTATACTCAAAAATCAGTTTAACGTAAGTAAAAGGGTGCGTTCTTTCAGATTCCGTAATAAAAAAAGGGGTTTCCATTAAAAAAAACAGCGATAACGCCATACCTCATACGCGGGACACCCTGTATGTATGCATTTTATTTCAGAAAAAGCTCAAATAAAAATAAAAATCGACGTGTTCGAGGATTTTAGCCGGAAACGTACATTTTGGGAAATACTGAATTTATTCCAGACTTTTGGAACACACGGTATAAAGGAAAGTCACAACCCTGACTAATCACCGCAGAGCCGAAACCACTGGTACTAGAAACTTGAAATTTGGGTGGAAGGTTCAATTTGTTACGTAAGGTAGTGCTAAGAAGGAATTTTTTGAAATTCGACCCCTAAGGGGGTGAAAAGGGGTAAAATGTGTTTTCACGAATTCCTCAATATTTCTTACACCCTATAAGATATAGATTTGGTTATTTGCTTACAAAGATTATCAATGCAAATACCTAGAAACGTATTTTAGGATTTTACCCTAAGCAACCCCTAAAGGTGCAAATCTGGATTGGGGGTGAATTAAAGTACCTTTTGTATCTTCTATGTTTATTGACTTAGAACATTATTTTTTAGCATATAGATGTATTTTTAAAATATTTAGAAAGGGGTGTGAGGGAATTGGAAAATTTTAACCCTAAAGGGGTAAAAGGAGGAAAAACTGAAAAGGGGTAGGGGGGTTAAAATTATTAAATTTTTTCGCTGCGAGTTCCATATCACAACAAAATGGGTTAAAAGAAATTTTTTGAAATTCTACCCCTACGGGGATGAAAAGGTGTAAAATGTGTTTTCACGGGTTCCTCAATATCTCTTAGACCCAATGAGATAGCCACTTGGTGTTTAGTTGCAAAGATTGTCAATGCAAATACCTAGAAACGTATTTCAGAATTTTGCCGTAATCAACCCCTAAAGTTGCTAATATGCATTCGGGGTGAATTATAGAATCCTTCGTATCTCCTATGTTTATTGAGTTCGAACATTATTTGTTGGCATATAGATGTATTCTTAAAATATTTAGAAAGCGGTTTAAGGGAATTTAAAATGTTACCCCTAAAGGGGTGGAAAGGTGTAAACTGTGTTTTTACGAATTCCTCAATATCTCTTAAACCCGATAAGATATAGGCTTGGTATTTGCTCGCATAGGTATCCAATACAAATGTCTAAAAACACATTTCAGAATTTTCCCCTAATCAACCCCTAAAGGTGCAAATCTGGATTCGGGTTGAATTAAAGAACCCTTCTTATCTTCTATGTTTATTGAGTTCGACCATTGTTTTTTGTCGTATATACATGTATTCTTAAAATAGTTAGAAAGTGATTTAATGGATTTTAAAATTACCCCTAAAGCGGTAAAAAGGGAAAACTGAAAAGGGGTAGGGTGTTAAATTTATTAATTATTTTTCGCTGTGGGTTTATTTCAGGATAATATGGGCTGAAAGAATGTTTCAAAATTCCACCCTTAAGGGGTGAAAAAGGAGTAAAATGTGTTTTTACGAATTACTTAATATCTCTTAGAATAAATAGGAGGATTTCCGAAATTCCACCAATTTATTAATACAACATTTAGTTTGTATACCTATATACATGTATATTAATTTTATCTCATTGTTATACTAAAACTATAGTTTTATCAATATATACAAGGGGAATGACAATTAGGTACACATTTCCAGGGGGTACGTGAAGCATAAAAGAGTTGCGGAGGCCTTTTTTCCGAAGAATAATGTGTCCTTTTTACCTAGAATAGTGTTTTGCGGCGTTTGTTAGTTTAGCGTATTGAGTGAAGGGTAGGAGTGCGCCCTGGAATTCATTTGAGATTTAGAAGAAAAAACATTTGTAGCCCGTACGAAGAACGGGCATCTTGCTAGATTGTAATAAAATGACACGAAAATTTAGTAACTTTCTTTTTTCAAATGTCCCCTTTTTCTGACGGTTGTCGAAAAAAGTTATGTATTGCGTCGCCTAGTGAAGTTACTCTAGTATAATCGATTCTTGATATCGCTACGAAAAAAATAATCTGCAAAACCTCCCAACAAATTTAGACAGAATTGAATGTTGTTGCTAAATGGACTGCTTATTTTGATAATACATGTGGAGAAACATTTAAAATCTAAAGTAGGTATTGAAAGACCTTACATGCACTTAATTAAAAATGTCTTCAATTACACAATTACTAAAACTAGATACACACATACAAATTACTAAAATTATCTTTTCTGATCTGCGTAAATACTTTGTATTTGAAGGTGTTGTGTCATGTTGTCTAATCTAAATGCATATGGAAACAATAACCTTGCTAATCTCGTTTAAAGAAAACAAAGTAATTTGACACAGCTAAATTAGGGAAACTTCCATAGCCAATCTTCATGCAAAAAATATGAGTATAAACACATCTCTTTCTACTACGGCCGCGATGTTCGTTATTTTTAACGAACTTATATAGTATAGAAACGCTGCCTGAAAGAGCTTAATGGATTTATTGTATTAACAGTAGTTGATTGCCCTGATAAATATACACGTAAAAGCATAACAAAACAAAAGTCATTTGAATATCCGATCGCATCTCCTTCTAAGCATGGTACTCGAAAATCGTATTCCAAAATCACTACATCTATAAGAACGTTTGGTTGGCTACTAAGTGGTAACCCATTCAGTCAGAAATGTGAATTGTGGTGCGTAAGTTGAAAAATTTGGGAACCGCTGCTCTACGGTGAAAAAGGGTAGGGCGCCACGAAAAAAGAAGACGGTGAAGATCCTGAAAAAAATCAAGAAAAGGACAGAAGCATGTAGCTTTCACACCATATGGAGAAGTACGTGGCTAATTTCAGGAAACTTTTTTTTGTATCAATTATCCAGGTTGTCTCAAAAAGGTGTAAACAAAAACTTATTACAGATTCCTAGAGTCAAACGAACCGATTTACCCAAACTGACGTATGTATATCGAAAAGTTATTTATTCAGGGTCTATACTTTCTGGAAAAAAGGGAAAACCTGGAAAAGTCAGGGAATTACATTCTAATTCTGGAATGAGGGAAAAGTCAGGGAATTATTGGAGTTATTAAACGTGATGAATGAAGATAAAACACTAAAATCTTGACAATGTGAAATGTGCAAAAATAAAAATAGTGATAAGGAAGCAAGAATGCAAACCACCAATACAGAATCTGATAATACTGTGTTACTCCCAATATTAGAACATCTAAAGGTGTTGTCTAGACTCACTGCAAATGTCGAATTGTTGACAATTTTTCTACTATACTTGGCGCAGCGAACAAATAGAGTGGCTTATGCAACCCAAATAACATATTTCAAAGCTGACTGGATCAGTATTTGAATAATAAATACTAAAGAATCAGAGATGGCGGTTCTCATAAATAGACTTCATTTCTTCTGACATTAAATAATTTTTTGAGGTTATGATACAAATAGAAACTTAAAAAGCATGACATTTGTGCACTTGTAATATGTAGACAATAATGAGATTTAACAAGCTCCAGGCCACATGCCTACATATTACACGTGCACAAATGTTATGCTTTTTAAATTGGTCGAAGTTTCTATTTGCATCATAACCTCAAACAATTATTTAATGTCAGATGAAATTAAGTCTATTTATGAGAACCGCCATCTCTGATTCTTTAGTAATTATTATTCAAATAATGATCCAGCCAGCTTTGAAATATGTTATTTGGGTTGCATAAGTCACTCTATTTGTTCGCTGCGCCAAGTATAGATTAGATTCAATGCAGGATCAAATATCGGAATTATAGCAGAGCACTGAGTTAAATACCAATAAAATGATAAAACTAGAAAATGTTATGAATGCTATCTTGAAATAAAGGCGCTACATAAACACTAAATGAACTGGATCAGTATACGAGGAATAGAAACATAGAAGTACATGGGGTTACCGAATCTGAATCAGAAAACTTAACTTTAATCTTAAGTAAAACTGGAGCGAAATTGAACATAGTGGGTTTCAATGTAAATTCAGTAGAAGCCATACATAGAATTCCACATAGAAGAAGCGATAAGCCAAGACCTATTATTGTCCAGTTCAACAGCAGGATTATAAGAAATATATTTATCGAAAGCAGCAAAAGAATCAGTAATAATACCACGAGACGACTGTGAATTATCATAAATACTTTTGTTTTCTCACGAAACGGGTTGCTTAGAAACACCACGAGCCGAATGCGAGTGGTGTTTCTGCAAGGCAGCCCGTTGAGTTTGAAAACAAAAGTATTTGATAATTTATAAAGTCGTCGAGTGCGTATTCGATTCGATTATACCATGAATATCAATAAGAAAATGGCACTAAAAATTTATTTTTACAATTTACATTATTTATTGCAATTACAGTAGCTAAAAGTCAAATTACAATTATTGTAGCTTATAACACTAGCTGCATTCTGATTTTCAGTTACGTCAGTTTTTGTAGCAGATGTTACACCGATGGAACTGGTCGGTGGACAACTTACATTATTTTGTCTCATTTGTATGACCTGTTATTTTTATTATTTTTTGTACACTTGATCCAGCGCTAGCCAAAGTGCTTACTGCAGAAGACCGGTTAGAATGGTTCGTTATTTTCTTCTTTTTGGTATCGAGTCCAATGGCTTCAGCTCCTAATTTTGTCTATTTGCTTATCTCATTAATCCCAACGGGAGAATTTTTGTACCAAATACAGTTTCATGTACCTCCCCAATTTTGATTTACTGTTAAAAACATACGGTTAGTGTGGATATTCTTAGTTCTTTTTGATAGCAAGTTTTTTATTAACCTCACAGGACACAAATTAGGATTTTCTTTATTTTCAGTCAGCCACTTACTTGCAGCAGTCTTCTGAACTCCCCCTTGAGCTGTCTTAGAAAAGATAGGATTATATTCAAACCGTCCCGTACTGGTACCGTCATTATTTTGCTCTTCCTTGAAGTAATCGGTTTGACAAAACGCCGCTTCATTGCCACGCCAAGCCAATTCAAACGAGGAAATGTGAAAAAAGATCTTTTGGAGTCCACTGGGCACTCCCATTTTGTTGGTGATTTTCTGAATTTCTGCCTTCGTTAGTGCCACTGAGCTCATTTTTCGTTTACCTGGTAGCCCTTGAAGCTGACGTCTTTTAGCGTTTCTGGAGTTCCTGGCGGTTTGAAACTCTACGTGTTTAAACGGATCGATTGTGCCATCATATTGGCTAAAATAGAACTGTTGCAGCATTTTAGCACCAACGTTCCAAATTGTCTTTATGACTCCTTCTTTATAATCGGTGCCGTCTGTTCTTCGCATATTAAAGCCCCAGTCCTTCAGAATCTTGCACAACTCTTCATTTGATGTCTCTCCATTTAAAGTATATCCTCGTTTGGCACAAAACTCTTGGAATTGCTTCCACACGAATTTTTCCGACTTCGCCGTATTTTTGGGCTTCGTTTTTCGATGACATTATCAATCGAAGCTAGGGAACTTTGACCAAATCTGTCTTTTTGGCTCATTTTAATAACATATATCGTTGGAAAAGTTTTTTGCAAACATTATTTGTTCTTGTTGACAAACAAACAGTTTTGTTTTAACAATATGGTTACGGTAAACAGCACGATCGATATTCATGCGCACGGCCTACTTAATTATTTGTCAGTGACGTTTGTCAAACAATTCAGCAGGCCGTATTCATTAGTATCTTTAAAAACTTTGAAGTTGGGAAGGCCATGACATTGACAGCGACAGTTGATTGCAAAATTGAAAACACCAAAACGATAATACCACGGTGTTTTCACTTATTAAGACACAGTCTGTATAGGGCTCTTATGCATTATGAGTGGTATAATCAAAATAACATCATGGGGCAAAGATCTGGGCAGTGAAAACAATCGAATTTATGTAAATTAATATTTATCTCCTTATAATAAACAACTGCTTTGGAGGGCAAAGAAAATTAAAAAGGATATGCACGACAAGTACGTCTGGACAAAAAAAGGCGTTGTATATATGAAAAAAATTGATGATTCCCACACAATCAAGATATCATCCGAAGACGACTTTCCTACTAATTAGAACGATCTCAGTTTAAGTATTAATTTAGGCGGCGGAGGTAATAATCAAGAGGAGTGCAAACTTCAGTTACATTATCAAAATGTGCGTGGCTTAAATACTAAAGTGGATGAGTTTTATTTAAATGTGGTGTCCTGTGACCTGTGATTATGATCTTATAGTGATAACTGAGTCATGGCTTAAAAATAATATAAACAACAATGCATTATTTAGTGACAAATATGTAGTTTTTAGACTAGATAGAGATGTAGTTATTTAGGGAAAATTCAAAGGTGGTGTTGTCTTGCTTGGGGTTAGCACTAATTATCAAGCGGAGCAGATGGCTATTATTTTTCCTGGTGCCAGGTTTTGGGATCTATTATGTGTCAAAGTTGTTTTAAATTTTAAAACCTGTTTATACATTATCGTTGTGTACATTACAAATGCTTCTAGAAAAAATTATGAGCAATTATTTGAGTATCTATTAAGTAGTTTACCATTTATTTTCAATGAAAATTGCATGCTGTTTGGGGATTTGAATTGTCCAGATTATTCAAAATATTTTTTAGAGAAAAATAAATTTGTTTCCTAAAACTATAGCATTAATAAACTTTATAAATTTCTTAAATTGTAAACAGCACAACCATGTCATCAACACAAACGGCAGAATACTAGATCTAATTATATCTTATAAGGAAATCAAGGTATTCAGGGAGTCCGACGGGATAGTGCCGGCGGATCCACATCATCCTGCATTATCATGGGAGTTTATTATTAAATCTTCTAAAGAAAAATTAGGTAAAATGAATAATGAATTCATATATGATTTTAAGCATGGTAATTATGATTTACTGGCTCAGTTAATTAGAGACACAGATTGGAGTGATCTAGATAATTACAATGTAATTGATGAAGCGGTAAAGAAATTTTATGATATTATTAATAATATTTTGGACTGTAGTATTCCCAAGTCACGAAAACGTAAACGTAAATTCCCTTATTGGTAAAACTGAACAATAATTCAGAAATTAAACGCTAAAAATAAAAACAGAAAACTTTTCCGTGAAACAGGAAACGCCGTTTTTAATGAAAATTATAAATCATTGCGATCTGAAACGAAGACACTGATTAAGTATGCTCACTATATGACATATATGGAGAATTTAGAAATCAATATTCAAAACGAACCAAAATGTTTCTGGAATTTTGTAAGAAGCAAACGTGCATCCGATGGTACTGCTGAATCAATTATTGATACAGACAGAACATCAATGTTGGCGTAGACGTAGTAAATGCTTTTGCCAGGTATTTTCGCAGTCAATACACTGTAGACAGAAATGTAAATTACAATTTAGAGCCAATCGCTAATATCATTGCAAATATAAATATAAACATTATAATTTATAATAACTTATGACGAGGTAGTGATTGCCATTAAACAGCTAAAAAATACACGGGATACTGGTCCGGATAATGTCCTAACCTACATCATAAAAGGGTGTGCTGACTAGATATCTAGCTGGCCCCTTATGTACTTTATTTAATTTAAGCATAAGTACGAATACATTCCCCATGAAATGGAAAAATTAAAAAATCACTCCAGATTTTAAAAAAGGTAGTAAATCCGAAATAGCAAACTACAAGCCCACCTCTTTACTAAATATTTTTGCAAAAATATTTGAATCAATTATAAACAAACACGTACCACAACAAATCAATTCATTTTTCTGTATTGAACAGCATGGATTCATCAATAAGCGTTCTACGGTAACCAACTCAAGCATTTTCACTCAATATATTTCTGACGCGTTAAAAAACCAATACCAGGTGGATGTTATTTTTACTGATTTTGTGAAAGCATTTGATACTGTGAACCATAATATCCTCTTAAACAAACTTCATAAATTTGGTTTTACTAATAACTTAATTGAATTTTTTTCATTCTTATCTCTCTGAACGCAGTCAGTGTGTTTATTGAAATGGTTATTCATCTGATCAGTTTGTAGCATATTGTGGTGTACCGCAAGAAAGCATCCTTCGTCCTTTTCTTTTTGTGATTTTTATAAGTTTAATGACATCTGTGATGTAATCAAATCTTGTGATAAATTGCTATATGCTGATGATTTTAAACTCTTTGTAAGGATTAATTCTGAAGCAGATTGTTTACTTCTGCAAAACGATTTTGATAATATTTGGAATTGGCCTATCGCTAATAAACTACATTTTAATGTTACAAAATGCCAATGTATGACTTTTACTAGAATGCAAAATTTTATCAGTAATAATGTATTAAGGGCAAATAACTTTCCCGGTAAAAATATTTTACGAAAGTTTTTTGTTTTGGCAATGTCACAAGACAAACTAACTTGATCAAATTCCTGAGCCGAAGGCGAGAGAATTTGTCAAAGTTAGTTTGTCGAGAGACATTGCCAAAAAACAACGAATCTTGAGTAAGAGATTTTCCGAGCAAAATCATGAGCCCGAAATACATTTTGTGGACTATTTCCCAAATATAGGTTCATTTTGTATCGGTATTCAATGCATGTGACATTTCACAATGACAGTTTAAATGACGTTTCTGAAATACCACCTTGATTAAAACAAAAGATATGGTGGTTGCCACGGATACAAGTGGTAAAAAACTGATATTATCTCAAGGGAAAATTTTGATTTTTTGCCACTATAAAAACACGTGATTGGTTCAATTTTTGAAAATCATGGCATATGATTGGATAATAAGAGATGCGGAAAATAGCCAGTTTTAATTATACCATGGACAACGATAGTTTGCATTGTGTGGTTGAAATAAGCGATTAAGGTGTCGTTTTTGAACAGCGTTTGAAATTTAACATTCATATAGAAAATTTAATTAACTCGTCATTAAAACAATTAGGCTTCCTAATACGTAACACTAATCATTATTTGACTTATCGAAACAATAACACACACTTGATTCCATAGTAACGAAGGCATCAGGGACCGGCAAAAGCTTTTACCGATCCCTGATGCCCACTTTCCGATCTTGACCGGCAAAACGTTACTTTCTGGTGAAAAAATTCTCCAGAAACCGCATATTTTCTGGTCTGTCGTAAAAAATGGTTATTTACATTACAAGTGCTGTAGGTCGCATTTTACAGCGAGAGGTTTTAATTTTGAAGCACGACCCGAAGTGGAGTGCTTCAATAAAACCGAGCGCTGTAAAATGCCTAACGCACCGAGTATTGTATTAAATTTTTTGGCCGACATATATTTTTTTAACATTTTCTATAAATTCATGACTTCACTTTCGAATATCAAGCCATCAAGCAAGCCTACATCAGTAAATGTTGTAGTTGACACTTTTAAACGTCAAAATTCAAAGTCGTAAACACCAAAAAAGTTTTTTTGCCTCGTGACGTAAACAACATATTCATGCACAGTTGACGTCCACCGTAACTACGTTTTTCGACGACTGACATCGAAAGTAGATTTTTCTCACTGTCATTTGACAACAGAAAGTTGACATTTGCCGCTGAGCGTGCGTTTTCATCTTTTTGCCGCTCGCCGAGCGTTTTGGGTTTCCGCGTTAGCAAAATAGGTAGCCACGTCCGAACGTTTCCTTGACAACGCCCGTCATTTGTGGAAATAATCGCGTCACATGTCATATAGACTGCGCGAGTAATGTTAACTTGATTGTCAATTAATTTTTGCGATAAAACGAAATTTGATATTTTCCTTTAATAATATGCTCAGTCGTCGAAAAAATAGTATGTATGTTTCGAGCTAAAAGTGCGCTTGCCGCTCTTTCTTAAGCGGGGAATGTGGTTGATACAATCAGAATCTTTTTTGTTTTTGTTTTTAGTTTAATTTAATTAATTATATGAATTATTATGATACGTTTTGTTGCATATGCCTGTTTTTCGCAGCGTCCACTGTGTTGGGTGCATTGTAGTTTTCTTTAAATTTAATAATGTAATTTCCTGTAATTGGGTTTTGGTATCTGTTGGAAATAAATCTTTATTATTATTATTATTATTATTTGCTTAACTTATAAAAAAAGTCAGGGAAAATTAATTAAAACGACAAACTACTTTATCAAAAGTTTATTCTATTCGAAAGCCACCGTGTAACCGGATTATCTTGACTTATCTTGCTTCCAGAGCATCATGTAAACGTGTAGTAAGTACGTTGAAATTGCGCAAAATCAGACACTGCGCGGGAAGCTTCTTGGCAGGAGGTGTACGTACGTTTCAAATTGTGACTTAATATACACCCTGTTTCCCGCTTTTTCCAGCCTTCATAGTTGCATGCGGCTTTCCTCGCTTCAGCCTCTTTGTCGTAGAGGTGGATGGTCGTTTCACCTGCACTATTATTTTCCATGTTCTCTTTGGACATTTTGCTTCGCCTATTCGTACCAGAGCCAGTGTATAAAGGAGAGTACTGCCACGTCCACCATGTTTATTCCTCTGACATATGCGTCACTTTGAGGTTTGTACCACAATTTCGTCAACGTGACGTTTGTTGGCAATTCAAAATTTTACTTAAAATTGGCAAAACTGTAAGTCTATGTCAAGTAAAATTTTAGACATAACTCAATCAGTTATTGCTGATGGGAACAAAAATGGCGGCGATGGCGGCATTTTCACGGATCAGAGAATGGCGGTACTCTCCTATACCGGGTGACAATGAGGACACAGCCATGCTTATATCTTCTTTATTTATGAATCAATTTAGATAAAATTTTATATGAAGATACTAGAGATAATTTCTGATTGACGGATAAATATAGTCAAAATGGCCGATTTCCGGTTTCACCATAAATGATACCAACTTTGATTTTTTAAATAGACCACTCTGTATATTTTATGTTTTTCAATCTACAAGTTAAATTACATAAAATAGTCTCGTCAAATTTTCATTTTTTTGAACAAAAAAATACTTTTTTCAACTTTTATTTTTTACTATAGAAGGCTGTGATTTGAAAAAATATGTTCTAATCGATTGTAACTAATAATAATACTTAGCTATTTTATCAATGAAGTCAATAACAAACCCTTAATAAAAGAAAAAGTCACTTTTTTTAAATGGCACCTATGAAGGTCCGTCTTGCCATTCAACAGAAAATTTAATTACCAATCTAACGATATGCATCATGCACTACTTTATCTTTATCTAAAATTGAATAATAACTAATTAATTTTTTTTTATATTCCTGCGTGACACCTAAGCAATTTCGGTTGTATGTAAGTTGAGTCGTAGATTACGAAAAACATAAAATATACAGGAAGATTCAAATTAAGTGCGCTCCATTGCTATCTTTATTATTAATTTTACAAAGTAGGTTAAATTAGCAAACTAGTAGTGTTTTTGGCGCTGATTAATATGTAATTAATAAAAAACAATCGAATAACGAGTTTGCGACAAAATTAAAAACTTTTAGTTTTTTTTTAATGGAACACCCTGTATATATTTCAAAAACTTGAAATAAAATTAATTTGTGATATAAAAGTCTTAATACACTATTGTCTTAAAATGAATATTAAAGAAGTTAGGCGAGATTTTAGTTTACCTATATCAGCAATACACTGTACTTACGAAAAATTCATAGTAGGCTGCTACTAAAAACAAAAACAATAACGTAAACATCAGAACTGTCAAATTCAATTTGTCGTACGTTTGGTTGTCGAAAGTAATTAGTATTGTTTATTTATTTATTTCTTATTGTTTTGTTACTGTTTCTGGTTATCAGACTTAAAACAAGCCTGCAATGAATTTTTACAGTAGAATAATGTATGTATTTATCTATAAACTGAAACTTGCGATAACTTCTTTAGTATTCATTTTAAGACAATAGTGTATTGAGACTTTTATATCACAAATTCATTTTTATTTCCAGTTTTTGAAAAATATACAGGGTGTTTCATTAAAAAAAATATTTTTAAAATTTTGTCGCAAACGAGTTATTTGATTGTTTTTATATTAATTGCATATTAATCATCACCGAAAACACTACTAGTTTGCTAATTTAACCTACTTTGTAAAATCGATAATAACAAAGATAGCAATGGTGCGCACTTAATTTGAATCATCCTGTATAAGATCATCTATTTAAAAAATTAAAGTTAGTGTAATTTCCGGTGAAACCGAAAGTCGGCCATTTTGATTATAATCGTATGTCAATCGGAAATTATGTCTAGTATCTTTGTGTCAAATTTCATCCAAATTCATTCATAAGTAACGGAGATAGAGGCATGGCCCTGGTCTCATTGTCACCCGGTATACACTGGCTCTGGTTCGTACTAAATGGCACGACCATCTAAGTTGACTTTACTCTACTAATTGCTGCACCGGCGTTTCTTGTCGTGGCTCTCGATTCTACCAGCATACATTAATCAAACAAGTAGAGACACTCACGGTCGGTTCCTTTGATGTCTGTAGAAACTTTTGTCTATTTCGCATTGTGAGCAGGGCTGTTTTATTGGGGTAGCGAGAAGTGGCACCTCGGAAGCTGTTGAGCGAGGATGCTGGCATTTTTAAGTAGTAGTCTATAAATTATAACTGTACTGTTTAGTTTATGTATTTTCTGTAATATACGTTTATTTACTTCAACCGTTTTATTATATTTGAAAATGTCAAAATACCGATTTGAATAATCTTGAAAGGCCCCTGGGAGGTACTTTCCGATAGTACTAATACATGGCGCCACTACTTTACCACATCTACAGTAGCTATATACAGTGTGACCAGTAAAGTCCGCATCATATGGGATTTTTTTATTAATAGCTTTTTTCGAAATTTGACTATGGCATCAATTTGTGCTTCGATCGAGATGAAAATTAACCAAAAAAATAGTAGTCACGTCATTCGCATTATCTGTCAAATTTTATTTTTTTTTCAAAAAAAAAATCAAAAGTGGGGATATTTCTTAGAATATCGAAAAAAGTTATTAGAAAAAGTTTTTCTAAATGCAATTTTAGCCCATATGCAAAATTTCAGCTGTATAAGATAATTTAGATTTTTTGCCATTTTTTTTAAATTGCACTACTGTTGCAAAGTAAGACTCAACGCAACCTACATAAAACTTCTTAGTTTTGAGAATGCTTTATTTTACACACATTTTCTTTAAAGTAGCGCCATGTTAAATGTGTGTTTTTCTACCAAATCCAAATAGGGCTATTAAAATTTGGTCACATGTGATGCAAAATTTATTTGTTTTTGACCCTGTATAATGTAACTCCATAAAATAACTATTTTTGAAAACGTAGTTTGTGTCTAAAAGTAATACACGTTATTTTATGAAGTTACATTATACAGGGTCAAAAACAAATAAACTTTGCATCACATGTGACCAAATTTTAATAGCCCTATTTGGATTTTGTAGAAAAACACACATTTAATATGGCGCTACTTTAAAGAAAATGTGTGTGAAATAAAGCATTCTCAAAACTAAGAAGTTTTATGTAGGTTGCGTTGAGTCTTACTTTGCAACAGTGGTGCAATTTAAAAAAAATGGGCAAAAAATCTAAATTATCTTATACAGCTGAAATTTTGCATATGGGCTAAAAATTGCATTTAGAAAAACTTTTTCTAATAACTTTTTTCGATATTTTGAGAAATATCCCCACTTTTGATTTAAAAAAAATTGACAAATAATGCGAATAACGTCGCTACTATTTTTTTGGTTAATTTTCATCTCGATCAAAGCACAAATTGATGCCAAAGTCAAATTTCGAAAAAAGCTATTAATAAAAAAAAATCCCATATGATCGGACTTTTTTGGTCACACTGTATATAAGGGCAGTGCGGTCAATTTGAGGTAACGGCCATTTTGAGGCGTTTGTGTTACTAGTACAGTCAAAATAGTGTAAAAATACCATTGACCTGGGCAAAATTGCAACACAAATTATTCTTTTTGCATTATACTGTGAAAAGTGTGTATTTTAACATACTCAAAATCCCCATTAACCCGGCCCGGGAAATCAGTCAAAATCCAAGATTGCGGCTGAATTTTCCGATTTTTGCCTTTTTTCTCTATTTTGCTGCATTTATTGCCGTAAAAAAGATAATGTGCACTTAAAATAGGTACTTTTTATGTACTGAAGCATGCCATTTACATCATACTTTTGTATTACTTTCATACGTATCGTTATACAGAGTCCGCCAAAAAATCGGCATAATATGGGAAAAAACATTATTTTTGATTTTTCAAAAAAACGTTTTACGTCAATAATTTGTGCTTCTCTAAAAACCTATTCAGCCTCTATCATATATACCTAGTGATTTTTACTTATTGAGAAAATGGAGTTTTTCGAAATTGTCAAAATCCAAAAATTACCCTTTTTCGTAAATTAAATAAGATTTCAATGAGATTTTTTTAGAGTTTGTTATTTTTAGCTAACTGAGCAATCTCAAGGCCAGAAAACACCTATTTTTTTAACTTTAGCTAAAAATTCATTTTTCAATTTTTAAAATATTTTCAAAATTTCACATTTTCTACCAAGACTTAATTTTAAAATTCAATTTTTTTATGTGAAGACATTAAAGATTTATAATTGGAGTGGAAGCATCATGGTTCTCCACCTCTTCGAAAATTTAAGGTTTATCCATCAGCCGGAAAAGTAATGGCTTCTGTTTTTTGGGATGCCCAGGGAGTAATTCTAATTGATTTTTTACAAAAAGGAGCTACAATAACAGGCAACTGTTATACAAATTTAATATCAAAATTGCGCGAAGTTATAAAGGAAAAACGTCGTGGCAAATTGAAACGTGGTGTTCTGTATCACCACGATAATGCACCGAGCCACACTTCTTGTGTTGCTATGGCTGCCATAGCCAATGCAGGCTTTGAACTACTTGAACATCAGCCATATTCTCCAGATCTCGCCAATAGCGATTACAGAGTGTTTGCCAAACTCAAGGAATAGCTTCGGGGAAGAAATTTTCATGCAATGATGAAGTAACAGATGATGTAAATCAGTGGTTTGCAGAGATTGGACAATCCTTCTTCCAGGAAGCCGTTACAATGCTGGAGCATCGGTGGGATTTTTTAGGCTTAAAGGAGATTACGTAGAAAAATAAGGTGATATAAATTTTAATTTTGTAACCGGAAGTTGGTCGGGGACGGAGCATAGGGATCACCCCTCGTACATTGAAATTACGTTTTCTTGTTCTTGTAAGTCTGATGTGTAATAAAAGTTCATGTGATGTGTAATACACAATGTGTAATACACAATGTGTAATACACAATACAATCATTTTATTTATATAAGAACTGCCTGTATATTAATAACAAACATGGCAAATTCAGCTGCCATCTACGATTTTGACTGATTTCCTGGGCCGGGATTAATTGGTATTTTGAGTTGATGTAAATGACATGCTTCAGTACATAATAAGTACCTATTTTGAGTGCGCACTATATTTTTTACGGCAATAAATGCAGCAAAATAGAGAAAAAGGCAAATTCAGCCGCCATCTTGGATTTTGACTGATTTCCCCCTGCCGGGATTAATGGGGATTTTGAGTATGTTAAAATACACACTTTTCACAGTATAATGCAAAATTTGTGTTGCAATTTTACCCAGGTCAAAATTTATTTTGACTGTACTATACAGCCTGCATAGACAAATCTAACAATATTTCGATTGATTTCTATAAGAGAAGCAGCGGTTGTAAATAAACAGGCATATTAAATGTAGAGAATAGTATTTTAAGCAATTATTCTCTCTTCAAATGATAACAGATCTTCTTTAGATGGTTAACCATAATTAAAACTTCGACGGGTGTTTATCTACATATAACTCCGATTTTATCAAAAAACTGTTCTAAAGCATGGGTCACACGATCATTTTTTGCATAAAAATTGCTTGTCATACACCAATGATGACGTATTTCATGACGTCAGCCTCATAGTTGTCAAACATTTCTAAAAAATAGGAAGGGCTCTATTTCGCTGCAACTTTTTCACGCGATTCTGCGCAGTGCGTGAGAGTGCTATTTTACGGTTTAGGGTTTTTAGGTTAAGAACGCATTTTTACTTCAAAAATAGTCATGTCTTGGACGCGTGAGCAAGTGTCGGCCCTAATAGACGCCTATCAACAAGAGGAGGTCTCGTATTTCGTAAAAGACCCCAGCTATCATAACAAGCTAGCACGGAATGAAGCGCTAAAGCGCATTACCCTGCTAATCCATCCTGAAATAATTTTTAAAACTACCACCATCTTCACATTTCAATTCTGTGTGTACCATTGATAACACCCCCCGTTCTTGGTCACGTCGTTGTAACCACTTGCGGTACCACACTTTTCGAGATTTTCGCTGTTTCTTATTACACAACGCTAGACCTAAACCTACTAACGACAGGATAATCGCTTGCTTTTCCATTTTGAAACAAAAATAAACGATAACAATTCATGCCTTTACAGCAAACCATAACCTCACAATAACAGCTGATTCTAATAGTTGCACAGCAAGTTTTATGGTGTGACCACCCTGTTTGATAGAGAGAATCAAACATTGTTGTATGACGTCACGGAAAGTGTTTGACAAGCAAATTTGATGCAAAAAATGATCGTGTGACCCATGCTTTAAACGGTGATACTGAACTAATAATAATGGTTTTCAGTTGAAAATGTGTGAAATATTACTGAAATATGACTACAAATACCTGTATAAACGGCAGGAGTCGTTTGTACCCTGTTCACTCCATTTGTTATTACACTGTTACAGGCTTGGCATGTACATTTTTTAACGTTGTCAGTGATATTTAGTAACAAAATATTACTAAAGACAAAATTATTACTTTGTTAAAATTTAGTTTGCATTCGTACTTACTTTATTTTTGTGTATTAAATAACACACGTGTACACACACGATCATTGAAAATGAACAGGGTTATGCAACACATGCTATACATTTGATGCATTTGTGTTTAGAAGGCTACTATAACCGTGTTATCCAAAAAGTACTTCATCTAATGCACACGGTTTCATAAAAGTAATCCGTAATTTTGCATGGGGCCATAATATTGGTTGCACAGCCCTGTTCATTTGCAATGATTCTTTGTGTACTATATGAATAATGATACAATATTTATTTTGATCCTTAAGGCGGCTAAGGAGTGCTCATGCATTTCTATAACGAGCGAAGTAAATTTTTCATTTGCGCCTTGAAATAAAAATATTTAGGCAATTGTAGATACATCACCTTGTCTTGTATGGAATTGTCGGAAGCGGATTATTTCGCTAAGTACCTTATCTGTTAATCTATTACCTGAGACGAAGTTTCTATTTATAAACAAGTTGGCCCAATATGTTCTTATGTTAATACCCAAAACAAATGTATATCTACAATTTTATCAGGATGAGTAATTATTGTAATTAGAGGCAACGTTTACCTCACAATTAGCTTGTCTGGTTCGCCTACCCTAAATATTTTCTTTGAAATGGGTAACCAATGATGAACTGGAATGAAACTTTCTAAATTCCATATGTCTGAAGTACTAATTACATTGCCATTGCTTAATTAGGTTCACACTAAATATCTACTATATTAAGTAAAGACACAAGGATTTTCTTCGATTTTCCTTGTACTTTTAGTGCAGTGTGGTCTCTTGACTTGTGTTATGCAAATTTGTATAAATATCAATTTACCATGGCCAAAGCCAAAATATGCTTGTCTAAACCTTGAAAAAGTAAAAAACTGCTTATGAAAAGGCTCCGACTAAAGTAAGTTGACTTTGTTAATATTTTCCTTTTTTACTATTTTATACTATGTACACTTGCTTTCAAAACTTTCGCGTACACCTAATTTTCGCTGTATTAAATCAGGGTTGTAATTAATCAACTCTGTTGGGTTTTGCGTCACTTTTGACACAGACTAGCGCAAAACCTAACCTACTTACTTCGAATTTGACATAGACTGACAGTCTTGCCAATTTCAAGTAAAATTTTAGATTGCATTATGGGAAATTCAAAGCATACTAGATGCGTAATTCATTTTAAGACACCCGGTATTAGTTGCCTAACCGACAACGACGT